>OW204011.1:17709674-18438760 GCA_934047225.1 Ypsolopha sequella
CACCACCACCTGCATGTACACCGGGTAGCTGCGGGGGGAGGGGTACACGCTGATTGTGTGTGCTACAGTACTCACAAAGTTATAATGTTTAATTTAATAATTAATAATGATAAATTCATGTTACTAGTATACTCAACTGATGCCGGGTCCAGATCGGACCCGAAATATACTCGTATCTTGAGCGGTTTAATTTTATAATATAAAGAATTTTATTTATACAATTAATTATTAAATTAAGTATTTTATTTAATTATTTTTTCCTATATACAATATATAAGGTCTTTCGATTTAAATTGAAAGTAATTTAGGAGGTGATTCAGTATCGTTAATACATCATATTCCACTGCAAAGTACTTTTTTTTGCGCAAACTTTTTCTTCACTTCTCCATACAAACTGAGTCAGCTGATCGGACCACTTTGTACTGAGAAGTGAAAAAAAAGTTCGCGCAATAAAAAGTGCTTTGCAGTGGAATGTGATGTATTAACGATACTGAATCACCTCCTAAATTACTTTCAATTTAAATCGAAAGACCTTATATAAAAAACAAGTCAAACTTTTCAAAAGTGAATATATTGTCTAACAAAGTAATAATGCGCATACAAATCTATAGCTGAATGACCGGACGTACCACGTGACCGTATTAATTGTATAGAAAGTGTAAAGATATACGAACTTTGCCGAACACTGACGAAGATTTGTATGCGCATTATTATCTTGGGAGCACTGTACATTATTTAAGTACAGCGTGTCACAAAAGTCAATGTTATCCTGTTGGCATTGATCGATTTTGCACCCCACATGGATGTATTTGCGGATGGATGGCCGCAGTTTAAAAGAGAATGCTTGAAGTTTTGTGAGCGTGATGAATGAATTGGATATCCTAGATTATAAGCAATAATTATATACATATTATGCTCTGTAGCGATAAGGTTTATATAAACTGTAATGCTATGTAGTGTTTTCTAAATAAATAAATAAAAAATAAAATCCCTTGGAGGTCTGACAGGCCAGCTCATGACTGACCAGATTATCCTCAGCAAAAGGTCGATAGTTTTCGAGTTGTTGGTACTTTTATGAATTTCGTGAAATTTTACAACTTCGACTAGTTTTTCGGGAACTAAAGCTACCCAATTCTAAATTCCAAAGATACAACTTTTGTTGCGCAACCCTGAATGAATTTTGATCGCGCGTGACGCCACTAGTTGAATCACAAGTGCAAGGAGCGTGATGTACTATTTAATCGCAAAAACATCGTGTCACACTCCTCGCACTTGTAATTCAACTAAGTCGCAACACTATGCCATGGGCCCTGCTATTGATAAAGTCAAAAATAAAACTAGAAATGCTATACCTCCAGGAAGATTTTAGAAAAAAATTTTTGCCCGATCGATGAGCAATTTTTTGTTTCGTATTTCTCCTGTAGTGTCATTAAATATTGTTTCTGACAACTAACCGAGTCTCCAGTATGAATTAGGGTGGTTAATTGAATTTCACCTTATACCGGGTGTAAACAGAACTTTAAATTACAATAAAATGAAACTACACATTCTACTGAACATACTGAACCACTTTTCCCAACAAACATACCGCGTGAACCATTAGTTTAGGAACTATTTGAGTTTCAAACAAAAATACGTGAACCCTAAATATATTCTTCTCTGATGTTTTGCACGTGTATTTTTCCTCAGAGTGGTTCAGTATGATCATTAGATTATGTGGTTCTATTTAACACTCCGTTACACGCGCATCTAATAGTTACACCATACCACGCGTGGGGCACAAGGGTGCCACAATTTATAATAAAATTATTTTAAACTACAATAATTGACAAGAAAAAAAATATGGTTATTATAATTAAGTGCTAAGTATTAACATGAATGTCTACAAATATTTAACTTCTAATAATTTATTAAAACAAAGAAAAAATAAGTCACGACGAATTTTCTCAAAAAGCAAAATTCAATCTAAATGATCGGTCACAGTACTGAAAAGCGTGTCCTTGCATTAGTATAATGTTCCTAGAAAACTTTTTTATGCAAAGATGCTGTTGAAACTTGACTAGTACAAGCAATGATATACAAGCTGCAGGTACTCAGGAAAAGAAGACTGTCGCTATAAAAGTGTTCAAATAATTACAAAATATTAATTACTGGGGCACGCCTGTGCCCCGCGCGTGTAATAGAGTGTTAAAGGTCGCGGTCGTTTCACACCCTGTTTATCCATCAGTACAAGTACACTCACATCCAGTCGAACAGCATCATGTATGTAGTCTTCCCGTTGAAAGCGAAGGCGAGTCCTCTGAGGTCCCTCGCGAGTCCGATGAGGGTCTTCTTCGCTTGTTCTGACGCGTACATGCCGCTGTCAGGGTTCAGTAGACCGATGATGCTCTCAAACGCCGCTGTTTATTACAAACAAAAAGTTCCAAGTTATTGAAACGTTTTTTTTTTTTAAAATAAGGAATGCGAAAAGTTAGAAGTTAAAATTTAAAAAGATGTCGATTTGTGTCAATTCACGCAAATAGTTCAGTATAAGTTAGGTTTATGAATGAGCAGCTTAAAATTTAATGCACAATGAGGAAGAGTCACGATTTTTGTTAAGTATGTAGATCGATGACAGTAAAAAAAACATGACTTATGGTGAAAAAAATATCCAAATCGGACAAGAAATGTCGAAAGTACAGCAATTTTACTGTAGCAGTTCAAATAACGCCCGCCAGTACCAGCCGCGAGCGCGTGACGTCATCCCACACATACCCGGGGCGCGACCCCGCACGCGCTCTTCAGTTCTGTAGGTGTACTCTGTTTCCCGCGCAGTTCTTGAGCTGTGCTTGTCACGGTCGCTTTGTTATAGATTTATTGTTGTGTATCAATATCCTTAAAAATGTCTTACAAATATTGTGTCGTGCCAAAGTGCAAGAGTACAAGTAGTAGTACGCCCGACAAACTATTTTTTCATGTTCCAACAGACAAAAAAGCTAGAAAAAAGTGGTGTAGTGTTATGAAGAGAGATCCTTTATCAAGCAAAAGTACTCATTACTGTTGCGAAGATCATTTCGACGTAAGTACCTTTCCTACGTTATACCTTATACTTGACGTATACCTATTTCCTCGTATTATTGAGTAAATGTCACCTATTTTATCGATCAATGGAATCAAAAACCTTAAAACTTAATCCTTTTATGTCATATTGTCTCAACCTTAACACAATCGTATGAGGTAATAACAATAAACAATAATCAACGTAGGTATGATATTTGTAGTCCGGGAGACTACCGCATTTTTATCTACGATAATGAATACCTATCAACAATAGGTAATGATTCGAATTTTAATTTCTTTGCTGTAGGACCTATTTTTTGGATCTGCTTTTCTCAGTAAGTAAAGTATTATTTAAAAATAAAATAAAGAATCTTTAATCTGTTTTTACTTTTTACAGGTCGAAAATGACATGGAAAATTATATAAGGTACCGATTGATGGGTGGTCAACTAAGACTAAAAAAAGGAGTTCTGCCGCATAAATTTGACTGCCAAAGAAAGGATAACGCCGTTGTAGAACGGACTGGATATAAAAAAAGACAGCAGATTGAGTACTTTGAAAGAGTGCTTAATCCGGAAGTTGGTCATGAAAACCTAATAACACAAGAAGAGTTCGTGGCGTGTGAAACGATTGATTTTAATTCAAATGATACAGAGGCTATAAACCCGCTTGAAGAAGATAATGCGGCAAATCTACACAATGATCCTAAATATAAATCACTCGCAGTGCAAGTTAATATAAAGCCAAAAGTTCGAAGCAAGGGCATTAATACTGACGCCGGTTTTGACCGGGTTGAAGAGTTTGCTCTTAAAATAAAAACGGTGAAACCAAAAGAACATCGTCGGGATCATCATCGGGAACCAATGCATGATAGCTTCACATCTTACTCTAATACCTCATCAGTTTCTGCGAGCCTAAGTGGATTCAGTGTAAATACTGACGCCTGTGAAATGAAACGACAAGTAGATACTGAGTTATTTAAGGAACACATGCAAAAAGGAACTTTAATGTCTATATCTAGATCACTAACTAACACATTAAATTTGGTAGGTACTTACCGTTGAAGCTTCCAACCTCGGATTTCAGCGCTGGTATACTTCACATGATTGTTTAAGTATTCAAAAACCATGAAAGAATCCACTTTAGGTAGATTATCTGACTGTCCTTTTTCGAATCCATCTTCCAATTTGTTGCTCATTATTACAGAACACCGAAACAATAAACCGATAATGCATAAAACTCGAAAAAAAACCGAGTGTTCGCTACTAATCACGAATGTGCGTACTGGACGACTGCGATCGCGCGGGGTCTGTGTGTGATGACGACATCGGTATCCACGGGCGGGAGGCGCGCGTTTTAAAATCAAGCCCGATAAAATATTAAATAACTTTGCCATTTATGGACGGATTTCAAAAAATCAAAAAGTAGTGTACTCAGAAAATCATAACACATGCAATGTAATAGTCAAAATTGGATTCTCCCGTTATGTGACTTATCCTCATTAGCAATGATTTTGTCGAAACAAACTTAAAACAGCATTTTAAGTTTGTTTGGACGAATTGTGCATTTTTAACACCTAACTTATACATTAACTATTAGCGTGACATCTTTTTCAATTTTAACTTCTGAACAAAAAAAAAACAAAGTTAAGTTGTGGACTAATTAACATTATATCATTGCAGTATAGAAACGCAGAAAGAAAAGTAAATCTGGATGTGAGGAGCTCTGAACCGGGACCTCTCGCTTACCGGGCGATTGCTCTAACCACTGAGCTATCCAGGTCTCAACACAACTCGTGAATTTACCGATGTGCTTTCCCATACTGCAATGATATTTATAGATACTTACTGGACAGTGAGCCACTTGGTGCCCAGAGGACGCTAGTGTATTCAAAGCTAGTCAAAGACCATAATGCCCTACCGTCACCTGTTACAGCATCGGGTAGTTAAGAATACACATTACTCTTATCGAAACTATGACAGAAATAAATTTCTATGTTTGAACACTTGGCGATTTATCCATCGCAAGAAGAGTTCCCAAGTGTTCAAACATAGAAATTTATTTCTGTCATAGTTTCGATAAGAGTAATGTGTATTCTTAACTACCATAGTCATAGTTAAGTTGTGGACTTTATACCGAGCGACTGATTTATTTAACGTTAAATAATTCCACGTACTGATTTTACTGAACGACTTTCCCAAAGAAATATGGATGCAAAAATACATAAAAAAATCAAAAGACCGCATCTCGCTCGCCGCTATATAATACAGACCGGTAAGTGGTGCCATGAACGCGTGGAACCTGGCCTCGTCCTCGCCGAGCTCGACCATCAGCAGTCTGCCGAGAGCGGTGTACAGCATGGTGCGGCACCTCATCTCACTCGCCTGCACGCCCGCTATACCCAGGAACGGGAAGTGTTCCGCCTGCAATACATTACAATTAGAGAATTCCATCCCGGCCCTTTTTTTCAATCCCGGGATTTCGGGATTATACTTCGTCAATCCCGGGATCATTTCGGTATTGAGGGTTATAAACAAAAAACAATAAAATTTTACAGTAATTAATTATTAATTAAAAAATTTAAATTTCGACAATAATTAACGTAATCAAAATTTAGAAAATAATCAACTAAATCTAAATTTTGACAAATATCAACGGGTTTTATGATAAACTCTTCGCTAATTATCACTTCGTAGACTTGAAGTCAGGCTAAACAGACTTAAATCTGAGTAACCTTTTGATAATAGCAATGCTCTTAAATCTTTTGAGGTAACATATACACTAAAAGGGAAGCTATCTAAGGCCGTCATTCGTGCCAAAACGTCGTCCAAAGTATCAGTTTTAACGACAAAGTCGTCAAGTGAACTATGTTTTCGCTTTAACGACGGTGGTTCTTCGCCATTGACACTTTGGCTAGTTGATGAAGACGGTCTGGCAATTGTAACTTTTTTGCCATGTTTGGTTGAAAGGTGAGTGTGTAATCCTTTGGTTGACCCTCCTAAAGTTTTCAATATAGCCGGGCAGTATTAACACTGCGCTGTTTTGCTCTTTAGCGACCAAAAAATGGCTCCACAACGACGTTGCATCTCCGTCTTTTTATGTTTGACGAAAAGACTTTCTTTAGATAGAAACATAATAATTGTAGTCTATCATAAATACCTTTAAAGAAAATAAACTGATTAGCGCATTAAATTCAATTATCTATTAATTAATAATTCACTAAAAAACAATGGAAGACGCGCTACTTACACATTAACAAACGCAGATTTTCACAAAACACCTCTCATTTTGCTGGCAATAACACAACTAAACTTAGCTGGCTAAACAAAATGGCGGACTGACTGACACATTAAGAGCTAAAACGCGTTTCGTTTCACGCAGTCTATTTCTCATTTTTTTTTTATTTCGATCCCGAAAATCCCGGTATTAGGAAAGATTAATCCCGAAATGTTCGGGACTGAAAAGTGGCCGGGATCCCGGGATCCCGGGATCGAATTCTCTAATTACAATACATTTAATTATTTATTATTGCATGCGGCTTTAACACTCACGCGTGACTGTATGCCAACCGTTTCACCGATATAATTTTGGCATTATCAAGGCGAGTGTCGTTCTTAGTGCCCGTTTGAAGACGCTCAGGAGCTGTATTTTTGAATCATTGGAATTTCAATTCGCATATGAATCCGCATGATTCGCATACGAAAACTTGAAATCAGTATTTTTGAAAATTCTCTTCGCGAATTTTGCAACGAGTGGTCTGACCCACTCGTTTTCCAATTTCTACTAGTAGAAACTATGCAAGAATGACAAGCAGAAAATGTCGATGTCGATGTATCGATGAGACTGACATGACATTATAACTTTTTAATTTACGTTCCGTTCACCTCCATTCATTACCGGTTTTTAAAATCAACGAAATATTGCTTTCCGGTTTTAATTTTTTCTGCGTGAAACGAAAACCGTTTACAATGATTTCTACTGATTCAAAAATACGTAAAATCGTGACCAATGGAATTGAATTTCGCACGTGATATTTTTTTGTACGTGAATATATGATTCACGGCGAGTGATTCAAAAATACAGCTCCAGGAGCCGTATTTTTGAATCGCTCGTTTTCAATTCACGTGCGAAAGTATATACCCATCTCACGTAGCACATCAGAACTTGTCATTTGCAATATGAGACAGGTATATATTTTCGCACGTGTATTGAATACGAACGATTCAAAAATACAGCTCCTGGTCACTCGACATCCTCTACTACAGTAGATACACTGACCGTGTGATGTGTCAGCATGAACTGCACCTCCTCCAACTTGACTAGTTTCCGCACGCAGCTGTACCCGCCGCTCAGGTCACTCAACAGCCCCAGCGTGCGCGCGATGATCTGCTCCGAGCCGCCCCAGTACTTGAGGTTCGTTATACTGGAACAGATGCAATCTATATAATCGAAGGTATTCAGAGAAATTCGTTCGGCCCCAACGCTTTCATTTTACACATGTCTATTCCTAGGGCTCACTATTCTACGCATATACGTTGTAACCGCGAGGTAACAGGAATGCAGAGCTGATGGGATTTGAGGATGTGATTGGAAAAGATTGTGAGTGAACTAACCTGTTTTGTATGGTTGTGGATGGGCCGGCGAATGCGCTGCGTGGCGTCCCTTCTTGTTGGGCAGGTTGAGCAGGCGCCTTGGGCAGGAATGAGCAGAATGTCTTGGTTCGTGGAGTAATGTGAACACAACACTGGTATATAATGTGAACACAACACTGGTAGGTACGCGATATTTGTTGTGTCGGCGGCGCGAGTGTGCACACGTGTGTTTCGGGAGACGTCTCGCGCGGAAGAGAACGAGCCAGCGCCCAGCGTGCGAGTCGATTTGGCGCCAGCCGCTGCGTTGCGAAATTAGTCATCCGTCACGCTCGTTGCGTGAACATCCTGGGGGGGCCGGGGCTGCGACTCCTCTTGAGCTGAATCCAACGGCAGCCTGGCTATCTTGAACACAGGTCGTCGCAGATTTCCATGAGCTGTGTCCAGATCCACAACTCGGATCACTCCATCCTTGCCAGGTATCGTGCGGAGAATTCTCCCCAACTTCCATTGGAGCGGAGGCAGGTCATCCTCTTTGATGAGGACCAGTTCACCCACTTGAGGAGGGGAAGAAGGGGAGAGCCATTTGGAGCGGGTTTGCAGGGTATGGAGGTAGGATCTGGACCAGAGAGTCCAAAAGCGCTGAGAGAGCGCTTGAATGAGTTGAAAGCGTTTAAGAGCAGATATGGGTCTGTCGTCAAAAGACTGCTCAGGTAGAGCGGTGAGCGGACGACCAATAATGAAATGTCCGGCCGTGAGAGGTTCAAAGTCCGTATGGTCGGATGAAATTGGGCAGAGGGGTCTTGAGTTGAGTACAGCCTCAATTCGAGCCAAAAGGGTAGAGAATTCCTCAAAAGTGAGGTGCTGTTCACCTATCACGCGATAAAGTAGTTGCTTGGTGGATTTTACGTTTATTTCGTGCAGAGCGCCGAACCAAGGCCCTTTAGGCGGGTTCAGTAACCAAGTTATGTGCTGATTCGCGAGCTTGTGAGTGATTGCATCATTGTTTGACCTGAGGAAGTTCTGAACTTCAATGAGCTGATTCCTAGCACCTACATAGTTTGTGCCGCAGTCTGAGCGAATGAGAACTGGAGTACCGCGACGTGAGATAAAACGTTGCAATGCCGCAAAGAACGCTTCCGTTGTGAGTGCAGAGACTGGTTCCAAATGAACCGCCTTTGTTGCGAGGCAAACGAAAATACAAAAGTACGCCTTTATGAGTTTCGCGTTCCGCAACGTGCTGGATTTAACGAAGAAGTGGCCAGCAAAGTCCGTCGTGACGTGACTAAAAACTGGCTGAGGAGTAACTCGGTCTACTGGGAGATCAGCCATGAGCGGAGCCTTAGGCTGAGCGCGCCACCGGAAACATCTAATACATTTAAACACGCGGTGTCTAATAATACGACGAGCGGACAGAATCCAGTACTGCTGGCGTAATATGGCGTGTAATGTGTCAGCTCCAGGGTGGCAGTGTATTAGGTGATAGTGGTCTATAATGAGATCTACGAGCGGACTTGAGCTGGGTAGAATGAGTGGGTGTTGAGCGTCATACCTAATTGACGCGTGAGAGAGACGACCACCGACTCTCAAGAGGCCGTCCTTTATAAAGGGCGAGAGGCGCTGGAGCCGAACGGGACAAACTTTATCAGTCTGGATACGATTAATGTCTTCAGCAAACTCATTGTGCTGAACAGAGCGGACCCAGTGCAACAGAGCGTCCCTGCGTTCATTAGCTGTCAACGGACCAGAGCGCCGTGCATCTGGGCTGTGCCGACAATTGAATATGAACCTTTGAATACAAGCCGTCACTCCGACGAGCTTGTCAAGTGAGCTGTAGCGAGTGAGCAAGT
The DNA here is from genome assembly GCA_934047225.1 of Ypsolopha sequella. NCBI lineage: Eukaryota > Metazoa > Arthropoda > Insecta > Lepidoptera > Ypsolophidae > Ypsolopha > Ypsolopha sequella. Next base: position 17,719,152 of record OW204011.1, read on the forward strand.
CCAGATCGATATCTGGGACTGCTATGTGTGCTGGTACCTTTTTGGGCTTAAGGCCTGGGAGAGCATGATGGCCTAGAGCGGGTGGCATCTTGGGCCAAGTGCAGGTAGGTTCTTTGAGCCAACTGGGTGACCACCAAATGTCATGAGTGGAACGCTCTGAGTCCGTGTGAGAGCCGACAATGTGAACTGAATTGACCTGATTCGTGGGTGAGGTATGTAAACTTTCGAAAGGTCCTATTAATGTAAAATCGAATATCGTGCCGAAGGCTATGGGCTTGCCAGGGCCGAGCGAAACCTTGGTTCCGTCTAACACTTGACCAAGAACGTCAGATCCTAGTATTAGATCAACCGGAGCTGGTGTGTGATATTCTCGATCAGCAAGAGGAATCGGTGGGTGACCTGTTAACTGAGCGAGATCTGGAACCTTTTCTAACGGTAAGTACCCAGTTACGTTCTTCAATATATGGGCTGTGGCCGTGATCGTAGGTGTGTCACGGTGTGTAGGTCGGCATACAATTGTGATTGATGCCTTTGAGTTTTGTGTGTGCTGATTTCCAACTCCTGCGATTTTTAGAGATGTATGTTTTAATGGTAAATTTAAAATTCTGGCCATGCGCTGAGAACAAAGAGTCAGCATACTTCCACAGTCTAACAGGGCTCGTGCTGAGTGAAATTGACCATGTACGTCTGCTATTTTAAGTGAGACGGTTGGCAACAAAATTGGTGTTTTAGTGACGTTCACTACACTTTGTGCGGAGTTACAGGAATTCTCTGTTAGAGTTGAAGTCATGGAATGAAAATGAGCTGAGTGTGTCTGTGATGAGTGTGTGTGTGATGAGTGTGCTGAGTGCTGGTCGTCCTCGCCTTCATAGTGCTCTGTTATTGTAGGTAGTCACTGTTGCCTACCTACCCGAGACCTACTTGGCGATCGCGATTGAGTGGGCGGGTTGGGACGGGACGTGTATGCCTGTGTAGCATGTGCCGAATGGTGTTGAGGCTCATGCGCTGAGCGCTGTCTGGGCTGCTCACGTAGAGACGGAGGCAGCAAATGAGCAGATGAGCGTGTCGGAGACATGGCCCCATGGCGATGCAATGAAGTGTGGTGGTCAGTCCGCCCACACTCCTTGCATGCACGTGTAGACCTGCACTCGTTCTCATAGTGAGGACCCATACAGCGTCGGCACCGGTTGCGTGAGTTCACAAAATCCCACCGACCTTGAACCGGTTGGTTATTAAATTGTGGGCAGGCGATGAGCTTATGTCCCCTATTCTTGCAGTATGGGCATGGCATACCACCAGAAGGGGAAGAAGGTTGAGCCGAATAATTTTGTTGGCGAGTGGGTGATGGGGATGTTTGGGCCGAGTAAACTGGCGCTGTCGCAAATGCCAAAAATGGTTGACGAATAGGACGGGGGGAGCGATTGTCCTGCCGAGGAGCCATGGGGCGGAACTCTTGATGAGCCTGGTAGGGCTGACGTGGAGTACCTCGAGTGGGCTGAACCAGCTGATTGAGCTGAGTGAGCCTTTCTGAAGGGCCGAGCCGTGCTGAAGAAGGAGCATCCTGTGACGCAAGGGACGACGACTCATTCTCCTTGCAGCGCGCGTGCTCTTCCAAGAACTCAATGAGGTTAGCCAGAGTGGGCAGAGTTGGCTGAGATCCGTACTTCCGCTCGAAGAGAGTACGGAGCTCACCTTGAAGTTTTCGTACCACTATAGATACGAAGACATAATCTGACTCCTTCATGGGCAGATCTAAATTTAAAAGAGCGCTTTGCGCTGATATGAGCGGTGTTAAAAATAAAGCGCGGATATTTGAACGAGCGTCAATTTGTGGCAGCCCTAGAATTATATCCACAAATCGATCTATGAGAACACGACGGTTCTCATAGCGCCTGGTGAGAATTTCCATCGCCACTGCATAATTCTCATTAGTGGGCTGAAGGTGAGACACCATGCTGAGTGCTTCACCTGTAAGAGAGCCGAGCAGATAATGATGCTTGACGGCATCAGAAACAGTAGCCATTTCTCCGATGAGGCTCCGGAAAATGGCTATGAATGAAGGCCAATCTTCTATTTTGGACGAAAATTTGGGCATTGAGATCTTGGGCAAGACCGTCGACGATAGGCTTGAGGTACTTGGGCTGGATGGAGAGGCTGTGACGGGAAGCGCTGATGCCACACTCAACCGCTGGGATGCTACTACGACCTCCTCGTAGTCATTTATCGCCGTCTGATAATTCACCGTATAAGCGGCCTCAATATCTTTGGCCAGATCCTCGTCCTCGAGAATGTCGTAATACACATCCTCCAGTTTCTTCCGGTACGCCTCTAGTCTAAGATACCGTCCCGTAAAATCTTCGACACAGTACTTAGTTCTGTCGCCCGCCGCGACAGCTAAGCCTATTTCCTTCAAGTTGGCAATAGCCTTAACTGCTTCGCGAAATATGGCCGCTTGCTTCTTTGAAGGCATTTTAGTGTTGAAAATGAGTTATTAAAACTTGAGCGTTACTAACTCTAACGTGCGGATAGCTTGTAACTTGCGCGGGCCGAAGTAACAAAGTTTATGTTCAAACGGAACACGGAACTCTTAAATAAACACGACAGAGAAAAAAAAAAAATTTTTTTTAAACAACCTGTATATGAGCTGATAAACCAACGTGGAACACCCTATATGTGTACCATAAACAATAAGAGCAGAGACGAGAAGAAAAAAAAAAAAATGTTTACTATATTTGTGCTATATGCACCCGGTTAAAAAGCAGGCAATAACACGAAAAAACTGTCCGGCAATCTATTACTGCGACACGAGATTACCGTAACACAAAATATCGAAAAGGGCTGATGAACTTGTTCACTTTTATGTTATTTGCCTTGAAATCATGTGCCGACAATACGCGTTAGTTTTTGCTTACACGACAGTATATTTACAACAAAAACATCTGATAAGTTCTATTTATAGAACAAAATATCTACCTACTTCTTTGAGTGCGTAAACAAACAAAGAATGTATTTACCTGGCCGAAATCGGTTCTAAATGAGTGGACAATCCAATGATGCAAATCAAGCTTTGGTAATACGTAACGTAATAACGTATGTATACGTATGTAACGTACGTAACGTATGTATATATGTAACGTATGTAAGTGCACGAAATAAAGCGAATTTATACTCGCACCAAAAAAATACTCGCAAAATACGAAAACTATCTTTGACAGTGGGTAGATTTACACCTCTCCGCGGGTAAAAATTGGTAAATTGGGTTGGGAGTTACATATAAACAATGGTACCTAACAGTGTTGAGCAAAAAGCTGACTATGAGTTTAATTAATTTTACGTATGGGGTTTATAAGGGCTGATAATTAATCCCTGGGAGTGACGGAGGGGGGTTTAATAAAGAAATATAGTGGACTGTAACAAACAATTGGGCTGAAAGGATATAATTATATTATCTGAGCTGAATAATAATAATAAACGGGATGAAAGTGAGTTTATTCTGTGGCGGGGGCGGGGGGGGGCCGGTTCTATACAGATAAATGGAATGTTCTAGGCGGCGCGGGCGCGGTAATGACCTACCCGAAATAGGTATTCGAGACCACAAAATATTTTTTGCCGGAAAAAGGGCCGGGAAGGGGGCCAAAATATGTAACCGGGTGAAAATGGACTGTAAAATCGACGGGGGCTGGTTCAGTAACGGTTCGAAGGATCAAAATTTTTCGAAAACGGACTCGAAGGACCAGAAATGTAACCGCGAGGTTACAGGAATGCAGAGCTGATGGGATTTGAGGATGTGATTGGAAAAGATTGTGAGTGAACTAACCTGTTTTGTATGGTTGTGGATGGGCCGGCGAATGCGCTGCGTGGCGTCCCTTCTTGTTGGGCAGGTTGAGCAGGCGCCTTGGGCAGGAATGAGCAGAATGTCTTGGTTCGTGGAGTAATGTGAACACAACACTGGTATATAATGTGAACACAACACTGGTAGGTACGCGATATTTGTTGTGTCGGCGGCGCGAGTGTGCACACGTGTGTTTCGGGAGACGTCTCGCGCGGAAGAGAACGAGCCAGCGCCCAGCGTGCGAGTCGATTTGGCGCCAGCCGCTGCGTTGCGAAATTAGTCATCCGTCACGCTCGTGGCGTGAACATACGTTGTTTGATATACACGCCTAACGAGACCGTAGACTTCAAAACGACGTATTAGGGTTCCGTAGTACCTACCTAACCGGTCGGCCACAGCTTCAGGCTTCTGGCGGCGCTTCTTGCTGCGCTTCCAGACGGTTTTTGCGACGGGCTTTGCCCTGCCACGACACCCGTCGGCGCCTTCATGTATAGCGCGCTCGCTCGCTCAAAGCGGTCGACACTAGGATCTTCCTATGCGCTCGATCACTGATGCGACCCATGGTCGGCTCTATACAACTTCATACATTTGTTCTCTCCGCCGGCGCCGTCGCAAGAAGAACCGCTTGGCGCGCCTCTCAAAGCTTGAAGCTGTGGCCGAGGGGTAAAAGGTACAAAAGGAATTTTTATGGTGGGACTCCGTTGTCTGTCCGTCCGTATGTCACAGCCTCATAACTTTAGCACCGTTAAAGATAAAGACATGACATTTTGCACAAAAATTGCAATAATTTGCCCACATATAACAGTATGAAAAAAATATGCAAAATTTTAAATTGTTCAAAATATTTCCAAAACAAAAGTGAAAAAAATAAAAAGTATTATTCTAAAATATATATTCTACAATATAGTTATCAAATTGTAGATATTAAAAAGCTGATTGTAAAAATATATACTTTTACTATATTTACTGGCACTGGTTTCGATGGTATGTCCACCCCCTTATCTCCGAAACTGGTAGAACGAAAAATATGAAAAAATATTGATTATATTATAGATCATAAAGCTATCCAATTACAGGAATTAAAATTAAAATTTGCGCGTAAGGACGCCTCTTAAGTCCATGAATTTGCGTCTCGATACAAGTTAACGGTTGCGTAAAATATTATGTATTACAAATTCTGGTTCCTCTCGTAGACCGCTAGGGGCGCTGTACAATATCTCATATAAATATTTTACGCAGTCGCTAGCACGTATCGAGGCGTGAACTCTTTGGGCGCCAAGTGACCAACATCACGTCAACTAAAGGAACAGTAGACTCACATCTTCCTCATGAGCACACTGAGCAGCTGGCTCTCGTCGCTCAAGCCCAGCACCTCGGAGAGCCGCCGGTACACTTTACTGTTCTTCTGTACTTGTTCACCGACGTATATCTTACGGAACTGCTCGAAGAACGACATCATCGCTATCTCTAGTTTCTCGCAGCCACCCTGCAATGTACATTATCATATTTTACGTTACATTATTATATTTCTGAAAATTATACACTGTCTGATATACAAGGTGACTTTTTGATCATCGTCCAAATTCATACTGGAGGCTTGATAAGTGATCAGTTTCATGGATCAGTAACAATTTTTGTGAAATTCGTCAAATGAAATTTCGGCTTCCCATATAAATTCAGTTCCAGTCCCGAGTGAATCACTATGGGGAGTCGAAATTTCATTTTAGGAATTTCACCAAAATTGTTATTGATCCATGATACTGGTCACTTGTCAAGCCACCAGTATGAATTTGGACGATGATCAAATAGTCACTTTGTATATATATATATCTCACAAAAAGTTTATTCAACTGGTTTTTTATGTAATTATAATCATTTAAAATACAAAAAGTCAATATTAAATATTTATTTCCATTATAAACTAGGTTTTCTGTTCTGAGGTAATATGTACAAAGATTGGTATTAAATAACTTATTAATTATATAAACTTATATCTAATTAATATAAGTATTTAAATAATTTCTGCTTCGGAAATAATTCAATAATTAAACTTTATGGTAACATTTTGAATATTTTGTAGCATGCAACAAATTTATTTTTATAAAAAATACATAAATAAATGCAACATAATAGTAGTTTATGCTACAAGGGCGCAAAGGAATAAATTACGAGGACGATTTTAAACACGAGCGAAGCGAGTGTTTTAAACGTAACCGAGTAATTTATAGCTCTTACGCCCGTGTATCATACTACCTTTTTCAATGCATAGTGTGAGGAAATAAAACAAATATAATCTTGCGAACTTTAAATTATAATTGGCTTAAAAGGACTGTATCCAGAGCCGTTAAACAGTGGAAAAAAATATATAAAATTTATGGTACACAGAAAAAGTTGCAGGTTAGCCAACCATTGTAAATAAATAAAAAAAATACTAATAATAATGCCCTAGGACAAAATAATCGACTTTCTGTTCGGTTTTGATGCATATAAAGTGGGCCTTTACGAGCACATGCATTGAAAATATATTTTATTCTTAAATTTAAAAGAGCTATCAGTTTCAAGGTAGCTATAGCTTCATCACTACATAGTATAAAACAAAGTCGCTTCCCGCTGTCTGTCTGTCCCTATGTATACTTAGATCTTTAAAACTACGCAACGGATTTTGATGCGGTTTATTTTAATAGATAAAGTGATTCAGGAGAAAGGTATATATGTATAATACATGCCCGCGTGCAAAGCCGCGGCGGGTCGCTAGTTTAATACATTATATATCATAACATTTAATCCAGTTAGAAACATGAAAATAAATAAAAATACGTATGAATTATGTATAATTTATCCAATTATATACACAGTGTAACAAAAAGGTGTAACCATATCTGAAGAGCTTATTCAGTCAATGGTATAGAACAACTTTTACTATGGAACAAACACTGTATCACGAAAAAAAAAAAATACTATTTCATAGAAAAATGCAATGCCGCTCGGCCGAAATGTATGGAAGAGCAGATTTCTTTTTCGAGATACATGGTTTGTCTCCATAGTAAAAGTTGTTCTATACCATTAACTGAATACGCTCTTCAAATATGGTTACACCTTTCTGTTACATGTTGTATATAAATAGTGCATGTGTGTACGTATTGACCAAGTATTTCACATCTCATATATCGCTCACCTGAGGGTCTTGGGAGTGTTAGCGCTGGGTCTGGTTACTTATCTCATTTGCTGTCTGTACATCAGTTTGGGCTGTCAGTCAGTCAGTCAGGTCTAGCTGTCAAGGTGTGTACTCACAGAGGCAAGCCTCGAGTCGGTGAGGTCCATCAACTGCAGCACGCGACAGACGAGCTCGCCGTCCATTGCGTCGTTCTCGTCGCACGTGTTGACGGACGCTCGGCCGCCGATCGCCGCGCCGATTATATACACCAGCCACGTGAGTTGACCTGCGGGACGGACACATTGTTCATTATATACACCAGCCACGTGAGTTGACCTGCGGGACGGACACATTGTTCATTATATACACCAGCCACGTGTGTTGACCTGCGGGACGGACACATTGTTCATTATATACACCAGCCACGTGAGTTGACCTGCGGGACGGACACATTGTTCATTATATACACCAGCCACGTCAGTTGACCTGCGGGACGGATACATTGTTCATTATATACACCAGCCACGTGAGTTGACCTGCGGGACGGACACATTGTTCATTATATACACCAGCCACGTGAGTTGACCTGCGGGACGGACACATTGTTCATTATATACACCAGCCACGTCAGTTGACCTGCGGGACGGATACATTGTTCATTATATACACCAGCCACGTGAGTTGACCTGCGGGACGGACACATTGTTCATTATATACACCAGCCACGTCAGTTGACCTGCGGGACGGATACATTGTTCATTATATACACCAGCCACGTGAGTTGACCTGCGGGACGGACACATTGTTCATTATATACACCAGCCACGTGAGTTGACCTGCGGGACGGACACATTGTTCATTATATACACCAGCCACGTGAGTTGACCTGCGGGACGGACACATTGTTCATTATATACACCAGCCACGTGAGTTGACCTGCGGAACGGACACATTGTTCATTATATACACCAGCCACGTCAGTTGACCTGCGGGACGGATACATTGTTCATTATATACACCAGCCACGTCAGTTGATCTGCGGGACGGACACATTGTTCATTATGTACACCAGCCACGTCAGTTGACCTGCAGGACGGACACATTGTTCATTATATACACCAGCCACGTCAGTTGACCTGCGGGAGTGATTGAGAAAAGAGACAACAAAAAGTATTCACTTTAATAAATTACGGTTGTATCTTTGACACAATCCGCTGCTTTTTAGGGTTCCGTACCCAAAGGGTAACGAACGGGACTCTATTACTCCTATTAAGACTCCGTTCTCCGTCCGTCTGTCACCAGGCTGTACCTCATAAACCGTGATAGTAAGACAGTTGAAATTTTCACATATGATGTATTTCTGTTGCCGCTATAACAACAAATACAAAAGAACAGAATAAAATAAATATTTAAGGGGCCTCCCATACAACATACATGTTTTTTTGCCGTTTTTCGCACTTGTTTTCAACAATATAACCTCGAGACCGTCTGTGTACAATACGTTACCATGTAAGACCAGTATCTTCCTCGCGTCCCGCTCCTCCTGGAAGGCGGCGGCGGCGGTGTCCAAGTGCGCGACGAGCAGTCGACACGTCTTGTCGTACTCGCAGCGCGCGATCACCGACAGCTGCTCGAGCTGCTGCTGCACCGTGCCCGTCTCCTCCAGGGGGTCCTCGAGACCGTCTCTGGAACAATAATATATTGATGTAACATGAAGTACAAACCGACCAGGCCGCCCTACAAGCACGTGTGCTGACCAAATTGGCGACATACTGAAGAAGGGCCACATGTCAAAAGTACCCGGAATAAAAGAGCTTGTCTCACTAGATTGATGGATGTGGAGGTGAAAGAGTTGTGTTGTAATATAGATCGAAGTAAAAGATGGTATTATTTATCATATTTGTTATTTATCTGACGTGCTACATGTTCGTCTTAATGTACGAAAGTGCGCGCTTAATTACCCGTGCATTGTCTTATATATTAATTGGTGCTTACATCACTATAGTGTCAGGATCGTAGCAGATGGAAATATGTAGTCTCTGCTTACCTCTCTAGGAGAGAGGCGTGAGTATATGTATGTATGACTAATATATTCCGTATTGCACGGCACCAACGAGTCAATGCGTTGTCATAGCGACAGAAAGTAGTGCGCCAAGTTCCAAGCGAACTATATACGCAGATACTGCGACGTGCGCAGGCGCAGCTTACAATTTCGAGGGGGGGGGGAAGGGGGGGTTTATCTTGGCTCAAATATTCACGCATTTTTAAAATTATTATCATTAAATATTTTGAGCTTTTACTACTATTCGATGTCATTGCTTTAGCAGTTAACCGTCCAATTTTAGGAGATTTTGAGGAAGGGGGGGGTCATGACCCGCTGACGCCCCCTCGGCCTGTCACTGGATGTATTCCTGCTCTGTTGTGTACAATAATAATGAATGCAACTCCTATGATTACTAATTAGGCTGTTATATAAAATAATTTTGTTCCATGTTGTATTTTATTTTTCATCTGATATTATGAGTGTAGGTATACGTAAATTTATATTTTTATTAATTCCATTTCTGAATATGTTTTCTTTTTCTTGTGTGTGACATTCATTATTTTGATCAATTTTTTATTATTATTTGTCAAATTGATTATTTTTTGTTATATTTTATTTACTCGATATTATTTAAAATTTTCAAATATTTATTATTAAAATATAAATAAACGTTTTTAATTGACTAATTTGTCTTTAAATGTAGTTTTTATATTTATATATAAAATCGGTTCAGTAGATACGGCGTGAAGGAGTAATAAACATACATACATCCAAACTTTCTCATTTATAATATTAGTGGGATGTGATATATATATGTACCTGACAACGATGGTGACAGAGTTGAGTCTCGACTCTATGTACGCGGCGGTGACCCCGGGCGCGTACGTCTGCAGCAGGTGTGGCTCCGTCGCCTTCACGTACGGCACTGACGCGACCATGCGTTGCCATAGCGACAGCAGGTAGTGCACAGAGTTCGGAGCGAACTGCCACATCTGGAAATTATTGTTACAACCTTTGTTATTAATAACACATTGGGGCCCAGATTATATACAACGTGTAACAAGAAAGGTGTGACCATATTTGAAGAGGTTATTAGATAGAGCAAACCCTGTATATAGAAAAAAAAAAAAATTTTTTTGCCGCTCGGCCGAAATGTATATAAGGGCAGATTTTTTTTCGAGATTTTAGTGTTGGCTCCATAGTAAAAGTTGTTCTATACAATTGACTGAATAAGCTCCTCAAATATGGTTACACCTTTCTGTTACACGTTGTATGCATATAAAAGGTGAAATTTAATCAACCGACTGAATTCATACTGGAGACTCGCTTTGTGATCAGGAATAAGGTTCAATGATCCTTTTTTTCGAAATTTTGGCCTGGGCCAAACTAGTTTGTCCTAAAATCGTATTTGTCCGGTAACATAATATAAATTAATGATTATGGTGTGTAGTAGAGAATAAAATATGATTTTCAATAATAGGAACGAGCTATTTAAAATACCTAATTAACAACAGCAACTTTCAAGTTGCATTACAAACGGTATCTTTTAGCGTACTAGGCGCGTGGGTCTGGGCAAACAACGGCCCGCGGGCCATCTGCGCCCGGCGAAAGGTAATTAAGGTAATTGCAATGTAATTTACTCATAAATATAAATACAGCTGGTGGTTACACTTGTATTTCACCTGCAGGCTCTGCTGTGTGTAAAAGAGAAATTAATAACACCAAAAACCAGACTAAAAACACGCAAAAACAAGGGAAACATATTAAATTAGTAATGTTTAACAAAATACCGACAGCTGTATCAAAGTTACCGCTCTTGGAATTTAAAACCAAGGTAAAACTTTTCTTGCAGAATAATCCATTCTACTCTATTAATGAATTCGTGAATTTAAACATAAAGCCATGTTCATTTCCTAATTAGACATTTAAATTAATTTTTTATTTTAATTTTAGCCACACATTTTTAATAATGGATTTCATTTGTATACCGACGGTGTATGTACAATTGTACATATTTTGCACTTAATGTGATATTTATATTAATAATAATTGACAAACCTTTTATAACGTGCGTGGTTATATGGTGAATAAATATAAGTAAGCACATTCACGCGCTAGACAGATTCCATCTAAGATGTTTCCGCAACATTCTGAAAGTCAAATGGTCGGACCGTGTCAGAAATACGGAAATACTGCGACGCTGCAATGTAGGTGGTATCGAGGCTTACCTGATGAGGCGCCAGCTGCGCTGGTGTGGCCACATGCGACGTATGCCAGAAGATAGAATGGCGAAACGCATTTTATATTGCGAGCTTCGCAGTGGAAAACTCAAACAAGGCGGGCAGTTCCTTAGGTTTAAGGACGTGCAGAAACGCCATATGAAAAGTTGCAATATAGAACATTTGACATGGGAGGACCAGGCTGAAGACCGAACTGTGTGGCGGCATACAGTCAACACTAACATCTTCGAGTTTGAGGCTAAACGAAGAGCTGCTCTTGACGCCAGACGTGATGAACTCCGATGTAGACCACCAGCTGCCATACATTACAACTACTGCAATGGAAAACTTACATGTAGCCTGTGCAACCGCACTTTCACGAACAAGATAGGCTACATAAGTCACATGAGGGCTATTACGTATGCATTTAAAACATAAGTTGGTATTTTATTCTTTAATGGATGATGTAAAATTCCAATGACACATGCATGTCGCGTCCGCGTGACAGCTAGGGTGAGCGGCCAGTATACAACAGTCCTCCGCCGCGATTGGTGACTGCACCCCTGGGGCCGGCAACAGTTGCTCCAGGTGTCTGCGCCACGTGGCGCCACCGTCTGTCATCACTTGATAATGTAGTCGGCCAAGCCGACGCACAATCGTCCCGAACTCCCATTTCTGTTTAGGGTGGGAGTAGGCTCTAGCCTGGATTCGGTCACCTACTGAGTATGCCCTGATGGTAGGCGGGATGTTGTTGGATCTGGATACTATCGGAGAGGCTGAAGTTCTGAACATCACGTGCATTTTAGTTCTAACGTCTCGACTAAACATTAGTTCATAGGGGGTCTGGCCGTTCTGATTCGGTGTGCGTCTGAGTCTGGTTTTCAAAACAAGCAGCTTGTCTGTAAGGTCGCCACCCTCCCCTTCCATTGCGCGTAGTGATCTCTTTATTGTTTGGACGTAGCGTTCAGCTTGTCCATTGGTGGCTGGGTGGTATGGAGCAGACGTCACGTGTTTTGTACCGCAACTGGAAAGGAAGCTCTTAAATTCTTCAGATACAAACTGGCGTCCATTATCTGATACTAAAGTGTATGGTATGCCAAATATGCAAAACAATTCCTTCATCTTCCGGATGCACCATGAACTTGTCGTGGTCTTGGTGGGAAAGACTTCGACCCACTTTGTGAAGGCATCTACGATTATCAGAAGTTGATGTCCAAGGATAGGTCCAGCAAAATCTACGTGCAGTCTTTGCCAGGGTCCAGTAGGTTGTTCCCAGTGGTGTAGAGGTGCCTTTGATGGCTCATTTTGTTCTAATCTGCACGCTCTACAGGATCTTACCTTGTCCTCGATGTCTTTATCTATATTTCTCCAATATATAAAACTGCGAGCTAGCAATTTCATTTTTAGAATGCCAATGTGTCCGGCGTGTAGTTCATTCAGTACGCGCACGCGTAAGCTTTGTGGTATTACTACTCGAGTTCCTTTCAGTATGCAGTTATTTTGGAGTGTAAGTTCATTGTCACTGTAGCCATATTGACGTAATGAGTGACCAGCTTGTAGTGCTACGAGTAGGGTTTTTAGTTCGTTGTCATTTCTCGTTTCTGCAGCTATCACTTCCGGTCGAACTTCAAGAACGTTAATCTGTTGTAATTGGAAAGTACAATGTTGGTCGATTGATGATTCTTTTACTATTTCTACCGGGAATCTTGATAAGTAATCGGCGTTTGAGTGTTTCGCTGAGGCTCTGTATTCTACGTCATAATTAAAGCCTGATAAGAAATGTGCATAATGGAACAGTCTCATAGTGCTTAATGCTGGCAAGGTCTTGTGAGGGTGGAATATCGACGTAAGAGGCTTATGGTCAGTTATTAATGTGAACTTCCGGCCGTAACAGTAGTGGAAGAATTTTTTAATACCCCAGTAGATAGCCGTTGCTTCTTTGTCAATTTGACTGTATTTCTTTTCGCTGGCTGACAGTGTTCTAGAGGCAAATGCGATTGGCCTTTCTGAGCCATCATGTAATTTATGAGACAAAACAGCTCCTAATCCTGTTGGTGAGGCGTCAGTCGCTAGTATTAAGGGTTTACTGGGGTCAAAGTGAATAAGAACTCTTTCACTTAAGATTTCCTTCTTAATGCTATTGAAGCTGTTTTCGCAATTAGATGTCCAGATGAAATCTTTCTCGTTCTTTAGTAATTCGTTTAGAGGACTTACTATAGAGGCGAGGTTCGGTATAAATTTATTATAGTAGTTCGCCATGCCAAGGAAGGTTCTTAATTCGCTTGTGTTGGTTGGTCTATCTGTTTTCATGATGGCCTTGGTTTTATCTTTATTCTTATGTAAGCCGTCCTTATCAATTGTATGTCCAAGATAATTAATGCTCCGTTTAAAAAAATTGCATTTCTCCTTGTTGACGCGAAGGTTATTAACTTTCAGTTTCTGTAAGACTTGTTTTAGTCGTGTTAAGAGTTGTTCTTCTGAGCTTCCCTGAATTATAATGTCATCGAAAAAGGATTTAACTCCGTCTAGTCCCAGAAGTAATTGATCCATGAATTTCTGCCAAAGACTTGGTGCCACTTTAACTCCGAACATCAAGCGATTGACTTTATAAGTACCTTTGTGCGTGCTTAATGTTTGTAACATGGCACTTTCTTCATCCATTACCATATTAAGGTAAGCTTGGCAAATGTCTAGGGTGCAGAAATATTGACCTCCATTCATTTCTGCAAATATATCCTCTATTATAGGAATTGGGTAATGTTCATCTCTAATGACCTTGTTAAGGGTGACCTTGTAGTCCGCACATAGACGAATGCTACCGTTTGGTTTCACGATAGGTACAATTGGAGTACCCCAATCTGAATGATCCACTTTGGTGATGACCCCTTCTGCACATAATCGATCAATCTCTTTATCGACCCTTTCTTTTAAAGCGTACGGTATACGTCTCGGTTTTATAAAAATAGGTTGTGCATTTTCGTTTAGAAATAAATGAGCATGGTAGTCTGGTATTTTTCCTAGGTCAGATCTAAAAACAGTTGATGAATATTCTTCTAACAATTTGTCAAGTTCGGTGGATTGTTCAGATGATTTTATTACTCGTATGTCTGCAAGTTCCACGTTCAACTCCTTCATCCAGCTCCTGCCAAATATTGGATCAACATTCTGATTGATAATGTACAATTTTCCGTTGAAAGTCTGGTCTTTATAAGTCCCTTTAATGTATGTAACTCCTGCAGGCTTAATAATTTCGCCCGTGTATGTTCTTAATTTCATTTCGGTTTTGAATATTTTATTTTCTATGTTTAAGCTTTTGTAATGTTTAAGCGACATTGATGAAAAAGTCGCCCCCGTGTCAAACTCCATGTGAATTGGTTTGTTCTCTATTTTAACTCTAATCATATATTTTTCAGATATCTCACTTTTAATTAAGTTGATATCTCCCATACTCTCGTTACTCGTATTACTTGTACTGTCATCTAATTGATTGACACTAATATTTCTTTGTAAACATACTCGTGCCAGATGACCAATTTTCTTGCATTTTAAACAGGTAGATTCGATAGCACCACAATCGTTAGTCCTGTGGTCATTTTTGCCGCATCGGAAACATTTTCCTTTTAAATCTTTTATTGTCATCGCAGGTATTCTTGCCTGTCTGCTTGGTCGTAAGGATGAGGTACCTGGATAGCCAGGCTTGCTTGTTGTATTCGTAATTCTATTTACTGTGTCCAAATGTTTGTGAATATCTGCGGATATTCGCGTGTCCTCCGATTTTCCCATTTCTATGGATGTAGCGAAATGTACTAATTTGGTAAAAGGAGGGGTATCTCTTTCTTGGAGAATTTTAGTTCGCACGTCGCTGTCTCTCAGCCCTCGAATAAATTGTAAGGATAGGAAGTTTTCTAAAGTGGGTTTATGACAGTTATGACACTTGAATTCGCAGTTTACAGAAAGTTTCTTCAATTCTGAAGCGTATGTTGCCACCGTTTCATTTTCACCTTGTACACGTGTGATAAATTTGTGTTGCAACGCCCATATGCTAGGTTTCGGATCTACGTAATCATCTAGTAATTGTGTAAGTTCTTTAAAATTCATATTAAGAGGGTCATCCGGAGAGCATAAATCATATAACCTCTCGTGTAGTTCCGGAGGTAGAGCCGAAAGTAACATGTATACTTTCATCTTAGCGTCTTCGATCTTTGTTGAGCAAGAAAAATACTGTCAGTCTGTTGCAAAAATTTTTGAAGGTTTCTTTCTCTTGGAGTGGCTGGAAGTTCATTTTTGGCCCTCGCTCTTGTTGTGTACATGTACTCGTCTGTGATGACGATGTTTGTATAGGTGAGATAGGTTGGTTGTTTCTGTTTTGAAAAGTAAGAAGTTTTGTTTTTATAGTTGTAAACTTTTCTTCGAAATCGTACCTGGTTTCTATCTCGTGGTCAAGCTGATCTTCTGGTGTCTCCAATTCTATAGATTGCTGTATTTCCCGTAATTTCCGTAGTGTTTCCTGGAGTGTTTCGAGTCTTGTTTGAATTTCTTCATAGGATATTGTTTCTTGAGAGTTTACGTAGTTTTCTAGTTTTGTAAGATTGCCCCGTAAGGAGGCGTGGGTTTTTTTAGTTTTTTAATATCAATAGTCGACATCTCGTCGCCAATTTATTACGTATGCATTTAAAACATAAGTTGGTATTTTATTCTTTAATGGATGATGTAAAATTGCAATGACACATGCATGTCGCGTCCGCGTGACAGCTAGGGTGAGCGGCCAGTATACAACAAGGGCACATGACCGACGCTCTCCACAGCCACAACAGTCGCCGTGACCGAACTCGGTCGGATGAATCATCATCATCATCATCATCATCATCATCATCATCATCGTCATCATCATCATCATCATCATCATCATCATCATCATCATCATCATCAAATATATTATATATTACTCGTATCTCACCTGCAGGCTCTGCTGTGTGAACTTGGCGATGAGCTCTATGAGTCGCGGGTAGTTGTCCACCATCACCAACTCTCCCAGCTGGTAGTTAGACTTCAGTCGAGCGAGAAGTCTGCAGAACTCGTGGTAGTTGAGGGGGTCGGAGAGGCCCTGGAAACAATTATATTTTATTACAAAAAAAATATATATATATATATATATAATTACTGACTGTCGATCACACATAAAGAGTAATTGAACCTTACTCATCCATCACTTACAAAGTCTCCCGTAACATTTTAATTATATCAACCAAAGTCACCCTATGAAAAAACAGGCCAAGTGTGAGTCGGACTCGCGCACGAAGGGTTCCGTACCTTATCTATAAAAACAGAAAAAAATCATGTCTGTTGTAACCCTCCTTAAATATTTATTTTATTCTGTTTTTTAGTATTTGTTGTTATAGCGGCAACAGAAATACATCATCTGTGAAAATTTCAACTGTCTAACTATCACGGTTCATGAGATACAGCCTGGTGACAGACGGACAGCGGAGTCTTAGTTATAGGGTACCGTTGGTTACCCTTTGGGTACGGAACCCTAAAAATGACAAAAAGAACACCCGTCATGACACCTGAGCATATGTAATAAGTATGTATTAGTTCTCCAGCGGTGATATAATAAATTTGGCCAATCACAGCGCAGAATTTCGATGTTACCGGTCGGCCACAGCTTCAGGCTTCGAGAGGCGCGCCAAACGGTTCTTCTTGCGATGGCGCCGGCGGAGAGAACAAATGTATGAAGTTGTATAGAGCCGACCATGGATCGCCGCTCGCGCGTCTTGTCCGGCTTCGAGTGACTTGCGCTTTCGGGACGGCGGTGTGCGGGGAGGCGGGCGGTTGAAACAGTGACCGAGCGCACAGGACGAACGTAGTGTCGATCGCTTTGAGCGAGCGAGCGCGCTATACATGAAGGCGCCGACGGGTGTCGTGGCAGGGCAAAGCCCGTCGCAAAAACCACCTGGAAGTGCAGCAAGAAGCCTGAAGCTGTGGACCTGGCGTTATAACAATAATTAATAACCTGCGTAGACTGAAGCACTCTGGTGACACTCTCACACAGTCGACACAGGAACTTGGCTCGCTCGTTGTTACTGAACAGTGACCGTCTAACTGAAGCTAGCTGCACGAGGCACGTTATAAGAATAATTAATAACCTGCGTAGACTGAAGCACTCTGGTGACACTCTCACACAGTCGACACAGGAACTTGGCTCGCTCGTTGTTACTGAACAGTGACCGTCTAACTGAAGCTAGCTGCACGAGGCACGTTATAACAATAATTAATAACCTGCGTAGACTGAAGCACTCTGGTGACACTCTCACACAGTCGACACAGGAACTTGGCTCGCTCGTTGTTACTGAACAGTGACCGTCTAACTGAAGCTAGCTGCACGAGGCACGTTATAACAATAATTAATAACCTGCGTAGACTGAAGCACTCTGGTGACACTCTCACACAGTCGACACAGGAACTTGGCTCGCTCGTTGTTACTGAACAGTGACCGTCTAACTGAAGCTAGCTGCACGAGGCACGTTATAACAATAATTAATAACCTGCGTAGACTGAAGCACTCTGGTGACACTCTCACACAGTCGACACAGGAACTTGGCTCGCTCGTTGTTACTGAACAGTGACCGTCTAACTGAAGCTAGCTGCACGAGGCACGTTATAACAATAATTAATAACCTGCGTAGACTGAAGCACTCTGGTGACACTCTCACACAGTCGACACAGGAACTTGGCTCGCTCGTTGTTACTGAACAGTGACCGTCTAACTGAAGCTAGCTGCACGAGGCACGTTATAACAATAATTAATAACCTGCGTAGACTGAAGCACTCTGGTGACACTCTCACACAGTCGACACAGGAACTTGGCTCGCTCGTTGTTACTGAACAGTGACCGTCTAACTGAAGCTAGCTGCACGAGGCACGTTATAACAATAATTAATAACCTGCGTAGACTGAAGCACTCTGGTGACACTCTCACACAGTCGACACAGGAACTTGGCTCGCTCGTTGTTACTGAACAGTGACCGTCTAACTGAAGCTAGCTGCACGAGGCACGTTATAACAATAATTAATAACCTGCGTAGACTGAAGCACTCTGGTGACACTCTCACACAGTCGACACAGGAACTTGGCTCGCTCGTTGTTACTGAACAGTGACCGTCTAACTGAAGCTAGCTGCACGAGGCACGTTATAACAATAATTAATAACCTGCGTAGACTGAAGCACTCTGGTGACACTCTCACACAGTCGACACAGGAACTTGGCTCGCTCGTTGTTACTGAACAGTGACCGTCTAACTGAAGCTAGCTGCACGAGGCACGTTATAACAATAATTAATAACCTGCGTAGACTGAAGCACTCTGGTGACACTCTCACACAGTCGACACAGGAACTTGGCTCGCTCGTTGTTACTGAACAGTGACCGTCTAACTGAAGCTAGCTGCACGAGGCACGTTATAACAATAATTAATAACCTGCGTAGACTGAAGCACTCTGGTGACACTCTCACACAGTCGACACAGGAACTTGGCTCGCTCGTTGTTACTGAACAGTGACCGTCTAACTGAAGCTAGCTGCACGAGGCACGTTATAATAATAATTAATAACCTGCGTAGACTGAAGCACTCTGGTGACACTCTCACACAGTCGACACAGGAACTTGGCTCGCTCGTTGTTACTGAACAGTGACCGTCTAACTGAAGCTAGCTGCACGAGGCACGTTATAACAATAATTAATAACCTGCGTAGACTGAAGCACTCTGGTGACACTCTCACACAGTCGACACAGGAACTTGGCTCGCTCGTTGTTACTGAACAGTGACCGTCTAACTGAAGCTAGCTGCACGAGGCACGTTATAACAATAATTAATAACCTGCGTAGACTGAAGCACTCTGGTGACACTCTCACACAGTCGACACAGGAACTTGGCTCGCTCGTTGTTACTGAACAGTGACCGTCTAACTGAAGCTAGCTGCACGAGGCACGTTATAACAATAATTAATAACCTGCGTAGACTGAAGCACTCTGGTGACACTCTCACACAGTCGACACAGGAACTTGGCTCGCTCGTTGTTACTGAACAGTGACCGTCTAACTGAAGCTAGCTGCACGAGGCACGTTATAACAATAATTAATAACCTGCGTAGACTGAAGCACTCTGGTGACACTCTCACACAGTCGACACAGGAACTTGGCTCGCTCGTTGTTACTGAACAGTGACCGTCTAACTGAAGCTAGCTGCACGAGGCACGTTATAACAATAATTAATAACCTGCGTAGACTGAAGCACTCTGGTGACACTCTCACACAGTCGACACAGGAACTTGGCTCGCTCGTTGTTACTGAACAGTGACCGTCTAACTGAAGCTAGCTGCACGAGGCACGTTATAAGAATAATTAATAACCTGCGTAGACTGAAGCACTCTGGTGACACTCTCACACAGTCGACACAGGAACTTGGCTCGCTCGTTGTTACTGAACAGTGACCGTCTAACTGAAGCTAGCTGCACGAGGCACGTTATAACAATAATTAATAACCTGCGTAGACTGAAGCACTCTGGTGACACTCTCACACAGTCGACACAGGAACTTGGCTCGCTCGTTGTTACTGAACAGTGACCGTCTAACTGAAGCTAGCTGCACGAGGCACGTTATAACAATAATTAATAACCTGCGTAGACTGAAGCACTCTGGTGACACTCTCACACAGTCGACACAGGAACTTGGCTCGCTCGTTGTTACTGAACAGTGACCGTCTAACTGAAGCTAGCTGCACGAGGCACGTTATAACAATAATTAATAACCTGCGTAGACTGAAGCACTCTGGTGACACTCTCACACAGTCAACACAGGAACTTGGCTCGCTCGTTGTTACTGAACAGTGACCGTCTAACTGAAGCTAGCTGCACGAGGCACGTTATAACAATAATTAATAACCTGCGTAGACTGAAGCACTCTGGTGACACTCTCACACAGTCGACACAGGAACTTGGCTCGCTCGTTGTTACTGAACAGTGACCGTCTAACTGAAGCTAGCTGCACGAGGCACGTTATAACAATAATTAATAACCTGCGTAGACTGAAGCACTCTGGTGACACTCTCACACAGTCGACACAGGAACTTGGCTCGCTCGTTGTTACTGAACAGTGACCGTCTAACTGAAGCTAGCTGCACGAGGCACGTTATAACAATAATTAATAACCTGCGTAGACTGAAGCACTCTGGTGACACTCTCACACAGTCGACACAGGAACTTGGCTCGCTCGTTGTTACTGAACAGTGACCGTCTAACTGAAGCTAGCTGCACGAGGCACGTTATAACAATAATTAATAACCTGCGTAGACTGAAGCACTCTGGTGACACTCTCACACAGTCGACACAGGAACTTGGCTCGCTCGTTGTTACTGAACAGTGACCGTCTAACTGAAGCTAGCTGCACGAGGCACGTTATAACAATAATTAATAACCTGCGTAGACTGAAGCACTCTGGTGACACTCTCACACAGTCGACACAGGAACTTGGCTCGCTCGTTGTTACTGAACAGTGACCGTCTAACTGAAGCTAGCTGCACGAGGCACGTTATAACAATAATTAATAACCTGCGTAGACTGAAGCACTCTGGTGACACTCTCACACAGTCGACACAGGAACTTGGCTCGCTCGTTGTTACTGAACAGTGACCGTCTAACTGAAGCTAGCTGCACGAGGCACGTTATAACAATAATTAATAACCTGCGTAGACTGAAGCACTCTGGTGACACTCTCACACAGTCGACACAGGAACTTGGCTCGCTCGTTGTTACTGAACAGTGACCGTCTAACTGAAGCTAGCTGCACGAGGCACGTTATAACAATAATTAATAACCTGCGTAGACTGAAGCACTCTGGTGACACTCTCACACAGTCGACACAGGAACTTGGCTCGCTCGTTGTTACTGAACAGTGACCGTCTAACTGAAGCTAGCTGCACGAGGCACGTTATAACAATAATTAATAACCTGCGTAGACTGAAGCACTCTGGTGACACTCTCACACAGTCGACACAGGAACTTGGCTCGCTCGTTGTTACTGAACAGTGACCGTCTAACTGAAGCTAGCTGCACGAGGCACGTTATAACAATAATTAATAACCTGCGTAGACTGAAGCACTCTGGTGACACTCTCACACAGTCGACACAGGAACTTGGCTCGCTCGTTGTTACTGAACAGTGACCGTCTAACTGAAGCTAGCTGCACGAGGCACGTTATAACAATAATTAATAACCTGCGTAGACTGAAGCACTCTGGTGACACTCTCACACAGTCGACACAGGAACTTGGCTCGCTCGTTGTTACTGAACAGTGACCGTCTAACTGAAGCTAGCTGCACGAGGCACGTTATAATAATAATTAATAACCTGCGTAGACTGAAGCACTCTGGTGACACTCTCACACAGTCGACACAGGAACTTGGCTCGCTCGTTGTTACTGAACAGTGACCGTCTAACTGAAGCTAGCTGCACGAGGCACGTTATAACAATAATTAATAACCTGCGTAGACTGAAGCACTCTGGTGACACTCTCACACAGTCGACACAGGAACTTGGCTCGCTCGTTGTTACTGAACAGTGACCGTCTAACTGAAGCTAGCTGCACGAGGCACGTTATAACAATAATTAATAACCTGCGTAGACTGAAGCACTCTGGTGACACTCTCACACAGTCGACACAGGAACTTGGCTCGCTCGTTGTTACTGAACAGTGACCGTCTAACTGAAGCTAGCTGCACGAGGCACGTTATAACAATAATTAATAACCTGCGTAGACTGAAGCACTCTGGTGACACTCTCACACAGTCGACACAGGAACTTGGCTCGCTCGTTGTTACTGAACAGTGACCGTCTAACTGAAGCTAGCTGCACGAGGCACGTTATAACAATAATTAATAACCTGCGTAGACTGAAGCACTCTGGTGACACTCTCACACAGTCGACACAGGAACTTGGCTCGCTCGTTGTTACTGAACAGTGACCGTCTAACTGAAGCTAGCTGCACGAGGCACGTTATAACAATAATTAATAACCTGCGTAGACTGAAGCACTCTGGTGACACTCTCACACAGTCGACACAGGAACTTGGCTCGCTCGTTGTTACTGAACAGTGACCGTCTAACTGAAGCTAGCTGCACGAGGCACGTTATAACAATAATTAATAACCTGCGTAGACTGAAGCACTCTGGTGACACTCTCACACAGTCGACACAGGAACTTGGCTCGCTCGTTGTTACTGAACAGTGACCGTCTAACTGAAGCTAGCTGCACGAGGCACGTTATAACAATAATTAATAACCTGCGTAGACTGAAGCACTCTGGTGACACTCTCACACAGTCGACACAGGAACTTGGCTCGCTCGTTGTTACTGAACAGTGACCGTCTAACTGAAGCTAGCTGCACGAGGCACGTTATAACAATAATTAATAACCTGCGTAGACTGAAGCACTCTGGTGACACTCTCACACAGTCGACACAGGAACTTGGCTCGCTCGTTGTTACTGAACAGTGACCGTCTAACTGAAGCTAGCTGCACGAGGCACGTTATAACAATAATTAATAACCTGCGTAGACTGAAGCACTCTGGTGACACTCTCACACAGTCGACACAGGAACTTGGCTCGCTCGTTGTTACTGAACAGTGACCGTCTAACTGAAGCTAGCTGCACGAGGCACGTTATAACAATAATTAATAACCTGCGTAGACTGAAGCACTCTGGTGACACTCTCACACAGTCGACACAGGAACTTGGCTCGCTCGTTGTTACTGAACAGTGACCGTCTAACTGAAGCTAGCTGCACGAGGCACGTTATAACAATAATTAATAACCTGCGTAGACTGAAGCACTCTGGTGACACTCTCACACAGTCGACACAGGAACTTGGCTCGCTCGTTGTTACTGAACAGTGACCGTCTAACTGAAGCTAGCTGCACGAGGCACGTTATAACAATAATTAATAACCTGCGTAGACTGAAGCACTCTGGTGACACTCTCACACAGTCGACACAGGAACTTGGCTCGCTCGTTGTTACTGAACAGTGACCGTCTAACTGAAGCTAGCTGCACGAGGCACGTTATAATAATAATTAATAACCTGCGTAGACTGAAGCACTCTGGTGACACTCTCACACAGTCGACACAGGAACTTGGCTCGCTCGTTGTTACTGAACAGTGACCGTCTAACTGAAGCTAGCTGCACGAGGCACGTTATAACAATAATTAATAACCTGCGTAGACTGAAGCACTCTGGTGACACTCTCACACAGTCGACACAGGAACTTGGCTCGCTCGTTGTTACTGAACAGTGACCGTCTAACTGAAGCTAGCTGCACGAGGCACGTTATAACAATAATTAATAACCTGCGTAGACTGAAGCACTCTGGTGACACTCTCACACAGTCGACACAGGAACTTGGCTCGCTCGTTGTTACTGAACAGTGACCGTCTAACTGAAGCTAGCTGCACGAGGCACGTTATAACAATAATTAATAACCTGCGTAGACTGAAGCACTCTGGTGACACTCTCACACAGTCGACACAGGAACTTGGCTCGCTCGTTGTTACTGAACAGTGACCGTCTAACTGAAGCTAGCTGCACGAGGCACGTTATAACAATAATTAATAACCTGCGTAGACTGAAGCACTCTGGTGACACTCTCACACAGTCGACACAGGAACTTGGCTCGCTCGTTGTTACTGAACAGTGACCGTCTAACTGAAGCTAGCTGCACGAGGCACGTTATAATAATAATTAATAACCTGCGTAGACTGAAGCACTCTGGTGACACTCTCACACAGTCGACACAGGAACTTGGCTCGCTCGTTGTTACTGAACAGTGACCGTCTAACTGAAGCTAGCTGCACGAGGCACGTTATAACAATAATTAATAACCTGCGTAGACTGAAGCACTCTGGTGACACTCTCACACAGTCGACACAGGAACTTGGCTCGCTCGTTGTTACTGAACAGTGACCGTCTAACTGAAGCTAGCTGCACGAGGCACGTTATAACAATAATTAATAACCTGCGTAGACTGAAGCACTCTGGTGACACTCTCACACAGTCGACACAGGAACTTGGCTCGCTCGTTGTTACTGAACAGTGACCGTCTAACTGAAGCTAGCTGCACGAGGCACGTTATAACAATAATTAATAACCTGCGTAGACTGAAGCACTCTGGTGACACTCTCACACAGTCGACACAGGAACTTGGCTCGCTCGTTGTTACTGAACAGTGACCGTCTAACTGAAGCTAGCTGCACGAGGCACGTTATAACAATAATTAATAACCTGCGTAGACTGAAGCACTCTGGTGACACTCTCACACAGTCGACACAGGAACTTGGCTCGCTCGTTGTTACTGAACAGTGACCGTCTAACTGAAGCTAGCTGCACGAGGCACGTTATAACAATAATTAATAACCTGCGTAGACTGAAGCACTCTGGTGACACTCTCACACAGTCGACACAGGAACTTGGCTCGCTCGTTGTTACTGAACAGTGACCGTCTAACTGAAGCTAGCTGCACGAGGCACGTTATAACAATAATTAATAACCTGCGTAGACTGAAGCACTCTGGTGACACTCTCACACAGTCGACACAGGAACTTGGCTCGCTCGTTGTTACTGAACAGTGACCGTCTAACTGAAGCTAGCTGCACGAGGCACGTTATAACAATAATTAATAACCTGCGTAGACTGAAGCACTCTGGTGACACTCTCACACAGTCGACACAGGAACTTGGCTCGCTCGTTGTTACTGAACAGTGACCGTCTAACTGAAGCTAGCTGCACGAGGCACGTTATAATAATAATTAATAACCTGCGTAGACTGAAGCACTCTGGTGACACTCTCACACAGTCGACACAGGAACTTGGCTCGCTCGTTGTTACTGAACAGTGACCGTCTAACTGAAGCTAGCTGCACGAGGCACGTTATAACAATAATTAATAACCTGCGTAGACTGAAGCACTCTGGTGACACTCTCACACAGTCGACACAGGAACTTGGCTCGCTCGTTGTTACTGAACAGTGACCGTCTAACTGAAGCTAGCTGCACGAGGCACGTTATAACAATAATTAATAACCTGCGTAGACTGAAGCACTCTGGTGACACTCTCACACAGTCGACACAGGAACTTGGCTCGCTCGTTGTTACTGAACAGTGACCGTCTAACTGAAGCTAGCTGCACGAGGCACGTTATAACAATAATTAATAACCTGCGTAGACTGAAGCACTCTGGTGACACTCTCACACAGTCGACACAGGAACTTGGCTCGCTCGTTGTTACTGAACAGTGACCGTCTAACTGAAGCTAGCTGCACGAGGCACGTTATAACAATAATTAATAACCTGCGTAGACTGAAGCACTCTGGTGACACTCTCACACAGTCGACACAGGAACTTGGCTCGCTCGTTGTTACTGAACAGTGACCGTCTAACTGAAGCTAGCTGCACGAGGCACGTTATAATAATAATTAATAACCTGCGTAGACTGAAGCACTCTGGTGACACTCTCACACAGTCGACACAGGAACTTGGCTCGCTCGTTGTTACTGAACAGTGACCGTCTAACTGAAGCTAGCTGCACGAGGCACGTTATAACAATAATTAATAACCTGCGTAGACTGAAGCACTCTGGTGACACTCTCACACAGTCGACACAGGAACTTGGCTCGCTCGTTGTTACTGAACAGTGACCGTCTAACTGAAGCTAGCTGCACGAGGCACGTTATAACAATAATTAATAACCTGCGTAGACTGAAGCACTCTGGTGACACTCTCACACAGTCGACACAGGAACTTGGCTCGCTCGTTGTTACTGAACAGTGACCGTCTAACTGAAGCTAGCTGCACGAGGCACGTTATAACAATAATTAATAACCTGCGTAGACTGAAGCACTCTGGTGACACTCTCACACAGTCGACACAGGAACTTGGCTCGCTCGTTGTTACTGAACAGTGACCGTCTAACTGAAGCTAGCTGCACGAGGCACGTTATAACAATAATTAATAACCTGCGTAGACTGAAGCACTCTGGTGACACTCTCACACAGTCGACACAGGAACTTGGCTCGCTCGTTGTTACTGAACAGTGACCGTCTAACTGAAGCTAGCTGCACGAGGCACGTTATAACAATAATTAATAACCTGCGTAGACTGAAGCACTCTGGTGACACTCTCACACAGTCGACACAGGAACTTGGCTCGCTCGTTGTTACTGAACAGTGACCGTCTAACTGAAGCTAGCTGCACGAGGCACGTTATAACAATAATTAATAACCTGCGTAGACTGAAGCACTCTGGTGACACTCTCACACAGTCGACACAGGAACTTGGCTCGCTCGTTGTTACTGAACAGTGACCGTCTAACTGAAGCTAGCTGCACGAGGCACGTTATAACAATAATTAATAACCTGCGTAGACTGAAGCACTCTGGTGACACTCTCACACAGTCGACACAGGAACTTGGCTCGCTCGTTGTTACTGAACAGTGACCGTCTAACTGAAGCTAGCTGCACGAGGCACGTTATAATAATAATTAATAACCTGCGTAGACTGAAGCACTCTGGTGACACTCTCACACAGTCGACACAGGAACTTGGCTCGCTCGTTGTTACTGAACAGTGACCGTCTAACTGAAGCTAGCTGCACGAGGCACGTTATAACAATAATTAATAACCTGCGTAGACTGAAGCACTCTGGTGACACTCTCACACAGTCGACACAGGAACTTGGCTCGCTCGTTGTTACTGAACAGTGACCGTCTAACTGAAGCTAGCTGCACGAGGCACGTTATAACAATAATTAATAACCTGCGTAGACTGAAGCACTCTGGTGACACTCTCACACAGTCGACACAGGAACTTGGCTCGCTCGTTGTTACTGAACAGTGACCGTCTAACTGAAGCTAGCTGCACGAGGCACGTTATAACAATAATTAATAACCTGCGTAGACTGAAGCACTCTGGTGACACTCTCACACAGTCGACACAGGAACTTGGCTCGCTCGTTGTTACTGAACAGTGACCGTCTAACTGAAGCTAGCTGCACGAAGCACGTTATAACAATAATTAATAACCTGCGTAGACTGAAGCACTCTGGTGACACTCTCACACAGTCGACACAGGAACTTGGCTCGCTCGTTGTTACTGAACAGTGACCGTCTAACTGAAGCTAGCTGCACGAGGCACGTTATAATAATAATTAATAACCTGCGTAGACTGAAGCACTCTGGTGACACTCTCACACAGTCGACACAGGAACTTGGCTCGCTCGTTGTTACTGAACAGTGACCGTCTAACTGAAGCTAGCTGCACGAGGCACGTTATAACAATAATTAATAACCTGCGTAGACTGAAGCACTCTGGTGACACTCTCACACAGTCGACACAGGAACTTGGCTCGCTCGTTGTTACTGAACAGTGACCGTCTAACTGAAGCTAGCTGCACGAGGCACGTTATAACAATAATTAATAACCTGCGTAGACTGAAGCACTCTGGTGACACTCTCACACAGTCGACACAGGAACTTGGCTCGCTCGTTGTTACTGAACAGTGACCGTCTAACTGAAGCTAGCTGCACGAGGCACGTTATAACAATAATTAATAACCTGCGTAGACTGAAGCACTCTGGTGACACTCTCACACAGTCGACACAGGAACTTGGCTCGCTCGTTGTTACTGAACAGTGACCGTCTAACTGAAGCTAGCTGCACGAGGCACGTTATAACAATAATTAATAACCTGCGTAGACTGAAGCACTCTGGTGACACTCTCACACAGTCGACACAGGAACTTGGCTCGCTCGTTGTTACTGAACAGTGACCGTCTAACTGAAGCTAGCTGCACGAGGCACGTTATAATAATAATTAATAACCTGCGTAGACTGAAGCACTCTGGTGACACTCTCACACAGTCGACACAGGAACTTGGCTCGCTCGTTGTTACTGAACAGTGACCGTCTAACTGAAGCTAGCTGCACGAGGCACGTTATAACAATAATTAATAACCTGCGTAGACTGAAGCACTCTGGTGACACTCTCACACAGTCGACACAGGAACTTGGCTCGCTCGTTGTTACTGAACAGTGACCGTCTAACTGAAGCTAGCTGCACGAGGCACGTTATAACAATAATTAATAACCTGCGTAGACTGAAGCACTCTGGTGACACTCTCACACAGTCGACACAGGAACTTGGCTCGCTCGTTGTTACTGAACAGTGACCGTCTAACTGAAGCTAGCTGCACGAGTCACGTTATAACAATAATTAATAACCTGCGTAGACTGAAGCACTCTGGTGACACTCTCACACAGTCGACACAGGAACTTGGCTCGCTCGTTGTTACTGAACAGTGACCGTCTAACTGAAGCTAGCTGCACGAGGCACGCTAGACAGAGGCTGCCTAAAGCGCTGTAGCCGCTCAATGAGTGGTAAAGGGAGAAGAATAGGTCCAGCGTCGACGGCTCCAGGAATGTAGGCCGCCATGTTGTTGGAATCTGTGAACATTTTGATAAATTGATTGTTATAAAAGGTGTTTATTTACATATCAAATTGCCGAAATTTTCTTACAGATTCACAAGTTCATAATTCCTGTGATTCGCTATTTATATCATATGTTTTTTGTTTGAAAGTTGATATCAAGGTAGTTATGTATCCTCAGCCCTCAACTTCCATAAACATTGCATCATCCCTGTTGATTGCGCCAAATTAAGTGGCAAAGGAGACGGTCAGTTCCCCATAAGCAAAATGCCTTAAGAGTGTAAACAAATATATTGTGGTCAATGATAAAGAACAAATTCAGAATAACACGGTTTGACTATCCATTTAAAACGGACACCATCTTATAATAACTTTTTATGATAAATCGTTTTTATTTTGAGGTTATTTTCATATGGTATTGCGAAAATAAACTTAAGCGCGTTTGAAACGTTCATAGTTGTAACGATGTTTCACGATGATTCTGATATATTTAAAAGGGTCATGCTCGAATGTCAGTCGTAATGTAATCTCTATCAAAATCCAGAAGAAAAGAATGAATCGTGAAATAAAAAGCTGTGACTGCCGATTGCGTCACGCACGACTCTTATCAAAGCACGCTGGAAACGTAGTTTGTGGACTACTTGGTAGATGGCGCCCTTTCGTTTCATTCGGTGTTCGCTCTCATGACCGGCTGCGACATTAAGTACTTATATTATTTTAATATGTGTGTCCGTGTTATAATAAAAGTGAAACTAGCTACGAATAATTCTAACAGAAATTATAGTATAAATTTATTTCATGTACGCGGTTAAGGCCGATTCTGACCATCTCCTTTAAGTAGGTTAGGTTTTCTGAATTTGTCAGGATAACACAGAGACTATCCTTTGTCCTTTGCACACTAGTGCGTTCCACATATCCTCGTCCCTTTTCCCCTCAACCTTTAGACTTGTGAATCGCCATCATAATCATAATCATGATACCTGAGCCTATGGAATTAGTATGTATTAGTTCTCCAGCGGTGGTATACAAAATTTGGCCAATCACAGCGCAGAATTGCGGTGTTTTAATGTGATATTACAACATCGGTCAACCAATGTGGGTACTTATAAAAACCGCTTTTGACATGGTAGTAGATAAAATAAATAATATAACGTATATTTTGGCAGGTGGTAGAGCTGATGCCGGGCTCGACTGTGGAGGTACCACCATCTTACTTGGAGACCCCCTCGAAGTAATTCGGGGGAGAGTAAGAGGACAGCTCACAGGCAAAAAACCAGGAGGCCCACCATGCCTGGGACCGATGAATGGCGGTATATCCATCCCTAATAGCCGGGCCTTATATGGAACAGACTGGTTACGGGCAGCGGCGTCACTGGTGCGAAGGTTCCAGCACCGCGCTCACCAACCCGCCTGCCCAGCGTGTGTGAGTATGGGCAATTCTTCCAGGATGACCGCCGGGAGTGGCAAAGTCCTGGAAAGGCTTATGTCCAGCAGTGGACGAACTAGGCTAATGGATGGATATTGTGTGCCCCTTCAGTCCCCCCCGCCCTACTGACGTCACAACAACACTGACCTGTACAGTACAGAGGTCGTCGGAGGCCTCGTCGCCCGTTGTACCGATGAAGTCGAACGTGAGGCAGTTGTGTGACAATCTGCAAACATGGAACATGTCGCGGTATAACACTAGTTAAGTTTACTTCATTTATAATTTAAAATATTTGAAGTGCATTATAAGTTGTCATGGTTTGAAAGTATCAAGATAGTTACGCTGCTTGAAAATATCGACAATTATCACCAGTAGTGTAAGAAATTAATTTGTTATATTGTTTCATAATAAATAATAATAATAAAATTCTTTATTGCACACGATAAAATCATCGTACAAAGGCGAGCTTAATACTAATTAGTATTTAACTAACCTTTGCCAATGAGGGAATTGTAAAATAATTTGTGCAATTCTAACAAAACAAATATGTTTTATGATTTTTATTTAAAATCCAACACAAATTAACATTAATTAGAGTAAAAATCAGTGTCCGTCAGATTCGACATTATAAATATATTAAATTGGATTGACCAAAGATGCCAAAGGAATATCTTCATCCGCACGTTGACAATTGGTGCGTTCTGTTATACGCAAGTGTGGAAATACACGTTCGAATACAGTTCACTTTCATGAACGCAATTAATCGAGCTATTTGTATCAAGATACTGATCATGATAATTGTCAAGATAATTGTCACGGATAATTTTCCTTTCGAACCCTGAAAGTTGTAATTTACAACATGAAAAAAATCAATTACTATGTATGAAGATTATGTTTATTTTGCGAAATCCATTGCTATGAATACTCTAAATATTACTAGAGTGCATTAAAAACTAGAAAATATCAATCAGAAACAAACCCAAAGACAAGAATTTGAAAAAATTCTCCGGGCCAGGATTCGAACCTGTGACCTCTTGTTATCAAGACAAGCGCGCTACCAATTGCGCCACCGAGGTTCCTACCTAGACCGGCGAATTCTTCCATCATACTGTCCACTGCATCTGCCTGATATACTAGCTTGTACTGCACATACATTGTGCCTGGTAATTGTCACCTCTTTAATATTTGTATGACTTTTAGGCTAAAACGTGATAGATCTCAGCTCTTCGTTCACCATCTTTTATATTTTACTCATGTTTTTACAAATAATTTTCTTTGTTCTTTGTCTTTAAGGCGATATGCGAAAAAAATACGGGTGTTTCTTTTCTGTGTATTTCATGAAATACACGGAAAATTATAATCAGTTTCTGGTATTATGCATTTTGACTATATAATCTAGGGTTTTGATATTGGAAAACATGTTTGGATAAATTTTCCTTGATAGAAATAATTGTTGAAATGAGGTCTTCAAACACACTTTTTCTCTTCGTTTAACGAATAGGAACAGAACTCAAACATATTTTATTAGGTGTGTTTTAACAATATCTAGAGATTTGATATTTGAAATTTTGCTAGCTATTTTAGTTTTTTTAATAAAAATATAAAACCAACTTTTTCCCCTTTTGTCCTGAATCCGTCCCTCTCGCACTGTGCGATTTTTCGCTTGGAGTGACAGTGACAAAAATAAAATTCGCATAGTGTCTTAACATTGAATGATAGAGTGAAAAACATCGACATACGGGAATGTTGCGGACTGAAAGAAAATGTAGTGACTAGAATAGAAGGAGAAATGTTTCGGTGGTTTGTAAATGTAGAGACTTCGACCAAAATAAAATAAATGGACGGGCCATAGCGTACAGATTGTTGAAGTCTGTAAAGTGAGCGCCGGCTCTCACTTCATCTCTGTCTCTGTCTGTTAGAAGAGTGACACGTACGCTTATTATTACATGCCATCCAAATAACTGACGAAAAAATACCTTCTTGTGCATTTACAAAGTGCAAAAAGTAAAATAAACATAAAAATAAAAATTAGGTATTGAAGTATATATCCAATTGCTTAGACTCGTTATGAGTGAGCAAATTGTAAAGACAAGGCCCGTCCATTCATTTTATTTTGGTCGAAGTGTAGAGAGGATGAATGGAAGTAGAGTGACGAAAGAAATTTATGGTGCGCAAGTGGAAGGTACAGCTCTTACCAGGTCCTCTAAAAAGGCCGCTTTGGATGAATCATGTTATGATTCTGTTCTAATGTCGTCTCTTTTGCACGCGTGAAAAAGCTCTGACTCTGTCCTACTTTCAAATCATTTTATAATTCACCCAAGTCGGCCTTTTTAGACCCCCAGGCCGCCTTAGAAGGACGTATGCTGAATAAATTGGCGAGATATTGAAGAAAGGCAATGTCAAAAGTACCCGGAATTTGATGGATGTGAAAGAGGTGTCAGGATCGTAGCAGATGGAAATCTGTAGTCTCTGCCTACCCTTCTGGGAGACAGGCGTGAGTATATGTATGTAAGAATGTAATATTTTTGAAAAATTATTTATGCCGGTCTTTGTACCTGCAACCTCTGGCTTACAAGGTAAGTGCTTTGCCAACTGAGCTACCGAGATTCCCCCCGTTGAATTTTTCCACTACACCAAGTTTTAGCGTGTCTCTGTCGGCGGCAGGTACGTCACGCTGCACATGTCGCCTGGCGGCACGGTACCTGTATCAGTAATACCTGAGTAAAGCTTGCAGCAGACAGTGCGACTGTGGGTCCTGCAGCTCGAGCTCCTTCCCTCGCGCCGCGCTCAGCAAAGAGCAAGAGAGACGGAAGATCTCGAACAGCTGCGTGTCTCTGTCGGCGGAAGGTACCAGGTTAGTGGTAATAATAATATA
Source organism: Ypsolopha sequella (assembly GCA_934047225.1). Classification (NCBI taxonomy): domain Eukaryota; kingdom Metazoa; phylum Arthropoda; class Insecta; order Lepidoptera; family Ypsolophidae; genus Ypsolopha; species Ypsolopha sequella. The sequence goes on from OW204011.1 coordinate 17,752,225, forward strand.
ATAATAATAATCTTTATTCAAAACGTACATCAAGCTTTACAAAAATACATAATTAGTTTCTATCTTAAGGTAAATACTGGGTGGCGCAAAAGTAATGGCACCATAGAAAATACTTATATATTTTTCTAATGGCGTCTCATGTCTTCCTAAAATGAAAAATTGTGTAGTAAACAAATGTAAAATATACCAGAAATAAACATAAATCGTTTTACTACCCAAGAACGTGGAATAATCGTGTCAATGTTTTTACGGAATAATTTATCAATGATAAAAACACAACGTGAGTTCCGTCGATGATTTCCCCACCGCCCGGCACCGGTTGGTCGCAAATTTCGACGCTTTGCCACATGCCTCGAAGGAACTGGCTCCACATTGGATAAACCTAAGTCTGGCAGACCAAGAACTGGCCGTTCAGCCAAAAATATCAATGCTGTGCACGAAGATGTGGAAGAGTGTCCAGAAACATCAACGAGGCGATGTGCCACGCAATTGGGCATTTCTAGGCGGATTTTGCACCATATTTTGGTGAAAGACTTGAAGATGTTTCCGTATAAAACTCAGATGATTCACCAGCTGCTGCCTACTGACCACCGGGCTCATCTAGATTACAGCCAGCGCGTCATCAATCTCAACCTTGAAGAGGATGATTTTCCTTCAAAATTGCTTATGAGCGACGAAGCTCATTTTCATCTCTCGGGACATGTCAATAAGCAAAATACTCGCTTCAGGGGTCCTGAAAATCCGCGCATTATTCAAGAAACACATTTACACCCAATAAAAGTTACTGTGTGGTGTGGCGTCTGTGCCGAAAGAGTGATCGGAACCTATTTTTTCCAAGACACTGCAGGCAATGCGACATCTGTAACTGGCGACCGCTACAGTACCATGTTACTGGAGTTTTTGATACCTAGTTTGAATGAATTGGGGATGGAGCACATCTGGTTCCAACAAGACGGCGCTACGGCACACTCAGCTATGGACTTAGTGAGGGACACCTTTCCAGGCCGTATCATCTCCGTTTTGGCGATTTGCATTGGCCTGCGAGATCGTCCAATCTGACGAGTCCAAACTTCTTTCTTTGGGGCTATTTGAAATCTGTGGTGTATGTGAATTAGCCACAATCTCTTGCAGCCCTAAAAGAAAATATTCATCGAGAAATAAGGAACATATCACCGGAAGTGTTGCGACAAGTTACGGAAAATGTCATAAATAGGGCTCAAATGTGCATCAACTCCAGAGGTCACTATTTAATAGACATCATATTTAAATCTTGATGGGACGAAATTTGATAGCCAAATATATAGTATTGAAAAAACTAATTACAGTTTTTTATTGTAGAAAAGCAGTTTTAGCTAAACGAAATAGGGTCATTACTTTTGCGCCACCCAGTATAAGTATTGGTCAACGTTAGAAACCAAGCTAAGCTAATCGAGGATTAGCTTGTGGTTTGGCTTCCAGCGCCTTCCATCGGACTAAATGCTATTTATGTATGGGCAATTCGACAAAAAACAGACTAATAATTTTTAAGGCTATTTAACAATTTAAGAAAGTCAAACCTAATCTATGTAGCATGCAAAAAATTATGATCCTATCAATAAAAATATTACTGTTAAACTATTCGTTAAGAAAACAAATTACAAATACACAGCGAAAAACATAAATTAATATCAGAGAAAAGAACTTATTTTAGTAGTTATACAAGGATAAAATACATAGGTTGAACTTATCATGGAGAGTACATTTGGAGTGATGTGTGGAGAAGTATATATTAATATCTATGTTTATGTATCTAATATGTAAAGGTAATATAACAAATGAAAAACAAAAAAATAAACAAATATTGTATGAAGATGAGCGCTGAAAACGGTAATACCTATCATTTATCAATTGATAAAAGATTTTCGGTCATTTCATAGTCATGCTCCAAGAGAAAACTACGCACTGCCGTTTTAAAACTACGCATTATCTTGGGGTATATATTAAGTTTTTTATTCAGCTTATTATATAAATAGTCAGCTAGGAAGATATGTTGTCTTTGCAAGAAGGCAGTGCGGGCGTGTATAGTAGTGCAAACGTTATCATGTCTTCTTGCGGAAGAGTAGAAATTCTGGTCAAAAGGCAGAGTCATGTGGTGGATTGATACCAAACAGAAAATAAACAGCTGCCGTACTGTGAGAAGATTACAGGTTGAGTAAAGATCTCTGGTAGGGTAACGATAAGGCTTGCACGTCATTACCTTAAGGACAGATCTTTGCGCGCGTTCCAGGCGAATCATATATGACTTACAAGTGCCACCCCATGCTGTTATACAATAGCCTAAAATTGATCTACACAAGGCATGATAAACAAGTGTAAGTACTCTACGGTTAGCTACATGTCTTAGTTGTTTAAAAATCCAAATAAGTTTTCTTACGCGTCCAACTAATAAGTCAATGTGAGGTTTCCAGCTCAATTGATCGTCTACTATGACTCCAAGATATTTTATTGACTTGGTCCTTTCAATGGGTATGCAGAAGCATTTGGTTTTATCTTCACAATTGTGCACTTTCAGAGTAAATTTGTTGGAAATATCTTTGTTAGAAAGAATAGAAAAAGCCAAATACTTTGTTTTTTTCAAATTTAATGTTAATAAGTTCGACGTAAGCCAGTCTGAGACTACACTAAGAGCCTTTTCCGCGAGAGAAAACGTCTCCGACCAACTCCTTCCATGAAATATAATAGCGGTGTCGTCCGCAAAGCAATAGGTTTTAGCATTCTGTAGACTAATCTCACAAAGGTTATTAATATAGATCAGGAAAAGAGTCGGACCAAGGATGCTTCCCTGGGGAATACCATAGGTAACAGGTGCTTCGGAACTTATGTAAGAGCCAATTTGTACTTTTTGGGTTCTATTACTGAGATAGTTTTCAAATATTCTGAGTTGAGTGTCTCTAATTCCTAATCTTTCCAGCTTTTCAACCAGTATAGGAATGGAAACAGTGTCAAAGGCTTTTTTTTAAGTCTAAAAATATGCCTAGACATTTCTGCTTCTTATCAAGTTGAGTAGAGACGTGATCTGCCAGCTGTGTAACACATTTTTCGGTAGATCTGTCAGCTCGGAAACCAAACTGTGTGTTAGCAAGAAGATTATTTTTTTCTAAATAGTTTATAAGCCGAGAGTTTAATATTCGTTCTAATATTTTTGATAGAGCTGGCAAAATCGAAATAGGTCTGTAGTTACTTATTATTGCCTTGTCACCATCCTTATGAATGGGTCGAATTAGGGAAACTTTAAAAACATCAGGAAAATATGCCACAATGCCTTTGTACAATGAGCCCCTCTCTCTTCTACATGGAGATTTTATGAAAATAAATTGCGTTTTAAAAGCTAAAAACAGTAGCAAAATTATTTTTTCGATATCCCAAAAAAGCGTCCAAGTGCGAGTCGGACTCGCGCACTAAGAGTTCCGTACCATTATCTATAAAAACGGCAAAAAATCATGTCTGTTGTACGGGAGCCCCTTAAATATTTATTTTATTCTGTTTTTTAGTATTTGTTGTTATAGCGGCAACAGAAATAAATCATCTGTGAAAATTTCAACTGTCTAACTATCACGGTTCATGAGATACAGACGGACAGCGGAGTCTTAGTAATAGGGTCCCGTTGGTTACCCTTTGGGTACGGAACCCTAAAAAATGACGAAGTTATTGGCAATCAAAGTGAGCTTAACGGCATGTCTCGTGACGTCATCTGACACGATTTCATACTAAAAGTGATAAATCGCTAGCTACTAGGTATTGTACTAGTGTATAGTACTAGGTATTGTTAATAAATAACTTGTAATAAATATTCAATTTCATGGGTATCTCGTACAACAGATGAGTGTAAGACTTTAGTTTAGTAGACAAATTTTATCTTGAACAATAATCCTACCGATTCGTATAATAAAATAGCGAGGGTTTATTTTTTTAATTTTTAGTTGGTTCAGTTCCCGGGTGAGACAAGCACATTTTAGAAGATCCTTGGATGCAGTAAAAAATAAAGGAATATTTCCTTTCAGTAAAATGAGCTAACAAAAGGATTTAAGGTAGTTCCCTTCCAGGACCCTTAATTTTTTCCACCCTGTATAGTGATACTTAAATAATGCAAGCTGTGATTACCTTAATAAGTTAGGAGTTTAGCAATAACTACAGTTTATTACTACTATTAGCTTACTAACTGGTTATCCATAAGGAAATAAATAAATAAATAATAACATATTTAAACAACATTGATACATATGTATGTACCTGAAGGACGAGGCAGTCTTCCTGTGCTTGGCGAGTGATCGGTTCGCGTCAGCCTCCGACACCATGTTCATCTCCACCACCAGCTGGGACAGCAGCTGCACGCCGATCGTGCACATCTCCGCCGGACCCTGTCGGTGTCACGTCACGGTTACTGCTGAACTACAGCGCGCCGCGGTGCTGAGTCCACACACATTTTACTGAAGCAGTTGATGCTTGTGACTGTGAGCACGTACGATACACTAGCGGACGCCCGCGGCGTTGCTCGCGTGGGTCCCGTTTCTCCCGATCCCGTGGGAATTTCCTAAAATCCTTTTTCAGCGAATGTCTACGTCATACAAGGAACTTATACAGGGTGTAATGATGACCTGCTCAGAAAATGAAACCACATGTAGGGAATACCTCTACAAAGCCATAAAAAAAACAATTTCGAGAAAATATTTCTGTTTACAGAAATTTGTTTTCTCGAACAAAATAAATCGTGTTCCAAGTGTGCACCTTCCCTTCCAGTATTACTACATGTCAGTAACCTGCACGAAGCGGCAACATCGCATTTTTCAAGCCTGTTAAAAAAACGTGGTTAGTACGTTACACTTGTGAGCGAAACTAAATTAATTATTAATTTGTAGATGTATTAATAGGAATGTCGAAATGAAATTTAGTACAAAGAACCCTCATAACATCCCCTATACGTGGTTTCATTTTCTGAGCAGGTCATCATTACACGGTGTAGTACCAATTTGATGTTCCTAGGTCCAGCCGTTTGGTGTGGACGTTGTAAGATCAGTCAGTTTTTTGACGATAAATGAATGATCAGCCGAGATATCTATGTTGGGTCTTAGATTCAATGATCGAGTTCGAAGTACAGACATACGAAATACTACAAACATACAGATAAAAGATAAGATAAAAAGCATTTATTGAACCAAAAAGCACTAAACATGAAAGTAGGTAACAAAGTGTGACAGAAATATATGTAATTAACATGTAGCTACCATTTTAAAAACTAGGTCTAACCAGTCCTTAGAAAATGGTGGTAAATTGTATAGTTTGATATGTGTAATATCATAATATATGTAATTAACATGTAGCTACCATTTTAAAAACTAGGTCTAACCAGTCCTTAGAAAATGGTGGTAAATTGTATAGTTTGATATGTGTAATATCATAATATATGTAATTAACATGTAGCTACCATTTTATAAACTAGGTCTAACCAGTCCTTAGAAAATGGTGGTAAATTGTATAGTTTGATATGTGTAATATCATAATATATGTAATTAACATGTAGCTACCATTTTATAAACTAGGTCTAACCAGTCCTTAGAAAATGGTGGTAAATTGTATAGTTTGATATGTGTAATATCATAATATATGTAATTAACATGTAGCTACCATTTTAAAAACTAGGTCTAACCAGTCCTTAGAAAATGGTGGTAAATTGTATAGTTTGATATGTGTAATATCATAATATATGTAATTAACATGTAGCTACCATTTTAAAAACTAGGTCTAACCAGTCCTTAGAAAATGGTGGTAAATTGTATAGTTTGATATGTGTAATATCATAATATATGTAATTAACATGTAGCTACCATTTTATAAACTAGGTCTAACCAGTCCTTAGAAAATGGTGGTAAATTGTATAGTTTGATATGTGTAATATCATAATATATGTAATTAACATGTAGCTACCATTTTAAAAACTAGGTCTAACCAGTCCTTAGAAAATGGTGGTAAATTGTATAGTTTGATATGTGTAATATCATAATATATGTAATTAACATGTAGCTACCATTTTAAAAACTAGGTCTAACCAGTCCTTAGAAAATGGTGGTAAATTGTATAGTTTGATATGTGTAATATCATAATATATGTAATTAACATGTAGCTACCATTTTATAAACTAGGTCTAACCAGTCCTTAGAAAATGGTGGTAAATTGTATAGTTTGATATGTGTAATATCATAATATATGTAATTAACATGTAGCTACCATTTTAAAAACTAGGTCTAACCAGTCCTTAGAAAATGGTGGTAAATTGTATAGTTTGATATGTGTAATATCATAATATATGTAATTAACATGTAGCTACCATTTTAAAAACTAGGTCTAACCAGTCCTTAGAAAATGGTGGTAAATTGTATAGTTTGATATGTGTAATATCATAATATATGTAATTAACATGTAGCTACCATTTTATAAACTAGGTCTAACCAGTCCTTAGAAAATGGTGGTAAATTGTATAGTTTGATATGTGTAATATCATAATATATGTAATTAACATGTAGCTACCATTTTAAAAACTAGGTCTAACCAGTCCTTAGAAAATGGTGGTAAATTGTATAGTTTGATATGTGTAATATCATAATATATGTAATTAACATGTAGCTACCATTTTAAAAACTAGGTCTAACCAGTCCTTAGAAAATGGTGGTAAATTGTATAGTTTGATATGTGTAATATCATAATATATGTAATTAACATGTAGCTACCATTTTAAAAACTAGGTCTAACCAGTCCTTAGAAAATGGTGGTAAATTGTATAGTTTGATATGTGTAATATCATAATATATGTAATTAACATGTAGCTACCATTTTAAAAACTAGGTCTAACCAGTCCTTAGAAAATGGTGGTAAATTGTATAGTTTGATATGTGTAATATCATAATATATGTAATTAACATGTAGCTACCATTTTAAAAACTAGGTCTAACCAGTCCTTAGAAAATGGTGGTAAATTGTATAGTTTGATATGTGTAATATCATAATATATGTAATTAACATGTAGCTACCATTTTAAAAACTAGGTCTAACCAGTCCTTAGAAAATGGTGGTAAATTGTATAGTTTGATATGTGTAATATCATAATATATGTAATTAACATGTAGCTACCATTTTAAAAACTAGGTCTAACCAGTCCTTAGAAAATGGTGGTAAATTGTATAGTTTGATATGTGTAATATCATAATATATGTAATTAACATGTAGCTACCATTTTAAAAACTAGGTCTAACCAGTCCTTAGAAAATGGTGGTAAATTGTATAGTTTGATATGTGTAATATCATAATATATGTAATTAACATGTAGCTACCATTTTAAAAACTAGGTCTAACCAGTCCTTAGAAAATGGTGGTAAATTGTATAGTTTGATATGTCGCACCTCCGCTCAAATAGTGTCATAACTCAAAAAAAAGTTAAATCACTTTTATTCTATTATTACGTTTGCCAAACATCAAAATGTTATCTCAAAAAGTGGCATATTTATAGCTTCATAATTTTTCGCCAGATGGCATTAGTGTCGTTATAACGATAACCGAATGTTGTTGCTTCCGAAACAAGAACAGTGTCATGTGTCAGCTTGTGCATGGCGGTCGTATAGTCTTAGAGTATATAAAGTGTTGTTTCTCGAGTGGTGACAATTTATGCGATCAAAGTAAGTACAAAATTAATTTTTTGCTCTCAATATACCGTATGAAGTTGATTTATGACAGTATACAGGATAAAGTTTAGCATGATATCTATTTGTTTTCTCAAAGAAACCGTTTTGAGGTTAGTTATGACACTATACATGATAAAGATTAGCATGATGTATATTTGTTTTTTCAAATAAACCGTTTTGAGGTTCACATTAAAGGAATACCAAAAATTGAGAGCCATTACTTGAGAGCACAAACTGTACGGGAATACATCGATGGAGGGAAAACTGTTACAGATTTACATAAAAATGACGTGTCTCAGTGCAAAAAAGCACTCTCGCATATTTAACGAGGAATCGAACATTGGTTTTTTCGTGCCTGACAAGCACCAAGAAGAAAAGGTTTTATCTAGAGAAGAGAAAAAAAAAGACAAGGGAGCTCTTAATATAAATAAAAACCTTATAGTGGCTGTATACGATCTCCAGGCTGTTTTGCAGGTACCTCGTGGTGATGTTTCTGTATTTTACTATAAGAGTGAATTAAATAACTTCAATTTTACAGTAAGTAGATTAAAATCAGAAGAAGAAGGACGCAAAGGAAAGAAGATAAGAGAGGGAAACAAAAATACTAAATCGACAACTGGTGACAATAACGAGCTTCTTGTAAATCACAGTGATACTGACTGCTACTTTTGGCACGAAGGTGAAGGCAATCGAGGTGCAGATGAAATCGGTAGCTGCTTGCTTCAATTCTTAGAAAAAGAACTGAAAAATCGTAAAGAAAACGAGTTGATTGATATAATTTTCTACTCCGATAACTGTTATGGCCAAAACAAAAACAAATATATTGTCGGAATATACATGTATGCGGTAATGAAATACCCTCAGTTAAATTCGATTACTCATAAATGCCTTATAACAGGACACACTCAAAACAAAGGGGACTCGGTTCATTCGGTAATAGTAAAACAGATCAAACGCTCTTTAAAAACAGGTCCAATTTATGTTCCCAGTCAGTATATTCAGATAATTAAAGATGCAAAAAAAACTTGAGGACGGCTGAAAGTAAATGAGCTATCACACAAAGATTTCATGTCACTGAAAAATTTGATAAGTGATATGGGTATTACTACTTTCAATAAGATAAATATCTCGAAGGTAAAAACTATGAGTATTACCAAAGATAGACCAAATATTTTTAGATACAAAACATCTTACAAAGACACCGAATGGTCAGAAGCTAATTTGCTATCCCGAAACAAGAAACTGATAATTCCTGAGATAAACATGCGTATAGAACCAAGTTACCGATCAAGGAGAATAAAAAAACTGATTTAATGAGTTTGCTAAATCACAACCATATCCCAAATTTGTATGCTGATTTCTTCAATAACTTGTAAATAGATTTAATTAAGAACACAAATATTTTTGGAAGATTTACTTAATGATATTGCATTCTTTAAGTATTGTTGTTGATTATATAAAAGAGAGATAAGAAGAGATGGATGCTATAACTAAAATAGTTTAAACTATTGTTGACTATAGTATAAATGATTAGTATGAAACAGTTTAGAGTATACTTGTAAATAAATTTTGAATAAGTTTTGTGGTCTTTGTGTAAGATTTATATGTACAAGAATTGACAATTTTTTAACGTATTGTTGATTATATAGAAACATGACTGCTAAGAGAGATATTAAAAGAGATAAATGATTGCTATGAAACAGTTTTGAGAATTATTATTTTCAGAGAAGTTTTGGATAAGTTTTATGATTATTATGAAAGATTTAATGAATACAAGAATTGTTACTTGCATGTTAGATGGCTAAAAATACACTTAAATAAACATGATTTTGCTACCTTTTTTGTTTTTTTTATCAATATAGTGTCATAACTCAAAATTTCAGTTTTTTTTTTGCATGATTTCAGATAATTTAATACTCCATTTTATAGAGCTTTAAAAACCAAAGGAACTTTCTATAGAACATATCAAAGTATTTTTTTTTGTTTTCGTGTTAAGAGCAGAAAAGTAAAAAAAAACGAAAGTGTCAATTTCAAATGCGTTTTTCTCAACAATTGGTTTTTTGAGTTGTGACACTATTTGAACGGAGGTGCGATGTGTAATATCATAATATATGTAATTAACATGTAGCTACCATTTTAAAAACTAGGTCTAACCAGTCCTTAGAAAATGGTGGTAAATTGTATAGTTTGATATGTGTAATATCATAATATATGTAATTAACATGTAGCTACCATTTTAAAAACTAGGTCTAACCAGTCCTTAGAAAATGGTGGTAAATTGTATAGTTTGATATGTGTAATATCATAATATATGTAATTAACATGTAGCTACCATTTTATAAACTAGGTCTAACCAGTCCTTAGAAAATGGTGGTAAATTGTATAGTTTGATATGTGTAATATCATAATATATGTAATTAACATGTAGCTACCATTTTAAAAACTAGGTCTAACCAGTCCTTAGAAAATGGTGGTAAATTGTATAGTTTGATATGTGTAATATCATAATATATGTAATTAACATGTAGCTACCATTTTAAAAACTAGGTCTAACCAGTCCTTAGAAAATGGTGGTAAATTGTATAGTTTGATATGTGTAATATCATAATATATGTAATTAACATGTAGCTACCATTTTAAAAACTAGGTCTAACCAGTCCTTAGAAAATGGTGGTAAATTGTATAGTTTGATATGTGTAATATCATAATATATGTAATTAACATGTAGCTACCATTTTAAAAACTAGGTCTAACCAGTCCTTAGAAAATGGTGGTAAATTGTATAGTTTGATATGTGTAATATCATAATATATGTAATTAACATGTAGCTACCATTTTAAAAACTAGGTCTAACCAGTCCTTAGAAAATGGTGGTAAATTGTATAGTTTGATATGTGTAATATCATAATATATGTAATTAACATGTAGCTACCATTTTAAAAACTAGGTCTAACCAGTCCTTAGAAAATGGTGGTAAATTGTATAGTTTGATATGTGTAATATCATAATATATGTAATTAACATGTAGCTACCATTTTAAAAACTAGGTCTAACCAGTCCTTAGAAAATGGTGGTAAATTGTATAGTTTGATATGTGTAATATCATAATATATGTAATTAACATGTAGCTACCATTTTAAAAACTAGGTCTAACCAGTCCTTAGAAAATGGTGGTAAATTGTATAGTTTGATATGTGTAATATCATAATATATGTAATTAACATGTAGCTACCATTTTAAAAACTAGGTCTAACCAGTCCTTAGAAAATGGTGGTAAATTGTATAGTTTGATATGTGTAATATCATAATATATGTAATTAACATGTAGCTACCATTTTATAAACTAGGTCTAACCAGTCCTTAGAAAATGGTGGTAAATTGTATAGTTTGATATGTGTAATATCATAATATATGTAATTAACATGTAGCTACCATTTTAAAAACTAGGTCTAACCAGTCCTTAGAAAATGGTGGTAAATTGTATAGTTTGATATGTGTAATATCATAATATATGTAATTAACATGTAGCTACCATTTTAAAAACTAGGTCTAACCAGTCCTTAGAAAATGGTGGTAAATTGTATAGTTTGATATGTGTAATATCATAATATATGTAATTAACATGTAGCTACCATTTTAAAAACTAGGTCTAACCAGTCCTTAGAAAATGGTGGTAAATTGTATAGTTTGATATGTGTAATATCATAATATATGTAATTAACATGTAGCTACCATTTTAAAAACTAGGTCTAACCAGTCCTTAGAAAATGGTGGTAAATTGTATAGTTTGATATGTGTAATATCATAATATATGTAATTAACATGTAGCTACCATTTTAAAAACTAGGTCTAACCAGTCCTTAGAAAATGGTGGTAAATTGTATAGTTTGATATGTGTAATATCATAATATATGTAATTAACATGTAGCTACCATTTTAAAAACTAGGTCTAACCAGTCCTTAGAAAATGGTGGTAAATTGTATAGTTTGATATGTGTAATATCATAATATATGTAATTAACATGTAGCTACCATTTTAAAAACTAGGTCTAACCAGTCCTTAGAAAATGGTGGTAAATTGTATAGTTTGATATGTGTAATATCATAATATATGTAATTAACATGTAGCTACCATTTTAAAAACTAGGTCTAACCAGTCCTTAGAAAATGGTGGTAAATTGTATAGTTTGATATGTGTAATATCATAATATATGTAATTAACATGTAGCTACCATTTTAAAAACTAGGTCTAACCAGTCCTTAGAAAATGGTGGTAAATTGTATAGTTTGATATGTGTAATATCATAATATATGTAATTAACATGTAGCTACCATTTTAAAAACTAGGTCTAACCAGTCCTTAGAAAATGGTGGTAAATTGTATAGTTTGATATGTGTAATATCATAATATATGTAATTAACATGTAGCTACCATTTTAAAAACTAGGTCTAACCAGTCCTTAGAAAATGGTGGTAAATTGTATAGTTTGATATGTGTAATATCATAATATATGTAATTAACATGTAGCTACCATTTTAAAAACTAGGTCTAACCAGTCCTTAGAAAATGGTGGTAAATTGTATAGTTTGATATGTGTAATATCATAATATATGTAATTAACATGTAGCTACCATTTTAAAAACTAGGTCTAACCAGTCCTTAGAAAATGGTGGTAAATTGTATAGTTTGATATGTGTAATATCATAATATATGTAATTAACATGTAGCTACCATTTTAAAAACTAGGTCTAACCAGTCCTTAGAAAATGGTGGTAAATTGTATAGTTTGATATGTGTAATATCATAATATATGTAATTAACATGTAGCTACCATTTTATAAACTAGGTCTAACCAGTCCTTAGAAAATGGTGGTAAATTGTATAGTTTGATATGTGTAATATCATAATATATGTAATTAACATGTAGCTACCATTTTATAAACTAGGTCTAACCAGTCCTTAGAAAATGGTGGTAAATTGTATAGTTTGATATGTGTAATATCATAATATATGTAATTAACATGTAGCTACCATTTTATAAACTAGGTCTAACCAGTCCTTAGAAAATGGTGGTAAATTGTATAGTTTGATATGTGTAATATCATAATATATGTAATTAACATGTAGCTACCATTTTATAAACTAGGTCTAACCAGTCCTTAGAAAATGGTGGTAAATTGTATAGTTTGATATGTGTAATATCATAATATACAGGATGCTTCCCGCATGGTCTGTAGACTCAAATGGAAGTGTGCTGTGGGTCTACCGCGTAATTCTCATTTTCATCAACATCAACTTGAGATCGACGACGCCCGCCTAACATGCCATCTCTTTTGCACGCGTTGAATTTCGCATGCATTTGCTTGAAGTTGATAAAAATGAGAATTACGCGGTTGAGCCCTGGTCATACAGCTGGGGCAACAGACGGAAGATGGAGCGAGCGGATCCTCCACTGGTTACCAATAGATGGCCATCGATCAGTGGGGAGACCGAAATAACGATGGCCTAACAATATAGTGGACACAGCTGGACATACTTGGACGAGACTGGTCAAGGATAGAAAATACTGGCAAAGCTTGGAGGAGGCTTTCACCCAAGTTTGGGTGTACAAGTAGCAAGCAAATGAATAAATGCAATTCAACATTAAATTCAATTCACAAAGACATTTTAAAACAGTTATTTATCAATTTAATATTTTATATCTATAATAATTTAGGAATTCAGATATTATGCAAGCTATTAACTTATATAATTGTTTAGTCTAGATTATAATCAAATTTTAAATTAGGTATTGAAATAGACAAAATTATTATTAAAATAATGTAAAATACAAAATTATATATATATATACTAATTAATACAAATGCAGATAATATAAAAATTTTGTAATTTTAATTTACATAAACCAATGGAAACTTTGCGAATGCAGTATACACAATACACAGGTAAAATGGTTTTGTTGAATAACTATTGAGTGAGTTTTGAATATAAGTGTTCTGTTTCGATTAATTAGAAAAAGGCGGGTATTTCACAATCCGGCTGCGAAACCGCTCTTAAGTGTAGGTAGAATAGCAATAGTTAATCAATAATAAAAGGAAATGTGATGTCATGGTTAGAGCTGAACATCTGTGCGCGGCGTGATGCTGAGTCAAGAGCAATTTTACTGACAATAGAGGTGACCATACACGCGGAGTTAGAGGGCGATAGGCGGTGTCTGATTGGTCGAGCGCTTCTATGCTGTGTCGTATTGTACCTGCAGGAAGAATCAACCGAGCTACGTCATGCGAGCAAAATACTAAATAGTTTATTTATAAAAACAAGTTTTATGTAAACAGTACGTAGTCCTTACCCTGTTATGTTTATATAAACCTGTATAACGACGAGACCGCTCTTACTAATGTTATTACAATAACTTCCATCCATCAGCCTAGTTCGTCCACTGCTGGACATAAGCCTTTCCAGGACTTTGCCACTCCCGGCGGTCATCCTGGAAGAATTGCTCATACTCACACACGCTAGGCAGGCGGGTTGGTGAGCGCGGTGCCGGAACACTCGCACCAGTGACGCCGCTGCACGTCACCAGTCTGTTCCATATAAGGCCCGGCTATTAGGGATGGATATACCGCCATCCATCGGTCCCAGGCATGGTGGGCCTCCTGGTTTTTTGCCTGTGAGCTGTCCTCTTACTCTCCCCCGAATTACTTCGAGGTGGTCTCCAAGTAAGATGGTGGTACCTCCACAGTCGAGCCCGACATCAGCTCTACCATCTTTCTTAACTTGATTGCAAAAAATGTTGAGTTAGTAGATGTTAAATTTAAATTTAAGATTAAGTCCAAGTTAGATTAAGTTTAAAGTTGAAATTAGGTTTATAAATAAGTTTAAATTAATTGATTTTATTAACGTTTAGTTAAAGTAACATTAACAAATGTGTTTGAGTAATTTGAAAATAGGTATTTGCTTAAGTATTCTGAGATTAGGTATAAGATGTTGGTATATTTTCAGTTTCAGCATAGTCTTGTAGTTTCAGCCAGGAAGTTTACACTCCAAGTATGACATTGTGTAAATGTTGAGAATTCTGTTATGTCGATTATATAAAAATATAGATCGAACATTGTATTGGATACTAGCAAATTGGATACGAGCAAACAAGGACTGAAACAGACAGCGGTTACCGCCCCCCGCGCGGACCATGGGAGCGGCACCAAGCGACCGTTACCTGCAGGAACGTGGTGATGTCTCCCATCACGTTGTGGAACACGTGCTCCTCCTTCACCATGTCGAACCAGCCGAGCTTCGTGATGCGCGCGAACAGGGACACCAGGGACTGGAACAGTTCACCAAGTTTTAGGAACACTACTCGAAGTGCCGGAATGAGGTCGTCCATTAACTTCACGAAAATATACATTCAACCTAATTTATATAAACTTCTATAAAACATATCATCTCATGCTTTTACAATTTCACACTATCTTTCACACACACACTATCACTCATACTCATCTCACGAACATGTGTGGTGAAATACTTGGAGCAGTAACCATTTTTATTCTAAGTGTATGTATATTTTGTTTTTTAGTGTTTTAGTGTTTTTAGTGTTAAATTTGTTTCTGTTTTCCATGTATACGCATTGGACTTGTGTCTGTAATGTATCCATGTGTATTAATAAATAAATAATAAAATTCGCAATACACACACACTCCCTCCCTAGTAGTAAATATAAACAGATCCCAAGACCACAGTCGTAGGGCTAGGGGTACGCATATCACCAACACATCCTCACACAATAACACACCCTTACATACACACACGCACACACCCTACTACCCTGACACTCACTCCTTTCGTTTTTGTTTAAAATTATTTTAATTTTCAAGTTACTTTTAACTTTACAATTGAACTGCTCCCAACACAAGGTGAAGGGCGCTGTTACTCCTTACTTACAGGCCAAAACCTAGCTAGGAAACAGCAACACCTTTGTTATGATACCACATTGTTATAGACTACATATCCTTTTCATTCTACAGGCGTAAAATCCTATCTAGGATAACAGCGTACATCTGTTATTAGTACTTTATGTGTATCTTAGATTTTAAGCTTAAATTCTTGTAACTTGTACTGTACTCTCTTCTTGTGAAATAAATTCTATTCTATTCTATCATTCATCTTGTACCCACTTATGGTATATAAATACATTTGAATTACATGAAGATGTTTATGAAAATCAATTACGTTTAAAAAGCTAATAACACTAGTAAAATGATTTTTTCGATATCTCAAAATAGGACAAGGTGACGAAATTAAACCACGGGCCCACAGCTTCAACCGTAATAGGTATTCAGTTGAATACGTGTTGCAATAGATTCTATCACGGCAAATAATAAAACAATAAAAGATTAAACAAATCGGTGGTCCCCATACAAAAAAACCTTTAAACGTTATTTGGCTTAGCTCTATCTTAAAAACGGTAATAGTGGTGGCATTGAAGATGTCAACACAAAGTATGACGTGCGCTCCGTTGGGAGGATACAGGAAGAAGGAGACAGCTAATGTTTTAGAAAGAGAGAACATTAACATTTTTAATTTGCAAAGCAAAGAGTTTTTATGTTTCCAACAATTAATTTTAAAAACTAAAGTGTTTTTGCGGGTACAAGGAAAATACTTGTGTCGTCACCTGCATCTCATCACTGCGCCTCGCCATACTTGCCAGTTTCCCGTAGACCACGAGACATGCAACTGTCTCGAAACGTCGGGCGTCCCCTTTTCGTACAAAGGTAAAAATTGATCGCGGTAGACCCGATTATATATATATTATAAATAGATACACGTTTCAAATTTGGTCAGATTCTAACAACATTTTGGTTAGAGTTAGAGCGTTACCTGTACGACGAAGTTGGCGAGCTTCGGTCTCGTGGCGAGGTAGTTGAGCACATAGTTGCGGATGTCCAGCCGCTGCTGGACCGAGAGGCTGGCCGTCGACCTTAAATACACGTCGATGTTACATTACAACTAACACGAGCCATAGTAAAACTGAACAGTAGGTCAACTCGCGCCCTCAACTACTATAGGGTCTCTATCTCTTTTAGTTTTGTAGCTTATAAAAAATATGTACATACGAATATGTATACAGGGTGGAAAAAATTCAAGGGCCCGGGAGGGGAACTACCTTAAATCCTTTAGTTAGCTCATTTTACTGAAAGGAAACATTCCTTTATTTTTTTAAAGAAACAAAACTGCGTACAAAGATCTTCTAAAATTCGCTTGTCTCACCCGGGAATAGAACCAACTAAAAATTAAAAAAAAAAAACCCTCACTATTTTATTATACGAATCGATAGGATTATTGTTCAAGATAAAATTTGATAAATAAACATATGGTCTTACACTCATCTGTTGTACGAGATACCCATGAAATTGAAATTGAATGTAAAAAATGAAATTTATAAAACGTGTTATAATACTGTACAAAAACTAAGGGTTGCGGTAGTAAATGTTATTAGGAGCATACACCACAACACTTTGCAGAAGGCTACACGAAATGAATTTCAACGTGGAATAAATTTGTGTAATCGGAACGAGGGGGGTCATTTCGAGCAACGTATCAGTTAAATTATTAAGATTCTTTTCTCTTCTTCATATCTGTCTTGGTTAAAAAAATTGTTTCATGTTTATGTGTTCTTCGTACTGATAATAAAATAAAATTAATATTAGTTTTCACTTTTTTTTATTTCAATGACCATATGTTTATTAGAAATATTTTATCCTGAACAATAATCCTATCGATTCGTATAATAAAATAGCGAGGGATTATTTTTAGTTGGTTCTATTCCCGGGTGAGACAAGCGAATTTTAGAAGATCTTTGAAAGTAGTTATGTTTCTTTTAAAATATAAAGGAATGTTTCCTTTCAGCAAAATGACCTAACTAAAGGATTTAAGGTAGTTCCCCTCCAGGGCCCTTAAGTTTTTTCCATCCTGTAGATACATACCTATATACAGGGTGCTTGGAAATTCGACCTATTCCTTGAAAGGAGTTATACTAAAGATCATTTCCAACAAATAATGCCTATCAACTAGGGGTCGCAAATGATAAATTTGTGTTCAAGTAAAACACGTCGATATTGCGAGAATTAAAAAGTAAACAAGGTCTCGTTTCCACTCTCCTATGTGTTAACACAGATCTGTAACTCATGCGAGTATGTGTATTTCAATGACCATATGTTTATTAGAAATATTTTATCCTGAACAATAATCCTATCGATTCGTATAATAAAATAGCGAGGGATTATTTTTAGTTGGTTCTATTCCCGGGTGAGACAAGCGAATTTTAGAAGATCTTTGAAAGTAGTTATGTTTCTTTTAAAATATAAAGGAATGTTTCCTTTCAGCAAAATGACCTAACTAAAGGATTTAAGGTAGTTCCCCTCCAGGGCCCTTAAGTTTTTTCCATCCTGTAGATACATACCTATATACAGGATGCTTGGAAATTCGACCTATTCCTTGAAAGGAGTTATACTAAAGATCATTTCCAACAAATAATGCCTATCAACTAGGGGTCGCAAATGATAAATTTGTGTTCAAGTAAAACACGTCGATATTGCGAGAATTAAAAAGTAAACAAGGTCTTGTTTCCACTCTCCTATGTGTTAACACAGATCTGTAACTCATGCGAGTATGTGTTTTAGCAGATCTGTGCAAAAAATATATCGCCCTTAAAAATGGGATTTTAGGTTGTAATCCTATGAAAATATAGTTTAAAATAGTTTTTAGAGTAAAGAATGATATACAAAGAGACTGAACGAACCATAAACATTCGATCAATCGACCGTTATTCGCGTCATATTCTAGTTTGAAATTCATTCATTGGCTCTGTGAGAGATCATGCAATATTGAAAGTGTATTTATTCAATGTTTTTCTTTCTGTAAGTATACTTTCTTGATAAAAACAGTTAGTTTATATGCTAATTCACATGGGATTATAATCAAACTCAAATAAAATAGCCAAATTATGATCAAAATATCATTTCCTACACTAGGTACAAATTCAGTGGAGTGGTTTATTCAACCGTCTGCACAATATACCTGCGGTACTAAAGTATGCTCTAGTCTGCTCTTCATTATTCATTAGTTATCTGGCAAACAAAAACGATCGCTAAGTACATAGTCTCCTATACAAATATATTGTTATTTTCAACAATTAGTCTAAAGTTTCGCGCTCGCTCTAACCGAGCCGCACCTGTACACAGGTAAGGTGTGGTGAAAGCATACTGTCCCCCAGTGAGCGGGCGCCATTGCGATCCATTGTTAAGTCCTTTCATTTCTGAGATTATGGGAATTCAGGGCATGTATTTTTTTTCATAAATGGTCACTCATTTATCATTAATCAGAAAAATAACAAATAAGTGCCGAGAGAGGTCTAAAAATGGCAACTTTGATAGCCCCCCATTTCTTTATTTTTCAAGATAAGAAGAAATAAAAATACTCTACTTAAAGAGCTCTAGACAATGACACCCCACATGCTAGGGAAAGAAAAATAAATATTTTTTCGTCTTCATTTTCAGAGCTCCCCCTGAAAAATAATTTATTTACATTCAAAATTCGGCTTTGGGTCAAAATCTTACGCAACATATAAACATTTCACGTTTCTATCTCATTCCGTCAAAGAGCTAGAGACCCGTGACATACGGACAGACAGACGGACAGCGGAGTGACATTAATAGTGCTCCGATTTGCCCGTTTGGTACGGAACCCTAAAAAACGAGTAGTTGTCGTTTAAACTTCTCGACAACGAACGCATATTTTCAATGGGTAGTTTGAAATTTAGTTTTACTGACACTAAAACAAAGATTTCAAATGTAAAGATAAGCCCTTACCTTAGTAAGACAGCACCAAAATGTTTCCACCTTTAAATGGGTGACGCTCACACGTTTGGAATCAGTGCTCATCTGAACACAGTGATAGTTGGACGCGTTAAGTGCACTTAAAGTTTTGAAGTTTTACGACTTTAGTAGTCTGATCAGTTTGCTGACCGTAGGTAGACAGATTGCGCATTCATATTGTGCGCGCGTCGGCATTATGTTAACGCACACATTCAAAAACAATGCAATAGATTTTAGGTGCCAGGGCTCATCTACACTTTTGAAATCTTTGCACTAAAAACATTTACTGTGTCTGTTTGGTTAGTCATTTAATTAGTACTTTGAATTCTAAATCTATAATTAGTGCTCTCAGCACCAATGGTATTGTATGTTTTTGAGGCTTTGAGTCTGTTCAGCAATCTTACATTTAACATGAAAAAAAAAAAACAATTTTAAGTAAATCGAGTTTTTGTAGTGTTACAGTGTAGATTCCACTTTATTCCACCAACTAAGAAGGCGAGTAAACTGTCGCCTGCGCAGTATTCCTACGCTACTGGGGCGCCAAGCGACCAACTTCACGCCCACCTTTTTGATTGGCTCACACTGTACGTAAGACGAACTCATTGGCTCGGCCTAATGTGTTTACCTGCTAATGAGCTTGGCGAGCGTAGTAGCAGCTAGCAGCTGAGAATAGCTGGAATCGGCTCGCTCCAGCAATGCTTGGCACTTGCTGAGCGTGTCCGGCGACTCCTGGCACCAATAAACATGAAGATGATTAAATTATGTCCTGAAACTATTTCCCAGGTACAAATTCAAATTTGTTTATTTGAAATTAAATATAAATGCAACATCACAGATTGATGTCTAAATCGTTACAAGATTATAATTTTGAAATATTACCTGAAAAGCGACAACAGCTTTCTCCGCCTGCTCCCTGATGAGGGGATCCTGGGACTCATACAGTTGCTTACATAGCAGCTCTATTTGGCGCACCTCCTGGAATATATCACATGATCTCAAAAATAATCTGTCATCTTTATTATGTATGTAGTTATTACATAGTTTTTGTTTCTGCACAGTTAAGAGTTGCTAACAGCTTGCTGAAAACGATGCTGAATCGATCTTCTATAAAACCAGGTTGACTCACTTTAGGGGTAGTAGTACCAACATAGGACGCTTTATAGACCTTATCCTTTAAGCCCTACTTGTTATTCCCACTATTAGAACCCTACTTGTTATTTGATTTACTTGTGATGATATTTTTTAATCAGAAAAAAAAATTTTTTTTGCTGTCTGTACAAAATGCTCAAGGAGCACCCTAAGACCTCTTTATTTTGGTCACATCACCCACGGTATACTCTATGGGTCCACTGTTCACAGGTTAACAGTGGCACATCCTCCTATTGCATGCTTGAATACATTTTAACAGGTGCTCTGCCAGCGTATGATGGGATTCCTTTGAGAAAGCTGTTGGTTTTTAGGGTTCTGTAGTACCTAAATGGTAGGATATGTCGCAGCCTTATATGTTATAGAATTATATGTTATATGTTATAGCCTTATATGTGACAAATTAATGCTATTTTTGTGCTAAATTTCATGTCTTTATCTTTAACGGTGCTAAAGTTATGAGGCTGCGACATATGGACGGACGGACAACGGAGGCTCACCATAAAGGTTTCTTTTGTACCATTTAGGTACTACGGAACCCTAAAAATGTAAAATATAGTATAACTAAATCTAGAGCTGACAATGCAGCTTGACAGTGTAGGTCACACCAGTTGCTGTGTATATGTTAATGGCTATGTATTTAAATGTTTGTACACATTTTTTTATTTTAGCATGAATTTGAATTATTGCAACACTACACTAGTCTTCTGATGTATCATTGCAGGGATGTCAAAAAAAATAATAATTTCTCATTAAATTGTTCATTTTTGGATTTGTTTGAAAGATTCAAATGTAAATTAGTGATCAAGAAGTAAGCATGCTGTAATAAAATAAAAATAACTTCATAAATCTTTTGTTTAATATCAAATGTTGTTTGAAATTGTGTGAGTACGCTTATACAAAGTTATTGTGACATTACAAATGTGATATGTCAAAAGGTATTTCTTAGATTTGATGAACTATAGTCTCTTACTCCCCCGATCTGCAGAGCTGGCAGTGAAGCTGAGCATGTCTTCTGACCCACTTCAGTTTTTAATCTTAACTCACTGAGATAACGTTGAAATTTAATACAAAAAGAATAATTTATACTGTAAGGTGTGACTCCTTGATGGAACTTCATTCTAACACTAATCAAAGTCTTCTTGTAGGAGTTCCACTATTTTATTTCCTTAATTATTGCGACTAGTTTCGTCTATTTGACATCGTCGGGCTGATTGGAATAGTTTAACAGTAAAAGTATAGGTTAAGTTATGCACTATGCGCTAGGTAACTGAAGTTTAATCTTAAAATGTTGTACAGGATCATTTACAACGTAATGCATAAATTAAGAGGATGGCATCTATACTTTTACTGTTAAACTATTCCAATCAGCCCAACAATGTCAAATAGACGAAACTAGTTGCAATAATTAAGGAAATAAAGTAGTGGAACTCGTACAAGAAGACTTTGATTAGTGTTACAAAAAGAATAATCGCCACTTTTTCTGATAGCTGGATGGTTGCGATTGCATACATATAGCAAACTTGAAGATTTTTCATATACTTTCGAGTATTAAATTGACGTGTAGAGCTATCTATGTTAGAGCACAGCCACAAGATCACATTATTTGTGGGCAAAGTAAACAGTTATTATCAATTTTCGCATCTCAGTGAGATATTGAAAAACTATCTGAAAACGCATTTTTCAACAAGCAGTGTTTGTGAATAATATGCTTTCCCAATCAGAGGTAGCTTAAAGTCAATTGCTTTATTTTTTGTTTACCTGTAGGAAGATGAAAAAGACGGTTAACGGAGACCCAGCTCCCGTTTTTCGTGCCCCCTTATCGACACTCTGACCATCATTCGTTATTCTATCCTACAACAGTGGTATTCTATCCTATCCCACCACAATTCCCTTGCATTCATGAGCAACACGGTATCAACACAGGACCTACGTCAACCGACAATCAAAATATAACCAAATAACCCGGCGTTTCATCAGAATTTTATGCAGATTCTAATAGGAACGTTGCCAGCAAGGATTAAAGATACAAATTACTATCGCACGAGTCGGAATTATCTTTCTAAATTAGACAAAACCGAAAGCAAAGACAGCCGAAAACGTATCAATTGACGCAATTATTACGAACGAGAACTTGGGTATACAATATGATTTATATACGAGACAGTAGATATTTACCTAAAGTGTTAGTTTTCATAAGATAGAGTGCCAAATTCAGTTAAAATATAGCTAAAATCATAATATTTTGATACTCACCTGTTCGTCAGCCATTTTTGTTATTTTCTCGCATTTGAAATAACGTTTCTTTACTCGTACTCGCAGACGCAGCCTTGTTCAAAGTCAATCAAATCTATTTGTGGATTTGTGGAAAACGAAACGTTATGGCTGCCTAGAGCTGCGTTCAGTTCGGAGGGAGTTTTATATTCCTTGGTTCAGTTTGATTGCCCGCCTACACCTACGCCTACGTCTTTCAAAATTAAAATAATATTTTCTCTTGTAAGTATTAGTCAAATTGGATGTACCATCGAGGAAATAGCTGCATACCCACTTTTCGCTCTTATCACAATGCAACACGGGCTAAAAGTGGGCCAGCGTATTTTTCCCTGATAGTACATTTGGAGAAAAAAAAATGTCGCAAATGTTTGAACAACAGTTTTTTTTTTTTCTAATTGTGTTTTGATCATCAATTTGTTGCTGATTTCAAGGAAATGTATTTATTATTTGAATAATATTAATAAAACACTAGTACTCCTTTAATTTTCTCTAAAAAGAGTTTTTTTCCCAAAATTGATATTTTTCGTTCTATGAAAAATTAAATGTCACTCCTATATCTCAAATGTTTGTCGCGTTTGTAATGGCCTTAAATCGAATAATTAAAATTTACGGCTTTTCTATTCAGCACCTTGTGTGATGTAGTTTATGACATAAAGTTATTTTATACAAGATTCCCTAGTAAAAAAAAAAAAAATGCAGAAAACCATTTATCACGCCTAAAATACTTTTCGTTACATTACTTTGAGTAACGTGAATAACCGTACATTTTTTTATTACTGAACGCATTAGTAGGTTTTTAAATATATCAACACTAATATGCCACACAGCTGCCTGGTTTCTGCGACAACGTGTATAATAGTAATGTCTTATATTTTCACATATTACGTGGAACCCCTGTAACCGCTCTACGGAACCCCAGGGTTCCGCGGAACACCTTTTAGAACCGCTGATCTAGATAATGTTAATGGACTCAGTCTAAGATATTATAATATTTCATAGACAACATTTGTATGGAGGTTTGCATGTAACGACGCCTCGTAAACCGATGTGCGTTATAATAATGCAAAAATAAATTTTATTTAAATTCAAATAGTTTATTCTGTAAAATTCACAAAACAAAATTCATAGATAAATATGCTATATGTCTAAATCCACCCATTCGATTAATCTTGCAAAGAAGAAGGGCAAGAAACTTAGCAAGATAATATATATTTTTTTCCATGTTTTTTTTTTGTAATTTCTGTTACAAATGCTTATAACTTATACAAAATACTTATATTCATATTAATTCAAAAGACAGGACGCTTAAAATAACGTTAGTCCTGTCAAATAAGAATTGATACCATTCTATCACATTTACTATCAATAAATTTTAAAGGATCCTTCGCCAAATATTGTCTATGGAAACTTATTCATTATTACAACGAGTCGTTATAAGAACAAGGGATCCATATTTCACAAAAAAATTACATAAAATATTTTTCAATGCAAGTGCTCGTAAAGGCCCACTTTGTATGCATCAAAACTGAACAGAAAGTAAGTTATTTTGCCCTAGGGCTGTATTATTATTATTATTTGTTTATTTCCTCACACTATGCATTGAAAAACGTAGTATGATACACGGGCGTAAGAGCAATAAATTACTTGGTTACGTTAATCGTCCTCGTAATTTATTCCTTTTCGCTCTTGTAGCATAAACTACTATGACGTCTTTAAAAACAAAACATTGATCAAAGAAAACCGATAATGTAAATAGTCCTTAGTAAACCTGTCTAATGTTGTCTATTTTCTTTTACAGTCAGAGTTTATTAATGAATTAATGTTAAGTCCTTAGAGGAATCATAGGAAATTATACAAAATTATTCTAACTACTATTATGACAAATAACACTGTCACTATAACATCAATATTACCAATACACAAATTATTATGTTTATTATTTTATTTTTTACAATTATTTCATTTAAACATAGTCTTGAGTAGAGCAAAGTATGACCACGAATGTCTAAGCACCTGAAAATACAAGAAAATTATTTGATGAATGTTCAAAAAAATTAAGTAACTATTTAAACAATAAACATATTCTAAATATTATTAGAGTGCATTACAAACTAGAAAATGTCAATCAGAAACAAATCCAAAGACAAGAATTTGAGAAAATTCTCCGGGCCAGGATTCGAACCTGCGACCTCTTGTTATCAAGACAAGCGCGCTACCAATTGCACCACCGAGGTTCCTACCCAGACCGGCGAATTCTTCCATCATACTTGTCCACTGTTATTTTTGCAATACTTAAACATATTTATTTATATGGTACATAACATTTACAATAAAATAAATATTGTACTATCTGTATACCTACATAAAATTCAAAGCCCTGACTGACTGACTGACTGATATATCAACGCACAGCCTAAACCGCCGGTCCTAGAGACTTGAAATTTGCAGTATTGTAGGGTAAATGGCGCTCTGAAAAGTGACCGTAGCCATTTAAGAAAAAAAAAAAAAAAAAAAAAAAAATTAAAAAGCAAAACGTCTCAACCATGGACCCTAACAGGACTGAGTACTTATTTCAAAAAACGTGAAGAACGAGAAGTCATACTAGATTATTTCATCTCTGTCTAAGTAGGGTAACCATATTCAAAAATAATTGATTGAGACCACGTAGGTAGTAAAAACTGTATTCAAAACATTTATTTTATTGGTTTAAAGTCTTCTGCTTTAAAATGGCGGCTGCAGACTACTGGATTTTTGCACTTTACTTCGTTTCCTAAAACTTCTAACCATTTTCTTCGGATATTTTCAGTTTTTGGAAGACTGTAATGTAAAACCCAATATCATGGTTACTCTAGCGGTATCAAAGTAAACATGTATCATTTCTCCGAGAAAACGTTGTAATTATGCCTTACCTATGAAACGATATCCCACAATTCCCAAAACTTTCGCTTCTGCAGCCCTTCACGCTGTATGCTTGAACCATTTTTGCAAAAAATTATTAATTTTACAATTTTGTTTTCAAATGTCACGGCCGTGGTGCCATTTTTAGATAAAAGGGTTACCAGTTTGCAAGCATAAGAATAATCCCAACTTTATTAAGGAATGATTGATCTTACATTTACGGATAAAACTAAATGTAAAACATAAATAAACCTAACAAAAAAATAGTAACGGATTTCAAATGTAACTGCAGCCATTCGCTAAAAAGTTTAAAATAATTATAAAATGACCGATGGTACCGAAATAACACTTTTTCCGCCTTCTTTCTTCCTGAAAAATATGTTCTCTAGAAGTCGGCGCTCTTATATTGGTTTCTGTGTTGCTATAACCAAGGGAACGCGGTGACTTTTAAAGAACATATTTTTCAGGAACAAAGAAGTCGGAAAAAGTGTTATTTCAGTACCATCGGTCATTTTATAATTATTTTTAATTTTTTTGCGAATGGCTGCAGTTACATTTAAAGTCGGTTACTATTTTTTGTTAAAAGTTTATTATTTTACATTTTTAGTGTTGACGGGTCAAATTGTGTAATGTGGATAGTTCTTGTAAACGCGCTGTTGATATAAAACGAAGGACAAGTAATAATTGGTTATATTTAATAAATACCCTGTAATCAGCACCCTAATACAAACTGATTGCCGTAATCTCAAGTTATGTGCTGTCACCCGTTGAGGAGTTCTATGGTAATGAGGCCAAGATCAAAGATCAGGTGGAGAATTTACAATTTACAAGTAGTACTTGGCAATCACCATCATAATACAAAGCGATTGCCTTAATCTTGAGTGGTATGCTGTGGTCCGTTAAGGAGTTCTATGGTGGTGAAGCCAGGATGGAAGGTCAGGTGGGTATTGTGATAATTTCCAAGAAATTCCCGACAATCAGCACCCTACCAAAGTGATTGCCGCAATCTCGAGTTAAGTGCTCTCATTCGTTAAGGAGTTCTATGGTAATGAATGACTTAATAAGACCAGGATTGAAGGTCAGGTGGAAGATTGACAATTTCCAAGTAATACTCTGCGATCAACATCGTAGTACAAAGCGATTTCTTTAATATCAAGTGGTACGCTGTTACTTTATGAGGCTGTAGCATTGCAAATTTTGTAGGGTTGGTTATCACAAAAAGTTACGCGTCGTAGTTTTGCTTGATGTTAAATTTCGGTTTACCCTCTTAATTAGACATGAAGTTGCTCGCGTGACTGCTGCATTGCCCGAGGTTTTTTCTCGTTCATTTGTCGGCCGGAGTTATTGATGTCAACTTGTGTTGGGTGTTTCCTGATTTTATGGCGTTCAACGGCGGAGGAAAATGGCGGATGTGCCAACAGGAGTTGTGTTTTTAATATATTTGGTGGGTTTCGTGTTCAATTGGGTTATTCATTTGTGTGGAATAGTTCTATAATATTGTTTTTGTATTTCAGGAAAATTATACATATGCTTTCGGATGATTTAGAAAAGGAATTTTTTCGTCGGGTTGGTGGGAGTTCTGACTATCGTCAGATCATGGTATGTATTGCTTTCTTTATATTTTGAGTCACCGGAATTTTGTTCTCATTGTTCCGTGTGGTAAAGGTTTTAATATTGTCTTTTCTCTTCTAATTCCAGGGTGTTTTCAAGATGTTTTCAAGATTTTCATGTTTTCGAGATTTACGTGTTTTTCAAGTTTGAAGTTGTATTGCCTCGTTGGTGATGTATCCAGCTGGCAGAGAAATGACCGCCGCGTGGTGTACGCAGTAAGCAGTTCCTTTGTCTGCGTGGACGAGGATCGTTGACCTTGAAGGGGGCAGCGGACGGCGTGCCATTTCCTGTGGTGATTATTGGAAAAACTCAAGTATGTGTTAGAATTTTTATTCTTAACCACACACAATTAAGGTACCTAGGACGGTATGTTTTCAGGACACTTAGTTATGTGTTCTATTAGTAACCAAGTGTAAAATTCTTCTTCCTGTTTCACTGAATAACCCAAACCGTAAAATTTTATGTTCCGTAATATTTTTTTTCCTGGTAGAACTGAATGGTGTACCAGACGATTTAGTTTAAAGAGTATGATCGACAAATAGGTATTATGTTAGATTGGATCTACGGCTCCCCTGAGCTAGATTTTATTTTGGAAATTATTTTTCCTTGTTTGTTTACTAGTTTTGTTACTCTTAAAGTTTATTTTTTTAATGTAATTTCACAAGATTCCATGTAAACTAGTTACCTGTGGTTAAGGCGGTAACAATTCCATCTAGTTATCACTTAAATGTTTTCTTATGTCTTGGCAATACTAATTCCAATGTAATATTACTACCGGATGTTAAGGCGGTACCTGGCACAACTACTTAAAGGTACTTAAGGGTTTAGTAATGTCTTGGCAGGATATATGCCAAATGAAGGTCTTGGCCAAAAGCTTGTAACTAAATATAATTTTTCCTTAACACCTTTGGCTTGTGGAATTGACGTTTTGTTTTGATAAAATTAAATAAACTTAATTGTATAGTACCTCGAAGTTTTCTTCAGAACCTTTTACCAACTATTAGGTTACAATTAGGTCCCTGGTTAAGTTTATCTTGTTAAGAGGCATGACCGGTGGAAAAGACCGGGTACCCGCCGGTCGTGCATCCGACAAGGCGTTCCACTGCCTATCTCTGAAAACTTTCATCAGGTCATGGTCAATCTTAAAATGGGACCTACCTTGAAGGAAATTCTTCCAAACAAAAAAAGAATCATTCAATTCCGTTCAGAAATGACGGAGATAAGGAATAACATACCCAAAAAAAAATACAGTCGAATTGAAATCCTCCTCTTCTTTTCAAGTCGGTTAAAAAAAAAATGTCATGAACAAGTATTTACTAAAAGCTAAATACTATAGTCGTTGAAAAACTAAATCGTGAAAAACTCAAGCCTACCATCGCAATTTGTTTTTTTTTGTGATGGCAACTGTGCGAGTAGGACACAGGCATCAACTGTTTGTTGTCCCGCTCGGCACGTTTTCTCTAGTTGGTTATGTCATAATAAAATAACTTTTAATTGTATGGAATAGAGTCTATTTTTCTACGCGTAACATCCTTGAGTGCACAATCCAGTTTAGGTATACATCCATGGTCTCAACCAATAAAACAAGTCGGTCGGCCTGTAGTTAAAATTATGGTATTATTACGTAGTATAGTTCCATTACGATACTACATACTACATGTCATGAAAATATGGTAAAAATAGTATAATTATACTACGAAATCCAACCCTGCATGGACGTCACTTTTGGCCGCAGGGCGTGGTGTTCCGTCGCTTCTGCGGACAAGTGTCACAGGACAACAAGACATAGTGCATAAGTGAAGTGACACTTACATAGCATTAATATTTATTACTAACACGATAATAAATAAAATAATATATATTTTATTTCTAAGGTATTTATCTATGGGCCCTAAATGCCTTAAATAAATGGATATTATTATTATTATTAAAACTGATGTTATTTTCGTTATTTGTATTACAAACACAATATTGTTGTTTAAACAATATACTGTTTCTTTTGTCAAGATACCTCCATCTATGCTCATGATATTACCGTCATCCGCAGTCCAGACTCCTCCCCCCCTAATTTCAAATGACGTAATATATGGACGGCCCCTTTTCTTCACTGTGTAAGCAAAATTTACTTTTGCTCACTGGTTTTTAAGCAACAAAGACGTGCCTTGCGAGTTAATAAGGTGAAATATAAATTACTTTATATTTTATAAAGGTCATAAATGAATGTAAAAAAGAGGCTCTATTTGTCTTCCTTTTTGTAAATAAAAGTGACAATTAAATTAACGAACTTGTTTGAGAAAATCACGTTATCTAAAACTTTTTATTAAAAAATAAAAAAAATAAAATCATAAGTTGTACATTTGGGCGTCGAGAC
Source organism: Ypsolopha sequella (assembly GCA_934047225.1). Classification (NCBI taxonomy): domain Eukaryota; kingdom Metazoa; phylum Arthropoda; class Insecta; order Lepidoptera; family Ypsolophidae; genus Ypsolopha; species Ypsolopha sequella. The sequence goes on from OW204011.1 coordinate 17,782,108, forward strand.
CCGTCGCATCCACCTTATGTTATAATGAATTTTCGTGATATTGACTCACCGAGGCGAAAGACATAAGATTCAGGTCTGCAAAGTTGCCTGCTGTCAATTTGCATGGTTTTTGAGCTCTGAAAGCAGAAAACCGAAAGATAAGGCACAAGATGGACAGAGAAGACATAAGGCGAAGACGGGGCATCATTTTTAAATTAAAAACGCGGACGGTACTATAGAGACAGGACGTGGACGGGACTATAGAGACAGGACGTGGATGGGACTATGGAGAAGGGGCGTGGACGGGACTATAGAGACGGGACGTGGACGGGACTATAGAGAAGGGGCGTGGACGGGACTATAGAGATGGGACGTGGACGGGACTATAGAGACAGGACGTGGATGGGACTATGGAGAAGGGGCGTGGACGGGACTATAGAGACGGGACGTGGACGGGACTATAGAGAAGGGGCGTGGACGGGACTATAGAGATGGGACGTGGACGGGACTATGGAGAAGGGGCGTGGACGGGACTATAGAGACGGGACGTGGACGGGACTATAGAGAAGGGGCGTGGCCGGGACTATAGAGATGGGACGTGGACGGGACTATGGAGAAGGGGCGTGGACGGGACTATAGAGACGGGACGTGGACGGGACTATAGAGACGGGGCGTGGACGGGACTATAGAGACGGGACGTGGACGGGACTATGGAGAAGGGGCGTGGACGGGACTATAGAGACGGGACGTGGACGGGACTATAGAGAAGGGGCGTGTACGGGACTATAGAGGCGGGACGTGGACGAGACTATAGAGAAGGAGCGTGGACGGGACTATAGAGACGGGACGTGGACGGGACTATAGAGAAGGGGCGTGAATGGGACTATAGAGATGGGACTATAGAGACGGGGCGTGGACGGGACTATAGAGACGGGACGTGGACGGGACTATAGAGACGGGACGTGGACGGGACTATAGAGAAGGGGCGTGGATGGGACTATATAAAAAGGGCGTGAACGGGACTATAGTGATGGGGCGTGGACGGGACTATAGAGAAGGGGCGTGGACGGGACTATAGAGACAGGGCGTGGGCGGGACTATAGAGAAGGGGCGTGGACGGGACTATAGAGAAGGGGCGTGGACGAGACTATAGAGAAGGGACGTGGACGGGACTATAGAGACGGGACGTGGACGGGACTAAAGAGAAGGGCCGTGGACGGGACTATAGAGAAGGGGCGCGGTGACAAGTCACGGCCACTGCAACCGAGACTCTGAAATGCCTAGAAGTTTTCTTTTACGAAAACGGAGAAGAACACTCGTTCCATGAAACTCAGGTGCGTCGTTATCGGTAATGCTTAGGGCAAATCAGAAACCACAAGGATAAAGGGGGCGTGGCTTAAGCAACAAGGGCGGGAACTATTTCTTTTCACTCTTGTTGATTGGCTCTTTAGCGGTGTTATAATAAATTGGACTAATCACAGCGCAGAATCGCGGGGTTATAATGTAATATACTACTATAAGATCGGATAAACAACGTAGGTAGGTACCGCCTTTGTTTGATGTTGTAATTTATTGTATGGTAGTAGATAAAATATATTTTTATATCGTGAGTTTGCAATAATAATTATTTACCTCATAAGTGTGATAAGAAGGCTGCTCTTAACTAGCCCGTTGGTCACATACCAGCGACTGTTGTACACTGCAACACTTATATCTTGACTCTGAAAAATTAAGGCGATATGCGAAAAAAATACTGGTACTTCTTTTCTGTGTATTTCATGAAATACACGGAACATTTTAATAAATTTCTGGTATATGCATTTTGACTATATAATCTAGGGTTTAAACATTGGAAAACATATTTGAATAAATTTTCCTCGTTAGAAATAATTGTTGAAATGAGGTCTTCAAACACACTTTTTCTCCTCGTTTGACGAATAGGAACCTTCCTCGTAGTTCCTTCCCTAGCAGAATAAAATGTATATTTCGGAACGCATCCATCAATGGTCTATATATTTTGTCTATGGACTTGGAGCTGTCAAAAACGAGGGACGTGGAATTTTCTTGGTATAGATCGCGGACGATTTTAATATGTGTTATTAAAGGATATTAACGGTAAATCGGTGCGGACACCGTAAAGAACATAAGTGAGTCAATGGCTGACGTTATTTTGGCGTGAAGGCCACTTTTTGGTGAATTTCCTGTGTGTGTGTGACATAACCTGTGTCCACGCGGCTTCCGACAAGTGGACTTGTTAATTACTATTTCTGGGTTCGGATGCATCCTGGGGTAGGAGGTTTGTGTTTAGATTCATCGTGGAAGGTGATCTACGTGTCACGGCACCGACACGCCTTGGTCTCCGCAGCGAAGGGTCTTCGTGCGAGGACTACTTGATGAGGTCATCATACAACTGTCTGGTAGGACATTTTATATTAAATATTAGAATATAAGATACTTGTATACTATAAATCTGGGACAGCTATGGGCCCCTGCTCCAGCTGCAAGTATCGCCCTTTAGCATACAATTAGTGGTGTCTGAGCGTGGTTATGGAATCCTCGCACCAGTGACGTCGATGCCCGTCACTAGTCAGTATTACTACTTTTTATATGCTACAATTTCTGGTAGCAACGAGCGTTTATCAATCAAGCTTTGGTAGCCAGTCCGTGGTTAATCCCAACTTTGGTTTATATACATTTAAACAGCGGAACTGGGCGGCCCCAGTGTCATTGAACTGTTAACATAGCTAGGCTATTTACATGTACATGTAGCAATTACAAATTGGATTTGTTTAGTGCTTTGAGTAGATAATTGATTACCGGAGGGTACCACATTGATGTGGTTCAGTAATATCAGTATAAATTGTTAATTTAGTACATATCAAGTGTTCTTGTATTGCAATAACATTATATCATATAACGGTTTATATTATAGATTGGAAATCAACTTGTTAGCTAATATACGGTTATCTTGGCTTGAATTTATGTACTTACAAGTATGTATACAGTTGCATAGTGGAATGTGCATTCGGGTTTGTGTGTATTGTATACACCAAATATAATTTAAATTTGGTACTTAATGTTGTAATAGGTAGGAACCTATTTGTTTGTTTTGTATTACTGATACAGTACCTACATTGTTGTAATTGGGAATTACATTTGATAATTAAATTCTGGAATTGGGTGGGAACCTATTTGTTTGTTTGTATTACCGGGACAGTACATACATTGTGATTGGGAATTAAATTTACTAATTCAATTCTAGTTATAGATAGGGTATCTATTGAGCACTGCTTCTGTATTTTGTGCCTTGTCAGGGTGTTTGCTAAATAGTTTTTATTTATACATTTCCCGGTTTGTTGCGGCATGATGTCCAAGTCTCACAAGGCTGCGTTTGCGAAGGAGCTACGCTGGTTTACGACCGTCCAGGGATTGCTTTCTCGTTCGGATCGCGACAATGCAATCCTGGAGAGAGCCGAGCGGATGCATCAGCGGCTGGCTGATGCAGAGGCGGCTGTGGCAGCACTGCAGGAAAGTGATGAGCCTTTGAAGAGGTATGTTACGGATTTGGCTCAGATAAAAGGGATTTATGATGCTTTAACAGAGGCGGCCTCCATGATCAAAAAGCGACAATCGGGCAGCCCGGTTGTTAGCGCACCTAGACCAATAGATGGCGCCACTGGTAAGACGCTGGTTATAACGTCGAATATTGTTGCTGATCTAAAGAGGCAAAATTCAGGAGGTCCTATAGTTGTCACGCCTCAACCGGTAGATGGCGTGTCTAGTAGTTTGGTTAGTTTAGAACTAAATAAATTTAATGGGAAAATTCAAGAATGGGTTTCTTTTAAAAATATGTTTAATTCATTAGTAAATTCTAGGGTAGATTTATCAAAGGGGCAAAAGATGGCATATTTGATGTCAACATTGGAGGGCGAAGCAAGGTCGCTCATCCAGCACCTCAGGGTGGAGGATGATCATTATGATACAGCGTGGGGCTTATTAAATGATAGGTATCAGAACATGCGCTTACTGGCGGATGCGCATGCGTCTCAATTGTTGACGTTACCTAGGGTAACCGACTGGGCACAGCTGAGGCAGCAATTACTAACTCCGGTCACCGTGGCGTGTAATGCCCTTAGAACATTAGGTTTACCGGTGGACGAGTGGTCGTTTTTACTCGTTCACATTATTTTAGGTAGGTTGCCTAATGATGTGAGGTCACGTTTTGAGCGGGTGTCCGCAGGAAAAGATGGCAGCACTGTGCCTAAATTTACGGACTTAATTAAGTTTATTGAATATGAAGCTAGGGTAGCAAAAACATCACAGCCGGACTTGGCGCCATCTGGGGCGCAATCATTTTCGTCTGCTGGCTCATCGGAATGTGGGGAGCCCAGACAACCGCAGCAGTCGCGGGGACGCGATATGACGCGTTTAGCGGCGGTCGCCGTGGTCGAGAGGTCATCGACCTGTTTACAATGTGGCCATACGGGGCATGACCTGCTGAGATGTCAGCAGTGGCGAAACCTGCACGTCACCGAGCGGCGACGCATAGTGAAGCGTAAGGGCCTGTGTTTCGGTTGCTTGGGCAATCATTTTGAACGTAATTGTCCCGAGCCACGACGTTGCAGTGTTTGTGAGGGGCCTCACCATTTATTGTTGTGTGCCAACAGATCTGAAGCGGCTTCACCGGTTCCGCAGCTACGGAGCCCTACGGGCGGGGGTGCTTCAGGGAGAACTCCCCCCCCCCTTGGACAACGGGGGTGCGTCAGGGAGAACTTTTTCCCCCTCGGTCCAGGGAAGGCTTGCTGTCGGGCAGAGCTCCCCTCCGTCGGAACGGAGGACTGCGGCGCGGGGCGCGCCCCCTCACCGGGAGGTGAGTTATGTATTTGCGCGTGGACCCGTAGGGGGCTTGCCTACGGGCTATCACACATATGGCCATGTAGTGAATTGGGCCCCTACGGGCGGGGGCCAATTGGAGTTGGCAAGGGCTAGGCCCCCCCTCCCCGCGCAGGTTTTGGTGCCAGCTGGCATGGAGCACCGTGCTCAGACGGAGTCACGGGGTTACTCACCGCCGTACCGCGAGTACCCACGGTTAGAGTACCACCCGCCGTACTCAGGGAGAGTTGGAGGCTACGCTCCCCCCAGGGTAGGGATGTGCACGCGCCAGCCGTATTACTGCCAGTGGACTGGTCCTGCACTCCACAGGTGGGGTAGCCTGTAACCAGCTTATTCCAGCTATGAGTACGGAACCGCGGACGGTTCTGTTGCCTACCGCGATGGCTCGCGTCTAGGGCCCCAGGGGGGATTGAGTTAGGGTAAGGGCCCTCCTCGACTTGGAAAGTCAAGTGGCGCACCGATTGGTTTTGAACCTGGAGGTTTCATCGGTGCCGCTCCTAGGTATTGGTGGACTGGAGTTGAATCAGCGGCTGCAGCCATGGTTATAGACAATATTGTCGGCTGGCAGCCTTCTTTGGACCTTCCTCCGTCCATAATCTCATGCACGTCAGGTCTGCATCTGGCAGACCCACGTTTTGTCATCCGGCCCCAGTCGATGTTTTCCTGGGCGCGGATTTGTTAGGATGGATCCTATTTGGTTTTTAAAAGACTCTGGGTTCTTCTTCATTGGTGGAGGTATCCACAATTTTGGATATTCGATATTTGATTCGATACTTGGATTATTATGTTCGAACTTAGGAAATGGCTTTCAAATGAACATATACTGTTTGCAGATTTGGAGGATCCCAATATGATGGTGGTATTATGTTGAAATACCAACCAGTCAATGATATTCATATATTTTGTCCCCAGCCGTGAGTGCAGAGGAGCGTTGGAGCGCATTGGTACACTGGGTTCGTGTACTTCAGGCGGACCTCATCAAGTTTAGACTTCGAGTTCTGCGCGAGGATCACGCCAGGCTGAAGTGAGCGGTTGCTCGTTTGAATCCTTTCACGGATTATGAAGGACTTCTGCGTTTCGGAGGCTGATTTTGGAGAGCTGACCTGCCATACGGAAGTCTTCATCCTTTGCTTCTACCCAAGACGGACCTTTGGTAAATTTGTTGGTGTCGGATTGACACATACGTAACGCGCACGGGGGTTTTTAGCAATCGCAACGCTCGGGTTGTGAAAGCATACCTTGTGTATTTGTGTGCTTGGCCACCAAGGCCGTTCACTTGGCAGTGGTATCAGCTTTGACTACGGAGGCCTTCGTCGCCGCGTTGGATCGTTTCGTGTCGCGTAAGGGTTTACCTTCACTTATTCGCTCCGACAATGGCACAAACTACAAAGGTACTGCTAACTATCTAAAAGATATTGATAATTTTTTGTTTTGTAAATAACTATGCTAGTTTAAGTTAAATCTTCGCCCGGAAAGGGGTAACTTGGCGGTACAGTCCCCCAAATTGCCCTCACTGGGGAGGGAATTTTTTTGAAGCTGCCGTCAAGTCGGCGAAGACCCACCTCCGCTGCGTTATTGGGGAAACTGTCCTAATTTTTGAGGAGCTTGCCACTGTATATTGTTAAGTGGAAGCGGTCCTCAACTCTCGTCCTCTCTGTGGTCAGACAGGACTGAGCATCCTAGGGAAGGAAATTTAATTCTTTGGAAGGATATGAACTTGCTATCCTTGTTTTGGCGCCGGGGCCGTATATTAAAGTTGTTTGGCGGAGACGGAACTCCACGCGTCGCAGAGGTGTTGGTCGAAGGTTCGATTTTGTGACGAGCCATGACAACTCTCTCCCGTCTCCCGGTTGTATGAGCTAGTGGACTGATTGCTCAGCCCAGAGCGGGGGACTGTTCAGAATAAAATGTATATTTCGGAACGCATCCATCAATGGTCTATATATTTTGTCTATGGACTTGGAGCTGTCAAAAACGAGGGACGTGGAATTTTCTTGGTATAGATCGCGGACGATTTTAATATGTGTTATTAAAGGATATTAACGGTAAATCGGTGCGGACACCGTAAAGAACATAAGTGAGTCAATGGCTGACGTTATTTTGGCGTGAAGGCCACTTTTTGGTGAATTTCCTGTGTGTGTGTGACATAACCTGTGTCCACGCGGCTTCCGACAAGTGGACTTGTTAATTACTATTTCTGGGTTCGGATGCATCCTGGGGTAGGAGGTTTGTGTTTAGATTCATCGTGGAAGGTGATCTACGTGTCACGGCACCGACACGCCTTGGTCTCCGCAGCGAAGGGTCTTCGTGCGAGGACTACTTGATGAGGTCATCATACAACTGTCTGGTAGGACATTTTATATTAAATATTAGAATATAAGATACTTGTATACTATAAATCTGGGACAGCTATGGGCCCCTGCTCCAGCTGCAAGTATCGCCCTTTAGCATACAATTAGTGGTGTCTGAGCGTGGTTATGGAATCCTCGCACCAGTGACGTCGATGCCCGTCACTAGTCAGTATTACTACTTTTTATATGCTACAATTTCTGGTAGCAACGAGCGTTTATCAATCAGGAACCATATACAGAACTCAAACATATTTTATTAGGTGTGTTTTAACAATATCTAGAGATTTGATATTTGAAATTTCGCTAGCTATTTTAGTTTTTTTAATAAAAATATAAAACCAACTTTTTTCCCTTTTGCCCTGAATCCGCCCCTCTCGCACTGCGCGATTTTTCGCTTGGAGTGACAGTGACAAAAATAAAATTCGCATAGCCTCTTAAATAAGTGTTCGTTGTTTTAGAGCCTTTAAAGTATTGGTAGATGAAGTTAGACAAGTTTTTTCTTTACAACAGTATCGCTAAGACACGGACGTACGTTAAAAAAATCATGTTTTCAAAATTTTGATTAAACATTTAAAAGGTGCTCTACATGTTTTAACAACTACTGCACTTTATAATTTACTAGCTTTTGCACGCGGCTTCGCCCACGCTGATTTCTCCGGCCTATGAACTATTTTTATGCAAAAAAAAAAAACACGTCGATCCGTTGCTCCGTGGAAGAAGAACAAAACAACAATCGTACTTTCACAGTATAGAATCTGATGGTTGTGAACATTTGTCGATTCTTTTAGCTAAGATATCTGGACATCTGGTTATTCACCTTTTAAATTTTAAAAATTTTATGAAGTTACTTTATGAATTTTATAAAACATGACTTTATGGAGCATATCAGTAATATGGAGCATATCACTAATATGGAGTGTATATCTTTATGTGAGCATATCACTAATATATCACAAATATATATATGTGTGAGCATATCACTAATATATCACTAACATGGAGCATATCACTAATATGGGGCATCCATCCATCCATCAACCCGTATTCGTCCACTGCTTGGCATAGGCCTCCCCAATATTACGCCACTGTTGGAGCATATTCAAATTCAAATTCAATTTTTTCAAAATTATTGTAACATAACAGATACATCTAAATTATAACAATCACATAATTCTAAAATTAAAGTACTTATTTTCATACTTCTCTCTAACAGTCCCTTACAAACATCTATCAGATAACCAATGCCATCCACAAAAATATCACACTCTGGTGCTTCAGCGAGCAGGGAGCAGAATATGTCGAGTGCTCGCGCGACGGGCGAGTACCGATAAAGGTTAGTGCGCGAAAATGGCGCCGCGAACAACGTATGACTCCGCGCCCTGAGGTACGTATCGGGCACAAACAGTTTTAGAATTTTCTCAACAAGATCCACACAGTCGATCTTATTTCGAATAACTTTGCCAAAGCTAATTTTCTTTTGAGCTCAATCAACTCATAGCCCAAATGACCTTCGAGAAATCGAGTTAGGTACATAAAAGGATAGTATTGATGATTTTTCTTATACGTATATCTTAAAAAACGTTTTTCGACTTGTTCCAACATAAGGATATATTTATCTTCATGTGGACACCAGACCACTGCATTCATTTCTATAATACTACGAATTAGAGCTGCATACAGCGCCCGAGTGTTGATGGAAGGTCAGTTGTTGGTCAAAGACTACAGCTAGATCGCGCACCTGCGTGACTCGTGCGATGGGGTCGGTCCTTACTATGTATTGGTGTTGCAATGGCGCAGGTGAACGAGAGAAACTCATAATTTCGAACTTACTGAAGTTAAAGTACAGCTTGTTATCAACACTCCACCGAAGTACAGCGTCAATATCTTGCTGTGATGTTCAATCATCAGTGAACAACAGCACTCTCGAGTTACTGACGACACTAGGAAGATCGTTAATAAGAATCAGAATAAAAATAAGGTCCCAAGTTCGATTCCTGACTGATTCTAGAACGCGTTTGATATGTATCTGAAATGTATGGGCCGTATTTTACAAATTGTACTCTGTCACGAAGGAAATTAGAAAAAAGTTTTAATAGTCTGGGCACAAAACCCATTTATCCAAGTTTTAGTAATAGTATGTTTTTGTGCATTCTGTCAAACGCCTTCTGGAAATCCAGGTAAATAACGTCCACCTAGTTACCTGGTTTGGCGTTGATCTTCTTTGATAGATAGTCGACCATTGTAACCAAATTTGTGGTCACGGAACGTCGTGGCAAGAACACATGTTGAGCGCTGGTGATGTGAGGCAGACACTGAGGTAGAAGTCGGTGGTGAAGAACCATCTCGAACACCTTCACTATTGCACACAGCAAAGCCACGGGTCGGTAGTTCTGAACCATAATTTTGGACCCATTTTTGGCTATGGAAGATACTCTCAATTCTTTCCACGCTTTTGGATAATTGCCGGTAGCGATAATTAAATTAAATATAAATGTTATCGGCTCAGTCAAGCTATCGATACAACCTTTTATTACGTATGTGGGAATCGCGTCCGGGCCGGGTGACGTTTGACCTTTACGTTTCCACACAACGCGTCAAACGTCACCAAGAGTGACGCCGGCACGTCCACGGAACACCGACTGAAAATGATCGGCAAACGCGGACGCAGCTCCCGGACCGCTGTACTCAACTTCCCCACGAGTGTATTTAGGTTCTGTACCTCCACGATTACGTAGGGAATTTACATACTTCCAGAACTGAGATGGTTCGTCGCTCAATTTTTCAGAAATACTTTTGCAATACGTTCTGTGGGCTGTTTCTATATTACATCTTACTTGAGTGCGCAAGCGTTTAAATTCTGAGTGTGCTATTGCACATCCTGTCTTTTTCCAAATGCGATAATATTTTGGTTTTGATTCTATGTCACGGATTATTGCTTTCGTATAGAAGACAGGATAAGTACGACTATACGAATGCTTCCGTATTTTTTTAGGAATACAGTGACCAAATATTCATTTATTTTTTATTCATTTATTTTATTTTATTTTGAAAAACAAACAGTCTTACAAGAAAAAAAAACAGTGAAAGGATAAGTGGACTTATTATAGACAAATAGTTTTTCAAAAATTATCACACAGTATATCTTTATAAAAATAGCTTTATTAGCTTAAAAGAACAAAACATTTTCAAGAAGTACGTTATTATGTAACTTGTTATATTATGTAACTTGATATTAAACATGAAATAGTAAAGGCACAATAATGAGTCTGTTCACTCGAGTTTTTAGTTGGGTTAACTATGACGGAGAAACCTAAACATTAAATGGATAAGTACTTATTATAGACAAAATAGGTTTTCGAAAACTATTACATAGAATGTTATTTATAACATTACGAGACATTAACAGTGAAAGCACTTACTGATGAGATATTATTAACTTAAGAGAACAAAACAATTTCAAGGACAATATTAAAAATTACCGTATTATTAAACACGAAATATTAGGGGCACAATCATGCTACAGAAGTAGGTACATGTTATTTTTATTTATATAAATACTGACGCATCAAACGAGACGCACAGTAGTAAGTTATTATATTAAGAACGAATCTGTAATAGATTAGGCATGATTATTTATTTAATTATGATTTGGTTATGACAGATGCTAGTAATGAATGAGAAAAGCAGTTAAAGATTAATTACATTGATTACGGGAATATTTCAGTGGTTTTCTTTTTGAACACATTTAAAGACATTGAAAAAAGGTCCAGACCACTTAAGGAGTCATTGTATAAACTGCACACTCGGCTAATGAAACTGTTTTTAGAATAATTTGTTCTAGAAAATGGAACAGAAAAAAGATTTCTTGAACGAGTCATTACGTATGGGACTCTAAAAGGGATTTTTTCGAGTAGTGAGGGGTAGTCGATCGTACTATTGACAATTTTGTACAGGAAAAGAGCATCATATTGCTGTCTTCGTCCATGAAGCGAAGGTATATTGTGATATTTACATGAGGATTGGTAGTCAAAATGTTGATGTTTAGTGCGGTAATCTAATGCCTTAACGAATTTCTTTTGTAATCTTTCAATACGCTCAATGTGAACATTATACTGAGGGTGCCAGACTATGGAGGCAAATTTAAGAACACTTCTGACGTAAGCAAAGTATAAGCGTTTGTAATTGGATGCAGTTTAAAAGGTTTACTAAGTCGCAGGATTAGTCCAAGCTGCTTATAAGCCTTATTTATAATATGATCAATGTGTTGATTAAACGACAATTTAGAATCTATTAAAATGTCAAGATCCTTAACCACATCAACTCTGCAAAAAGGAACATTGTTCAAGGAATAGTTATACGTTATTATATTGCGTTTACGTGTAAAGGTAATAACATGGCACTTAGTAGGGTTAAGAAAGAGTTGACTTTGTAAGCAATATGTAAATATTTTATCAATATCAGTTTGAAGTTCTATGTAGTCAGAGGCGCTTTCGATAATTTTAAATATTTTTGTGTCATCTGCATAAAGCAATGAGATAGATTTATCCAATACGCCACACATATCGTTTATGTAAATAGTAAAGAGCAGAGGCCCCAGGGACCCCTGAGGGACACCTGAGCTAATTGACATAAAAGATGACGAGTGACCTTTAATAGTTACTGCTTGGGACCTGTTACTAATGTAGGAGCTAATCCATCTATAAAGATTTCCATGAATTCCCATTAAATGTAACTTCTCTAATAAACAATTGTGATTTATCTTATCAAACGCTTTAGCAAAATCTGTATATATAACATCAACTTGTTTGTTTTCATTCATGGCTTTAAGAATGAAATCACTGGAATTTGCCAAATTGGTCTCAACACTACGTCCCTGAAAGAAACCATGTTGGTTCTGGGTGATGTGCGGTTTAATTACTTGAAATAAAACGTTACATATTATTTTTTTACCAATACTTTGGCAAGAATACGTAGTTTGGAAATGGGTCGATAGTTTTTTATATCATTCTTATTACCATCTTTAGGTACTGGAGTTACAAACGCAACTTTCCATACTTCTGGAAAAACACCTTCAGAAAGTGATTTCTGGAAGATCCATGCTAGCGGTATAGAAAGTTCTTCGGCACATTGAGATAAAAATAAGGGATGAATTCCATCAGGGCCCGCACCCTTGTTCGTATCGAGATTCTTTAGAAGTATGCTAATAATACCTGAGGTAATTTCTATAAATAAATAAATTATAAATAAATTCTTTATTTGCCAGACAAAAGTCCAAAATTACAATGAAATTATAAGTTAAGATTACAGGAATTAAATTCAATTAAATAATATAAGAATAAATTAGATTTAAACATGATCAATAACACGAACAAAAAACACGAACAACAATATCTTTTACAAATTAGGAAGCAAAGCTTATGTGGTACTTTCGCCATAGTTTATGGAGCGGGCTTGCTTGCCATTCTCTCACTGCGCCAATAATGGCGTTCAGAGAGATCGATGGATAAGATTCAGAAAGATCAATGGGAGTTGTTCACGCTAGACCGTGACGCATGATTCGCACCCGCATGCGGGGATGACCCCCCCCCGCCGCGCGCCGGTCGAGGCGCGCGCGGGCGCTGGTCTCGCTCTGTTCGGATCGACGAGCCTCTCTAGGCGCACGCGCGCGCGCCCGCGCAGCCGACAGCTCTAAACAATAGACATTCGCGTCAGCACAAACAATATCGCGTACCTAAAGTGTAGTGTTAATACAAGTGCTGTGTACATCACTCAAACCAGGACATTCAATACATCCCTGCACAGACGCCAGCTCAACTAGCCAACAAGAAGGCTCAGCACGTCACCGCATCTCCTGTCGGCCCATCGAGAACAACATTCCAAAGCAAGGTCAGTCAGTTTACCCACAATCTTTTTCTTATCCTGTCTACTCTCCCATTCAAATTCCATCAGCTCTGCATCCTGTAGCCAGCGGCTACATTTTTGGTCCTTCGGCCGGATCGAATTCTGGTCCTTACAGTCCATTTTCACAATTTTGGCCCTTCAAACCGCTACTGAACCAGCCCCCGTCGATTTATTACAGTCCATTTTCAATCCAGGAAAATTTTTGGTTTATATCACCCCCCGACTATCCCCCGCCGGCCCATAACTTTGTTTTGAACCAGCCCCCGTCGATTTACTACAGTCCATTTTCACCCGGTTACATATTTTGCCCCCTTTCCCGGCAAAAAATATTTTGTGGTTTCGAATACCTATCGCGGGTAGATAATTAGAACCGCCGCCTGGAACATTCCATTTATCGGTTAGAACCGGCCCCCCCACGCCCCTTTACAGAATAACTCATTTTCATCACGGTTGTAATTATTGTTCAGCTCAGATAATATAATTATATCCATTCGGCCCAATTGTTTATTACAGTCCACTATATTTCTTTATTAAACCCCCCCGTCACTTCCAGGGATTAATTATCAGCCCTTATAAACCCCATACGTAAAATTAATTAAACTCAAAGTCAGCATTTTGCTCAACATTTTTTACATGTAATTCCCGACCCAATCTTTTCAAATGTTCTCGAAGTGATTCAACTTTGCTCGTAAATACATAGTTCACATTTTAGTTTCATATCGTGTTACAACGTTTTGAGTACCTACACTTCACTTTGTTTTCTATCGCGCGAAGAGGTGCAAATCTACCCACTGTCAAAGATAGTTCTCGTATCTTGCGAGATATTTTTTGTGAGAGTATAAATTTGCTTTATTTCGTGCACTTATATACGTCACATATATACGTAAGTTACGTGTGTTGAGTACATAAGTACACACGTTATACGGTTACGTATTATTACGTTGATTAAAGCTTGATTAGCATCATTGGATTGTCCGCACATTTAGATACGATTTCTGCCAGGTGAACGCATTCTTTGTTGTTTACGAGTTTGAGGCAGTAGATAGGTATTTTATTAGTTTCGTGTAAGCGGGAAATAGCATAATAACATAGGAGTGAACAAGGTCATCAGCCCTTTTTGATATTTAATGTTACGGTAATCTTGTGTTACGGTAAAAGTTTTCCGAACAGTTTTATCCTGTTATTGTCTGCCTTTTATTGTTTATGGTACACATATAGGGTGTTCCACGTTGGTTTATCAGCTCATATACAGGTTGTTTAAAAAAAAAAAAATTTTTTTTTCTTTTTTTTTTTTCTTTCTCTCTCTGTCGGGTTTATTTTCCGTGTTCCGTTTGAACATGGCTTTTGTTATTTCGGCCCGCGCAAGTTACAAGCTATCCGCACGTTGGAGTTGGTAGCGCTCAAGTTTTTAATAACTCATTTTCACATATAGTCACACTCATCACACATTCAATCAGCACATACACACTCAACTCATTTTCACTCACACATTCAATCAGCACATACACACTCAGCTCATTTTCACTCACACATTCAATCAGCACATATAGACACACTCAGCTCATTTTCACTCACACATTCACTCATCAGATACACATTCAGCTCATTTTCACTCAATGAAACCAGCACTCAGTCATCACACACACACTCATCACATACACACTCAGTTCATTTTCACTCAATGACTCCAGCTCCAACAGAGAATTCTTGTAACTCCGCACAACGTGTAGTGAACGTCACTAACACACCAATAATAGCAGACGTACATGGTCAATTTCACTCAGCACGAGCCCTGTTAGGTTTTATCTCACGTCGCGGTACTCTAGTTCTCATTCGCTCAGAGTCGGCACAAGCTGTGTAGGTGCTAGGGATCAACTCATTGAAGTTCAGAACTTCCTCGGGTCAAACAATGATGCAATCACTCACCAGCTCGCGAATCAGCACATAACTTGGTTCGGCGCTCTGCACGAAATAATACTCAACTCAAGACCCCTCTGCCCGATTTTATCCGATCCTACGGACTTTGACCCTCTCACGGCCGGACATTTCATTATTGGTCGTCCGCTCACCGCTCTACCTGAGCAGTCTTTTTACGACAGACCCATATCTGTTCTTAAACGCTTTCAGCTCATTCAAGCGCTCTCTCAGCGCTTTTGGATTCTCTGGTCCAGATCCTACCTCCATACCCTGCAAACCCGCCCCAATCAGCTCTCCCCTTCCTCCCCTCCTCAAGTGGGTGAACTGGTCCTCATCAAAGAGGATGACTTGCCTCCGCTCCAATGGAAGTTGGGGAGAATTCTCCGCACAATGCCTGGCAAGGATGGAGTGATCCAAGTTGTGGATCTGGACACAGCCCATGGAGCCGCAGCCCCGGCCCCCCCAGGATGTTCACGCTAGACCGTGACGCATGATTCGCACCCGCATGCGGGGATGACCCCCCCCCGCCGCGCGCCGGTCGAGGCGCGCGCGGGCGCTGGTCTCGCTCTGTTCGGATCGACGAGCCTCTCTAGGCGCACGCGCGCGCGCCCGCGCAGCCGACAGCTCTAAACAATAGACATTCGCGTCAGCACAAACAATATCGCGTACCTAAAGTGTAGTGTTAATACAAGTGCTGTGTACATCACTCAAACCAGGACATTCAATACATCCCTGCACAGACGCCAGCTCAACTAGCCAACAAGAAGGCTCAGCACGTCACCGCATCTCCTGTCGGCCCATCGAGAACAACATTCCAAAGCAAGGTCAGTCAGTTTACCCACAATCTTTTTCTTATCCTGTCTACTCTCCCATTCAAATTCCATCAGCTCTGCATCCTGTAGCCAGCGGCTACAGGAGTATTGTTACAAATTGTTACATATTTCATACATCTTATTGTTAAAAAATTGTAATGCCATGTTCGCATCTGCAGTTTTGTATAAATATGTCTAATCAATATTACAAATTAATTTATAAAGCTCAAGAAAATCAGTCCTGGCAAAGTTCCAATCTTTCGAACGGTCTATATTCGACAGATCTGAGATTGTTACATGTTTGGAGAGTGTGTACCCGACATGCACAAGCAGGGATGGGTGGTACCCGTCTATCTTAGTGAGCTCCTCCCCAGCGTCCACGCGTCACTCATATAGAGCATATCACTAATATGGAGCATATTACTAATATGGAGCATATTACTAATATGGAGCGGATCACTAATACCAAGCAATCACTAAGGGCCTGTTATATCACTAGCTGATAAGTGCCTAATAGGCACTAGTATCTACTTAACACATGCATATACGCACGCCTGTCTCCCAGAGGGTTAGGCAGAGACTACAGATTTCCATCTGCTACGATCCTGACGTACCTCTTTCGACTCCTACTTAAATGGACTTTAATTTAATTACCTTGCAATTCTTTTAGTTTCGACAGCACTAAAGATCAAAGAGAAAACAGTACTGGGTATTGTTAATAAAGAACTTGTACTAAATATTCAATTTCATGGGTATCTCGTACAACAGATGAGTGTAAGACCAAATGTTTATTAGACAAATTTTATCCTGAACAATAATCCTACCGATTCGTATAATAAAATAGTGAGGGGTTTATTTTTTAATTTTTAGTTGGTTCAGTTCCCGGGCGAGACAGGCGAATTTTAGAAGATCTTTGAATGCAGTTTTGTTTCTTTCTAAAAATAAAGGAATGTTTCTGTGCACGACAAGACACGCGCGCCTCTAGCGGCAAATATGTGAACTACGCGAATTTAGGCTATAGTTGCGCGGCGTTACCTAACAGACGCATTTTCACACATTTTCGCGTTTTTCATGAAAATATCACGGACTTTTCATGTAAATAAGTATGTAAATAGCATAGTATTAAGTTTAGGAAAATAAATAAATTAGTCCCGTGTGTTTATTTACTCGGATAGCTGTAACATAGTACAGGCACGAATAAGTAGATAAAACAGCTATCCGACTCTGAATAAATAAGAATTAAAATAGCTTAATAAATAGAATACAATAAATAGTTACAAGGTAATATTAAGAACTTGCAGAATAAAGATGATTTGCTATGATTGTTTCATTGATACGCCTAGCTAGGTCGTAGAGTAAGACCTAGGTATAAGATAGGCTATACATCGATCTATGTACCTAGGTATGCTAGGAAATACCTAAGTAGTCTATAAATAGGCATTACAGCATGATATGTTAGCGATACGACGGTGGGAAGCAGACTGAGGACGGTTGGCCATAGAGGGCGCGTATTTATACTCCTGAGGTGGGGGTTGAGGAAGTATAAATACCCGCGCAGCACATTTTCGGCCGCCAGTCCGCTCCCAGACGTCGTAGCGTAATGATCGTAGTACCTATGTGTAGACCTAAGGATCTAGAATAAGTTAGAAATAAGAATTAATTGTAAATAGAATGATTAAGCATGAATAAATAATAAAATAGTGGTCCAGGGGGTGAGGTAGAATGCCTATGTGTGCGTACAGAGAAAGTGCTATAAAAACGGGTGGAGCGCCGTCCACATTCAGGTATTCCGCTCTGCACACCCGTGCCGAACGGTCGCCTCACCGTGCTCTCCGCTCTGCAGCCCTGCAGAGCCACCTCGCGCCGACGAGCGGAGCTGCCCCGCAGCCGCCGCCGCCGCCGCCGCCATCGGCCGCCGCCGCCGACGCCGCCGCCATCGACGCAAGCTAGCGTCAGTCACCTCTGACGTCACGTAAGACCGTCACAACACTCACTCACCCCCCCCTGCCACTGACGGCAGGGAGGTCACTCACTCGCCCCGGCATTAGTGCCCTTATTCCCCCTCTTGTATTTCTACCCCTTCACCCCACGTCCACGTCCACCTCACCCCGTCCCACTCACCCCGTCCCATTCACCCCGTCCCACTCACCCCGTCCCACTCACCCCGTCCCACTCACCCCGTCCCACTCACCCCGTCCCACTCACCCCGTCCCACTCACCCCGTCCCACTCACCCCGTCCCATTCACCCCGTCCCATTCACCCCGTCCCATTCAACCCGTCCCATTCACCCCGTCCCATTCACCCCGTCCCATTCACCCCGTCCCATTCACCCCGTCCCATTCACCCCGTCCCATTCACCCCGTCCCATTCACCCCGTCCCATTCACCCCGTCCCATTCACCCCGTCCCATTCACCCCGTCCCATTCACCCCGTCCCGAATCACCCCGTCCCGAATCACCCCGTCCCGAATCACCCCGTCCCGAGTCACCCCGTCCCGAGTCACCCCGTCCCGAGTTACCCCGTCCCGAGTTACCCCGTCCCGAGTTACCCCGTCCCGAGTTACCCTGTCCCGAGTTACCCCGTCCCGAGTCACCCCGTCCCGAGTTACCCCCGTCCCGAGTTACCCCCACTCTTTCCTAGCCATGGATTACGGTCCATGGATAGCGTTTACAAAAGACTTCTTCCAATCCCAAGGCCTCGTCTTCAACGAGAATGCCTTTGCAAGCCTCATCAAGGCTTCCTCGGAGGTCACGAACCCCCAAAGGTTCGAGACAGAATCCCCTGCCTCTCCATCCCAGAGCATGGAGTTTTCGGACAACTCGTCCACCAATTCTGACCGTAAGAGGTCCGCCCCCCCCTCGATCTCCTCGAGTTCAAACAGTTCAAACTCTTCGGACAAAATGTCCAATGATGGAACCCTCACAGGTTCCATCAACAACGACGAGATCAACCCTTTCACCAGGGTTGAAAGTCGTAAAAAGAGGGTAAAGAAGGGGAAAGCCTCCCCTCCCCTCTCCCCCACAGAGGAAACCCCTGCCCCCACCCCGGCCACCCAGACTGCCCCTCCCCCGGCCACCACTCAGACTGCCCCCCCCCTGGCCACCCAGACTGCCCCTAAGGTAGCCTCCCGCTGCGAGCCTCGCCTCGCAAAGAAGGAAACCCCCCCCCGCCATCTTGTTGAGAGACAAGACCAAATGGTCGGCTCTCTCCAAGCTCTGCAGCGAGCAAAAGATCCCCTACACTCAAGCCACCAATACCGGCGTGGCCATCAAGATCATGACCCCAACAATCGTTGACTTCAGGAGTCTCATTAAGCTCCTAATTCTCAAAAAGTTCCCCTACCACACGCACGCCCTCGAAGAAGAGCGCAAAGTCCGCGCTGTCCTTCGGGGGATGCCGTTCGAGGTATCCAATGACGAGATCATGGATGATCTCAAAAATCAGGGGTTCCCTGTTGAAGCTGTGCACAAGATGCACAGCAGCTCAGGGAAGAGATTCCCCCTGGCCCTGGTCATTATGACCAACTCCCCGGCCGCTAAGGCACTCTTTAAAGAGGACCGCACCATCTGCGGGCTCTCTTGCATTAAGGTAGAAAAACCCAATCGTCGCGGGTACCCCGCCCAATGCCGCCGCTGCCAACTTTATGGCCACGCAGCAGCAAACTGCACAGCCCCCCCAAGGTGCGTTAAGTGCCTCGACCCCCACAGCACCAAAGAGTGCCCAAGGTCCCTAGAAGACCTAACCCCTCCAGCCTGCGTCCTCTGTAACCAGGTTGGACACAAAGCCAATTACAGAGGCTGCCCCCGTGCCCCACGCTCCACCCTTCCCAAGCCTAAACACACGGCAACCAAACCTCCACCTCCACCCCTATTACCCCCACCAATTAACTCAAATAATTTCCCCAGCCTTCCGGGAAAGCCACTAGCGGCAACCCCCCAGCCAGCCCCTCCCCCGACCAAGGCCTGGGCCCCGAAAAGGACCCCCCCACACACACCACCCGTCGCCTCCCCCGTCACGCCTCAGTCTCAGTCACAACCAGACGGCTTAACGCCCTCCCTGGCTGATGATATGAGACTCATTCACGACGTAATCTCGAACATCAATGTACACGAGATTTCGTCATTAGCTAATAAGCTGCGCGCTTCACGCACCCCCCAACAGCGTCTTCTAGCGCTCGTTGAACACTCTCACCTTCTCACGTCATTATAATGTCTCAAGCCCGTACAGCTAGGCAAAAACCCAAGGGCATCTCGCTCACCTCCTATAACTGTAGAGGTTTACGCTCAAACCTCCCTGAGCTAAAACTCTACCTTCAAAAAAACGAAGTAGATCTACTTCTCCTCCAAGAGACGTTTCTTAAGTCTAAGAACCTTAAGGGGCTCTCGATCCCAAAATTCTCTCTTCTACGAAATGATAGAAGAGAAGAAGACCCCCTCGGAGGGACAGCCATTTACTATAGGAAAGCCCTCCACTGCTCTTCCCTTCCCACGCCTCCACTCGAGACCATGGAAGCCACTATATGTAGACTAGCTATGTCAGGTCATCCAACGCTAATCATAGCATCTATCTACATCCCCCCCACCAAAAGACCTGTTAAAAGAGACTTTGAAGCTCTCCTCTCTATGGGTGATTCGGTCATTATGTTCGGAGATTTCAACTCTAAACACACTGACTGGACCTGCCTAAAAACCAATACTAATGGTAGAAAACTCCTCGGCATAACAAATGCACTCGAGATCAATGTCTTATCTCCATACTCCCCGACTCATTATCCTGATAATACGGATCACTCCCCAGACGTTTTAGACTTTGCACTCACGAAGGGCGTGTCCCTGAATCTGAGGGCAATCGAAACACTAGATGACCTTGGCTCTGACCATCGCCCAGTCTCCCTTAGACTAGGTCCCCCAAATGACGTTCTACCTCCCCCCAAGACCTTTACAAATTGGGAAGGCTTCAAGAACACATTAGCTTCGGCCATAGATGCCCCCGAATCTCCCCTCAACCTCCCACCTGACTACTTTGATAGCACAGACAAAATTGATGCTACAATAGACATGCTAACGGACCTAATCAATTCCTCTCTCAAAGAGAACGAAAAGATCTCCTCCAAACCACCCCAACAGCTTCCCCTGGAAATCTCCAACCTTCTGAAAGCTAAGAGAGCAGCCCAAAGAAGAGCAGCAATCTATCCCACCCCAGAATACAGAAAGACCGCGAATCAATTGAGTCGCAAACTTAAGTCAGCTCTCTCTGAGCTCAATGAATCCCGTAGAAGTGAGCTCATGGAAAAGATATCCCCATCACACGTTGCGTTCTATCCAATGGCGAGAGCTCTCAGGATAGACGCAATCACTCACATTCCCCCTTTGACCTGCCCCGATGGCTCAATAGCCTTCGAGGACGAGGAAAAAGCAGAATGCTTTGCGGATAGCATTGCCTCACAGTGCTCTCCCAGCTCCCAACCAACTGACCCCTCCCACATAAAAGAGGTGGAGGACGAGATTCACTATCAGAACTCCCTTCCCCTCACCTCCGACCCCATCACAGTGACCGAAGATGAAATCCACTTCTTCATCAGAGGTCTAAAACCCAAGAAAGCGCCAGGCGCGGACGGGATCTCCAATAAAGCCCTCAAGCACCTTCCTCAGCAAGTACTCACCTTGCTAGCCCTCATATTTAACGCTTGTTTTAATTTCGGCCACTTCCCAAAAGCGTGGAAAGAAGCCATAGTCATAGGTATTCCCAAACCAGGGAAACCACTCAACCTCCCTGCCAGTCACCGCCCAATTAGCCTCCTCAAATCATTGGGGAAACTATTGGAGAGGGTTATGCTTTCACGCATGAAAACCCACTTATTCCCAACAGATGGAGACCCGATCATCAACCCCTATCAATTCGGCTTCAGAGCCAGGCACTCATGCCCCCAACAAGTCCACCGTATAGTAGAATACATCCTAAGTGGATTCTACCCAAGACGGTACCCTACTGTCGCTGTCTTCTTTGACGTTGCGAAAGCATTCGACAAAGTCTGGCATGAAGGACTCATTTTTAAACTACACAAGACTGGCCTTTCCGACCGTCTTGTCCGCACGGTGGCATCATACCTCAAAGATCGCTCATTCCGCTTCAGACATGAAGGGCTGCTCTCCTCTCCACGCCCCCTAAGGGCTGGAGGCCCCCAGGGATCAGTTCTCTCCCCTATCCTCTACTCGTTATACACAAACGATATTCCCGTCCCCACAAACGGGGTACAGCTATCACTCTTCGCAGATGACACTGCTCTCTATGTCAAAGGACATAACCCCCCGAATATCCTCGCCAAACTCCAAAAGTCTATCGATGACCTTGGAGAATGGTTTCAAAGATGGCGCATCGATGTGAACCCTGAAAAGAGTTCCGCGATTCGCTTTGACCACAAACGCCGTCACCATGACAACCCCAACGTCCGAATGCTAGGTACCCCAGTCCCTTGGCATAGCACTGCCAAATACCTAGGAGTCACTCTGGACTCGAGACTAACTTTTGCACCCCACGTCAATAGAGTGACGCGCACAGCCCGCTTCTATCTGTACCGGCTTAACAGCATGTTAGGCAGGCACAGTAAAATGTCTCTCAGGAACAAGCGAACACTATACAAGGTCTGCATCCGACCTGTGTTAACGTACGCTTCCCCTGTCTTCGCACATGCAAACCCCAAAGTCCTGTATAAAATGCAGATAGTACAGAACTTATTCTGTCGGAGAGCGGCCAACGCACCATGGTACGTGCGCAACGCAGACCTCCATCGTGATTTGGAGCTACCCACCCTCCAACAATTCATGAAATCCCTCTCAGATACCTTCTTCAAATCTTCTGAAGAACACCCCAATCCATTGGTACGCGAGACAGTCTCCTATACTGCTCCGTCTATATCCCGATACAAGGTTCGAAGACCAAGAAACGTTCTCTCCGATCCCCCTGACAAACTCTCAGCCCAGCTCAATCTCCTTCTGGAAGCCTTTGATGAACTGAAGGCTCAAACCAAACGATCAGAGCCTAGCTCTTCCTCCCAACCCCCAGAAATTAACACTTAGTGTTCTTATCCAGCGGATGCCCCTATAGGGCTCCGCTAGCGCCCCCTTTCCCCAGAGGGGGCCGCTTCCGATAAAGGTTTTAAGACCCGTATGGGCCAAACCAAATTAGGTGGAGTTTAGTGGGTAGGCACTCAGTGAGTCCCACATAACCAACGTAACCGGTTACGTTGGTATGCTATGAGCATTCTCCACCTCCCTCCCACCGTGACCTCCAGAGGGTGCCTTGCTTGGGCGCAAAAAAAAAAAAAAAAAAAAAAAAAAAAAAAAAAAAAAAAAAAAAAAAAAAAAAAAAGTCCACATTCATTCACATTCCGAGCACTATTCCGAAAAGGAAATAGAAAAGTAGAAGATCTGGCACTCTACCTAGTTCCTGGCTGCACTCCTTGGGTCCACAAAGCGGTGTTTTTGTTGGCTTTTACAACCCGGCAATCTATTATAGTGCAGTACGGCCCGACCCCACTGAGCTATCCTGAGGCTGTGCTGCACAGTTTCCTTTCTTTCTTTGTATTCCTGTCTTTGTATTTATATGACTGGATGTTTTCTTTCTTATTTATTTAATCAAAATGCGTACTCGAATATATATATATACAGGGTGGAAAAAATTTAAGGGCCCTGGAGGGGAGCTACCTTAAATCGTTTAGTTAGCTCATTTTACTGAAAGGAAACATTCCTTTATTTTTTAAAAGAAACAAAACTGCATTCAAAGATATTCTGAAATTCGCTTGTCTCACCCGGGAATCGAACCAACTAAAAATTAAAAAAATAAACCCTCGCTATTTTATCATACAAATCGGTAGGATTATTGTTCAGAATAAAATTTGTCTAATAAACATTTGGTCTTACACTCATCTGTTATACGATATACTCATGAAATTAAATATTTATTACAAGTTCTTTATTAACAATACCTAGTACTGTTCACTTGTAACAAGTAAATGAAACGTTCTAATTTTCTTATCTCTCTTACATCCAAAAACATCGTATGAAGTACAAGCTTGCTAATGTTATTTATCTTAAGTACCTTGTTGAAGACTTTAATAAGAAAATCGTTAAATGGTAATAATAAATGTATGCAGAGCACAATTACTTCTTGCACTAGGCGTACTGACGAAAAGTTTAAAAAAGGATCGTATTTTTTTTGCAACGCGGAAAAACAAATTTGAAGTTCGAACCATAAATTTCGTTCGAAATTAAAATTTTGTTTTGTTTTGCTTTCATTCCGTGCTGTCATTGTGTAATAATGGCGTATAATTATTACTTTACAAGTGAACAGTACTAGGTAATGTTAATAAAGAACTTGTAATAAATATTCAATTTCATGGGTATCTCGTACAACAGATGAGTGTAAGACTTTATTTTAATAGACAAATTTTATCCTGAGCAATAATCCTACCGATTCGTATAATAAGATAGCGATCGTTTATTTTTTAAATTTTAAGTTGGTTCAGTTCCCGGGTGAGACAAGCAAATTTTAGAAGATCTTTGAATGCAGTTTTGTTTCTTTTAAAAAATAAAGGAATGTTTCCTTTCAGTAAAATGAGCTAACTAAAGGATTTAAGGTAGTTCCCCTCCAGGGCCCTTTCATTTTTTCCACCCTGTATATATATATATTCGAGTACGCATTTTGATTAAATAAATAAGAAAGAAAACATCCAGTCATATAAATACAAAGACAAAAGGTGGTAGAGCTGATGCCGGGCTTGACAGTAGAGACCGTCTTACTCGCAACATCCACGATGTTATTCGGGGAAGAGTAAGAGAACAAGTTCTAAAACAGGCACAACCAGGTAGCCCAGTCTGGGGCCGATTGACGGCGGTATATACATCCTCAATTGCCGACCCTTATATAAAACAGACTGGTGTCGGGCAGCGGCGTCACTAGTGCTAGGGTTTTGGCCTAGCGTGCGTGAGTATGGGCATTTCTTTCATGAAGATCGCCATCAGTGGATGAACCATGGATGGATAAAGACAAAAAGAAATGACTAGAGTGGAGATTATTTTTAAAATAAGTATTTGTATAAGTAACTTTTGTATCTTACAGATTGCATGATCAGATCTCCCCCGTAGCAGACGATGGCTATTTCGGTAAAACCGGTGAACGTGAATGCAGCGTAGCATAATACCAGCATCATGTCTTGAGTCGTCTGCAACATGTTACAAGTGGACACACACAACACATAGGTTAGCCCCCCTGGCAGCTGCGAAGCCCCCCCCTGATGTCTAAATGGCACACCTAGGAATATCACTACAATTCACAAAGAGGATAAATTACATTAAAACAGTAGTACAATGTTGTAGAATATTCCGGTTTCTTACTTACGTACCTATTTATTTTCACTTACGTACTTATTTATTTTTATTTACGTACCTATTTATTTTCACTTACGTACTTATTTATTTTTACTTACGTACCTATTTATTTTCACTTACGTACTTATTTATTTTTATTTACGTACCTATTTATTTTCACTTACGTACTTATTTATTTTTATTTACGTACCTATTTATTTTCACTAACGTACTTATTTATTTTTACTTACGTACCTATTTATTTTCACTTACGTACTTATTTATTTTTACTTACGTACCTTTTTATTTTCACTTACGTACTTATTTATTTTTATTTACGTACCTATTTATTTTCACTTACGTACTTATTTATTTTTATTTACGTACCTTTTTATTTTCACTTACGTACTTATTTATTTTTATTTACGTACCTATTTATTTTCACTTACGTACTTATTTATTTTTATTTACGTACCTATTTATTTTCACTTACGTACTTATTTATTTTTATTTACGTACCTATTTATTTTCACTTACGTACTTATTTATTTTTATTTACGTACCTATTTATTTTCACTTACGTACTTATTTATTTTTATTTACGTACCTATTTATTTTCACTTACGTACTTATTTATTTTTATTTACGTATCTATTTATTTTCACTTACGTACTTATTTATTTTTATTTACGTACCTATTTATTTTTACTTACGTACTTATTTATTTCAGGCAAAGTGCATGCTTGTACCTACACTACCTTTTAAATCAGTACTTGAATTTTTCGAAGGAGGCCGCGGCACCCCTAGACAAAAATAGGTACCCCCTAGGTACGCCAATGATGGATGGATGGGTTAAGCTGGGTCTCCTGCTCATGTTTAGTCGTACACATTACACAAAACAGTGTATCGACACACATTTTTGTACACATTCACAATGTACACAACTTGTATGTATACATTTGCCCCCGCGCGGGTGAAAAGAGGCAGTGTATGTTATTTGTTGACAAGTTTGTTTAAAAGTGGCAGTGTATGTTATTTGTTGACAAGTTTGTTTAAAAGAGGCAGTGTATGTTATTTGTTGACAAGTTTGTTTAAAAGAGGCAGTGTATGTTATTTGTTGACAAGTTTGTTTAAAAGAGGCAGTGTATGTTATTTGTTGACAAGTTTGTTTAAAAGAGGCAGTGTATGTTATTTGTTGACAAGTTTGTTTAAAAGAGGCAGTGTATGTTATTTGTTGACAAGTTTGTTTAAAAGAGGCAGTGTATGTTATTTGTTGACAAGTTTGTTTAAAAGAGGCAGTGTATGTTATTTGTTGACAAGTTTGTTTAAAAGAGGCAGTGTATGTTATTTGTTGACAAGTTTGTTTAAAAGAGGCAGTGTATGTTATTTGTTGACAAGTTTGTTTAAAAGAGGCAGTGTATGTTATTTGTTGACAAGTTTGTTTAAAAGAGGCAGTGTATGTTATTTGTTGACAAGTTTGTTTAAAAGAGGCAGTGTATGTTATTTGTTGACAAGTTTGTTTAAAAGAGGCAGTGTATGTTATTTGTTGACAAGTTTGTTTAAAAGAGGCAGTGTATGTTATTTGTTGACAAGTTAGTTATGTCACCCCCTCAACCCTTAGCTAGTAATAATATTTTTGCTGACTAAGTCTAAATCCCCGTGCTACTCTATAAAGGGTTAGTGTAAGCACTTTTAGACGTAGGATGCATTTTGTACTTGTAATATTCAATATTAAAGAGTCTTCGCTTCGACTCAGACGTGTTCTTTGCTTTTTAAAAACTCCCAAAAGGAAACCCCAATTTTAGCTGGCGCAGCCGGTAGGATTAGTCGTTTAAAAGCTGCGCCGCTTTCGCGAGTTTTTCTTCATCAAATTCTGAAGATTTCCGTGAATGTGTGCGCGATTATAGCTGTGCGACTAAAAACTACGAACAAAGAAATAAGTTAAAAGGTGACCTATTGGGATATAAAAGCCGAGTATGGGAGAAAACATTGGTTGGTGAGTAAAACTCTTCGCCTTCCTTCCTTACCCTCCTATATTTTTCATTGTGTGTTATTTTGGAATCAAACCTTTTCCGATAATACGTTATCTGGTAGTTAAAGTATAATTGTAACTTGTATTCTTGTGTTTTAGTTTTAAGCCTTGCCTTATAAACTGTATTTTACGCTAAAATTGCGTAGTCTTAAAATATAAATTTATGAAATAGTACTTAACGTAATTACACAAAAGTATTTCTTTTGATCCAAGTTTTATTAGTATTACTTTATTTTATTTTTACATTTTTGAGACTTTATACGAATTTTTTATTGTACTGTATTGATTTTCCAAAAATAAAATGGATAAAATAAAGCTGATACCCGCTGAAATGTTAAAATTGATACCGCTTTTCGGTGGTGATAAAAGGCACTTGAACTTATTTGTGAGGAAATGTGAATTTATAATATCGAAATATAGGGGTCAAGACGAACAAAATTTATATCTCTATAATGCGATAACAAGTAGGCTTGTTGACGATGCAGCGGCCTTGTTATCGGAACGAGAGGACGTTAGTACCTGGATTGAGCTTAAGGCACTGTTAACTCAGCATTTCGGAGACCCACGTAGTGAAGAGTGTATCAACATAGAGTTAGAAACTTTAAAGATCAAACAGGGTGAAAGCTTTTTGGACTTTTGTAACAGAATCCAATCAATAAGATCAATTTTGATTTCGAAGGTTAATCAGTTGCAAGACGAAAATATAAGGAAAAGTAAAATATGCATTTACAATAATACTGCCTTGAATGTTTTTCTGTACAATTTGCCAGAAAATATGGTGCGAATTGTGCGATTAAAGATACCGTCAACACTAGAACAGGCTCTAAGCATTGTTCTAGAAGAAGTAAATTTTCACGAACAGTATAATATGCGTAACAGAATGCTTGGTAATTCCAATAATTCTCTATCAAAAACCCAATTCAATACAACTCCACAAACTATTAAGTTTGACACCTATAACAATATTCCTAAGCCCCAGCAATACCAAAGCTTTGGTATTAAACCCGTTGTACCCTCGATGTACGCTCCACCAAAATTTAATTTTGGTATCCCTCAAAACAAACCTATAAGTGTGCCTCAGTTCAGTCAAGGACAGAATTTTGGATTCCGTCCTAACCTTCAACCCCAAAATTTGGGTTATAAACCACCACAGTTTGGCTACCGCCCACCACCATTTGGTAATCAGCCGCCACAATTTGGTTTTAAACCTCAACAATTTGGAATACGCCCTCAACAACCAAATCAACAGTTCGGATACAAGCCACCCCAGTTTAATAATAACAGTCAACCCTCTGGCTTTAAACCCCAGGGCAATACCGACGTCTCAATGAGAACGGCTCCTGTAACTAAACCGCAACAAGGTTTTCGATTAAACGAACTGTACATGACTGACAACGAGACTGATTATTGTTATGACTACAGTCCATATGTACAAGCGAGTTCGTATGAGTACGACTGTTATGATAATAATATTGAATATCCAATTGAATGCATAACTGATAATCTTCCTACTGAGAATTTAGAAGCGGATCGAATTGAAATGAATAATAACAAATCGGAAAGTAGTGACCACGAAATTGAAAATTTTCGCATACTGGTCTCAAAACCAATCCCGAAATGATAAATTTGAATTGTGACCCAACATTAAAACTACCCCATATTTACATACCTGAAATTGACTCGAAATTCATGGTGGACACTGGAAGCACGCGTAGTTTCATAAGTCCCAAAAAGGCCAACGATTATTTTTCGTCATTTAAATCAATAGAACCATTTGAAGTAATTAGTACGCATGCTTCAAGCAAACATCACGAGGTCATCGACATACCCTTACTACCAACTTTTAATTGCAAAAATCGACATAAATTCTATATCTACGATGTGGATAAAAAATATGATGGACTTATTGGTAGTGATTTGTTAAAACAGCTCGAAGCGACTATCGACATGAAAAATCAAGTTTTACAAACGAAAACTACATCCATACCTATTATTTATAACCCGACTACCACTCCGCACGAAATAAAAATAGGACCTCGATCAGAACAACGAGTTCGACTTCCCACTGACTTGTATTCCGGCGAAGCTATTCTAAACTACACCGAATTTTATTCTGGAGTACGTATGCCCTTAGCAATAGTTAGATGTGACAATGGCTACGCAACAACTGTAATCCAAAATTCGACGGACAATGACGTTCAGTTAACTATAACCAGCCCGTTTAAGGTAGAGAAATTTGACAATGACATGCAATGTGAGACTTATTCGACTAACAATAAAAACCATACAGACATAGACCAAATTTTAACACAAAATTTAAACAAACTGCGATTAGACCATATGAATGACCAAGAGAAACAATGTGTTCAAAAATTATGTTCAGAGTACAAAGACATCTTTTACTGCGAAGAAATTCCACTGACCTTTACCAATCAGGTTAAGCATCACATTCGCACTAAAAACGAGGATCCTATCTATATTAAACCATACCGACAAGCCCCTGCTCAGGCATCCGAAATAAATAGACAAGTAGAAAAATTACTTAAAGACAATGTTATCCAGGAATCGTACTCTCCTTGGAGTGCACCTGTGCACCTAGTGCCCAAAAAAATGGACGCCTCTGGAGAAGTCAAATTCCGAATGGTAATCGACTACAGACGCTTAAATGACATTACAATTGACGATCGATACCCACTTCCCAATATTACGGACCTGTTTGACAAACTTGGCAAGAGTGTTTACTTTAGTACGCTTGACTTGGCAAGTGGCTATCACCAAATTGAGGTAGTTGACGAGGACAGACAGAAAACGGCCTTTAGCACACAAAACGGTCATTTCGAATTTTCACGAATGCCGTTTGGACTTAAAACCGCACCTGCTCCGTTCCAAAGGACGATAGATAATGTGCTGCGGGGTCTACAGGGGATCCATTGCATGGTTTACCTTGATGACATTATAATATTCTCTGCCAGTCTAGAAGAACACCTCCAGAAGCTCCGAGCCGTTTTTGACAGACTTAGAAGCACAAATCTGAAAGTTCAACTTGATAAGTCGGAGTTTTTCCGCAAGGAAGTCCTTTACCTTGGACATAAAATTACTAAAGATGGCCTTAGGCCAAACGATGACAAAATAAAAGCAGTCTTGGACTTTCCGATCCCCAAAACAACCACTCAAATCAAAAGCTTTTTAGGATTAGTAGGCTATTACAGAAAGTTTATTAAAGACTTCGCCAAAATTACCAAACCATTGACGAATTGTTTAAAGAAAAGGAATAAAATTGTGATTGATCAACCATATATTGACGCCTTCAACAAATGCAAGGAACTTTTAACAAGCGCCCCATTACTTCAATACCCGGACCCAGATAAACCTTTCATCCTCACAACTGACAGTTCAAATTTCGCCATTGGAGCTGTCTTATCCCAAGGTCCTGTAGGCAGTGATAAGCCTATTGCTTATGCCAGTCGGACCCTCAGTGAAACGGAAAGCAGATACAGCACTATAGAGCGAGAACTTCTTGCAGTAGTTTGGGCCACAAAACATTTTCGACCTTACCTTTATGGACGCAAATTCGACATTTACACAGACCATAAGCCTTTAGAGTGGCTTAATACCTTAGGAGATACAAATAGTAAACTCACCCGTTGGAGATTACGCCTTTCTGACTATAACTATGACATAAAACATAAAAAGGGTAGCCAGAATACAAATGCTGATGCCCTGTCTAGAATAAAAATTAATGCTGTAGACTCAGATAACGACGGATTATCAATGAAAGTAAATATTGACGACAAGGACGAGAACCAAAAAACAAAAAAACTTAACAAATTTATAAAAAGGGTAACTAAACAAATAATTGGACTGTCTAAACCGGACGAAAACGAATCAATAGCAATAAACGATTCCTCTGAAACAGAAAGCGCCAATTCTGAATGCACTGTCTCTGTACATGAAAATTCTGACACACTTTCGGCCAGTTCAGAAATCAATAAACCGATGTCTCTAGATTCGACTCATTCTGATACAATACATTCCGCTGAAAATATTGAATCTGTAGGAGTTCCTATTTTGAATGAGGCTATAGATACGAAGCCCAATCAACTTTTGATATATGTTTGGTTCAGGAACGATACTCAAGTTAAAGATTTATCTCGGGACAAACAAAAAATTTTGGAAGTTCATTTGCCAGTAAATAATGAGTAATTGATAAAAGATTTCCTCAAAAGGTATATCAAGCCCAAGACCAAATACTTTATATACTATGAAAGCGAAATACATAGAAAACAGTTTAGTAATATAATTATCCAATTATTTAAAGGAGGAATGGTTAAGTTTTTTGAATGTACAGAACGCGTGAAGTATGAAGAGGACGAAAGCGAACAAAAAAAAATCATTTTAAGAAATCATGAAGGGAAAACTTGCCACAGAGGCATCAAGGAAACTTTACTGAGAATACGTAGAAATTATTATTGGAATAATATGCAAGCGACAGTTTCAGCAGTTTTAAATGATTGTGATGCATGTAATAAGATGAAGTATGATAGGAGACCGTTAAAGCCCACTTTACAGTTAACACAAACGCAGGATGCACCCTTCCAGGAAATATTTATCGATCTTTTTACAATCGACGGTAAATATTATCTGACATTGGTTGATGCGTTTAGCAAACTGGGACAGGCTATAGAGATATCAAATCGCTCAACACCCGAAGTAATTCGCGCATTAATAAAATACTTTTCTTTCTACGGTATTCCGAGAAAGATAAGCTCAGACCCTGGGTCGGAGTTTAACAACGAGCTTATGAAAGAGATGACAGCTATGTACAAAATTGAAATGCACATCGGAACTGCAAATAACCCCAATTCCATGGGTTTAATTGAAAGGTTCCACTCAACAATAATAGAGATATATAGATTAGCCACATACGAACAAAGATGTACAGATGCCGCGTCAATCATGACTTATTCCATAATGGCCTACAATCACACAATTCACTCAGTTACCGATCTCACCCCATTTGAAGTCGTATTTGGTCATACTGATTCTGGATCTCTATTCAATGTTAATTTGGAGAAAACTTACTTACAGCAACTATTAAAAGATCATTTTAAAAGAACCCAATATCTATACAAACATTTGTCAGAAAAGATGTTAGCAAGAAAAGAAAAGGTGAGAGAAAAGAGAGGAGGAGATGAAAATATTGAGCTTTGCCCTGAAAGACCAATTTACGCAAAAGTCGTCAATAAAAGAAAAAGTAAGGATAAACCCCTTTATCAAAAGGCAAAAATTATAGGAAAACCTGAACGAAATATTGTACCAGTTCAGATAGGAAGTAGGAATACGAAGGTCCCTATTATAAATGTGAAACGCCCTTCACAGGTGGTGCCTGCTGATCGTAGCGGTCGCAACAGTCCCAAACCAGGCCCTTCAACTGGAATCACTTAAAAAAAACCCTGGCATACTTCCGGTAAAAGTAGGACAAGCTTCCATTCAAACAGACAAATGGATTATTGCAAAGGTTTTGGATCTAAATGGTATTCACAATGACCTTAATTTTAACAGTATAAAATTTAATGAATTTAATAAATTAATAGATAATAACAAACCATATATTCATGAGTTTTCAAGTGTCAAGGCTCAAGTAGAATATTTACAAAAATTGGCTATAGAAAAGTTTCAGCAACTGATTCCTTCACAACGTTTCAGACGAGGTATTATTAATCCATTGGGTTCTGTTATCAAAATAGTGACCGGAAACCTAGATCATAATGACGCCCTTAAGTATGATAATCTAATTTCAAAGTTCGAAAAGGATCAAACGATTTTCGATTCAAAATTGACGATAGTTTCCAAAATGCTGAATAGCCTTATAAATGGTACACAAACTCTACATGAGAACACTGTTATTTTAGATAAACGTTTACAAAGGGTTGAGAAAATGTTAAAAGAAGTTACAACTCGTGAAAATAATTGTATTTACTCCACTTATGTGTTAGGGTTGTTTAATATGTTTGCTATCAATTTTAGAACTATATTCATACAATTAAGCGAAATAGAGACTACCCTAGCGTTTTGTAAAACATCTGTATTACATCAGTCTATTATAAACTCTACCGAATTGTTAAATCATTTGCAACAAATTGCAAGGACTGAAAGTTTAATATATCAACCCACATTAAATAACTTAGTAAAGTTAGAAGAAACAATAAGTGTTAAATCTTATATGAAAGGAAATCAGATAACGTTTATTATGGAAGTTCCACTTACTGATAATAATACATATAAGTACTTTAAACTTTATTCTATACCAGTATTTAACGATTCCAAAAATAAAACATTTGTTATCATCCCTAAATATCCTTACCTCCTGGCGAAGGGAATGAAATACCTACCAATTGCTGAATCATGCCAACCGCTTTCTGATGAAACCGACTTCCTCTGCACCACTGACAAGCAAGTACTCTATCCTGAATCAACCTGCATTGAACAGCTGCTGAAATTCGTAGAAAACCCTGCTCAATGTGTTCAACATCCCGTTACCATAGAAAGTATAAAGATACAAAAGATCGGACCGAAAAGTTGGATTTTATACGTCGATGCAAAATCAATTTTGGTAAAAAAATGTGGTAATGATATTCAAAAGCAGCCTATAATTGGTACCTATCTCATAACGCTAGATGAACCTTGTGAGTTAGAAATAAATGGTATCCTCATCCATCACCAGAACACCTTTACGGAGTCAATAACCATAGAGAAAACACCGACAATTATACTCCCGGAGCTACATCTCAGCAACTTATCCAGTGCACATGTCCTGAATATGAAAGGTGTCAACTTGGACGAACTAAAGTATATGTCATTGGTTTTGAAAAATAGTGACAGTGAATATAAAGATATCAGTGCAGTGAATTTCAATAGTGTTAGCCTAGGAACAGTCTTACTATACGGCCTTATGTGTTTAGTTTTAATCTGTTTTATCCTCACATTGTATCATTTTTGGGGAAACATATTACATGTTACGCAAAATCATCGGAACAACGGTATTAACCCTCATTCCGATAATTTTGCACTTAGGGAGGGAGGAGTTATGTCACCCCCTCAACCCTTAGCTAGTAATAATATTTTTGCTGACTAAGTCTAAATCCCCGTGCTACTCTATAAAGGGTTAGTGTAAGCACTTTTAGACGTAGGATGCATTTTGTACTTGTAATATTCAATATTAAAGAGTCTTCGCTTCGACTCAGACGTGTTCTTTGCTTTTTAAAAACTCCCAAAAGGAAACCCCAATTTTAGCTAGTTTGTTTAAAAGAGGCAGTGTATGTTATTTGTTGACAAGTTTGTTTAAAAGAGGCAGTGTATGTTATTTGTTGACAAGTTTGTTTAAAAGTGGCAGTGTATGTTATTTGTTGACAAGTTTGTTTAAGAAGACGCATTGAAAATGTTGGCGGCGCGGATCTCAATATTTGTTGACAAGTTTGTTTAAAAGAGGCAGTGTATGTTATTTGTTGACAAGTTTGTTTAAAAGTGGCAGTGTATGTTATTTGTTGACAAGTTTGTTTAAAAGAGGCAGTGTATGTTATTTGTTGACAAGTTTGTTTAAAAGAGGCAGTGTATGTTATTTGTTGACAAGTTTGTTTAAAAGAGGCAGTGTATGTTATTTGTTGACAAGTTTGTTTAAAAGAGGCAGTGTATGTTATTTGTTGACAAGTTTGTTTAAAAGAGGCAGTGTATGTTATTTGTTGACAAGTTTGTTTAAAAGAGGCAGTGTATGTTATTTGTTGACAAGTTTGTTTAAAAGAGGCAGTGTATGTTATTTGTTGACAAGTTTGTTTAAAAGAGGCAGTGTATGTTATTTGTTGACAAGTTTGTTTAAAAGAGGCAGTGTATGTTATTTGTTGACAAGTTTGTTTAAAAGAGGCAGTGTATGTTATTTGTTGACAAGTTTGTTTAAAAGAGGCAGTGTATGTTATTTGTTGACAAGTTTGTTTAAAAGAGGCAGTGTATGTTATTTGTTGACAAGTTTGTTTAAAAGAGGCAGTGTATGTTATTTGTTGACAAGTTTGTTTAAAAGAGGCAGTGTATGTTATTTGTTGACAAGTTTGTTTAAAAGAGGCAGTGTATGTTATTTGTTGACAAGTTTGTTTAAAAGAGGCAGTGTATGTTATTTGTTGACAAGTTTGTTTAAAAGAGGCAGTGTATGTTATTTGTTGACAAGTTTGTTTAAAAGTGGCAGTGTATGTTATTTGTTGACAAGTTTGTTTAAAAGAGGCAGTGTATGTTATTTGTTGACAAGTTTGTTTAAAAGAGGCAGTGTATGTTATTTGTTGACAAGTTTGTTTAAAAGAGGCAGTGTATGTTATTTGTTGACAAGTTTGTTTAAAAGAGGCAGTTTATGTTATTTGTTGACAAGTTTGTTTAAAAGAGGCAGTGTATGTTATTTGTTGACAAGTTTGTTTAAAAGAGGCAGTGTATGTTATTTGTTGACAAGTTTGTTTAAAAGAGGCAGTGTATGTTATTTGTTGACAAGTTTGTTTAAAAGAGGCAGTGTATGTTATTTGTTGACAAGTTTGTTTAAAAGAGGCAGTGTATGTTATTTGTTGACAAGTTTGTTTAAAAGAGGCAGTGTATGTTATTTGTTGACAAGTTTGTTTAAAAGAGGCAGTGTATGTTATTTGTTGACAAGTTTGTTTAAAAGAGGCAGTGTATGTTATTTGTTGACAAGTTTGTTTAAAAGAGGCAGTGTATGTTATTTGTTGACAAGTTTGTTTAAAAGAGGCAGTGTATGTTATTTGTTGACAAGTTTGTTTAAAAGAGGCAGTGTATGTTATTTGTTGACAAGTTTGTTTAAAAGAGGCAGTGTATGTTATTTGTTGACAAGTTTGTTTAAAAGAGGCAGTGTATGTTATTTGTTGACAAGTTTGTTTAAAAGAGGCAGTGTATGTTATTTGTTGACAAGTTTGTTTAAAAGAGGCAGTGTGTAGCCGCTGGCTACAGGAAATGCAGAGCTGATGATAAAGGGAAAATGGATGAATTGACACGAGAGAATTGTGGGTAAACTGACTGACCTTGCTTTGGAATGTTGTTCTCGATGGGCCGACAGGAGATGCGGTGACGTGCTGAGCCTTCTTGTTGGCTAGTTGAGCTGGCGTCTGTGCAGGGATGTATTGAATGTCCTGGTTTGAGTGATGTACACAGCACTTGTATTAACACTACACTTTAGGTACGCGATATTGTTTGTGCTGACGCGAATGTCTATTGTTTAGAGCTGTCGGCTGCGCGGGCGCGCGCGCGTGCGCCTAGAGAGGCTCGTCGATCCGAACAGACCGAGCGAGCGGCGGTCAGCGCAGGACTCGATTCCGTCGCGAGTCACCCTTTCTGCGCATGCGCTGACGTCACGAGTTTAGCGTGAACATCCTGGGGGGGGCCGGGGCTGCGGCTCCATGGGCTGTGTCCAGATCCACAACTTGGATCACTCCATCCTTGCCAGGCATTGTGCGGAGAATTCTCCCCAACTTCCATTGGAGCGGAGGCAGGTCATCCTCTTTGATGAGGACCAGTTCACCCACTTGAGGAGGGGAGGAAGGGGAGAGCTGATTGGAGCGGGTTTGCAGGGTATGGAGGTAGGATCTGGACCAGAGAATCCAAAAGCGCTGAGAGAGCGCTTGAATGAGCTGAAAGCGTTTAAGAACAGATATGGGTCTGTCGTAAAAAGACTGCTCAGGTAGAGCGGTGAGCGGACGACCAATAATGAAATGTCCGGCCGTGAGAGGGTCAAAGTCCGTAGGATCAGATAAAATCGGGCAGAGGGGTCTTGAGTTGAGTATTATTTCAATTCGAGCCAAAAGGGTAGAGAATTCCTCAAAAGTGAGGTGCTGTTCACCTATCACGCGATAAAGTAGTTGCTTGGTGGATTTTACGTTTATTTCGTGCAGAGCGCCGAACCAAGGCCCTTTAGGCGGGTTCAGTAACCAAGTTATGTGCTGATTCGCGAGCTTGTGAGTGATTGCATCATTGTTTGTGCCGCAGTCTGAGCGAATGAGAATTGGAGTACCGCGACGTGAGATAAAACCTAACAGGGCTCGTGCTGAGTGAAATTGAGTGTGATTGAGTGAATGTACGTCTGCTATTTCAAGTGATACGGTTGGCAACAAAATTGGTGTGTTAGTGACGTTCACTACACGTTGTGCGGAGTTACAAGAATTCTCTGTTGGAGTTGAAGTCATTGAGTGAAAATGAACTGAGTGTGTATGTGATGAGTGTGTGTGTGATGAGTGCGCTGAGTGCGCTGAGTGCTGGTTTCATTGAGTGAAAATGAGCTGAATGTGTATGTGATGAGTGAATGTGTGAGTGAAAATGAGCTGAGTGTGTCTATATGTGCTGATTGAATGTGTGAGTGAAAATGAGCTGAGTGTGTATGTGCTGATTGAATGTGTGAGTGAAAATGAGCTGAGTGTGTATGTGCTGATTGAATGTGTGAGTGAAAATGAGTTGAGTGTGTATGTGCTGATTGAATGTGTGATGAGTGTGACTATATGTGAAAATGAGTTATTAAAACTTGAGCGCTACCAACTCCAACGTGCGGATAGCTTGTAACTTGCGCGGGCCGAAATAACAAAGGCTATGTTCAAACGGAACACGGAAAATAAACACGATAGAGAGAAAAAAAAAATAAAAAAAATTTTTTTTTTTTTAAAAACAACCTGTATATGAGCTGATACACCAACGTGGAACACCCTATATGTGTACCATAAACAATAAGATCAGAGATGAGAAGAGAAAAAAAAAAAAAAAAAAAAATTTTACTATATTTCTGCTATATGCACCCGGTTAAAAAAGCAGACAATAACACGAAAAAACGGTCCGGCAATATATTACTGTAACACAAGATTACCGTAACATAAATTATCGAAAAGGGCTGATTACTTGTTTACTTTTATGTTATTTGCCTTGAAATCATGTGCCGACAATACACGTTAGAACTGACGGCAATATATCATAACAGTATATTTACAACAACACATCAGTCGTCGAAAATTCTATTTATAGAATAAAATACCTACCTAGAAGCCTCGAACGCGTAAATAAACAAAGAATGTATTTACCTCGCAGAAATCGGATCTAAATGAGCGGACAATCCAATGATGCAGATCAAACTTTGGTAACGTAATAATACGTAAACGTAAACGTGTGTACTTATGTACTCAACACACG
The DNA here is from genome assembly GCA_934047225.1 of Ypsolopha sequella. Taxonomy (NCBI): domain Eukaryota; kingdom Metazoa; phylum Arthropoda; class Insecta; order Lepidoptera; family Ypsolophidae; genus Ypsolopha; species Ypsolopha sequella. The sequence goes on from OW204011.1 coordinate 17,820,570, forward strand.
TAACTTACGTATATATGTGACGTATAAAAGTGCACGAAATAAAGTTTGGTATAATAAAGAAATATAGTGGACTGTAACTTAAACAATTGGGCTGAATGTATGGGCCGGTTCTATACCGATGGAATGTTCCAGGCGGCGGTTCTAATTACCTACCCGCAATAGGTATTCGAGACCACAAAATATTTTTTGCCGGGAAAGGGGGCAAAATATGTAACCGGGTGAAAATGGACTGTAGTAAACCGACGGGGGCTGGTTCAAACAAAGTTACGGGCCGGCGGGGGGGAGGCGGGGGGTGATATAAACCAAAAATTTTCCGCTCGACGGACCAAAATTTTTCTTGTATTGAAAATGGACTGTAGGGGCTGAAAAGGGGGCTGGTTCTAATGGTTCGAATTCGAAAACGGTCTCGAAGGATCAAAAATGTAGCCGCTGGCTACAGGAAATGCAGAGCTGATGATAAAGGGAAAATGGATGAATTGACACGAGAGAATTGTGGGTAAACTGACTGACCTTGCTTTGGAATGTTGTTCTCGATGGGCCGACAGGAGATGCGGTGACGTGCTGAGCCTTCTTGTTGGCTAGTTGAGCTGGCGTCTGTGCAGGGATGTATTGAATGTCCTGGTTTGAGTGATGTACACAGCACTTGTATTAACACTACACTTTAGGTACGCGATATTGTTTGTGCTGACGCGAATGTCTATTGTTTAGAGCTGTCGGCTGCGCGGGCGCGCGCGCGTGCGCCTAGAGAGGCTCGTCGATCCGAACAGACCGAGCGAGCGGCGGTCAGCGCAGGACTCGATTCCGTCGCGAGTCACCCTTTCTGCGCATGCGCTGACGTCACGAGTTTAGCGTGAACACAGTGTATGTTATTTGTTGACAAGTTTGTTTAAAAGAGGCAGTGTATGTTATTTGTTGACAAGTTAGCTAAAATTGGGGTTTCCTTTTGGGAGTTTTTAAAAAGCAAAGAACACGTCTGAGTCGAAGCGAAGACTCTTTAATATTGAATATTACAAGTACAAAATGCATCCTACGTCTAAAAGTGCTTACACTAACCCTTTATAGAGTAGCACGGGGATTTAGACTTAGTCAGCAAAAATATTATTACTAGCTAAGGGTTGAGGGGGTGACATAACTCCTCCCTCCCTAAGTGCAAAATTATCGGAATGAGGGTTAATACCGTTGTTCCGATGATTTTGCGTAACATGTAATATGTTTCCCCAAAAATGATACAATGTGAGGATAAAACAGATTAAAACTAAACACATAAGGCCGTATAGTAAGACTGTTCCTAGGCTAACACTATTGAAATTCACTGCACTGATATCTTTATATTCACTGTCACTATTTTTCAAAACCAATGACATATACTTTAGTTCGTCCAAGTTGACACCTTTCATATTCAGGACATGTGCACTGGATAAGTTGCTGAGATGTAGCTCCGGGAGTATAATTGTCGGTGTTTTCTCTATGGTTATTGACTCCGTAAAGGTGTTCTGGTGATGGATGAGGATACCATTTATTTCTAACTCACAAGGTTCATCTAGCGTTATGAGATAGGTACCAATTATAGGCTGCTTTTGAATATCATTACCACATTTTTTTACCAAAATTGATTTTGCATCGACGTATAAAATCCAACTTTTCGGTCCGATCTTTTGTATCTTTATACTTTCTATGGTAACGGGATGTTGAACACATTGAGCAGGGTTTTCTACGAATTTCAGCAGCTGTTCAATGCAGGTTGATTCAGGATAGAGTACTTGCTTGTCAGTGGTGCAGAGGAAGTCGGTTTCATCAGAAAGCGGTTGGCATGATTCAGCAATTGGTAGGTATTTCATTCCCTTCGCCAGGAGGTAAGGATATTTAGGGATGATAACAAATGTTTTATTTTTGGAATCGTTAAATACTGGTATAGAATAAAGTTTAAAGTACTTATATGTATTATTATCAGTAAGTGGAACTTCCATAATAAACGTTATCTGATTTCCTTTCATATAAGATTTAACACTTATTGTTTCTTCTAACTTTACTAAGTTATTTAATGTGGGTTGATATATTAAACTTTCAGTCCTTGCAATTTGTTGCAAATGATTTAACAATTCGGTAGAGTTTATAATAGACTGATGTAATACAGATGTTTTACAAAACGCTAGGGTAGTCTCTATTTCGCTTAATTGTATGAATATAGTTCTAAAATTGATAGCAAACATATTAAACAACCCTAACACATAAGTGGAGTAAATACAATTATTTTCACGAGTTGTAACTTCTTTTAACATTTTCTCAACCCTTTGTAAACGTTTATCTAAAATAACAGTGTTCTCATGTAGAGTTTGTGTACCATTTATAAGGCTATTCAGCATTTTGGAAACTATCGTCAATTTTGAATCGAAAATCGTTTGATCCTTTTCGAACTTTGAAATTAGATTATCATACTTAAGGGCGTCATTATGATCTAGGTTTCCGGTCACTATTTTGATAACAGAACCCAATGGATTAATAATACCTCGTCTGAAACGTTGTGAAGGAATCAGTTGCTGAAACTTTTCTATAGCCAATTTTTGTAAATATTCTACTTGAGCCTTGACACTTGAAAACTCATGAATATATGGTTTGTTATTATCTATTAATTTATTAAATTCATTAAATTTTATACTGTTAAAATTAAGGTCATTGTGAATACCATTTAGATCCAAAACCTTTGCAATAATCCATTTGTCTGTTTGAATGGAAGCTTGTCCTACTTTTACCGGAAGTATGCCAGGGTTTTTTTTAAGTGATTCCAGTTGAAGGGCCTGGTTTGGGACTGTTGCGACCGCTACGATCAGCAGGCACCACCTGTGAAGGGCGTTTCACATTTATAATAGGGACCTTCGTATTCCTACTTCCTATCTGAACTGGTACAATATTTCGTTCAGGTTTTCCTATAATTTTTGCCTTTTGATAAAGGGGTTTATCCTTACTTTTTCTTTTATTGACGACTTTTGCGTAAATTGGTCTTTCAGGGCAAAGCTCAATATTTTCATCTCCTCCTCTCTTTTCTCTCACCTTTTCTTTTCTTGCTAACATCTTTTCTGACAAATGTTTGTATAGATATTGGGTTCTTTTAAAATGATCTTTTAATAGTTGCTGTAAGTAAGTTTTCTCCAAATTAACATTGAATAGAGATCCAGAATCAGTATGACCAAATACGACTTCAAATGGGGTGAGATCGGTAACTGAGTGAATTGTGTGATTGTAGGCCATTATGGAATAAGTCATGATTGACGCGGCATCTGTACATCTTTGTTCGTATGTGGCTAATCTATATATCTCTATTATTGTTGAGTGGAACCTTTCAATTAAACCCATGGAATTGGGGTTATTTGCAGTTCCGATGTGCATTTCAATTTTGTACATAGCTGTCATCTCTTTCATAAGCTCGTTGTTAAACTCCGACCCAGGGTCTGAGCTTATCTTTCTCGGAATACCGTAGAAAGAAAAGTATTTTATTAATGCGCGAATTACTTCGGGTGTTGAGCGATTTGATATCTCTATAGCCTGTCCCAGTTTGCTAAACGCATCAACCAATGTCAGATAATATTTACCGTCGATTGTAAAAAGATCGATAAATATTTCCTGGAAGGGTGCATCCTGCGTTTGTGTTAACTGTAAAGTGGGCTTTAACGGTCTCCTATCATACTTCATCTTATTACATGCATCACAATCATTTAAAACTGCTGAAACTGTCGCTTGCATATTATTCCAATAATAATTTCTACGTATTCTCAGTAAAGTTTCCTTGATGCCTCTGTGGCAAGTTTTCCCTTCATGATTTCTTAAAATGATTTTTTTTTGTTCGCTTTCGTCCTCTTCATACTTCACGCGTTCTGTACATTCAAAAAACTTAACCATTCCTCCTTTAAATAATTGGATAATTATATTACTAAACTGTTTTCTATGTATTTCGCTTTCATAGTATATGAAGTATTTGGTCTTGGGCTTGATATACCTTTTGAGGAATTCTTTTATCAATTCCTCATTATTTACTGGCAAATGAACTTCCAAAATTTTTTGTTTGTCCCGAGATAAATCTTTAACTTGAGTATCGTTCCTGAACCAAACATATATCAAAAGTTGATTGGGCTTCGTATCTATAGCCTCATTCAAAATAGGAACTCCTACAGATTCAATATTTTCAGCGGAATGTATTGTATCAGAATGAGTCGAATCTAGAGACATCGGTTTATTGATTTCTGAACTGGCCGAAAGTGTGTCAGAATGTTCATGTACAGAGACAGTGCATTCAGAATGGGCGCTTTCTGTTTCAGAGGAATCGTTTATTGCTATTGATTCGTTTTCGTCCGGTTTAGACAGTCCAATTATTTGTTTAGTTACCCTTTTTATAAATTTGTTAAGTTTTTTTGTTTTTTGGTTCTCGTCCTTGTCGTCAATATTTACTTTCATTGATAATCCGTCGTTATCTGAGTCTACAGCATTAATTTTTATTCTAGACAGGGCATCAGCATTTGTATTCTGGCTACCCTTTTTATGTTTTATGTCATAGTTATAGTCAGAAAGGCGTAATCTCCAACGGGTGAGTTTACTATTTGTATCTCCTAAGGTATTAAGCCATTCTAAAGGCTTATGGTCTGTGTAAATGTCGAATTTGCGTCCATAAAGGTAAGGTCGAAAATGTTTTGTGGCCCAAACTACTGCAAGAAGTTCTCGCTCTATAGTGCTGTATCTGCTTTCCGTTTCACTGAGGGTCCGACTGGCATAAGCAATAGGCTTATCACTGCCTACAGGACCTTGGGATAAGACAGCTCCAATGGCGAAATTTGAACTGTCAGTTGTGAGGATGAAAGGTTTATCTGGGTCCGGGTATTGAAGTAATGGGGCGCTTGTTAAAAGTTCCTTGCATTTGTTGAAGGCGTCAATATATGGTTGATCAATCACAATTTTATTCCTTTTCTTTAAACAATTCGTCAATGGTTTGGTAATTTTGGCGAAGTCTTTAATAAACTTTCTGTAATAGCCTACTAATCCTAAAAAGCTTTTGATTTGAGTGGTTGTTTTGGGGATCGGAAAGTCCAAGACTGCTTTTATTTTGTCATCGTTTGGCCTAAGGCCATCTTTAGTAATTTTATGTCCAAGGTAAAGGACTTCCTTGCGGAAAAACTCCGACTTATCAAGTTGAACTTTCAGATTTGTGCTTCTAAGTCTGTCAAAAACGGCTCGGAGCTTCTGGAGGTGTTCTTCTAGACTGGCAGAGAATATTATAATGTCATCAAGGTAAACCATGCAATGGATCCCCTGTAGACCCCGCAGCACATTATCTATCGTCCTTTGGAACGTAGCAGGTGCGGTTTTAAGTCCAAACGGCATTCGTGAAAATTCGAAATGACCGTTTTGTGTGCTAAAGGCCGTTTTCTGTCTGTCCTCGTCAACTACCTCAATTTGGTGATAGCCACTTGCCAAGTCAAGCGTACTAAAGTAAACACTCTTGCCAAGTTTGTCAAACAGGTCCGTAATATTGGGAAGTGGGTATCGATCGTCAATTGTAATGTCATTTAAGCGTCTGTAGTCGATTACCATTCGGAATTTGACTTCTCCAGAGGCGTCCATTTTTTTGGGCACTAGGTGCACAGGTGCACTCCAAGGAGAGTACGATTCCTGGATAACATTGTCTTTAAGTAATTTTTCTACTTGTCTATTTATTTCGGATGCCTGAGCAGGGGCTTGTCGGTATGGTTTAATATAGATAGGATCCTCGTTTTTAGTGCGAATGTGATGCTTAACCTGATTGGTAAAGGTCAGTGGAATTTCTTCGCAGTAAAAGATGTCTTTGTACTCTGAACATAATTTTTGAACACATTGTTTCTCTTGGTCATTCATATGGTCTAATCGCAGTTTGTTTAAATTTTGTGTTAAAATTTGGTCTATGTCTGTATGGTTTTTATTGTTAGTCGAATAAGTCTCACATTGCATGTCATTGTCAAATTTCTCTACCTTAAACGGGCTGGTTATAGTTAACTGAACGTCATTGTCCGTCGAATTTTGGATTACAGTTGTTGCGTAGCCATTGTCACATCTAACTATTGCTAAGGGCATACGTACTCCAGAATAAAATTCGGTGTAGTTTAGAATAGCTTCGCCGGAATACAAGTCAGTGGGAAGTCGAACTCGTTGTTCTGATCGAGGTCCTATTTTTATTTCGTGCGGAGTGGTAGTCGGGTTATAAATAATAGGTATGGATGTAGTTTTCGTTTGTAAAACTTGATTTTTCATGTCGATAGTCGCTTCGAGCTGTTTTAACAAATCACTACCAATAAGTCCATCATATTTTTTATCCACATCGTAGATATAGAATTTATGTCGATTTTTGCAATTAAAAGTTGGTAGTAAGGGTATGTCGATGACCTCGTGATGTTTGCTTGAAGCATGCGTACTAATTACTTCAAATGGTTCTATTGATTTAAATGACGAAAAATAATCGTTGGCCTTTTTGGGACTTATGAAACTACGCGTGCTTCCAGTGTCCACCATGAATTTCGAGTCAATTTCAGGTATGTAAATATGGGGTAGTTTTAATGTTGGGTCACAATTCAAATTTATCATTTCGGGATTGGTTTTGAGACCAGTATGCGAAAATTTTCAATTTCGTGGTCACTACTTTCCGATTTGTTATTATTCATTTCAATTCGATCCGCTTCTAAATTCTCAGTAGGAAGATTATCAGTTATGCATTCAATTGGATATTCAATATTATTATCATAACAGTCGTACTCATACGAACTCGCTTGTACATATGGACTGTAGTCATAACAATAATCAGTCTCGTTGTCAGTCATGTACAGTTCGTTTAATCGAAAACCTTGTTGCGGTTTAGTTACAGGAGCCGTTCTCATTGAGACGTCGGTATTGCCCTGGGGTTTAAAGCCAGAGGGTTGACTGTTATTATTAAACTGGGGTGGCTTGTATCCGAACTGTTGATTTGGTTGTTGAGGGCGTATTCCAAATTGTTGAGGTTTAAAACCAAATTGTGGCGGCTGATTACCAAATGGTGGTGGGCGGTAGCCAAACTGTGGTGGTTTATAACCCAAATTTTGGGGTTGAAGGTTAGGACGGAATCCAAAATTCTGTCCTTGACTGAACTGAGGCACACTTATAGGTTTGTTTTGAGGGATACCAAAATTAAATTTTGGTGGAGCGTACATCGAGGGTACAACGGGTTTAATACCAAAGCTTTGGTATTGCTGGGGCTTAGGAATATTGTTATAGGTGTCAAACTTAATAGTTTGTGGAGTTGTATTGAATTGGGTTTTTGATAGAGAATTATTGGAATTACCAAGCATTCTGTTACGCATATTATACTGTTCGTGAAAATTTACTTCTTCTAGAACAATGCTTAGAGCCTGTTCTAGTGTTGACGGTATCTTTAATCGCACAATTCGCACCATATTTTCTGGCAAATTGTACAGAAAAACATTCAAGGCAGTATTATTGTAAATGCATATTTTACTTTTCCTTATATTTTCGTCTTGCAACTGATTAACCTTCGAAATCAAAATTGATCTTATTGATTGGATTCTGTTACAAAAGTCCAAAAAGCTTTCACCCTGTTTGATCTTTAAAGTTTCTAACTCTATGTTGATACACTCTTCACTACGTGGGTCTCCGAAATGCTGAGTTAACAGTGCCTTAAGCTCAATCCAGGTACTAACGTCCTCTCGTTCCGATAACAAGGCCGCTGCATCGTCAACAAGCCTACTTGTTATCGCATTATAGAGATATAAATTTTGTTCGTCTTGACCCCTATATTTCGATATTATAAATTCACATTTCCTCACAAATAAGTTCAAGTGCCTTTTATCACCACCGAAAAGCGGTATCAATTTTAACATTTCAGCGGGTATCAGCTTTATTTTATCCATTTTATTTTTGGAAAATCAATACAGTACAATAAAAAAATTCGTATAAAGTCTCAAAAATGTAAAAATAAAATAAAGTAATACTAATAAAACTTGGATCAAAAGAAATACTTTTGTGTAATTACGTTAAGTACTATTTCATAAATTTATATTTTAAGACTACGCAATTTTAGCGTAAAATACAGTTTATAAGGCAAGGCTTAAAACTAAAACACAAGAATACAAGTTACAATTATACTTTAACTACCAGATAACGTATTATCGGAAAAGGTTTGATTCCAAAATAACACACAATGAAAAATATAGGAGGGTAAGGAAGGAAGGCGAAGAGTTTTACTCACCAACCAATGTTTTCTCCCATACTCGGCTTTTATATCCCAATAGGTCACCTTTTAACTTATTTCTTTGTTCGTAGTTTTTAGTCGCACAGCTATAATCGCGCACACATTCACGGAAATCTTCAGAATTTGATGAAGAAAAACTCGCGAAAGCGGCGCAGCTTTTAAACGACTAATCCTACCGGCTGCGCCAGCTAAAATTGGGGTTTCCTTTTGGGAGTTTTTAAAAAGCAAAGAACACGTCTGAGTCGAAGCGAAGACTCTTTAATATTGAATATTACAAGTACAAAATGCATCCTACGTCTAAAAGTGCTTACACTAACCCTTTATAGAGTAGCACGGGGATTTAGACTTAGTCAGCAAAAATATTATTACTAGCTAAGGGTTGAGGGGGTGACATAACTAGTTTGTTTAAAAGAGGCAGTGTATGTTATTTGTTGACAAGTTTGTTTAAAAGAGGCAGTGTATGTTATTTGTTGACAAGTTTGTTTAAAAGTGGCAGTGTATGTTATTTGTTGACAAGTTTGTTTAAGAAGACGCATTGAAAATGTTGGCGGCGCGGATCTCAATATTTGTTGACAAGTTTGTTTTAGAAAACGCATTGAAAATGTTGGCGGCGCGGATCTCAATATTTGTTGACAAGTTTGTTTTAGAAAACGCATTGAAAATGTTGGCGGCGCGGATCTCAATATTTGTTGACAAGTTTGTTTTAGAAAACGCATTGAAAATGTTGGCGGCGCGGATCTCAATATTTGTTGACAAGTTTGTTTTAGAAAACGCATTGAAAATGTTGGCGGCGCGGATCTCAATATTTGTTGACAAGTTTGTTTTAGAAAACGCATTGAAAATGTTGGCGGCGCGGATCTCAATATTTGTTGACAAGTTTGTTTTAGAAAACGCATTGAAAATGTTGGCGGCGCGGATCTCAATATTTGTTGACAAGTTTGTTTTAGAAAACGCATTGAAAATGTTGGCGGCGCGGATCTCAATATTTGTTGACAAGTTTGTTTTAGAAAACGCATTGAAAATGTTGGCGGCGCGGATCTCAATATTTGTTGACAAGTTTGTTTTAGAAAACGCATTGAAAATGTTGGCGGCGCGGATCTCAATATTTGTTGACAAGTTTGTTTTAGAAAACGCATTGAAAATGTTGGCGGCGCGGATCTCAATATTTGTTGACAAGTTTGTTTTAGAAAACGCATTGAAAATGTTGGCGGCGCGGATCTCAATATTTGTTGACAAGTTTGTTTTAGAAAACGCATTGAAAATGTTGGCGGCGCGGATCTCAATATTTGTTGACAAGTTTGTTTTAGAAAACGCATTGAAAATGTTGGCGGCGCGGATCTCAATATTTGTTGACAAGTTTGTTTTAGAAAACGCATTGAAAATGTTGGCGGCGCGGATCTCAATATTTGTTGACAAGTTTGTTTTAGAAAACGCATTGAAAATGTTGGCGGCGCGGGTCTCAATATTTCTCAGCCATTACAAAACATTTTGTAACGGAACTGATATTTATGTACATATTTTATTTATCATGTCTTTGACATCATTTTTGTAATTGCTCTTCTTGATTTGAGAAAAAAACGTCAAAAATTGCTCGTTAAAATTAGAGATTTTCGTTTTACAGTGACACTCAGAAGTACACACTTCAAAATGGTAATTGGATTTTGTAATATTAGCGATATAGATGCCACTCGGCCGAAATGTATGGAAGGGCAGTTTTTTTTGAGATTTCAGGTCTGGCTCCATAATAGTACATTACGAAACTCGTGCGAGAAACTTTTTCTCGACTCGTGTGATTGCAGCACTCGCCATTTTTTATAGCACAAGTGCGGAAAATGCCGACTTTAAGCACGCACAGCGTGCGTAAAGTGGTCATTTTACGCACGGTGTGCTATAATAAAAGTTGTTCTATACCATTGACTGAATAAACATATATATATATCAAATATGGTTACACCTTTCTGTTACACGTTATATATGATTAATATAGATATCTACTGAAAATCAGCGTCATAGCGAAAGTCATGCTCCTAACACATGCTGTGTGGAGACCTATTTGGTATTTTTATTAGTCACTAGTTGTTAGTTGTGTGTAAAAATGTTAAAATAACAAATAAAGCGACGACTTTAAAAAGAAATTTCATCGCGTTTGTTTAAGGGGCTGCACAATGCTAAAATTCAGTCCTGCTTTAACGCGTTTGTTTTTTGACTCTCTATCCTGCTCTAATCAGATGCCGGGCACGCAAAAGTTCAGTTATTTAGAAATCGTGGCTCCAGAAATAAAGTAGTAAGGCTTTTTTGTTTGTTTGTTTGAGCGTGATGTACTATTTAATCGCAAAAACATCGTGTCACACTCCTCGCACTTGTAATTCAAATAAGTCGCATCGCGCGTGATTAAACACTGTGTTACGGGCGGAGGTGACCGAGGGGCTGGAAGCTACTTTGGCCAAAGAATTAGTTTGGCCATCGCCGCCAGCCTTTTTGGCACCCTTCCTAACGACGGCAGCGATCTGGCCAGTATTTTATATTTATTATAAATGTTTTAGGTTTACCTCGTAAGATTTTTTTTAGGTCATCTTTAGTTAAGTTTTTGAATGTTATTTAAGTTTCAAGTTAAGTTTCTTGTTTACAATAAATAAATTGATTTATACTAAATAAATCTACCTATTATATTATAATTATATAACTTGATTGTCACAATAAGCGTTTTTCCTTGTGTCAAATTTAGTGTGAAATGAGATCCCTAGATGGCACTGTCGTATACTTTACCAACAGATTCCAAACAAACTAAAAACCACTGTGACATTAGTTGCTACATTGCTACAAAACGTATTTCATCTATGGTGACATGTCATGGACAGCGACATCTGGAGGAATGCTGAGAACGAAAAAAAAACGACGAGAAAAACGCTCATTGAAAACGCTCTGATAAATGAAATGGATAATAATTAATAAGTGATGTACGCCAAAGAAAACGGTTTTCTACCATAGAGAAAGAGAAAGTAACTATTTAAATAACTAAATTAAAGTATGTATGAGTAACAAAAATAATGTTTTTATGGATATTGTTATGTACCGAAAGTATGAATCCGCTGAGGCAAATGAGAAGGGAACTGGCGATCATGTTGAACACCGAGGAGTAACTGTACAGCTTTTCTGTTTGCGCAACTATCCTGTAATATAAATATTAAACAAATGTCAGATTTATAACCAATATGGTACAGTGCGCGCCAATCTTTGTCGCCTCTGAACGAGTTACGAGTGCAAGCTTGCGCAGGTACAGTCAAGGGAACAATAATATCAACGGGTGATTATTAAACGTTCACTATAAGTGGGAAGGTGTACTTGTTGTACCTACCTATTTAATTACTTATTTATTATTTTAGTGCAATCTTAACTATATAAATAAAAGGAATTAATATTAACACCATTTCCCTACATTGTCGCCTTAAAACTCCTTAATAACAACAACAATTGTTCACGACAGAGCTTATAGAGACATTAAGTTATGTGCATACGTAATATAGATACTTACTTAAGTCTAGGTTTAGTGCAATATTTATTTAAGTAACTTGGTATATAAAAAGTCGGTTCAGTAGTTCATATAAGTAGATAGGTTAAGACTCCGGAAAGTAAACGTTTTCGTCCTTGTCGTTCACTTTATTCAGGTGGCTATATAATATGCAGGAAGATAGATAGATAGCTAACTAGCCTAGAAAACAGCCATCTGACAATAAGGAATAGGTATTTTGTTAGTTATCAGTAGTAAGGACTTCGATCATAGAAGCAGTCTTGTATAGAGTCTATAAAGAATAACAGAGTCAACGTAATCAGATGTAGGTAGCTAAAACCAATAGCATTGTAATAACAAAACAACAAATAAAGGCAACAAAAACAGTAAACTATAACAAACAAATTCAACGATAAACTTACATAACGAATCACAGAATTTTTTCCTCGAAGGTACTTTTCTTGCAACGCGCGTGTGTGTAGTGTACGGACGTAGCACTAACACTAACGCATAGTGTTGACATGACACCTGCTAAATGGCGAGCGGGGGGGTGTGGTGCGGCACGCAGGCGGGTGTGCTCCGCGCCCTCGCTCCTGTAACGTCCCCCTGACCCCGTGAAACGGCTATTGCGTCGCCTCTTGCGGCTATCTTCAGAGGCGACTAAAAGATTGGCGCCCACTGTAGCTTCAGTGAGTTCACAGAAATCGATATAAATAAAAGGCTTTTTCCCGACTGACTGACTGACTTAGAACGGACCACACTGTGTGTAGAGACTTGATATTTGGAGGGTCTTTACAGAGGAAGAAAACGTACATTAAAAAGGATTTTGGAAAATTTGCACACCAGGGGTTTAAAAAAAAGGGTCAAAGTTTTAAGAGCCGTTTAGCAGCTGGATTGTGAAAAACCCACCTTTTTGTAATTAATCGAAACTGCACACTTAAAACTGTAGATGAGCCTAGAGCATGAACAACGCCAGGCTTTCGAGGATTCGTTTGAAGAAATTCGGACTCTCCTTGTATTGAAAAAAATAAATTTGATTTATTGATCGTTTATATAAGGAGTCTGCTTATAAACAATGTTTTAAAATATATACCTTTGTCAAAAAAAAAAAGGAGAATTCAAGGGTATTACTTGGAGATTATCAGAATACCCACCTTACCTTCGATCCTGGCTTCATCACCATAGAACTCCTCAACGGATGACAGCACATAACTTTGGATTGCGGCAATCAGTTTATGTTAGGGTGCTCATTGCAGGGCATTGCTTGAAAATTGCCAGTGTACCCACCTGACCTTCGATCTTGGCTTCATCACCGTAGAACTCTTCAACGAATGACAGCACATAACTCGAGATTGCGGTAATCATGTTGTGTTAGGGTGCTGATAGCAGGAAGCTACTCAAACATAGCTACTTATACTGACTTGAACTTCGTTTCATATTAACACCACGTTTGCAAGAACTACACATACTTCACAATTTAACCCAGCAACACTAAAAAATGTGAAATAAAATAAACTTTTAACAAAAAAATAGCAACCGACTTCAATAGTAACAGCAGTCATTCACTAAAAAGTTAATAATAATTCTATAAAGACCGATGGTACCGAAGCAACACTTTTGCTGACTTCTTTCTTCCTGAAACAATATGTTATCTAGAAGTTGGCGTATTTCCTACGATATAGCAACATAAAAACCAATATAAGAGCGCCGACTTCTAGATAACATAATGTTTCAGGAAGAAAGAAGTCGGCAAAAGTGTTGCTTCGGTACAATCGGTCTTTATAGAATTATTATTAACTTTTTAGTGAATGACTGCTGTTACTATTGAAGTCGGTTACTATTGTTTTGTTAAAATTAAAAGTTCATTTTATAGGCAACACATATGCCAGAATTGGGATGGCATGAGAAGAGTTGATGGTGGTGATTGTTGGCACTTGAAGGGTGCTTGTACTTGTCCACAAACTTTTATTATTTGATATAAGAATTTGTGGACGAGTACAAGTACCTTTTAAATTAAATCATAATAAGTATAGGTTGATTAAGAAAAATATTGTCTATTTTATTTTTTATTTTTTTATGGTATTTTTTTTTTAATACTTGACTAATGACGGCCCACTAAGGGCCGAAATATATTTCAAGTTATAATTTTCTTTTATTTATTGTATATATTTAAAGTTATATTGTGTAATTATAGACATTAAATAAGATAAGACACAAATAATACTCTTCGTAGCAAAAAAATCCCCGACATAACCTATAAAAGTGCAGATAATTTTCAAACGGCTCAAACGATTTTGATATAACACGGCTAGAACACTCTCGATCAACTCACCTTTCAAACAAAAAACTAATCTAAAACAATCAATATTCAATGAATAAATCACTGCGTTGCGTCATAATTACAAGTTGTAACTGGCGAAATTTAAGTAATAAACAAGGAGCGCGGGAGGGGAATTCTCTCCCCCGCGCCCTTCGTTGCCGCCGCGAACATTAGCATTTTTACTATGACATTAGCGTGTTGCTAGGCGCTACCTAGAGTAGATAGCCAGTCCAGTAACACGTATGATCCACGCTACTCTGTAATCCCGACAGTACAGCGGTATCCCGCAACATTTGCGACCGAGATTGGTCCCGCAAAATGTATGCGGGATACCGGTATACCGGGATTGCATTCCCTAACAACACTGAACCCTAGGTATGCTAGTCTGACTCGCACTTGGCCGATAGTGTCAATTCGGTGTAACACGATTTAACTTATTTGACAGGACCGGATTGTTAAAGATTAAATTGGATTTGAATTCAAATCCAAGCCCCAAGTGGATGAAGTCACGGGAAAAAGTATCTTTTATAAAATAATAAAAAAACGTTCAGAAATAAAGCCCTTTAGTAGAGGAACAATTCAAAAAACCAAAAAAGGGTTCCGTTCAGAAACGAAAAAAAATAATTATTTCTTTCGGGAACGTGGCTCTGCCTTCAGCCTCGTCACTTAACCTAAAGATTAGATAAGTAATCAAGGTATAGTTTCTTTTGGAAACGTGACTCGGCTTTCAGCCACGGCATTAACACTTTAGCAGAGAATCAAGAGAACGGCTTTCGGCCTCGTCAAAGATACATTAACACTGGATCAATTTAAGAAAACGAGAAATAGTTTTGTTCGGAAACGTGGCTCAGCCTTGGGCCTCGTCACCTAACCTGAAGATTAGATAAAGTGATTAAGTTATAGTTTCGTTCGGAAACGCGGCTCGGTTTTAGGCCTTGCCAACTACACGTTCATTGGGAATCAAATAAAAGATCATGAGAACCAAAAACACTCCAAACTAGATTCAGGTAAAAATTTTACTATAAAATTAATGGTCCCAAAAATATTGGCAGATTTGATAGGCCTACACAAAAACAAAATTAACCCGGGTGAAGCCGTGGGCAAATATATAAAAGAAATCCCTGACTGACTGATCTATCGACGACGACGCCTAGACCAAACGGCTGGATGTACTCGTGAGAATCTGAAACTTTGGGTGTAAATTCTTTGTTTGATATTGCTAAACATCCAAAAAGGGGATTTAGGAAATTCCCATGGGATCGCACGTGAGCGAGCAATATTGTGGGGCGTAGCGTCAGTAGCGTGTATAATATACTAACTGAATCAACATCTGATATCTCTTTATTAGATCTTCTAAGTCCTTGATCACATTTTTCTCTATTTGGTCATTCCATTGATCACTAATGAGATTCTCCATCTTCACCTTAAGCAACTTAAAGTGCATGTTTATAAAGTTGCAGCTCGCATAGAACAAAGTATCAGCACCGATAATGTTGAATACTACAATTACACCTAAAAAAAAAAGATAAATATTACCCTGGGATTCACACTTCTAGGCAAAGTATTCAAATTCAAATAGTTTATTTTGCAAAGTAGGTATATATAAGACACTTTTTATACGTCAAATTTAATCTAGTATTATCCTGGGATTCACACTTCTAAGTATTCAAATCCAAATTCAAATAGTTTATTCTGCAAAGTAGGTGTATATAATACACTTTTTACACGTCAAATTTAATCTAGTATTACCCTGGGATTCACACTTCTAGGCAAAGTCGTGAACCTTGTGGGATTGTTCCCAGTGATGCAGTGCATTCGTTGAAACACCAAAACAACCCCCCAATATCGCCAAAAAACTTTAACTTTGAAACTACTTCGAAAATAGTGAAGATCTTTTGATATTCTCATTTTTGGGGTTCGCACCTCAAAATGCATAAAGAACGGAACCCTTATAGGATCATTTTGCTATCCGTTTGTCAAGACCCTTTTACTCAGGCTTCAAGTTGAAACTAATATCTCCTTCAGATGTCTATAGCTCCATCACGCTGTAAAACAATCAGGCTTCTTAGGCGCAAGACAAACAGAAAAGATATAAGACGAGGACGTGGTGAGAACGCGGCCCCCCATTAATGTACTTTCATCCAAAATGTATAGAGAAGCGTCGCGATGCAAAACATACAGAGAAGACGGGGTGGAGAGAGACGCAGGTGCGACGCCTCGTCGTATGCGCTGCGGTAGCAACGGGCCTCACCTTTGTCATCCCAGGCATTTCAGAGTCTCGCTCGAACTGACCGTGATGTGTCAACGCATCCGGTGTCTATAGTTCAGTTCGCGCCCTGTCCGCGCCCCGTCTCCTCAGTATAATTTAAAAAGTCGCGTCCATGCCCCGTTTTTGCCTCATCCTCACCTTACGTCTTATCTGTCTGTCTTGCGCCTAACTTAACGCTAGATACAAATTTGCCCGTTCATAACTGCACGAGGAATAAATTTGTTTAAATGGTACTCGTATATACGGAACTCCCAAGGCCCAAGTCCTACTCGCACTTGAATCAGAATCATTCGTTTATTTGTGAAACAATTCTTATTATTATTATACAAACACATTGACCAGTTTTTATGTTTGCATCACGCACATGTTCGTATGAAGGCAAGCAAATATCATACCTGAGTACAAATGGTGACAATAAATCAGCATCCAAAGTTTACTTTCAGAAATATCGAAGAAATATTTAACAGAAAATGGCAGTCGTATCTCATATTCACCGTTAATGAAATAGTGGTACATCATTATAAAGATCGGAACAAAGCCAAATGTTGACATTACTGACAGACTCATGACATAATACGCTATAACGATCTTATCAAAATGCTTGACCGCTTCATTTAAAAGCGTCTTTTCTAAAATATCTGCAGACTCATTTTCTTTCTCATCGTCAGCTTTTACTTCAACTTTTCCTGCAGTGTCTGAGGGTATATTCTTTAGATTATCTACTAATTCGATCAGAATTTCACGCCTGAAGAACAAAGGTGTGATTTTAACAGTGCCCATCAGGGAAATTGTAATGCAAGGCATCATAAGCATAGCTTCGTCAAATTTTTTGCCGATTTGGAAGTTTTCAATAATCATTAAGATTTCACCAATGATTATCACGTAAAGCCAAAAAATGTTAGAGTAGTACAACAAATTATTTATGAAGAATTCTAATATTTTATTGCGCTTCGGGTTCCGTTCAGGATCGGTGCCTGATAGTAGAAGGCAGAGCTTGGTTACTTTTAACGATTTCTCGAACTGTTCTTCCCAATGCATTTTCGGAGAGATCTATTAATTAATTAATTAATTAATCCAGACAAAGACTGAAAATGTAATTGTATCGTTATTTTTAAATTATTTTGGAGCCCAATCCTAAATTGCAGTATGCAGCACAATTCGATGCAAAAGCATGATACTTAGTTATTTTTTATAAATTTTGAAAGCTCAAAACACAAGCTCTTTTTTTCCGTTTCTAACTAACTTCGTGATATATTTAAACAAAGCGCTGTTTTAAAGAACTTCTGATTTTATGTCTTGAATTCACGATGATTAACGAATAAATTGCCTATAATTACTACAGTTATTAATTCATTTAATTATATACCTACTTACCTGTGAATTTCATTTAATACAAGGTGTTACGTAGGTCAAATAATATACCAGAGCAGCTATTCTCGCAACATTTTTCACACGCTTTATATTTCATACGACTTTGTTACTGGTGTAATAAATGCCGTGTGATGATAATTCTTCAAATTCAAATTAAAATAGTTTATTTTGTAAAATAAGTACATAATTATAATATACTTCTTACAAGCCAAGACATAAAAAAAAGTACGTACAGTCGACAAGATTCCCGCCTGTCCAGTTTCAAAACCTTCTTGCTTGCATGGCGATCTCAGTTAGCCCCGACTTTTGTTTTGTTGACGAATGAAAGTTTATGAGAAACATTTTTTATGGCGTTTTCGGGTCCATCAGACTTTAATAGTCACTTGTTGGTTGTTGTGTGAATGACTGTTGGCAGACAAATACTGGCAAGGCGGGGCTAGTGGAAGATGCCGCGAACTACTGCGCACAAAACTAGCTCTTAAGGTGGACAGGCGGGAAGCTTGTCGACTGTACATAAAGTAATTTATACAGTAAAAACACATTTGTGTCGATTCAGTGTTAATGATTTAACTTATTTGACAGAACTCAACTTAATTTAAGCGTTCTGTCTTTTTCTTTCTGTATCGAAAGGATAAAGACAGGACACTTAAAATAAGGTCAGGGGATCTAAAAAGGCCGACTTGGGAGAATCATAAAATTATTTGAAAGTAGAATAGAGTCAAAGTTTTTTCATGCGTGCAAAAGAGACGGCATTAGAACAGAATCATAATGTGATTCATGCAAAACGGCCTTTTTAGAGGACCTGTCCTGTTAAATAAGTTAAATCGTGCTAGGTCGAATTGACACTATTAGGTAACTATTAAGGTGATATACCGTGCTAGCAAAGGTCCCCGTTACTCCAGGCAGAAAGACCCGCAGTGCGAAAGGGACGGAATCGGGGAAAATTGTCAAAAAGTCGGTTTTAAATTAATGCAAAATTAACTAAAATAGCTACAAAAAAATCCATAACCAGTAATTTAGGTGTAGTTAAAACCCATCTAAATAAATATTTTTCAAGTCTGTATGCTATCTTAATTTGTCAGAATATCAAAAAAAGTGTAAATTTAGACCTGATTTCAATAATTATTTCTATCGAATGAAATTCCTCCTATCACGTTTCTGATAAACCAAAATCTAGTAAAAGGTCCCAAAATTGTTATACTAATTTATTTTACTTGGATCTTCATTAAAAGAGCAGATAAATAACTTCAAAAAGTGTCAATTTTCACGGTATAGCCCCTTAAGTCAAAACTCAATAAAAGACATGTAAAAAATGTTATGAATCGCGCAAATAGTTTTGATTTTAAAATCTTGATACGTTTCTGTGCAAAGAGCTTCCCTTCAGCCCTCGCAAATTGTCGCATATGCCAAAATCGTCATCTAGGACGAAAAAAGTATGCTACGGCAAATTTCGAAAATAGATAAGTTTTAAAAATTGAACAAGGGTTTTTCTAAGAAAATGATTGATTTTTATGCTTTCGAAATTTTTGCGCAAGCGCCAGTATCGCCGACCAGGCACGTGCAGAAAAATTGCGAAGGCAGATTTCGGGTGATATGAAAATTTTATCGAAGCCTATGGTTCGTATTCCTTAGATTTATTATCGTCATTTGACGGATTATAGTAATTTGAGTCTACATCTATTTTAATTTATTTAATTAATTAGCAACGAACGACGTGCTCCCACTCTGAATCTCGCGACGGTACTGAGGCCACAAGGGATGCGCTTGCTATTATATTTCGCCAGTTGAGCGGTCTCGAATGCCATACTAATTTGTATAGAGAAATCACGCGGGAAAATGTTGAGTGTTTGAGTATTTTTTATAAAATAACGAAAGGAAAGAAGTTTAAATAAATAATAAAATAAGCTAGTTTGACTTGTTAACTCTAGAAAATATCATTCTATTTTTTAGTTGGATTAGTAGATACATCATAATTGTCCAAACGCCAAAGGCTGTTTTCCGTGATTTTAGTGATGTTTCCGATTTTTTTTCTCGAAGGTTATTAATTTTATTTCAAATCTAAAATATAAATAATGTAGTTCGACTTCTTAACTAACTACAAGAATTTTATTTGTTTAAAATTTGTCCAAACGCGAGAGCATGTTTGGCGAAACCGACCCTTAAGGCATTTTGCTTATGGGGAACTGACCGTCTCTTTTCACCATGTACTCGTACTTTACCATTGATCACTCGCCACTAAACTTCACAATAGGATAGTAATTTTTTATCATAATGTCATTATTTGCTCATCTTAATTAAGGGTATCGAAAGAAGACACAGGAAAAAGGCAGTTTATTAAAATAGTAGTTTATGCTACAAGGACCAAAAGGAATAAATTACGAGGACGATTTAAAACACGAGCGTAGCGAGTGTTTTAAACGTAACCGAGTAATTTATTGCTTTTACGCCCGTGTATCATACTACGTTTTTCAATGCATAGTGTGAGGAAATGAAAACAAATATAATCTTGTGAACTTTAAATTATGATTGGCTCAAAAGGATTGTATCCAGAGCCGTTAAACAGTGGAAAAAAAAATATAATATCTATGGTACACAGGAAAGGCTGCAGGTTAGCCAACCATTGCGAACAAATAAAAAAAAAATAATAATAAAGCCCTAGGGCAAAATAATCGACTTTCTGTTCGGTTTTGATGCATAAAAAGTGAGCCTTTACGAGCACATGCATTGAAAAATATATTTTTGGTTGTAGTAAGTACACGCAGATAATAAACCGACCAGATCAATTTCACCGTAGGCGCTACGACCCCGCTCCCGATAGTACACATGTTAAGGTGATATACCGTGCTAGCAAAGGTCCCCGTTACTCCAGGCAGAAAGACCCGCAGTGCGAAAGGGACGGAATCGGGGAAAATTGTCAATAAGTCGGTTTTAAATTAATTCAAAATTAACTAAAATAGCTACAAAAAATTCCATAACCAGTAATTTAGGTGTAGTTAAAACCCATCTAAATAAATATTTTTCAAGTCTGTATGCTATCCTAATTTGTCAGAATATCAAAAAAAGGGTAAATTTAGACCTGATTTCAATAATTATTTCTATCGAATGAAATTCCTCCTATCGCGTTTCTGATAGACCAAAATCTAGTAAAAGGTCCAAAAATTGTTATACTAATTTATTTTACTTGGAACTTCATTACAAGAGCAGATAAATAACTTCAAAAAGTGTAAATTTTCACGGTATAGCCCCTTAAATACAATTAAATCATTCTGTTGTGATAAAAGCACGGCATGTCGTGACATCGGTGTCCATGTCGTCGGCACATCGTATAATTAGCCATCATAATGTTATAATGTCATAATCTGCCGACATATCGTATTTCTGTTAAAATTAGGAGGCTCGCCTCGCACTGCTTCGCTTAGTTCCCCAAATTTATTTACATGTTAAGGCGATACGTAAAAGTTTTAGCGTCCCTGTTACTCCATATATGAAAAAACCCTCAGTGCGAGTGGGACGGATTGGTGGAAAAGTAGTAAAAAGTCGGTTTTTTATTAATATAAAATGTACTTTAAAATATAAAATGTATTTTGTCAAAAAGATTTTCAAGGAGACTTTACAAATACATAATATCCACATTTTGAATGCAATGTCACAATGAAATTAGTTGGGATTTCAGAATTACAGGAAATAATAAAACAATTTATAGGTCTTTTCGGAGTTAAATTCTATTGAGAAAATTTCATCCAATCGCGTTTTCGCGTAAAAATTAAATACGTAGATGACGTTATAGTGGAGTAAATGGATTCGAAAAAACCCAATTTTTTTGGTATCGCCTTAACCTAACACGCTCCTTCTCGCTCCGCTCGGCCTCGCATCTAGTTTTGACGTTTGGTGAAATATTTTTAATTTCATTCTTTACGGGCCGGGGGAGTCACACAACGTCTTTGCAGTGCGTTACTGCAAAGACGTTGTGTGACTCCCCCGCTCCGTAAAGAATGAAATTAAAATAAAATTAAAATTAAGGGGATACGAGTAAGAATTTATTGTGTTACAATTAGAATTTCTTGTCTTACAACAACAATTTCTCGAGTAAAAATAACAATTTCTTGTGTTAAAATAACAATTTCTTGTGTTAAAATAACAATTTCTTGTGTTAAAATAACAATTTCTTGTGTTAAAATAACAATTTCTTGTCTTACAATAACAATTTTTAGAGTTGCCAGTTTAAGAAAAAAGACTGTCTCATTACGGTAGCTAGACTTCTATACCACGTTTCTCGTCTCACAGCCACAGTAAAACTAAAACTTGTAAGTGTCCGTCGTGATGCCCTCAGCCTTCAGCTGCTCCTCGATCCAGGAGTAAAACATGGGAACATTGACGTAGACACCAGGAACGCCGACATCACCGCACCCGATACCGTACGCCACCATGCCGTAGACCGCGTAGCGCAGGTCTTTGGGCTCCTGGAGTATTAGAGGAATGTTATAAAAATGGATGTATTTAAACGCACAACAGAAAATACTAAAAATGCTATACAGTTCTATCAAAAAATACAAACTGTGCGTCAAAAATACCTACTGACTTGCACACTAAAATACTGACTTGCGCACTAAAATATTGACTTGCACACTAAAATACTGACTTGCACACTAAAATACTGACTTGCGCACTAAAATACTGACTTGCACACTATAATACTGAGTTGCACACTAAAATACTGACTTGCGCACTAAAATACTGACTTGCACACTATAATACTGAGTTGCATACTAAAATACTAACTTGCACACTAAAATATTGACTTGCACACTAAAATCCTGACTTGCACACTAAAATACTGACTTGCGCACTAAAATACTGACTTGCGCACTTAAATACTGAGTTGCACACTAAAATACTGAGTTGCACACTAAAATACTAACTTGCACACTAAAATATTGACTTGCACACTAAAATACTGACTTGCGCACTAAAATACTGACTTGCGCACTAAAATACTGACTTGCACACTAAAATACTGACTTGCGCACTAAAATACTGACTTGCACACTAAAATACTGACTGTGCTCATATAGGATTTCTGGGTTATCATAAAAAAATGACGACGAAGGTTAGGTATGGCGGTCGTTGAACCACGGCTACCGGCTCTCTTCTGCCCTGAAGGGTTTCTGATGGCAAAGTTAGTGTGCAAAAAAGTATTTTTGATATGCAAATTTACTAAGTAAAGATTTTCAATTGATTATATTCACTAAAACTAGGGGAGTGTCCATCATATCGAAATAGATATTACTGTTAAGTCTTTCGGTCAATTTATTTTTGTGGGGGGTGGAGGGGGGGCAGAAGTGCCAGAGTAAGGTGTCCCCCCCCCATAGTATTGTACTAGAGGTATCTTTGGGACATACAAGAATAACCATAAAATAAAGATTTACCCTTTCATCGATCGATACCACCAAGCGGTATTTGACCTGCGGGCGTAGCATGGTGTTTAATCGTGCGCGACGCCGCTAGTTGAATCATAAGTGCGACGAGCGTGACGTACTGTTTAATCGCAAAAACATCGTGTCACGCTTCTCGCACTTGTGATTCAACTAAGTTGCGTTGCGCATGATTAAACACTATGCTACGAGTGCTGGAGGCATTTTATTGTCGGTTTGAATTTATGGTTGTTTGATCGGCTTTTCGATAGTATCGAATCGATACCTATCTTTGTTTAACACTATGTTATCAGCAAAGAAGGAGTGAGGTGACTGTATTTTAGTCATCAAATACCCGTTGCTCTAATTTTCAACGACATCCGGAACATGCACTTTTTGACATGTCCATCTCAAGGTATACATTCTATTCTAATGTGTATAAACTGAATTATAATATTATATCAAGTGTTTTATTTTTATTTTTATTTTATTTATTTCCCAACTTACACCTACCATTACAGGAATGCAACCTAATGCGATAGGATGTGTTTATTCTACAAAATAACACAATTAACTACATATTCCATCAAACTCACTAAACCTACTTATCTTAACCTCTACTTATGTTTATAACACAGTGTATATAACGCTATTTTAGTTAATTCACTTAGAGCACAATTAGAAAGGTCTATGCGTTCCGCGATAGAATTGAGAATGGTAAACGCGCGCGGTTATAATTCTATTCTAATGTATAAACGAATGCAAAAAAAAGAACAAATGTTACCGAAAAATTGCTACCAACATAATTTCCTTATTTTTTATAATTTATTACAAACTTAATTTGTTTTAGTGTAATTGATGTGAAATTTCATCAGAATTATAAAACAGTAATTGTTTGCTATACGTGTCATACAACCACTTTTAAGAAATCACCGTTTATCTGAAACCTGTACCACAGTATAATGAAGTAGACAGTATTCTATCTTCATACAAACGGGCCGAAACGTACCCCTCCCAAATCTCGGTTCAACTCAGTTTACGACAGTCACAGTCGCACCGTAGTTACGTACGCAAGTTGCCGTGTTGATACTGTAAGCCGCTCCCGCGCATTATCGTAAATTATGGCACAAAATTATAAAACATATTGTGCATTGTATGGCTGTTTAAATTAAATAATGTAAAAATGTAATATAGCATTATCAAATACATAAACAGTCAGTTGGCAGCCCTAGCGCGTGTTTAGGCAGCGAGCGGCCGTAGGTATTGGTCTCAAGGACACCGCCAAGTTAAACTACTGTCTACGTTCTTATACTATGATTGTACCAACGGTCCGCGCGTCAGTAATTAATGCCAAACGCTTGAGTGGGTACGTCGAGTTTTGATCACGCACTTATTTACTTATGTTCCACGTAAAAAGAATAAATCGGTATCGTATTAATCTGCCCGTTCCTTATATTATTTGTAACGTCTGTGCCCCCCCCCCCCTGGATCCGCCCTTGTGTATATAATATTGCGTATCATTTGTGTATATTCAAAATAAAGATATTGTATCCACTTCCATACTACAATAATATTTCAACATGGAAAACAGTTTTATAAGAACCTAAATTGTTTATGCGATCTTACAATGTTACCGATTAAGTGAAGCACATTAACTTATTTGACAGGACTAAACTTAATTTAAGCGTTCTGTCATTGTCTTTTCAATAAAGAAGGAAAAAGACAGGATGCCTAAAATAAGGTTAGTCCTGTCAAATAAGTTAAGACGTGTTATGCCGAATCGAAACCAATATCACATTATAACAAACACCGCAATTCTGCACTGTGATTGGCCCAATTTACTATAACTCCGCTAGAGAACCAATTAAACTCGAAGACACCAGTCCTTATTTTTGGTCTCAGCATGGATGATGTTCCGTCCATGGTCTCAGGCAGCAATACCGACTTGACAATATCAAGACGGGTGTTCTTTTTCTCATTTTTTGTGATAGTTTTACTCTCACCCCAATAAAGCAGACAAGAGGTGATCCTCCGTCCCCCCCACAGGTGTCCTTGTCCTTCTCTCCCCCCGCGCAGGTCAGGGATGAATGCAGCTGGAAGTGCGAGCCCAGCCTGGTCCTCCGAAGGGCTTTCTGACAATCTTCCCGGCTCTTTAGTGGTAGCTCCACCTGTAAGGTAGAAAGATTATTAGCTTGTTTCCTTTAGGGGTGCATGGAGGAGACTGAGATACAAGTCGCGGCAGAAAATTACGTACATCGGCTATCTTCGGCTTTGTAGAGCGTTGTCTCTGTCACCGGACTGTTAGTGCTTCAAGCGACAGAAATGACGCTACGATACGATGTGCACTATTTACTGCCCCGACCTGTACAACTATTGATTACTGCAAATACACCTGGAGCTTCCTAGACAGTTAGACTGAGACCCAACTAACTGTCACAAATCCTTTCACTTCGGCTGGTCGGTTCGGTCGTGGGTTGTGACCACTCTTGTGACAAAACCATGCTGCCATGCAAATAGTCATGAGGTCATGAGAAGCCATAACGGCGGAGTAGTAACAGTTGCGTTGTATCAGTAACTTGCACAGATTTTGCGGAAGTCACTGAACAGATTGATAGACCGATTAACGCTCTCTGCTTTCACTCTTCCACTTTCTGTGTAAGCGCGTTTTATCCTAGGTCTCACGGACGCTTTCAATCAGGCGCGGTAGGGGCCAAGCGTAAGTCAATTGTGCATTAAAAATAATACCTTCTTGAGTATGTTGGCTAAGGAGTCCTTGTTATTGAACTGGTCCTTCCTCCAGCTCATGCTGTAGCAGTGCGTCTCCTGAGCTGGGAACTCCATGCCAAGTCACATGTTGACAATGTTCGGGGCTGACATCATCACTGGCTCGCTGAGGATCAGCAGTGCGATGCTGTTCAGTACTGACGTTGGAAATTACCTTCTTCAAAATGTTGGCAAAGGAGTCTTTTTTGTTGAACTGGTCCTTCCCCCAGCCCATGCTGTAGCAGCGCGTCTTCGGAGCTGGGAACTCCTTGCCGAGACACGCGTTGGCGATGTTCGGGGCTGGTGTCACTGGCTCGCTGAGGATCAGCAGTGCGATGCTGTTGAGGACTGACGCTGGGGACAAGGGATTCGGAAATTAAGATCTACGTCTCGCTATACAACGTGTAACAGAAAGGTGTTACCATATTTGAAGAGCTTATTCAGTCAATGGTATAGAAAAACTTTTACCACGGAACAAACCCTGTATCTCAAATCCCTGGTTATATAAAGCCTTGTAACCATAACAAAAATTTAAGGATACCTGCATTGAAAGCTTTCATTTGGTACGCATGCAGTCTTTATTCGATAAGATTGCCATGAACAAGTGAAAAGTGACTATAATTCTTTGAACGTTATCACAATGAGTTTGGATTGAAAACGGAAATGAGCGAATTATTCAACCGGTGGGCCACTTTTCAGGCACAACGATAAATCCGGGTGTTGTTTTATCGAAACCATTACCATCCATCCATCAGCCTGGAACGGTATATTGACCAAGTGAGGAATCCATAATATCACAATATCCAAAATATCCAAGTAGACCCAAGATTTGCAAGTGGATGCAATTTATACAGATTTTTCCGAAGCTCTCGACAAGATCAATCATGACACTTTATTGCGGAAGCTTTGGCATCTCGGTATCGATGGCGATTTGTTCCGTTCGATAAAATCCTTCGTAACCAAGCGGACACAATCAGTGATTTTGAAGGGTTTTACATCTCAGGCCAAAGCTATTAGTTCTGGAGTGCCACAAGGATCTCATTTAGGACCTTTATTATTCATTTTGCGCATTAATGATATTAATAAATGCGTTAGCGATTCGAATATACTTTGTTATTATGCAGACGACACTAAAATCTTTAGAATTATTCAAAAATCTGAAGACTACATTCTATTACAAAACAACCTCTTCAACGTTGTACTTATGTGTAGGAAAAATAATCTTTTCTTGGATTTTGAAAAATGTTACACCATTACTTTCACTCGTAAACTTAACCGGTTATCATGAATATAATTTATGTAATTAAACTCTTCCAAGAGCTCTAAGAGATCGAAGGTGACCGACATAGCCTGCCGAATCAGTAAGTTGAAGTGGCAGTGGACTGGCCATATATGTCGCCGACGTGATAACCGTTGGGGCCATAAGGCATTGGAATGGAGACCACGTACAGCAAAGCGCAGCGTAGGCCTTCCTCGTGCCCGCTAGACTGACGATCTAAAGGACGTTGCGGGTGGTGGCTGGATGAGGATGACTGAGGACCGCCAAGAGTGGCGTAATATTGGGGAGACATATGTCGAATACGGGAATAGTGGACGAATAAGTGTGTTACTTGCTCTAGACTAAGCTTTACTTCCCATATAGATAGCATATTTAATAAGTCCTACTAATAACACAGTATTATTTTGCGATTTGGAAAGCCCTTCAAACTTGCTTCTACTTATAAGATATTATTTAATAGTTATATCCGCAGCCAATTAGAATATGCTTCAACTGTCTGGCGGCCTTTTTACCGAATACATACAGACAGAATCGAATCAATTCAAAATAAATTAGTAAAAAACCTTGACTACCGTACAAGTAACTATTATTCTACTTTTGCAGTTGAAGGACACAAAATTATATCTCTTGAGCGTCGCCAAGATACTCATTTTCCTTTACAAAATTCTCAATAATTACGTTGACGTATAATGATGAACATTATTGGATAAAATTAACTTTAAAATTCCTCGTAGGGCATCATGCAAAAAAGAGCTAATGAAGAAATAAAAATACTACCAACAACCATGAAACTAGTGTCAACCAGTCCCCATCACATGCTGATTAAAATTTATAACCATTTGCCAAATTACCTAAAAAATATAGAAAAAACACTTTGTTTTTAAGTAATCTAAAAAAATTCCTCATACAGAAATGCTATTACAATTTATCTGAATATTTTAATGACGATACAAAATCAATACTTCAATAGCTCTTCTAAATGACATTTGTTAAATGACATTGAATACGTTTGTAATTAATCGTAATATTATTGTGAACAATTAATTAAAATGGAATAATATATAACAACACTAACAAATTTAACATGGGCTTAACTAAACTATTATACTATATTGACCTAGCTAGGAATGAATGATCTTTAATATTATGTATGTACTTAAGAGCCATCTAGTAGCCCTCTCATGATTGCTATGCCCCTACAGGGCGTCACCTGTACTTTTATAGTTATGTAAGGTCTTCTAAAACTTGTGACATTGCAATAAATGATTTGAATTTGAATTTGGATATACTTTGTACCTCCGCAGTCGACCCCGGCATCAGCTCTACCACATACAACGTATCAATGTACTTACGTCTATAATAGTTATCGTGTCGAATGATCTTCGCAACGTCCCGTTCCTGGTACGGGTGAAACTCGGAGGTGGTGCGGGTGTCGTGCTCACCAGCACGAACTTTTATCTGGAAGATACATTTTATTGTCAACCTCACCAAAAAACTAAAGGTGTATAAATAAACGCTTCAATTGTTTCCAAACAAAACTAAAGATGGTGTTTTTGTCTTTGTAAACTTACTTCTTTAATATCTTTAAAATCGTTAAACCTAGCTATTGAAATATGAGATTGAAAAAATGTGCCTGCTAAATTTTAAATCTTCGTATTTTAACACCATCGAGCAACTAACCCCGAAAAAAGAAATTCTGATTCGTCCGATTCCGCCAAATAAATCAGTGTTTCTGCGTGGTGTTGGCTTAACCAATCTAAGCACGTGAAAGTTTGCTGAAAGTTGGCGGAATTAGTTTCGAACAATTCAAGTGTCATTGCACCTCTTTAGAGGTAGATCCTCTATGGTTAACACAGATGAATTTCAACCATAGACGCTATGCTCCCGACACAAAAAGAGGTAATTTTCGATGTGCTTAAACGCGGTCTGATTGGCTAAACCTCAGAATAAGGAATACAAATAGAAGCCTGGCTAAAATAAGAACTGGGCATTAGCCATTGTACTCAACTAACGTAAATTACTCCTGTGTACGAGTGAATGAAACACCGGACCGCACTTACTTTATATTTTTTCCTGGTGTGTCACTAGATTGAACCAAGCAAATGTCAAACGGATGTAATTTGGATGTATTTTAAAAATTATAATACCATCAAATTAAATATGTCTAATCATTATATCGTTGTGTTGTAATATCGTTCGTTGCGTGCATTACATCTTAATTTGGTGGCATCAAAATGTCTAATGCATTTTGCGAAAGTTTACAGCTTCACCGAGAGAAATTAAATATTTTGGTGCTCTTCCTCTAAAAATTTGTGAAAGTGTGATTTATTATTGTTTGTGTTGATTGTTTTTTTAACATTATAATAAAATGTCTTGTGCGATTGAAGGCTGTAAATCGCATACAGGAAGAAAAGAAAACAACAATGAAGCAATATCATTTCATCGGTGAGTTTTGATAGTGTTGAAGATATTATTTAACTCCTTTATATATTTGTACTGTTATTATTTTGTGGCAACCCAGAATTTGACTTTGTCTATTCCTAGCTCTAGTCTAGTATCTATGCTTCCTGTTTGAGCATGCCTGCCATCTTGTTTTTACTGTGTCGTTCTCATGTGCATAATACAATGGCTACTGTTAAACTATTATCGAGTCAAGTTACTTATTAAATAAATACGAAATCCACAAGTTCACGTCTGTGTTTTCACTCTGCTGAATCCCTGATTCAAGAGGTTATGGGCCCAGAGTTCGTCGCAAGTGAATTTTGTTGTTGTGGATTCGTTTTGAGCTTTCGTTGACTCTTGTGATTAACAGTTTTGTTTTTCCCATCTTGAAATGGCTTTGAAGTTGGATAAAGTGAGTGTCGAAAAGTTGGAAGGTGATAGAAATTGGATTTCCTGGAAATTTGATGTTGACCTTCAACTCACTTTACACAAAGTTACGGACATAGTTACCGGTTTCACTCTGAAGCCTGCAGCGGACGCTGATGCTGAAAAGGTGAAGCAATTTGTGGACAAAGATGCTATCGCTCGGTATATCATCGGTTCTACAGTGGGCGAAGAGCCTAAACAGCATATTCTCACATGTAAAAGTGCCAAGGAAATGTGGGATACCTTGCATTCTGTGTATGAACAAAAGAATAAACGAAGGTTAGATCTTTATTGTGAGCTGTTTTTGTACAAAAAGGATGAAAATGACAGCATTGCGATGCATGTGTCAAAGCTACTAAGAATTTTTCAGCAATTGAACAATGAGCTGAAGTCGGAGAAGAACGAATTGCCCATGTCGTTGTTGCTAAATCGCATTCTTAACACATTGCCCAATGAATACTTAGAATTCAAGAATGCTTGGGAATCTGTGCCTGCTTCTGAAAGAAATGTCACTGTTTTGACTGAAAGTCTTCGATTACATGAACAGCGATTCAAGGACACACGAGGTGTGACAACTGATCCAGGAGTGGCATTGTTAGCAAACAATAGTAGTGATAAAGGGTTTAAAGGAAATTACAGCAATAAAGCAACATGTCATTACTGTAAGAAGAAAGGCCATTTGAAGAAAGACTGTTTCAAGTTAAAGAATAAAAATGTAAAGAATAAAGATATCGGTCAGGCATTTATGTGCAATGAAAATAATTTTGATGAAAGTTGCTGGCTGATTGATTCTGGTGCATCACATCACATAACCAGTCACATGGAATGGTTTCAACAATATACAAAATTTGAAAAACCTATACCGCTGAAGTTAGGTGATGGTAGTGAGATGCTGGCATACGGTGAAGGAACCATTCAAGTAGAAATGTCAATTCAAGGAAAATGGAAAAATGGTGTCCTTAAGAAAACCTGGTATGTTCCGAATTGTAGTCAGAATTTATTCTCTTCAGGTTCAGCATTAGAGAACAATTTACTGGAGTATGCTGATGCCACTAAGAGATTGTTCACAAACTCTAATAAAGAAACAGTTGCTGTTGGAATAAAGACCACAGGAGGTTTATACCGTTTGTTGATGCGAGTAGTATTACCTAAGAACTCCTGTTTGTGCACTGTCGAAGAAACAGATCTTCAAGTGTGGCATGAAAGACTGTGTCATCAGAATTTTAGGCACATTCAGAGATTTTTGAAGAATAAAGGCATATCAGTTTCATCTACAGAAAAAGAAACTTGTGAAGGCTGTATGTATGGAAAAATGACTCGTTTGTCATTTAATTCTAGAGAAGTTCGAGCATCATCACCTGGACAAATTGTGCATGCGGATGTATGTGGTCCCATGGCAAATGCCTCGATTGGTGGTAGTAGATATTTTGTGGTGTTCAAAGATGATTACACGAAATATAGACAAGTCTATTTTTTGAAAGAGAAGAGTCAAGTTAAGGATATGCTCTTCAAATATCTATCGGAAGCAAAAACTAATAACCACATTGTTCAGGAATTGCTCACTGATGGAGGAAAGGAATTTGTGAATAAAGAAGTAGAAAAGATACTTAATTCCTTTAGTGTCAATCACAGAGTAGTGATGCCCTGCACGCCGCAGCAAAATGGTTCTGCAGAGCGCGAAAATCGCATTTTGGTGGAAGCTGCTCGTAGCGCATCTCACGCATCTTTAAATTGGTGTGTTTAAAAGCAAAAAGTATCTACTTGAATAAAAAACTTAAAAGGTCCGATAACAAAGTAAAAACAGTATGGAACATCATAAATACTGAAACTGGGAAAAGTAAGAAACGAGATAACGAACTTAAGTTAAGTATTAACAATGAAATCGTTACAGGAGATAAAGAAGTTGCGAATGCCTGTGGACAATTCTTTACTGAAATTCCTTCCTTAACAACTAAAGATTTAAATTCAAGCCCTGGGCTTGCGCAGGATCTTTTAATAGATCACGTACCTCAGTGTCTTTCTGTATTTGCTTTTAAACATATTAATTCATTAACTGTAATTAAAGCAAATCGCTTAACTTGAAAAAAACCGAGGACTTATGGGTCCTATCTGTGAAAGTTATAAGTTCTGTTATTGATTTAATAGCTCCTTATTTGGCATTAATTTTTAATAAATGTGTAGATGATGGTGTCTTTCCTGACTTAATGAAGTTTAGCAAATTGATCCCCCTTTTTAAATCAGGTGACAACGGGGACCCTTCAAACTATAGACCTGTGTCAGTTTTACCGGTATTGAGTAAGGGTTTTGAAAAAATAGTTTTTAATCAATTGTTATTTCATTTTAATTTAAATAAGTTGCTTCACTGTGAACAATATGGATTCATTAGAGGGAGGTCAACCACAGATGCAGGAGTTGCTTTAGTTAAGCACGTTTTTGATGCTTGGGAAGAAAAGCAAGATGCATTTGGTGTATTTTGTGACCTCTCGAAAGCCTTTGATTGCGTTAGTCATGAAACACTCTTATGTAAATTGGATCACTACGGAGTGAGGGGCAAATCTTTGGCGTTATTGAAGTCATATCTTAGTGATCGTATTCAAAAGGTAGACATTAACGGAGTAAAATCATGTGGAGCATTAGTTAAAATGGGTGTCCCACAGGGTTCCATATTAGGGCCCTTGCTGTTTTTAATTTACATAAATGACCTTCCTTATTTAGTTAAAGACTTAACGAAGATAGTATTATTCGCAGACGACACGTCACTTATTTTTAAAGTTAATAGACGTAAAGATATCCTTGACGGCGCGAATACAACTTTATCACTAGTGCTTGATTGGTTTACTGTAAATAATTTAGTTTTAAACGCAAAAAATACAAAATGTATAAAATTTACGTTACCAAATGTAATTCAAGTGGATGGTAATTTGCTTTTGCAGGGGTCCAAGCTGGAGTTAGTTAACGAAACTAAGTTTTTGGGCATTACGGTAGACTCTCGTCTTCAGTGGGGTCCCCACATAGAAGCCCTATGTGGTAGACTTAGTTCGGCCGCATACGCTGTTAGACGCATAAGACAAATTACTGATGTAGATACTGCTAGACTAGTCTATTTTAGTTACTTTCACAGCATTATGTCATACGGCATGCTGTTATGGGGTAGAGCCGCGGATACAGACGCAGTCTTTGTTTTGCAGAAGAGAGCAATTCGGGCTATTTATAATATGAAGCACCGGGATTCATTAAGAGAAAAGTTCAAAGAAATTAATATATTAACGGTTCCTTGTGAATATATTTACCAAGTCCTTAGATATGTCAGAAAAAATGTTGAGTCTTTCCCAAGGCTTGGTAAGCAACATTGCAAGGAAACCAGAAATAAGCATAAATTGGCTTTTCCAAAAATCAGACTCGCTAAGGTGAGTACTTCTTTCGTAGGACATGGTATAAGATTTTACAATAAACTTCCAAAGGAGGTCCTTACTTCGTCAGAGAATAAGTTTAAACTGTATATTAAGCAGGGCCTATTGAAAAAGGCATATTATAAAATAAATGAATATTTGGATGAAGGTGAAGCATGGTGTTACAGTGATAATGATAGTAAGTTATAATTTAATTAAATAGTATAATTTCTTAACTTATGATTCCTCTAAGGTGTAAACATTAATTGATTACAGACTGTAAAAGGAAAAGGACTATATGAGACAGGTAGACAAAGATATATATGTTTTTCTTTTTTTTTCATTAACCTGAATTCCTGCTGTCTTGTATTTTCTTATCCCTTGGTTAAAGTAGATATAAGTCATATATTGTATAGTATAAGTTTTATGTTGAAAAAAAAACGACATGATCTTGCTAAGTTTCTTGCCCTTCTTCTTAGCAAGACTAATCGAATGGGCGGAGGTAGGCATGTATTTATATATGTAACCTATTAGTATGTAGTATATAGGATGGGGTTGGTGATCATTGAACCTTGTTCCTGGTCCCTGGCCGGGTCTCCGGTATGGGTTCAGGCGGCTGATTGGATTTTACCTTGTATAATATATATTTTACCTATCATTTTAATCGTAAATATATTGCTACATAAATTAAATAAACCTTTAATTTAGTGCATGTACATTTATTATTTTATTACATATATTTTCTTTATTAGATTAAATTTGACGTGTAAAAAGTGTATATTAGTTCAATAATTTTAAATTGCAGTGTATGAAAAATTTGGCAAAATGTATGGAGTACATTTATCTATCGGAATACGTTAGTTATAGAACGAAGTTAAAATTTATTGACCGTCCCATCCCCTCCCGGGGTAGCTTCACCCCCCCGCACTCCTTAATGTGTCCCAAATCGTGGTTTTTTACAGTTTTAAAGAAAACCGTACATGATACATGAAAAATGTGTAGAATTGAAATGATCCTCGATATATTTACAATCGAATTTGAAAACATTTAAAAGCAATACCACTTATAGTTGCCATGCAATCAGCCACTGAATATGATAATTTTTTATTTTTTTGTGCTAAAAGTTTACTTTTCCGAAAAAGTTTACCCTTTACGACCACGATATGTACTATGAAAGTAGAGAATGGAATATTCTTTTTAAAAAGAGATATAATTTATAAATACTTATTCTTTTTTTTCACTTTCCTATGCGATTTTGAAAATTATCCTCCACCAACAACTATTTATCGTCGATTTTTCGAAGAGCCGGCCGTGGTATTTTGTGTAGGTATAACACGGTGGAAATATCCCAGCATTTTGAATGAATGCAGTTCACTCACCTCCGCGTCACACTTCACACCGGTCTCAGCACGTTAGTACTGAGACCAGGGTTGAGGTGTGCCGCGGGGTGGGGAAAGCACATTCTCTCGAGGTGCCGAGATATTTCCGCCGTGTTATACTTGTCGAAAGTGTTTTGTTCGTCACACGGCATCTTGACCAACTATACTTTACCCGGCGCCGCGCCCTCATCCCACTGACAATAGTACCACTGAGCCCACTGAGTGTAGTATATGATCAACCAACACCATCCAACACATAGAATTGAGAGACACCAGTATACAGAAAACCATTTAGAAAAGTTTGTGCAGTGGTTTAAGAAACATTCGCCTTTCCCGCGAACCGAAAATCTTATGTCCCTATCTACTGGGCTGATTGCCGAAGTCGATATAAATTGTTATGATGCAAGGTCAATAGGCGAAGAATCAATAAACAAATCTGTTATTGAAGGAAATAAGTTCGGGACTCTAAAATTTAAGCGAGCAAATTTGATAAAGTCCCTGTCTTCTGCAACAGCTTCAGTGAAGGTGGGTAATGACACAAGTGGACACAACTCAATTGTTTCAACGAATACTTTGTACTGTACACTCTCCTGATGATCTAAAGACTTGTTTTGTGCACGAGTTATGCACAGTTGTCATTGTTTGACGAGAACTCACTTATGCGGAAATCGAATAAATCAGCTCTGTATACTTTATTCAACAAAGAGCCTGAACAAACAATCAATACAGTAAATAGTTTCTACGTTATCAACGGTGGTTACCTTCTCTATCGGGTGATATGGCCAAAAGAAGGGACTTTCTTGGATGCATTACATTCAACCTCTTACATTCAAAGAAATTACGGCCACTTGGTTATTGTCGTATTTGATGGTTACTCTGAAAATCATGAAAGCCCCAACAGTTTAGAACGACAAAGACGACTTGTACAACGTAAGACCCCGGAAATTGCTCGCACCGAAGACAAAGTTCTAGTTGAACCACAGGCCAAACTTCTCTCCAATCTTGAAAACAAGGAGAAATTTATTTTGCAGCTCATCGAGCATCTGAACAAAAATGGCATACGTACATCTCTTCATCTCAAGAATCTCAAGGAAAAACAAAGAAAAGAATGTACAGTTCCCAATGTTAGATACTGAGATAAACACTTTAAATTAATTAATTTAGTATTTATTTTCGTACGACAAAATACACGTTCTTTACAACATGGTGGTTCGGTAGCGAGAGAGCAAGACAGCGTATCCAAGAGCAGTCCAGATACACTGCTATGCTAGGTTCCAATATTACACCCAAGACTTACAGTGTGCTAATTTGTTATCCATCATCAAATAATCAATTCTTTTCTTACACGCTGTAAATGGCTGTGATAGTACGTCAGCTTTTTTTGGAAAAGGTCATATGCAGACAGTACAATACTTAGCAATAGACCGGATTTGCACTACATTGCCGCGGTGTACAACAATCTCAATAGCGCCTCAGAAGAGATCGAATAGGCCGGCGCTATACATTATTCTCGTGCTATACAAAGCTCCATCCAAAGAAGTGGATTTAAATCATCACAGATTTGTTTGCTTCAACAAATTTTTAGGACAGGCTAACAGTGCTGTTATCTTCACGAAGTTGCCACCTATATCGTCTCCTGCTCGCCATCATTCTCGGCGAACCTTCCATCAGGTGCAAATTTGGAGGAATAACCTTTTACCGCCAGAAGAATGGAGCTGGAAAAAAATGCCAACTGCCTAACGCTCGTTTTAAATACGGAGCCGCCAGCACCAGCCTCTATATCAAAACTTATAACCTGTGTCTGCAAACAAGGCTGTTAGAAGTTGTGGATATGTGAAAGCCGATTTAAGATGCACCACCATGTGCAAAAATTCTAGAGGCTGGAGTTTTTTAAAAACAGTTAGTTGAAGTAAATATAGACGAAGATTAATTTAGATGTTTTCAGTTCTTTTAAAATATATTAAATGTAAATAACAGGTATATAATGAAATATAATATATGAAGGAAGATACTCGTAGGTAAGCTGGTTTTATATGCAAACTCTCTCAGGAATAAGCCCTGTCGCGATGAATAATGAATATAGCCTCATTGATAAATTAAATTTTCAAAATAGCATAGCGAAGTAAAAAGAGAAAGAATAGTTCACTTTTAAGATAATCTATCCACAAATCCACATCTTATTCGTAAATGGAAAATTTTTGAAGAAAGCAAAATTTTTACGAAGACCATTTGATAAATTATGAAAAATGATCAAATTCAGAAGCCAATTGCGCGGAAACTGTAAGTGATATCGCTTTTATATGTATGAAAGGATAATAGTAAATTTATCAAGGATAATTTCTTTTATTCACACTTTCCATGTATCGGGTACGGTTTTTTTTTTAACTGTAAAAAAGCGTGATTCGGGACACGTTTAGGCATGCGGGGGGGGGGTGAAGCTACCCCGGGAGGGGAAGGGACGGTTAATAAATTTTAACTTCGTTCTGTAACGAATGTATCCCGATAGATAAATGTACTCCATACATTTTGCCAAATTTTCAGCTTAAATAATTGAATTATATATCTATACCTGCTTTGCAAAATAAACTATTTGAATTTGAATTGAATTTGAATTTGCATGCTGTGCTCTCAGAATTATGATAAAAGTCTATGGGCTGAAGCGGTTAATACAGCAGCTTAAATACTAAATCGAACTGGCCCAACAAGCATTGATGATAAATCTACACCTTACAGGTTGTGGTTTAAAAGAGAAGCTGATGTAAGTCATATTAAAATATTTGGCACTAAATGTTTTGTGCATATTTCAGATCAAAAGCGAAGAAAATTTGATAAAAAAGCTGTAAAAGGAATTCTGGTGGGATATTGTGGTGATAAGGATGGTTTTAGAGTGTGGTCAGAAGAAAGAAAATTGTTGTTGTCTAGAGATGTCAAATTCCTGACAGAAAACACATGTGTTGATCGATTCACCTACTCAAATGATGTGAAGAAATTAAATAAACTTCCAAAATCACCTGCAGTTGTTCAGAAGCAAACTACTGGTACCAAGAAGCTGCATCCAGTTACTGAGAAGCTCCCACCTATTACTCAAAGTGTCGAGTTGCCTTTTGATTTCAATGAAGATGGAGTTCAGATGGAGCAGGTTTCATCTTTGCATGAATCACCCTTGTCAGTGGCTTATGAACCTGTTGTTACTGACCCTGTCATTCGAGATGTGGAAGAGTGTACAGATAGTGAATTGCAACTGTATGATAAAGCTTGTTCGGGTAACATTGAAACTCCTTTTGTTGACTGTTCTTTCGAGGAGAATTTCTTTGAAGAAGCTAAGTGTTCACCACCTGATGATCCATTAGCTAGTGAGAACTATGTAATAAGTGAGTGTGAAAATGACAAAAGATATCCGGTGCGAGATAGAAAGAAAAAGGACTTTTCTGATTATTACATGTACTCTTGTGTGGAAACTAGTGATGAGAGTGTTGACATAAACAATTTACCCGAGTGTTGGCAAAGTGCTGTAGATGATGAATTGTCTTCTCTTAGAGAAAATAATACATGGACTCTGGTAACTTTACCACCTGATGTAAAACCAATTGACAGTAAATGGGTTTTTAAGATTAAGAGAGATAGTGAGGGTAATATTGTCAAATACAAGGCCCGCCTTGTTGCTAGAGGATATAATCAAAAATTTGGTATTGATTATTTTGATACATATTCACCTGTTGTAAGATCTAGCACTTTAAGAATTTTGTTTTCGTTGGCTGTTCAATTTGATTGGTTCATTGACCACTGGGACGTAGTTACTGCATTCCTTCATGGAACCCTAAATGAAGATGTATATATGTACCTACCTAAAGGACTTCCTAAAGAGAATGATAATAAAGTTTGTAAATTAAATAAAGCTTTGTATGGTTTAAAGCAAGCTGCTTCCAGTTGGAATAAAGAAATACATAATGCTTTTGATAGAGCTCAAATTTAAACAGTCATTAATTCTAAAATAATTATTAAATATTTGTGTACTGATAAAATGGTGGCAGATATATTGACAAAAGCCTTGCATGGACCTAAGATTAAAAATTTTATTCACGATCTGTCACTAAGCAAAAAATGTTAAGTTTCTTTTTAAATGATGTTTTTATTTTGCATAAAAATTTGTTTTAATAGTCAAAGTCTAGTTTGAGGGGCCGTGTTGAAGATATTATTTAACTCCTTTATATATTTGTACTGTTATTATTTTGTGGCAACCCAGAATTTGACTTTGTCTATTCCTAGGTCTAGTCTAGTATCTATGCTTCCTGTTTGAGCATGCCTGCCATCTTGTTTTTACTGTGTCGTTCTCATGTACATAATACAATGGCTACTGTTAAACTATTATCGAGTCAAGTTACTTATTAAATAAATACGAAATCCACAAGTTCACGTCTGTGTTTTCACTCTGCTGAATCCCTGATTCAAGAGATAGTTTTTATGTTAATAAGTTGCAGGATCATACCTAAAACTCAGTAACAATAATAGTAGTTCTTGTAAATCATACTCGTGTTCAATTCTACAGCGATATTTGCCTGTTTTATATAGATTTTCTGCCGACTATTAGAGGTTATGTTTTTACGCATAGTGATGTACTAAAGTCCGTGTGGCAAACTATCGAACATTGGTTCTCGCGGCAGCCGTGCATAAAGGATAATACCGCAGATTAATTGCAGCGCGAGCAAAAAGAAAAATAATGCCGAATAAATATCGCTATATTTTTTTGTTACAGATTTCCAAAAAGGGAAGAATTAAAAAGTGAATGGCTTAGACGAATAATTAGACCAAATTGAGCAATTGAAAAAAGCAGTCATATTTGTTCGAAACACTTTACGCCGGATTCTTTTGGACCAAACAAAAATTTAAAATGGAGACGGGTAAAAGCAGATGCTTTACCGACGTTATATTTACCAGATACAGACACATTGGTAACCTTTAAATAATTATGTATAATTGCATTATCTATCTTGTTTGTAGGTACGTGCTTGTACTATACTATAGTATATTAACTCGATAATTTTTCAATTTTAGGCAACAGAACCAGTACCTATGGATGTCTGTGGTGTAGAAAAGTGCATACTTCTATGTTCGCAAATCGTTTTGAAAGGCATGTTCAGAACTTGTACGTTACTTCCGTGATCGACTTCACGAAAAAATTCCGCAGATCAAGACATTATCGTACTTAGTGGTTGACAATAAAAGTACTTTGACCGGGTAGTTCTATCGTGAAATGAATTTTGGGAATGCTTATTGACTTGAACTGCACATAATTTGATTTTTTAATACAATTTATTAGGTATTTTAATCGTTCATTATTTGTTATTAGTTATTATTCAAGATAAGTTGACGTTTATTTGATAGAAATAATAAAAATATTGGAATTACCTCTGTAGTAATTGCCCTGTCATCGCTCATCATTGACATAATATTATTATTACGAATCCTATAAGTCTATGATTATTATGATTTATATTGTTGCGATTAATTCCTTCCTCCTTTATTGAACAAAGACGCGACATCAACGAACATCTATTTGATTGAGTTAAGAGGCAACTTAAAAAGTATCCACTTAAATAGTTTACGGTTGTATCTCTGATACAAGCTACAGCATTTTTTGTACTAGAAACAAGCACAATTTTGGACTTAACTTATATACCTACCTGCCTACGATATAGTAATTTGTACTTAATAAAAAATATGCTAAACGAAAGATATCCTTTTATTATTTCCTTATTTACACAATATAACATGTGTCCCACTGGGGTAGACAGAGACCACTTTGCTATTAATTCTCTTGGCCTCCTTCCAAAGCAAGAGGATGTCACCAAAAAGGTCGGTGCCTCCTGCATTCTCTTTTTTTTTTCACACTTTGATGCGATATAATGTGTGGTAAGCAGATTGGTCGCGGTTCATTTCGATTTGGTTTATTTATCGTAGTCAAAAATCGACATTGTTACATCACTAGCAAAGCAACGAACTAGTGACAACTTTCCTAATTAAGAAAAAACTAATACATATCCATCTCTCTTTAACGCACTAGAATGTCGTAAGAAAATCAAGGATACGTGTCTTTCTCCGCGTATTATTTTAGCCAGGCTTCTATTTGTATTCCTTATTCTGAGGGCTAAACCAACACCACGCGGTCATAGAATTAGAGAATCCCCTATTAGTGGGAGTGAGATGCACAAGTGGCAATGAACTTGGCGGAATCGGACGGGCCTTTCTCTCTCGAGGCTCCCGATAACAAACATGTTGTATGACATTCTTTTTGTTGTAAGACAATGATAGCATTTTGCGACGTTAATGACCACGGGGTCATTTGTGTCTGTCTCCGCCCAGGTAGTGTTTCTGCGAGTTCTGCGACCAGGCAGTTTCGGTATAGATATATTAAATAATATATAACACAGCTCACACTGGAAGCCGCCACCCCTTCTAACTTGTGTGCTGCAGTCAGAACCACCTTCGGGTGAATGAGGCTGCCACCGCCCAGGTAATCGTTCTGCGACCAGGCGGTCCCAGCTTCTTTGCGCCTGGAAGACAAAATCACCATTGACGTAACAACAGTTCTTGCATTCCACGACGACCATCGACATAGATAATACTTTTTTTTCTCATGACTACGACTATTAAAGTGCAGTCATCGAGTGATAGCACCTATTACAGTTACGAATAGTGATGGGGTACATTTGGAACAAGTAAATAAAATATCGATTTATTAGACACGTCCTACAAATAATACAAAAGGCAATAGGCCGAAATCTGCTAACGAAGCTGTTAAATCCAACTATAGACCAATTTCACAGGTGGTAGAGCTGATGCCGGGCTCGACTGTGGAGGTACCACCATCTTACTTGGAGACCCCCTCGAAGTAATTCGCGGGAGAGTAAGAGGACAGCTCACAGGCAAAAAACCAGGAGGCCCACCATGCCTGGGACTGATTGATGGCGGTATATCCATCCCTAATAGCCGGGCCTTATATGGAACAGACTGGTCACGGGCAGCGGCGTTACTGGTGCGAGGGTTCCGGCACCGCGCTCACCAACCCGCCTGCCCAGCGTGTGTGAGTATGGGCAATTCTTCCAGGATGACCGCTGGGAATGGCAAAGTCCTGGAAAGGCTTATGTCCAGCAGTGGACGAACTAGGCTGATGGATGGATGGATGATAGACCAATTTCACTAGCAACAGTTACTGCTAAAGTTCTAGATAGAATATTAGATTCTCACCTAAGTAGCCGGATACAGCTGCACGACTCCCAATTCGGATTCAGAGAAGGTTTATCAACTGAGAGTGCTATTCTATCACTTAAATGTGTTCCTGCTTCTTAGATCTGTTAAAAACTTTTGACTTGGTGTCATATCATATAATATGGACAAAATTAAAAGAAGCAGGCATATCTCCTGAAGTAGTTGATATCTTCTCACACTGGTACAGCAATAAAAAAAATGTAGTAAAATGGGCAAACGCCCTATTTTATGAATAT
This sequence comes from Ypsolopha sequella, assembly GCA_934047225.1. NCBI lineage: Eukaryota > Metazoa > Arthropoda > Insecta > Lepidoptera > Ypsolophidae > Ypsolopha > Ypsolopha sequella. Next base: position 17,862,886 of record OW204011.1, read on the forward strand.
TTTCCGAGATGTGGTGTCAGGCAAGGCGGCTTAACTTCGCCTAGACTATTTAATTTTTACATAAATAACCACATCGTCCATGTAAGTATTAACAACATTAGCTACGCTGATGACATGGTGTTGCTCAGCCCTTCCATTAGTTAATGAAGGAAACTTTTAGGTCAGTGTGAGGCCTTTGTTGTGTGACATGGGTTGAGGTACAAATTATGAGGTACAGGTAAAATTAATAACCAGCCCATGGTCCTACAATCTTTTTGAACGAAATACCTATGGGGCGTGTTGTACAGTTTAGGTATCTTGGTCATATTGTGACAGAAGACCTAAAGGATGAAGAGGATATTGAGAGGGAGCGCAGGGCGCTGTCGATTCGAGGAAATATGTTGGCCCATAGACTCATGCGATGTACAACTGGAGTGAAACTTACGCTTTTCAGAGCATACTGTCAGAGTTACTACACGTGTGCTCTATGGTCCAACTTTACTCTCAGATCGTACAGCGCCTTGTGAGTTCAATATAATAATACTTTCAGGGCCTTGTTGAGGCTCCCTCGCTTTTGCAGCGCGTCTGGCATGTTTGCAGAGGCTGCCATCGATGATTTTTTTGCACTTAAGGAAAGCAGCAATGAGGTCCTGAAAATGATAGCGGACAGAATGGATGCAGCTGTCTTCCGGAGGTTCACGGAGTTGCACATTCTTCGTATGGGTCGCTGAAACACCTGGCTAGCTGGGTCCATCCTGTTTGTATTTTTATTTTTATTTTTTTGTAATAACTTGCCGATACTAACATATTTATAAGGTGTGTTATGTTGCTAAACTCTATGGACTTTATTGTCTGAAAATAAACAACTTTTATTTTTATTTTGTTTAAAGCAGCCATAAGTGACTAGTAGACATATTTTCGACAGCAGACCAAAGCGAAGCAGGTAGTCGGTTTAGATTGCAAGCACTATACAAATTGGGTGAACACTATCACCTTTCATTTCCATAAACAACTGCAGCAGTAGCTTGGGAAGCTCAGAATTCCTTATAGTAAGTTGGGAACCGAGTTCTTCACATGTCAGTCGAACATGCACCAATGAGTTCTTCACATGTCAGTCGAACATGCACCAATGAGTTCTTCACATGTCAGTCGGACATGCACCAATGAGTTCTTCACATGTCAGTCGAACATGCACCAATGAGTTTTTCGGAATTGTGCATTTGTATACAACTCAGTATACAATTACCACTTGCTTTCCTAGTGAGGGAACACAGAGACAGTTTGAGCACCACATTTTGAATCAATCAGAATTATTAAACTCTACTATGTTAATTTTTTTGTTCAAAACGGCGCGCTCTGAACCGTGTCTGTTACGACAGCTGAGAAACCCGCGATCACGAAAAACTGAGTTTTTATTTAATAACTCTTGAAATATAGTTATGTTCATGAAATATAGTTATGTTCATGAAATCGCCACGCTGGGCTATTGTTTATATAATTATTAACCCAATTTTTGGCTTTGTAATTTGTACCATATTTGGTACAAAAATATCTATGTGAAAAATATTTATAAATATATTAAATATATTTAACTTTTACGAGCTTTTGATTAGTACTATTATTAAAACAATTAAAAAAATTATAACTCGATATATTTCGGCCCTCGGTATGGGGCCGTCATCAGTCGAATATGTGAAAAATAGAGGTACCTTCTTGATTTTTTTCTATCGATGCGATTTTATAATTTTACGATCTTGGACTCTTGGAATTATAATGTCCTAAGCATACATATTTTTTTAACAATTAAAACTAAATTTAGAAATCTAAAATTCCATTTTAGAATTGTCAATTATCTTTATGCTTGCTTTTGTGCATGTACAGTGAAAAGGCTCACCTCCGTTCGAACATAAAAATCATCGGTGAAAAGATGGTGAACGAGTGTTGACTGTGATAATCCTTTTCGGAGATAAATAATGCTTTCGCGACGGTGCATTTTTGAACTGAAAACTCCTGCGATGAGCGATTTTTAGTAGGGGAAATCCTATGAGTTCGCTTCACCGACATGCCATGACGTAATGCGCTTGGACAGCAGTGAATATTTCCCTTCTGTCAGCGTCCTCATGACGGCCTATAATTTTTTTATGTTCGTGACAAAAACAGTAAAACTTTTACATGAGTAAAGCCACCATCCATGGGAATTCCAAGAACTCAGCTAACGCTCCTTCGTTGACGATTCTGTATGACCCCTCGTCTCCAAAGTTGCTGTAGCCACAGGGCCGGACTGAAGGGGCGCTCGTAACGCTGACGGGCGCGTCTGTGGGCTGAGGCTGCAGGGCCGTCTCGTTGACTTCATGGCCCAGACAGCACACGTGCAAGTAATGGGCACATTTGCTGTTCCTGCAGTCAAGAGGTTAAGTTACTAAGCTGTGTCTATTTACACGTTATTATTGTACTATATGTATATATTTAGTAATCAAATAAATAAATATATAAAAATAAATAACAGTTGCATCAACAGTTTGAATTTACACAAAGTTTTAGCTCATAATCTACTCATGCCGAACACTGATGTTTCGATCACATATTTTATATTTTCTAAAAGGGTCCCAAACTCAGTGTGCCCTATAGGGCCCCTGTGTGACTTAAGACGGCTCTGAAAGGTTGGTGAAACTGGTTTTTGCTGTAGGTAACTCTTAAATCTAGGCATGTGATTTAGGCGTCTCTTAAGAGGGGAGTTAACGCTTGCGACCTTGAAAAGACACGGTAAGGTCCGGTTTAATTCAGATGTAATGTTATTAAAAATATATGATAAACTACAGAATATCTGGAATGATGTGACGTGATTAGAATTTTAAATGTTTGTAAAAAAAATTAACCAAATAAATACCAAAACAAGGTCAAAAATAATACTATTTAAGACTAAGATCAGATTTAATTGACTTGTATGCAAAGAAACAAATTGAAACTTAGTCAAATTGAAGATATTGTAATTACAAATGATTTTCTTTGATTATTTTTGAAGAATTTTTTTCATTTGGGTAATTTTGATACGTTCCCAGCTTGATCCCCCCCCTCCCCCCTCAAACTTCAGGGACATGTACTTTATTTTATTTAAATAAATTATTATTATTATATATTCTTTAATCTATGTACACGTATGTATATCTACTTTTATATAAATTATATTCTATTATCCCCAGAGGTGGACTGGAAGAAATCTCTATAGAGATAATTTTACCTTTGTACATGTCAATTTGTTTATAGTATGTTGTAAATGTTCATTTTCTATGTGTACAATAAAGAATAAGATTAAGAGATCATTATGGGACGAGTGTGTTGTGAGATAGTGAAACGCACGCAACAACGTCACTAGCAGTTGTCAGCCCCTCAAAAGCGGTTTCGCAGCCGGATTGTGAAAAACCCGTCTGTAAATAAGAATGAATTTTTTTTTAAATTCATCATTTTGAAATTCCAATTTACAGAAACTAATAGAAACTTTGCGATGGCAAAATACACAATACATAGGTAATAAGTTTTTGTTGAAAAACTAGTGAGTAAATTTTGAATTCAAGTGTTCTGTTTCGATTAATTAGAAATAGGCGGGTTTTTCACAATCTGACTGCGAAACAAGGTGAATGCATATACTCCAACTGCAACTTGGACCTGTCTTTGAAAGCCTGCTTCTCCCGCACGGGTATTCCAAAAACTTTAAAAATAATTTATGATCGGTATGATGAAGTCAAAATAAATTTTAAGTTTAACATTTTATTCTTTGTTGTTATTTGTGACGAAAAAAATGGAAAGTTATCGAAACTTTCAAATAATTTTCACAAAAGTTCTCTCATTCCTTCCGAATGCCTGAAGCGATTTTAATGATTTTTTTTCACCAAATTATAGACAATTAAAGATCTACAAAATTATTCTTTAAATTTTTTTTCCCTCCATCGCTAACCGAAAAGTGTTACTTTCTCCTATTTTGTGCTACCTGCAGACGCAGTGATCGTCCAGACGTCCAATGCAATGCGCACTGATAAAAATGTTATTTCAGTATAGTTTTTGTCAATATTTGTATCAACACAGGTCGACTCAAGGTCATTGGCGGATGTATGCCCCTTAAGGTTAGTAAAAACGGGACTAAGCAAATATTAATTCCTAAACCTTGCGTTGAAAAAAGAAATACTCGAATCCATTTCCCACTTGGGGTGTCTCGATTGACTCCGCTTACCTGACATCTATGAGTGTCGCTCCATCGGTGATCAGCCGCTTGGTCTCAGCATCACATTGGTAGTACACCATGCAGGTACCAGGTTTACCATCGTCTCTAACGCAGTCATTGGATACCTTACCTGACATCTATGAGTGTCGCTCCATCGGTGATCAGCCGCTTGGTCTCAGCATCACATTGGTAGTACACCACGCAGGTACCAGGTTTACCATCGTCTCTAACGCAGTCATTGGATACCTTACCTGAAAAAAAAAACAGCAAATTCGTTGAATACAAAATTCCCGAGAAGCTGTTAGAGGTGAGGACTGTCATTGGAAAGAAACATCCGTGACAAGAAGGTGTAAGAGACCCGAGGTTTTAAGGTTCAAACGCGATAGGGGGTGAGCTTTTTATCATCATACTTCGAGCACAAATACATGACTTTTACACGTTTATAGCACTGTGTTTTCCTTCGCCGTTCAGTAAGGTTTACAAATACTATGCACACACATTCAGAAAAACTAATTGGTGCGTGCTTTGTCTGGTCGATTGGAATGCGGGTCTCAAGTTTGAGAGGTCCTTACAGCTGTATCCAAAAGCTCGAAAAATTACTGCGGACATGCACTTTAAGGTGGCTCCGTCGGAAAAATTTGCTACTCGATTCGTGGTGGTTGAAATTTCGAACAAAATCATATTAAAATAAAGTTCTTATCAGCTCGCCCTGCAACATGGCTGTTACGTTAGTCACTGCGGCTGACAAGTGCGAAAATAGGGTGTTTTTAATTTATTTTAGCTAAAATAAAATGAATTTCCAAAAGCTAAGAAAACCATATCATTTAATATTATGTTGTCTAGAAGATTATAATTTTTTATATTGTTTCGATAAAAACTGTAGCAGTTATATTGTTACAAGTGGACAAAAAATCGAAAAATAAGGGTAAACTTAGAATACACAGCAAAGTCTGCAGGTTAGCCAACCATTGTAAATAAATTAAAAAAATAATAATAATAAAGCTCTAGGGCAAAATAGTCGACTTTTTGGTCGGTTTTGATGCATAAAAAGTGGGCCTTTACGAGTACTTGCATTGAAAAATAATTAATGGTGGATGCAGGATTGGTTGGTAATGGCTGGAGGTATTTCTGAAAGGTAAGCTGGTGGGAATTGGCTTCTATGGACACTTCGCCACTGCGGTATACTCACATGCGGTCAGTATGCACGGGAGTTTACTAGGAAAACCAGCTACATTAGATTGAGTAATTCTACTTGATAGATATAAACATAAGATTTTTCAATCGAACAATTGCGTCCGCGTGAAAATTATTATTTTCTCCTGTTTTGCGCTATCGGAGACGCAGCGTTCGTCGTAGCATGGAATACGCGCTAATATGAGCGTAACATCAATGTAGTTTCCGTCGATATTCGTACTGGCATTGAGCTGCTGATTTGACTGCATATAAAGTCAGATTAAGTACCTCTTTTTGCATCAATCAGAACTGGGGCTCTACCGCGTAATTCTCATTTGTATCAACTTCAAGCAAATGCATGCGAAATTCAACGCGTGCAAAAGAGATGGCATGTTAGGCGGGCGTCGTCGCACGCACGTCAAACTTCAATCTCAAGTTGATGTTGATGAAAATGAGAATTACGCGGTAGAGCCGCACAACTCTATAACGCCAGGGCCACAGTTTCAGGCTTCTGGCGGCGCTTCTTACTGCACTTCCAGGCGGTTTCTGCGACGGGCTTTGCCCTGCCACGACACCCGTCGGCGCCTTCATGTATAGCGCGCTCGCTCGCTCAAAGCGCTCTACACTAGGTTCGTCCTGTGCGCTCGATCACTGTTTCAACCGCCCGCCTCCCCGCACACCGCCGTCCCGAGAGCGCAAGTCACTCGAAGCCGAACAAGACGCGCGAACGGCGACCCATGGCCGGCTCTATACAACTTCATACATTTGTTCTCTCCGTCGGCGCCGTCGCAACAAGAACCGCTTGGCGTGCCTCTCGAAGCCTGAAGCTATGGCCGACCGGTAACGTTTCCTTTTAGTTTAAAATAGCGCGCCCTCAGCCGTGGCTGTTACGACCACCAAGAAACACGCGCTCACGAAAAACTGAGTTTTCATTTAATAACTCGGCTTCTAAATGAGATCGTTAAAATATTCTAAGACTGACCGACGGGGTCATTTGTTCATTTATTTTTAATACACATGTCAAGACTGTATAATTTAAGAAGGCCCTTTTAACACTCGAAAAACAAAAAATTTAGGTGCAACTTCGTAATTTTTTTAAAGGGTTTGTGTTTTTCCTGAGATGAATATATTAGAAATATAGTCTCCTATCTATATTATTTCTATTAAACTGATTGACCGCGTTACACAATGTGAAATGTTCATTTGAAGTTGTGCATTTGACATTATACGGACTCTTAAAAGGTACCTATTTAACAACCAAACCATTTTCAGTGCACGGATGTCTGCGAGCGGACAGGCTACTTATTGGCAGTCCTTATTGCATCGTTTACAAGTAGGGAGTTTGAACTGTCAGCGACTGTACATACCACTTGGCTTCAAACTGATGTCCCCCTCACCCTCACCATTGTCGACCCTGGTCGGTATGTCTGGAGGTGGACGTTTGAAAATGTTTTCTGCATTATTTTTTATGTTCTCCTCTTCGTTGTTCGGGTTGTTCGTTGTTGTTCTGTATGGGTTGTCCGGAGTTCCGAATATGGTGATCAAGTTCTGTTTGATTTTGTCATCCATGTCCTGTGCTAGTGATGTGCTGAGCAGTACAAGCAGTAGGGATGTGCCGGGAAGTCTGTGGATTTACAAATTATTGACATAGCCGTTATTTATTCACGACATTATAATAATTAACGTTATGTTATACAACGTAGATCATTTATTTAATTTAAAGATAAAATTATTCCATTATTAAATCAAAAACAAACAATTAAAAAGATATGGATTATTTTTATACATATATACAATAATGAAAAAAAAAACATAACGTATCGGCACCGTTGTCCGACTAGGCTCCTGTATGCGACCGCCCAGTATTTTTGAAATTTGTAACAATATCCCGCGTCAAATAAGTGAACAATTGCTTGTCTCTTATAGGCCAATTCTTAAATTACCGATGAATCATGATTGGTTCTAATTTCCGCTACGTTCAATTTTGTTATTAATTTTGTTGTCACTGTGCATCGGTTTAGTTCGAAGTCGAGCTTTGCGGAACGTAAAAAGTTTGTGGAGGTTGTTTTTCATTTTTTGTTCGATTCTACATATTTTGTTAAAACTGACATATTTTTTTATGTAATTTAGGGTTCCGTTCATATATTAATGCAAGATTTTTCAGGATTGATAAAATATTAATAGTCTTATCATCTTTTCTATTTCGGTCGGAATCAGGAGATCCGGTAAAACGATTGTTTCCAGATACCGTACAGTGGACGGTATCAGATGTTTTATAGACTTTCATACTTTTGTTAATTTTCATTATAAATTGTGGATAAAAACTATAATTTGAATATACACATATTTTTGTGACATATACATTTGCTTAATATCCTGATTCCGTCCTAAGTTTAGACTTTTAGATTGATTCATAATTTACTTAAAACATTCCGTTCTTTCTCAAATGTATTGGGATATTAAATGTACGTTAATGGTTTTAAAAAGTTATTTTATATTAAAAATTGACATCTGAGATATTATTATAAAATTTTTAATGACTATATATGTCTTTAAATTTCTATAAAGCTCACTCTTTTTTTTCATCACATTGGATAAATAATTAAAACACATAATTATTGTAATTGGACGGTAATGAGTGGTGATAAATTCAGTTTTGCTTGTTACCGACCACAATAAATATACCATAAACCGGAGTCTGGTCATCCGTTTGTGTATCAAGACAAAATTTTAAAGTACTTGCAAAAAATGTACGGTGCTCAAAAAGAGTGTGTTTGTATAGAAAAATACAAATAATGAGCAACAAGTAACACCTGTCATGAATTTATTTTAGTATGGCCTCAGGAACAAGTGTCACAAAAAAAATGAAACTGGAATTGAAATAAAACAACACATTACACAACAAGAACCAAACTGCTATGAAAATATGATGATATGAAAATAGCAGTTTATACAAACAATTGTGGAATCTTTTCAGTTTCAGTTTAAAGGAACATAGAAAAACCTCACCAAATGAAAGAAAAGAATGTCAAGTTAAATATGGAATTAATTATTCAGTACTTTTAAAGCTCGACCACAATTATAAAGTTGGCAGAATAGTTCCTAAAAATGAAACAATTTATTCCATGTATTCTGTAATATTATAGAAACAAGATAAATAAACCTAAACCTAAGAAAAAAATTGCCACATAAATTGAAAAAAAAAATTTGTAAAGCAAGTTAAACTTATTGAAAATGAAGACGATGTTTTCAAACTTTTTATTAGCAAGGACTGAAATTATTTTAATTTGTAAATTTTATAAATAAAGTACAAGCTCTTAACCTTTTCTTTATCTTTGAATTCTTAGAAGTTACGAATTTCATTCATTAATTACTCAAAAAGAAAAAAAAACACCATTATATTTAATCACAGTTTAAAAATAAAGAAAAAATCGAAAAAATAAGTAAAATAACATAAAAACTTGATTGAATAATTATAGACGAAAAGAGAAATATCATACGACTATATATAGGCGTTTGTAGTTAGAAAACTGCTGGCATCTATTGACATAAAAATATAAAAAAGTATATTTTAAATCATGGTTTTTAAAATCCTGATGACGACCCCACTGAGGGGTCAAATATAGCACCTATAACTATTTAACGAAGTGTTTATATATATGTAAAATACAACATACAAATAATAAAAAAGCCGTTCAACGGTATTATACAAACAATATTTTATTAACATATTGAAATAAGATAAAATACAGTTGGCCAAACATATGAAGTATATATTGATAGCGACGAACATGAAAAAATGTAAAATATATACTATTAATAAAAGTTAATTAAAGCCTAAATTAAAAAAATTATTAATTGAAACAAACCATCTATACATTTTGATATCTCCAGTAACTTTTGACCCTATTTTTATGAGATAATGGCATTTTTGGCAATTTTTTGAATGGTGGTCGGAAACGGGTTACTTGCTGGACGGTATCAGGAAAACTTCAACTAAGCGGTCGGTAACTGGAGCTTTTAAGAAGGACAGGCAAACATATTAATAATATTTTTTTTTGTATACTCTGACAACATAAATATTGATAATTATACTTTATAATGAAAGTCTCAACAATAAGGTTTAAAGTAAGCTATATATATAGTTTATAAATCAGTTTACGTTTATCTTTGGACGGTTTATTTGAAAAAAGGGCGAGAGTGGTCGGACTTGGGCGCATTTACGTTAAATACTACTATAATTTTGACTGATAATGACTCATAGAAGGAGTCGAAATATATTGTAAGTATATACTTATTTGTTTTTGTTGTTTATGTGTATAATTTTATATTTTTATTTATATATACATATAAGTATAAACCAAACAGTTTAAATTGTCATTTTGTGTTGTATCAATCTGCCACTAGGTGGCGTCACTTCTGCAACTTTACTTTGGTCGTGTAATACTCTAATGTCTGCCTGTGTTTTATGTTTTACGGTAATAATAAATCGACTGTTCTTCATTCAATCCTGTTTTGATTTGCCCAAAATCCATCACATGTTTTATTTAAACACAATAAGTAATTAATTACATAACAAATACATATATTATTTATAAACCTAAAATAAAATAAAATAATCCTATAGTAGGTGACTGGGACAAAAACCAAATAAGTGATAAAATAAAATAAAATAGAAGAAATAAAATTTATTTATTATACGTTTAATAAATAACAATCCATAAATAATTAAAAGCCGTTCAAAGATGAATAATATAAAATATATTTATTTCAAATTGTTTCAAATGAGAGGTCACCTAAAATAACTAAACTAAAATATAAACATATCGTATGATAATAAAATTGATAAGTAATAGTCAGAAAATAAAAAAAATAATTACCTAAGTTAAAAATGAAAAAAAAAATGTTATTTGAGGTGGTAGAGCTGATGCCGGGCTCGACTGTGGAGGTACCACCATCTTACTTGGAGACCACCTCGAAGTTATTCGGGGGAGAGTAAGAGGACAGCTCACAAGCAAAAAACCAGGAGGCCCATGGGACCGATGGATGGCGGTATCGGTATATCCATCCCTAATAGCCAGGCCTTATATGGAACAGACTGATGACGGGCAGCGGCGTCACTGCCCAGCGTGTGTGAGTATGGGCAATTCTTCCAGGATGACCGCCGGGAGTGACAAAGTCCTGGAAAGTTCAGCAGTGGACGAACTGGGCTGATGGATGGATGGATTTGAGATGGTAGCTCAATCTGGATTTCGAAATATACAAATTCTCATTATTTCTAGTCTAGTGGTGAGATTATGCTTTAATTATCAATGTTTCTTGGAAAGAGAGTTTTATTGGAGCGTATTTCTAGTAATGATCTGAATGTACAAGGATATCACGGTCATTATGTTGATAAGCTTGAAGTATTTCCTAGAAATAAATGTCTATATTTTGTTATGATAACCTTGTCATTTGATTATATAGGTACTTATATATTTCAGCCCACTGTTGAACTCTATTTACAATCTGGATTCAATTCTTTTGGCAGTATAATGATAAGTACTCGTTGTATATCTGCTGCATTTACCTACATTGTTATCGAGTTACTTAGGATCTTCTGTATGAGAAGAGTTTATTGGTAATTAATAATTTATTACTGCAATTGAGGTACCAGTGTCGTCGGCAAATCATCATATATAGTATATAGGGCATATCACGAAATCTGTTAAAACTATAGGGGTCGGCTCACTCCGCCCCGCTTCACTCGGCTCCTGAAATTATGATCACCTCGCTTCGCTCGTATCACACCTAGTTTCATTTCATTCAAATAACAATGTATTCATTGAAAAATAATAAAAAGAAAGCCTTTATTACAAATATTACAAATAAAAATAAAAAAATAAAAAGATACAGTAGTTGGCTTCATTGTCCATTTTTAACAAAATGGCCACGACATCTTTACCGCGTTATAGGCACAGTGTCAACATCTACGTACGGAGGTATTTTTGTTTATCACCACGCTGGAAATACATCAACTTGTTACGATTTAACCTTTAGTTTATTGTGATAAATATATATGATAAAGTGGCAATATCACTGCCAAGTGCATACTTAGGTGCTTTAAGGGTGCATGTAAAGGTGCTCCCTACAACCACTGATTACTGCAAGTACGTCCGACGCACCCTGCACTGTTAGACTTAGACACAAACTGTTAGACTTACAACTAACTAACTAATACTTCACTTCAACTGTTAGACTTCGGCCGTGACTTGTCACCACCCTCATGACAAAACCAGATATAGCCAGATATACTCGCAGAAGCTATTAATGGAAATGATAGGCTGTTGCCGCCAATATCAGGAGATAAATACCTGAATACTTACGAAAATTTACTTCAGTGGAAAAAAATAATAAAAGTTGCTTAATAAAAGTCATTTTCGGAAAACTTTCTGATGGCATACGTCAGTGAACTGGCAAAGAAATATTAACCATCTTCAAATTAATTGTACATTCAATATTGACAAGCACCATCGAGTATAAAAATGATAATAATTATAAAATATTTAATAATAAAATATTTAATAATAAAATATTTAATAATAATAATAAATATTTAATAATAAATATTTTTTCTTAAATTTTCCTGAGTGTTTTTGTTACAGTTTCCCAAACTTTTTTCGTATGTTAAGTAACTGACGCTAAATTATCGTAGCTTATCGTAGCTTATCGTAGCTTATCCACCTGAAACTTTTCAGTTGCAGTATGTTACTGTTACATTACATCCTGGAAAAATTTGGGCTTTCACTCACTCACATTATCTGATTCATCTGAAACTTCACATGTGCAGTCTCTATTACCTATTGGTTAAATTTCACCTTGTTTAAATTTTATTAACTCACACTATGCATTGAAAAGATCTGTGGTCGGTACGTAGTTATGATACACGTGGGTAAGGGTAATAACTTACTCGAAACGTATGAAGCTCGTGAGTTATTGCTTACTTACCGCACTTGTAGCATAAACTACTATTATGTTACAATTAATTTAATATGTAGATATATTAAAAAAAATGCATACCAATCTTGGTGAAACATGTATTTTGATTCTTAATACACTTGAACTACTCCCAACTAACACACAAGCTGCTTAAATAGCCTTTGGCCAGCCTGAATGCTGTATAATAGCTGTACAAGGGCTTTATTGTTATCCTTAAGCTGTAAAGCAGCGTATTTAAAAGTTCTTCAACAGGCAGGTCGTACAGTAGCCATAAAAAGATAACTTTTATGCCCAAGGAGATACAAAGGCGTGTTATAGAGCTATCGTACCGGCCTAAGAAGTAAAGCAGTGTTATAAATACCTATTATAACACTCTGTGATCTAAAAGAGATCTTTGATAGGTAAAAGTGTTTGAATGGAGTTATAAGCTTCTTTTAAAACGCTTTAAGGTATATAGAGTAGTATTTTAAAGCCTTCAGCTCTCAAATAGAGTTTATAAGAGCCTTTGTAGGGCTATATCTACAATAGAGTAATATAACTCCGTAGAAGCGTAAAAACCTGTATATTTGCTGCCTTTACAGCCACTATATGGTAAATAGCTGGACAAAGAGGTTTTATCCAGCAAAAAGAGAGGAAAACACATTTATATCGTCACTATAACGGCCAAAGCAGAACAAGAGCGCTTATAATCGTTATTAAAACATATGTAATCTGCCATTTTGTTCAAGTATTCAGCAAATCTACCATGGAGAGGAAAAAATCATAAAATCAAGAAAAAAATGTGGTAGTGTGAAAAAAAATTGCACAGAATACCAAAATATACTCAAATAACTCAATGTCAAGGCCAAAGATTTGAAGGAGTGAAAAGTCAAGTCCAAAAACAAAACAGTGAGGGTTCTGTCGTTTCAAATTTTGAGTCTAGTAGCAATAGTGTATCCTGTAGCAATGCTGTAGCTGACAATATTACCTGTGATTTTTAAGAAGTTGTGGCAGAAGGGATTAAGGCGGGAGAATTCGTGAGAAGACAAAATTTGACGCTCTTCACCCCACGTAAATCCTTATCCCTCTCGTTGCTTTTGCCACGCGCTTTTTCGCGCGGCACGCTCTATATTTTATAGATAACTTGTCTAAAAAATATGATTGCGGACAAGTTGCGATATACATATATTATTAAATATATAGGTACATACAAGTATTGTTAATACTTGCTATGTGACATGTTCGGGGAAAAAATTGTAGTTGGCAAAATTCGAATATAGTAATTATCCATAATAGCTAGACAATGTCCATAATAAATATACCTACAAGCATTTTTAAATATTTGTTATGTGATATTATACGTCCGGTAAAAATGCTTGTTGTAGGCAAAGTCGGAATAGAGTTATTATTCATAATGGCAATGTGCAAAATAACTGACAGGTACCTGACTTATTTTCAGTCTCTACAATAGTTTTTCTAGTGTTGGATAGATCAAATTAATCATGGCTTCGGAAAAAATTAAACTGAAACTGATTGTAATGGATTTATTTAATGTTTTTAGAGAAATGAATTGGTATACCAAAAAAAATTGTATGTCCTTATCTCTGAAACTGTTGGACCGAAAAATATGAAAGAATTATCAATTACAGAGTATTACGTTAATATTTAAGGAAAACTATAACGATTAAAAAAACAATAATAAATCTTGAAAATAAAGAAAATACAAAAAATTCCAATTATTACAAACTCGAATGAATTCATCATATCTGAATATATATAAAGTTATTTCCACGACAAAAATTGATGTTATTTTAACTCCCCAGGATATTGCGTGTAAATTGGTGTGTATGACATATCAAGGAGAAATGTATGTTTTACCCTTGTTACATTCATTAAAAAAAAAAAACAATGTAAATAAATCTAACTAAGTTTAATTTAGTTTAAACTAAGTAGATAACCTTGGCAATTATCAGAGATTGCTTTTAAGCCACCAACCAGATCTTTTTGCAACGATGTTGCTCTTTAACGTTATTCATTTTGTTTCCTTGAAATTTAAGTTTTCTGAGCGGTTAAGCCTATTTCTCAACGCACTATATTGTAGCACTACATACATAGTAGTTAATAAAATATATTAATCAGTAATTTAAGAACTTGAACTTTTAATTAGTACTTAATTAAATTACTCTTGAGATCAAAATTTAAATTCTTGATAAAGTAAATAACATAATTAAATCTCTAAACAGAATTTGAGATCACCCTAGCAGACAATTATAAATTAAATAAGATGATGTCTACAAATTAAACATTAAATAAATTTAACATATAACACATACAATTATATATAGGAAAGAAAAAAATAAACTTGTAAACTTTGTTGTTTGAATACGTTTTTATTTTTCTTATAAAAAATTGGAATCTAAACTGAAATTCTCGGCAAGAGTATTCAAATTCACTTGTTCTCGGTATTGTGCAGGACGCCGAAAGGTCATCTATTCGTCTTCATGTTCAGTGTCGGTATTTTCTAGTATTACTTAAAGTTCGTCATTGGCCAATTCATAAGAAAGAAGATGATTTTTTTTAAGCGAGCAATTTATTCGCAGTCGTTCGGGTGCAGGAATCGAGTTCTGGTCTTCAACAATTTATCATCTTTGGCATCTTTTTTGGGCCATTTAAGTATGCCACCATTTTCTCATTGAGATGGCAAAATGCTTAGTTGTAATTTCCCCTTTCAACCATCTTCACAATTTTGAAGGGGATTCTGAAAAGTAAAACATAGTTTGAACATTGAACATAGATGGGTACATACATAGGTATCGGTGCATCATCATGAAATGAATCCCCGAGGGGGTTTCAGAGGTGTTTCCGAGTGTGGACTGTGAAATGCTAGTCACAGTCCACACTCGTTTATACCTAGGTTTCACTGATTACATCCTAGCACGACGGGTAGTTACTGAGCCCTATCGTCGTACTTCGGACACAAACAAACCGAACACAAATGTGCCCCTACGGGATAACATTTACTCCAGAGTATAAGTCAAGTCATTAATCACTAGGCCACAGGGATGATCAACATAGGTATAATTTTTATTAATAAATAACCTACCCGAATGCTAAAAGATTGAAATACAAATAATTCTTGTTATTGTTTTAGTATAAATGTAAATCTATACCTATAAAATATTTTAAGCTCGTGTCTCATTCCGTCAACTGAACAACTGAACACTAATTCTTAGAATCGTAGTTATCGTAGACAAACAAAGACAACACAGGTGCAAGCGATGACGCTCAGCGCTAACACACCCCGCGCGTCTCTCCACTCTCACTCCACCCACTTAAATAAGGATGCAGTTGTGCAAAAGAATGAGAAGAAAAATACTTCGTACACGCAAAGTTCTGATGCTTATGCTTTTAAATAAAAGAACTTTAGTTTTTTATTAAACTTCACGAATAATTTTTGTATTAAAAAGTTAAATTGTTTTTTTAACAAAATAGGTAAGCAATGAATCATGAAAGAGTACATTCAGTGTGGGAATAAAAAGCGAACAGTGGTGGAGGGAAAGAACCTTAAATATTACGGATATAAAAAATATTTTATTACAATAATTAAGTAAAGGGTTTTTAATCCTAGTTTACTCGAAAAAAAACTTACATGAGCAATGAGAAAGTGTAAAAAACAATTTATAGGTGTTTTTAGAATTCAACGACGGACTTCTAATACGTTAATATAATAGGATATATAGTACTCCTTTTTATACACTTGGGCTCTTAAAAGGAGACGTAAAGTGCAGGTGTACGTCCAAAAGAGTACAATTATGCGCCAATACACCAACTGTAGGACCCAAAGCTTTACAACAGCGAATACTAGCGCCTTCGTACGGTTTAAAACCATAGAGTGGACATAGTAAAGCTCTGAGAGCTGTTGTAATAAGACGCCATTAATATTTTGATTAATGCTTATCCTCATGATTATTGCAATATTTTATCATCATAAATATGCAAGAATTCTGCACTTTACACCACCATTTCTCACTCACGACCCTAATAAAACGACCAACAAGTCTGAAATACTATTAAAAAAAAATTATGTCGTTTATAACCCTAAATATAAATGTATTTTTTATATTAAAAACTGCATATATTGTGAGCGCGTCAGTTTTTTAGCTAAAATATATGCATATTTTTACAATGAAATGATACTGGCACTAACATTTCACGTAAATAAAAGGATAAATCAGTATTAAAACTTACCTGTGTATTTATTTTTATTATATCTTCTGCTGTGCTGTCACTTCTTTACCATGTAAATATGATCCACTTTGTTTAAAAAAATAATATGACTTCTATAGAATCAATATAGAGCCATGAAATATATTTCAGATATAGAGTCGCGCTGAAATACGCTGAGAGCTCTATAGTCGCGCTACAAGAACTTATTTTAGATCTCTAGGCACATACTATCGCTCTTGCAGAACCTCTGTATCGTCGTACTAACACACATTTACGGCCACTGTAGGGCGATTGTAGGACCGATAGCTCTACAAAGAGGGGCCTCTTTTGGGGTTAAAGCGGCGCTATAGCCGCTTTTAGAGCCACTGTAGGGCTTCTCTATGGAGCCTATGCCGTAATGTATGGCGCCTCACCGGCTTCTGTACGGCTACTTATAGAGCTTGGGTGCTACTTGGGCTATGTTTTACACAAATACGGGGTGACATTAATTTATACAGCCAAATTCATAGTGACGACTCCGTAAGTGCTCAGTATCAAGGTTCGATGGCACTTTTTGTGAAATTCGTGAATCATTTTATTCGTGTTTCCTAAAAATGCAAGCCCAACTCCGAGTGTACTGTGGGTAACTTTAAACGTTTTCTGTCCTTGATACCGATCACTTACCGAGCCTCTAGTATGAATTTGGCTGCATACATTCTGATTTTAATTTGGACGATATACTATTCCTGTCCCTCTCAGAAAATGAACCAAAGTAGTCTCTCATGGAGGTTGAAGCTGTGATTGGTCAACACAACGAGCTGTGATTGGTCAACACGACGAGCTGTCAAAACGTCTAGCACGTTATATGTCACAATAATAATAATAATAAAGGCGTAGGGATGTGACGACCCCATCGCCTTATGGTATGTCCTGTACGTCCAGTACAATCAGTCACCGCAGGGCGGCTTGTGGTGAGCCGATGGTGAGTGGCGACACCACGGACCCTACCTCCAGGGGACACTATCACACATGCGCTTACACACACACACATATACACACAGCAACACACCCTCCGCCTCTGCGCTTGCCTTAACTAGCTGGCCAGAGTGGAGATATGCTCCAGGTTGGAAGTGTAAAATGTCATAACGCCGGGGGCACATGACTGTATAAGGATCTTGCGCCCCGCAGACTCACCTCTCGACAACCTTAGCTGCTTATATAGTGTTGCCCCCTGGCCGCCCCATGGTGGCTAGATAGGGGGCCCACAACGACTATCCTGTTGGATAGTTATCAAGCAGCAAGTCACCATCTGCCATACTTAAATTTGTGAGAGATTTTCGAGGCAGATGTCCGTTATCTCATTCCATAGCCCTGTTATCTGGCCCATTCAGCATCCCATCCTCATAGCCCACTCCAAGTCGCTTCCTTCCTGGCAATAGTTTGGCAACTGTGGGTGACTGTCCGTTAGTATATCTCAATGATACATTGAGGGAGAGGCCTCCATGGATGCAGCCATCTCACATTTAGATTAAATGGTACCAAAGGCCTCTTCAATGTTGGCTTCGGCCCCATGAATGCCTTTCAAATGACCTCCCTATGGGCCCGGGACTGAAAATCGTACCTACATAATAATAATAATAGTAGTTTATGCTACTCTTACGCCCGTGTATCATACTACGTTTTTCAATGCATGGTGTGAGGAAATAATAAAAAATATAATCTTGTGAACTTTAAATTATAATTGGCTCAAAAGGACTGTATACAGAGCCGTTAAACAGTGGAAAAAAAAGTATAACATTTATGGTTCACAGGAAAGGCTACAGGTTAGCCAACCATTGTGAATAAATAAAAAAAATAATAATAATAAAGCCCTAGGGCAAAATAATCGACTTTCTGTTCGATTTTGATGCATAAAAAGTGGGCCTCTAAAAAATTCTTTATTGCACAGGATAAAATCATCGTACAAAGGCGAGCTTAATACTAATTAGCATTTTCTACCAACTAACCTTTGGCAATGAGGAAATTGTTGAGGGTAGTGCCATACTATTAAAAAGTCGTAATCATGAAAATAGTACATACTTAGATAATAAATAACTAGACTACATACTAATAAACATTAAATACATAAACTATATAAACAGTTTACACAAATATATAAATGTATAGGGTGAAAATTAATTAATTACTCATAACATTATTATAGTATAATATAAGAATAAAAAAAAATCAAGTAATATTCTGCAACTCAAGAAAGTATTGTCTTATTTTGTTCTTGAAGACTGATATTGTGTCATATGTCACAGGCAATAAGTAAAATTCGGCATTTTACAAATGGCATCGTCAGTTTCTAAACGCTCGCTATTTTGTTATTTGACGAATCTTATAATTTCGGGCGGGACGACATCACTTCCTTTGTTGGTGTCACTTGGACAAGACTAGCCAAAGAAAGAAAAATTTGGCATCGAATGGAGGAGGCCTTTGCCCTAAAATGAGTATCCCACCAATCGGGAGTGGCACAATAATTCATAATTTAATGAAATTTTATTTATTATTATTATCACAATTTTTATATGTGTCTAATCATTAATCATTAATTTATAATTTAATTTTAATCTGTTTTGTCACTTGTTTCCGAATTTTGTGCATTATATAGTGTAATGTAAATTTTGAAATTGCATGGGAAATTAATAAAGGCTATTATTATTATTATATTATTATTATATTATTATAATTTCGGCATTTTCTAATATACCTCGGCATATAGTAATTCTGTTAGAAGTGTTGAGGGTCGCCTCGCTCCGCTTCGCTCGGCTCCCAATATGTACATACATGTAACCCTAACACGCTCCCTCTTGCTCCGCTCACCTTCTCACCTATTTTAACTTTTTGGGAAAGACTTCTGATTTCGGCTTTTTAGAAAATGATGAAGTCATTTTACAAACGACGAGCATTTTTAGGGTTCTGTAGTACCTAAAAGGTAATTTAAAAATACCTTTATGGTGAGACTCCGTTGTCCGTCCGTCCGTCCGTATGTCACAGCCTTATAACTTTAGCACCGTTAAGAGGATGGCATACCGTAGCAACTTTTTTTATTATTCGTCCAGCACAATAATTCCAATTGCAAAGACCTTATTTGCTTTTGATAGAGGCGATTATATTTTGGCTCATTGGCCTCTTTTTCTTGGACAATCACGCAGCAAAACAACAAATTGGTGTGTTTTTAGCTAATACTGAAATATTTTGCAGGGAAGAAAATATTGGATTTAAGTAAAATTCCTTCATATTTCTATTAACTATATTATGAAAAAAAAAAACAGGTTGATATCTTGAAACGAACATTTGAAAACAAAAAAAAAAAGAAAGTGGAAAACATTTTTTTTGACAAATTTATAAATCTTAGTAGGACATTGTTTATAATTAAAATCCCTAGATAAAAGATCAATAAATTAAACATATTTAATTTATCTTCATTCGCCCAGATGAAGGCAGTCTAAATCTGCTGAAACTGGTCGGCTTTCCCGATCATAACACGTATTGAGGTGAGCCATTTTTATATAAATCATGAATTATCCTCATGTCTCATTTAACTCTATAAACATATTTTCTTCAATATGAGAGAGACCTAGTTTCTTCCAACGAACCCTTGAAAACCTGGCGTTGTTGATGTTCTAGCGTCAGGTGTCCCGTTAAAGATAACCACATGAAATTTGGCACAAAAATAGAATCAATTCGCCCACATATCACGGTGTAAAAAAATATGAATAATTTAAAATTTTTCAATTTTTTTCTAAAACAAAAGTGAGAAAAATAAAAATATTATCCTAAATACAATATAATATGATTTATATAATAATTTATAAAAATACAACATGGGCATCAAAATGTAGATATTAAAAAGTTGATTGTAAAGATATATAGTTTAGCTATATTAAATTGCATCTATGTCGAGAAATCCTTGAAAAACCATAAAAAAAATGTATGTCCCCCCCTTATCTATAAAATCTTGACTAATAAAAAAATCTTACAACAAATTGGTACTCACATCATTTTTGAAACAATATAATAATTCACAGCAGTGTGAGCACTGTCCGACCTGCCCGTGACCATATGCTGAGATACCTTGAGATACTGATGATTCAGTGATGAATATTTGTATCCCGCAAATGAAAAACAAGTAAATCGTATTATTGAATTGAAGTCTCATAATCATTGAGAATTGAAGCCAAAATGAAGGAAATAGAGTCCAATGTTGTGCGGCACTAAATTGCAGGAAAATGAGTGAAGTTGGATCGCAAAATCGGCTCTGTTCTAGTAAGAGAAGGTCAGGGGGTGAGTCGTTTAGAGTTTGTTGATAACGTGCCATAAGGCGGGTGTACACTATTATATGACCAACTAAATAAATATTCTGCTTTCTGCACTTTTATATGCTTTTAAAACACATTGCCTCATCAACGGTATACTTAAAAAAAAAACGGCTCTTTCCGTGGTTGAGACCAAAGTTTAAAGTTGCATAAAATAAGTAGGACCTTGATGAGCAAATAAAAATATGTTTGACAGGGATTTTATTATTTTAGATAAAACTAAAATTATTGGGACGAGCCCTTCTGCGCCCAAGTCCAGGAAACTCTTTTAAATTCTGCGACAAACGCTGCAGACCGGGCTTGGTCTTCTAGCCACTAGTGAGCCAGAGTCGGGGTATTGGATACACGCGGTACCATCGCCTATTATTGGTACCTTATTCGACCGCACCACTTTCTCAGTGGCCATCGGACTGCGACTGGGCGTTCGCTGTCTTTGCGGGGAGAGAGTTGACCACCTCTGTCACCATGGCCTGTCATGTCAGCGTAGCGCTGGCCGCCTGCCCCGCCACGCTCGACATCATCCTTCGGGCTCTTGCCAGCGTTAATTAGGGTTGCCAACTTTTTTTAAGAAGAAATAAAGTATATCTGATTTCAGGGAAGGTAAATAAAAAGTACGGTCCTTTAGAAAAAAGTATTCTTTATTCAAAAGAGTTCAAAGATTTTTTGAAAAAAATGTCTTGGTAGCTGCGGGCGGTAGGAACTAGGAAAGCCAGACTACATACTAATATCTTCAAATCCTTTTGTGAAACTATATTTTTGTGCTATTTGCATAAACACAAACGCACAACATAAAAAAATATCATCCACAATGAAGGAAGTCATACATTTTCCCTTGGATTTCTTTACGGCTCTGTTTTTGTTTTCAGTTTACGTCTAATTTTATGTAAAGATTGAAATAAAGTATTTTCACGTACTTTATTGGTATTCAAAAGTATAAAGTACAGGGACCCAAAATAACGTAAGATACTTTATTTTAAAGTACGGTTGGCAACTATATATATTTTATTTCATTATATAAAATTACATATGTACACATTAAAATTGGTTACATATATATATATATATATATATATATATATATATATATATAAATAATTACGGTGTTACTACAAATAGTGGAGTATTTATAATAAATAAATAAATGACTGTTTATTTTCAGATTAAAAATCCACCGTTATTATTTGAGGTTAAACATAAACCTACCTAAGGTTAGTTTTAGGCTTAAAACTAGGTTAGTAAAAGAAGGGAACATGTATAAAATTGATTATTTAAATAATCCAATGGATCTTTCCATCCAGAATTTCTGGATGGGACAATCCATTTGGTCCGCAATCGTCTTCAGGATGCCGTTGCCACTGCCCCGTAGTCTGAGTAGCATAGAGGCAGTTTTCTTGCGCATTATGGCGTAGAAGTCATCTGTACGCGCCTTTATTTATAGCCATACACCAATATTTTCGTCATGAAAGCATGAAACTTGGTATACTTGTTACTTAGGTGTACTGGAGTAGAAAACGCCCGGGATACAGCGGGTAACACTCTGCTGGGGGGGGTCAGAGGGGGGGGAAGTTTCCTTACGCTGCGCCCTCTTTTGAGCCTCATATCTGCTCATTTATACCTATTAGGGCAAGTGTGGTGTCATTTTCAGATAAATAAAGGATGGCCAATCATTTTCTGGTATATAAAAAACACCTCTACATAGAAAAAAAAAGAAATACGACGCAAAATATGAAATATTATTAACAAAAAAAAACTAGAAATGTCGATAAATTTCAAATTAGAAAAGATATCGACATAAAAAAAATATATTTAGAAAGCCACATTCATCCAAATTCCAACAATATAAATTTTATTGGAATGATTTATGAAAAAATGTGAAAAAAAAAATTAACACAGCGCGGCAGAGCAACGCACTTACTTTTCTTGGAAAAATATTGACAACAAAAACTACTTTTATAGTCGGTAGGTTACCGTTGCTAGTCAAAATAGTGTTTTTAAAAAGAAGACATATTTTTGGATAAACATTGTGTATAGTACACGTATGTATGTATATGTAGTACGTACATATTTTTTTATTTCACATAACTCAGTGCACTTTAGTTGCCGCTGAAAAAATTTGCACCTGGCGCCGCAGATATTTTTGCATCTGCACCTGATCATTTCCATGCAAGCATCGGCAGCTACTGGCAAGTCTATCCATGTAGTTTGCCAGCTGTCATCGATTTTGGTCCATCCCCAATTAGATGGACTAGGAAGATTTTGAGTCGGTAACATCTGACCCCATACATGGACTGCTTGAAACACTGCTCGCAGGAAATGCTGGTGCAGAGCTCCTTTTGTGGGTGGTATGTTTTCCAGCTGGCCGTCTTTTTTTGTAAAAAGGTGTTTTCGGCATTCATTTTTACACGAGAATGAGCTAGATCTAAAACAAAACAAAAACATTTACCTGTCATACAAAATAACAACAAATTTTTCTATTATTGCCATCGCATCGCAAATTCTCTCACCAAAAGCTGCCATAAAGCCTTCTGTTGCATCAGGAAAAGCATTCCAGGCTACAATTGCACTTTTCTTTCTTTGCCGTTAAAAGAAGAGACTGTATCACTACCTGTAAAGGCGTGGAACAGAGGTAGAACTTTTGCTTTTTGGGGCCCTGTAAAAGAAAATATTTTTTACATTATCTAAGCACGTCACGTAGATAAATAAAATCATAATCATATAATTGTTACCTAGAGTATTTGCTATTTCATGACAACAAAGGTACTGGTGGTGTTTCCTAGTACTTACGTGTACCCATAGCTCCTCTAGCTGAGGTAATTGTTGCACACTTGCGATTGCCAGCACCACTACATCGGTATCTACAGTGCGAATCATAATCCGTGTAAAACCCTGGCTTACTGTGTCAGTCACATATACCATCATTCTTGTGTCCGCCTCTTCATGGTTACATGACGCTAATCTTTGTGTGTCGCGAGTACTTTTAGATAAGATATTGGGTCCATCTGTAGCATAAACGTCTTTCCTTTCATCAGTCATAAGAAAAACAATAGAGTAAATGAAATAACTCTTCCTTGTTAGTATTGTCTCTCAGAAAGTTTGCCCAACCTTTGGGTATTCTTGTGGTTGCAGTCACCCATGTTCTCAGGCCCCTGCCACGTTTCTCCCTGGTTAAATTTTTCAAGCTTTCGCTGTTATACGTGTCTCAGCGTGTAGCAGAGAGTTAACCAAGGTATCGCGTATAGATATCGTCTGGGACACGTATAACAGCGAAAGCTTGAAAAATTTAACCAGAGAGAAACGTGGCACGGGCCTGAGAACACGGGTGACTGCAATCACAAGAATATCCAAAGGTTGGGCAAACTTTTTGAGAGACAATACTAACAAGGAAAAGTTGTTTCATTTACTCTCTATTTTTTTCTTATGACTGATGAAAGGAAAGACGTTTATGTCACAAATGGACCCAATGTCTTATCAAAAAGTACTCGCGACACACAAAGATTAGCGCCATGTAACCATGAAGAGGCGGACACAAGAATGATGGTACATGTGACTGACACAGTAAGCCAGGGTTTTACACGGATTATGATTCGCACTGTAGATACCGATGTAGTGGTGCTGGCAATCGCAAGTGTGCAACAATTACCTCAGCCAGACGAGCTATGGGTACACGTAGGTACTGGGAAACACCACCAGTACCTTTGTTGTCATGAAATAGCAAATACTCTAGGTAACAATTATATTATTATGATTTTATTTATCTACGTGACGTGCTTAGATAATGTAAAAAATATTTTCTTTTACAGGGTGTCAGATAGCACGACCGGCGGGTGCCCGGTCTTTCCACCAGTCGTGCTACTTAACAAGATAAGATTAAAAAGTGACCTAATTGTAACCTACAGTTGGAAAAAGGTTCTGAAGAAAACTTCGTGGTACTTTACAATTAAGTGTATTTAATTTTATCAAAGAAATGTCCAATTTCACAAGTCAAAAGGTGTTACGGAAAATAGTACATAGTTACAAACTTTTGGCCAAGACCTTCATTTGGCATATATTCTGCCAAGACATTACTAAAACCTTTAGAACCTCTAAATAGTTGTGTCAGGTACCGCCTTAACATCAGGTAGTAATATTACATTGGAATTAGTTTTGCCAAGACATTAATGAAACATTTAAGTGAATAACTAGATGGGTTAGTTACCGCCTTAACCACAGGTAACTAAATTACATGGAATCTTGTGAAATTACATTTGAAAAAAAAACTTTAAGAGTAACAAAACTTGAAAACAAACAAGGGAAATAATTTCCAAATAAAATCTAGCTCTGTGGAGCCGTAGATCCATCTAACAATACATATTTGTCGATCATTCTCTTTAAACCAAATCGTCTGGTACACCATTCAGTTTTACCAGGAAAAATTACGGAACTATTAAATTCTACATTTTAGGTTATTCAGTGAAACAAGAAGAAGAATTTACACTTGGTTAACAATAAGACACATAACTAAGTGTCCTGAAAACAACCGTCCAAGGCACCGTTATTATTTGAGGTTAAACATAAAAATTTCAACACATACTTGAATTCTCCAACATATTCAACAAGAAATGGCACGCCGACCGCTGCCCCACCTCAAGGTCAACGATCTCCGTCCTCGCAGACAAAGGGACTGCTTGACCGTGTACACCACGCGGCGGTCATCTCCCAGCCAGCTGGATAAAATCACCAAAGAAGCAAAACAGCAAAAACTTGAACTTGAACTTGAACTTGAACTTGAACTTGAACTCCCTGGAATTAGAAGAGAATAAACAATATTAAAACCTTTACCACACGGAACGATGAGAACAAAATTCCGGTGACTCAAAATACAAAGAAAGCAATACGTACCATGATCCGACAATAGGTCAGATCTCCCACCAACCCGGCGAAAAAAAAAATCCTTTTTAAACCATGAGAAGAATATAAATATTTTCCTGAAATACAAAAACAATATTATAGAACTATTCCACACAAGATATATACACCAAATTTAACACGAAACCCACCTATTTTATTAAAGACACAACTCCTGTTGGCAGATCCGCCATTATCAAAAATATAAAAAAAATCAAAAATGATGATACACACAACACGAGTCGACAGTAAAAAACCTGGCCGACAAATGACCGAGAAACAACCTCGGAAACCGCAACAGACAAGCGAGCGAACTTCATGTCTAGAACAGAGGGTAAACCGCAATTTACCGTCAAGCAAAACAACGACGCGAAAACTTTGTGATAACCGCACCTTACAAAATTTGGAATGCTACAAGGGCCACAAAAAGCAAAAGTTCTGCCTCTGTTCCATCCACGACTTTACAGGTTATGATACAGTCTCTTCTTTTAACGACAAAGGAAAGAAGAGTGCATTCGAAGCCTGGAATGCTTTTCCTGATGCTACAGAAGGCTTTATGACAGCTTTTGATGAGAGAATTTGCGATGCGATGGCAATAATAGAAAAATTTGTTGTTATTTTGTATGACAGGTAAATGTTTTTGTTTTGTTTTAGATCTAGCTCATTCTCATGTGTAGATGAATGCCGAAAGCACCTTTTTACAAAAAAAGACGGCCAGCTGGAAAACATACCACCCACAAAAGGAGCTCTGCACCAGCATTTCCTGCGAGCAGTGTTTCAAGCAGTCCATGTATGGGGTCAGATGTTACCGACTCAAAATCTTCCTAGTCCATCTAATTGGGGATGGACCAAAATCGATGACAGCTGGCAAACTACATGGATAGACTTGCCAGTAGCTGCCGATGCTTGCATGGAAATGATCAGGTGCAGATGCAAAAATAACTGCGGCGCCAGGTGCAAATGTTTTCAGCGGCAACTAAAGTGCGCTGAGTTATGTGAAATAAAAAATATGTACCTACTACATATACATACATACGTGTACTATACACAAGGTTTATCCAAAAATATGTCTTCTTTTTATAAACACTATTTTGACTAGTAACGGTAACCTGCCGACTATAAAAGTAGTTTTTGTTGTCAATATTTTTCCAAGAAAAGTAAGTGCGTTGCTCTGCCGCGCTGTGTTAATTTTTTTTTTCACATTTTTTCATAAATCATTCCAATAAAATTTATATTGTTGGAATTTGGATGAATGTGGCTTTCTAAATATATTTTTTTTATGTCGATATCTTTACTAATTTGAAATTTATCGACATTTCTAAATTTTTTTTTGTTCATAATATTTCATATTTTGCGTCGTATTTCTTTTTTTTTCTATGTAGAGGTGTTTTTTATATACCAAAAAATGATTGGCCATCCTTTATTTATCTGAAAATGACACCACACTTGCCCTAATAGGTATAAATGAGCAGATATGAGGCTCAAAAGAGGGCGCAGCGTAAGGAAACTTCCCCCCCCTCTAGCCCCCCCCCAGCAGAGTGTTACCCGCTGTATCCCGGGCGTTTTCTACTCCAGTACATCTAAGTAACAAGTATGCCAAGTTTCATGCTTTAATGACGAAAATATTGGTTCCCATACATTGGGTTCCTATAAATCTTCCACTAAAAACAGTGTTTAACTTTAGACAGTGTTTAAATCTGTTGCTGTCACTTTTTTACGATAAGAAAGAAAAGGCGACAACAACAGATTTAAACACTGTCTAAAGTTAAACACCGTTTTGTAGTAACACAGTTAATGTTTAAACGAGCAGCACTGGTTGGCGGAGGACGAGACGTCTCCAGAGCCGAGACGGGTGCGTCTCTGCTTCCGCCAACTGGCGTCACACGTCACTCCTCTCATTTTTATAGCATGCAGTGTTTACCTGTTATTGTAGTTACACTCTATTCCTACCGTACGCTAGATTAATTGTATGTTGTTAAGTGTATCATCTGTTGGTAGACCAAATAAATAAATAATAAATAAATAATAAACCCTAGCGTCAATGTACCTACTGCCTTTCAAGAACCGAATGGTCTATTTCGTGACCATGGTAAGAGATGGGATGTCGCTGATACACTGGAAGAACGGGAGGTCCCTGGTGTGGGACGCGACTTGTGTCGACACAGTTGCTCCGTCCCACCTGTAGGCGACCGCCGGGTGGCAGCAGTGTCTGCCGACAGGATGGAACTACGCACGTACGCAGCGTTAGGTGCGGGCTACATATTTGCGCCTTTCGTCGTTGAAACCCTCGGGCCATGGGGCCGGGAGCACGACAGCTTTATAAGCAGCGACTGGCCGACGTCTCAGTAGATCCCAGGGCTGGCGCATACGTCGCCCAAAGAATTGACAAGAGGTAATGCCGCTCGTGTCCTGGGTACTCTTCCCCGAGACGACAGCGATTTTGGCTAAATTTTTTATCTTTAGGAATTATTATTTTTCCATCCATCGATCAGCCTAGTTCGCCCACTGCTGGACATAAGCCTTTTTGTCACTCCCAGCGGTCATCCTGTAAGAATTGCCCATACTCACACACGCTGGGCAGGCGGGTTGGTGAGCGCGGTGCCGGAACCCTCGCACCAGTGACGCCGCTGCCCGTCACCAGTCTGTTCCATATAAGGCCCGGCTATTAGGGATGGATATACCGCCATCCATCGGTCCCAGGTATGGTGAGTCTTCTGGTTTTTTGCCTGTGAGCTGTCCTCTTACTCTCCCCCGAATTACTTCGAGGTGGTCTCCGAGTAAGATGGTGGTATCTCCACAGCCGAGCCCGGCATCAGTTCTACCACCTGTGCAGTATTATTTTTATTATTTGTTAATATTATGTTATTTAAGTTTGTTTCATTTTTTTTGTAGATAAAAAAATACCTATCTTATACAAGAGTAAAAAAAAAAATTGTAAGCTAAATAATTTATCTGTTAATTGCGAGAGCTTTTAGTTATCCATTTTAAAGTTTGAATTAGCTTTTTGCGAAATTAGGACACTACCAAGGTCACTGAGGTTAGGAAAAAATGAGGGATAGGGCATCGCTTTAGGTTACTGTGCTTTAGACTAGGGCTTCCCAAAGTGTGCGTCGCGACGCCCAGGGGCTTCGCGACATTATTCCAGGGGCATCGCGACGTTTCGGTCGTTTAGACAGAAGGAGAAGAACAATTAATAGAATTGTCCTGTGACTCCACTGCTTGAGCTCAATTTCTCACGAATATCATGCCATCAGTACTGCAGCATTGACGGTTCTATTACCATTTGCAACATCGTACTTGTGCGAAACAGGCTTTTCTGACGCAAATAAATGTAGAGAAAGATATGAGAGTGGCAATTTCTAAACTTCAGCCCCGTTTTGAGAAGCTATTTTCAGAAAAGCAAGCACATCCTTCTCATTAGTAGCCAGCCAAGAAAGAAAAATAAATATCTCTTTTAATTTTTAGTCTTCTGTTTTGTGATTGCGCTTAGTTACTAATAAAAATTATAAATGGTATTTGGAGTTTTTTTTATAAATTGTTCATAGGCTAGAAGTACACACGGTAGGTACTTTTTGGCGCAAGAGGGGAGGCGAAAGAGAGGGGGGGGGGGTCGCAAAAAAATGGCAAACTCCCATGGGCGTCACAGCAAAAATAAGTTTGGGAAGCCCTGCTTTAGGCAATCAATTCATATATAAATAGTAAACAGAATGGTCCAAATGACGTCAGCCAGTCGAGGCTTTTCCAAGAAAATGTAAGTTTATAGTATTGTTATTATTGTTACAGTTGTGATACTGTGTATGTGTGTGTACGTGTTGTGTAAAACTTGTAGTAATTACTTGTGTGAGTACTTGTGTAGTACTTGCAGAAAATTGTTACAAAAATAACTTAGAGCGTCAACTTTGTGTAAAGCGCACAATGTTGCCCAAAATACGATGTAACATCACGGTGTCGTGTAGAGGATATAGTAACGTATCTTTTAGGGTTCCGTAAGTTCTGAATGTAAATGTGAACCCATAAGCTAAACGTAACTCCAAGTGCGGGCCATATTTTCAATCTGAATACTCTTCAAGTGGTTCCGTAAGCCGACGAGTAATCGAAAATGGCCCAGTTATATTGTTTTTTAAAACTTTTTTTTATATTTCTGTATTAAAGGTACCCAAATGGGATGACCAAAGCTTAGTTATTGTTTTTTTTCCTTTTCTTGTGGAAGTAATATGAATTTGATATTATTTTGCTTTTTGTAACTTGTGTTATTAGAACATTCAAGTCAAAATGTCTGGAATTTTCTTTTACATATTATAAAGATATACTACGTAGATATTTTTTCAGCTTTAAATTAACCCGAAAAGTATTGAAATATTTAATTTAGGCATCGGATAGAAGTCAGATGAGATGTTTTATATTGTTATGTAACAATTTTGTAGATTTTCTTTGATCAATTATGTATAGTTTTACATTATAACATTATTTTTACATTATAGTACAGCACGACGTTCAAATTTATTGAATTGGAGTTACAGCAAGATAAGAATTGCGTCAGCCAGTGGCCAGTTTCCTGTTACGAGCATTACAATGGGACTAATTAAGTGTCGAGTCAGATAGTTAGGGTTCCGTAGTACCTACAAGGTGCAAAAAGAACCTTTATGGTGAGACTCTGTTTTACGTCCGTCCGTCCGTATGTCACAGCCTCATAACTTTAGCACATGAAATTTGGCACAAAAATAGCATTAATTTGCCTACATATCACGGTGTAAAATAATATGAAAAATTTTTAATTGTTCAAAATGTTTTTAAAACAAAATTGAGAAAAATAAAAATATTTTCCAAAAAATACAATATGGGTATTACATTGTAGATATTAAAAAGTTGATTAATATATACTTTTAGTATATTTACTGGCACTGGTTTCAAGAATTCTTTAAAAAAAACACAAAAATATGCATGTATCTCCAGAAATTTCAATATTTTCAGCCTCTCTGATTTAATTTCTATGGCTACTTTCTTTACCAAAATCATTTTTAATAATTTCTATGCTGATTGTGAAGCTCTGTACAAAGAAAAATAGCTGTAAAAAGTAATAGAAATCATTGAAAATAAAAAATTATGTAACTTTGGCTCCTACTGCAAAAAAATATAAAAAGATTGAAAAATGTTCTTAGGAAAATTTGCTTAGTATTTGGATTCTTGGAACGTGATTTACTTTAAATGTGTTGAATTTTTCTTTTAGATAGATAGATAGATAGATAACTTCTTTATTCCATTTCCACAGCATTACACGACAAAGAAAACAAAACAAAAAATACACATTTAACAATTAAACAATTAAAAGAGAAAAAAAAAATATAATAACACAACTAAAACTAATAAATAATGTGAGTGCTGTGGTAGTGGAAAAGGTCCTCAACTCAGCATAATGCAGAGGCAAGCCACTGCGCTGATTTTCAGTTGAGGCCCGTTTCCAAAACCGACCTTATGCTATATATACAAAATAGGTGAACAATTGCTAAGAGCCGGTGGCAATATTAAAGTTAAAAACAAAAACAAAATTTCTACCATAAGGAAGGTTATTTAAAGATAATTAAAGATAATTAAAAGATAGCAGTTAATAAATAAATGAATAATAATAATAATAATAATAGGTGTCTATATGTTTATGTAAATAATTGGAAACAAAACATTTTGCGTAATAATCCAGTTTTATTTTATTTGGGCTCATTAATTATTTGTTGATAAATACAAAATTCTTTGTATTTAACCCTAAAGCTCTTAATTGATTTTTAGCAAATGTTTTTAAAAGACGTTTTGCAATTTTATGCAATAACCAACGGGACCCAATTACTAAAGACTCCGCTGTCCGTCTGTCTGTCCGTCTGTCACCAGACTGTATCTCATGAACCATGATAGTTCCAATCCAATCCATCAGCCAATATCGGTCCACTGCTGGACATAGGCCTCTCCAAGGGCACGCCACATTTTTCTATCCTCGGCCATCCTCATCCAGCCACTACCGGCAATCTTTTTTAGATCGTCAGTCCAGCGAGCTGGCGAACCATGATAGCTAAACAGTTGAAATTTTCACAGGTGATGTATTTCTGTTGCCGGTATAACAACAAATACTAAAAAACAGAATAAAATAAATATTAAAGGGGGCTCCCATACAACAGACATGTTTTTTTTGCCGTTTTTATAGATAATGGTACTGAACCCTTTGTGCGCGAGTCCGACTCACAATTGGCCGGTTTTTTCAACTTTAACCCCCTTTTTCAACTTCTTATATTGGATTTTTTATTATTGAAGTATAATCTATAGGCACTAAGGCATCTTTTGCGCATAGCACGATAACGGAAAATAAAAAATATTTTATTTTTTTCGTTCAAGCGAAGATCCACCCTAGTGTAAAAGCCATACGGATATGAAAAATACTGGAACTACCTTTTGACGACGACTCTGGAAAGTGTTATGCAATAGGTACCTATGATTATTTTTCTATTATCTATACGTCACACATGGTGTGCTCAGATAAAAAAATATAGTTTTAAGTATAAAGGATGATATTATGCATTAATACAACAGTTTTCATTACCACACATTCCCAACAAATGAAATACAATGTAACCGCGGTCCGTTTGGAAAGAAATGAATGTGACTAGAATTTGGATGCCTTGCAAATATAGTAAAATATGCAGCAAACACTTTCGAAATGAAGACATCATGATCATCATTCATAATAAAGGCGTAAATTATTAGGAAAATCGGCGTTTCCTATTTGCACTGTAAATTTTATTTATTTAATTTATTACACTTTTTGTACTTTTACAAACATAATTTACAACACATGTTCACATAAACGACAGACATTGTGTACAAAGGCGGTACTTATTGCTAATAGCAATATCTTCCTGGTAACCTTTGGGTGGAATGAAAAATATGTCAACGATAAAAAGGGTAGCGTTAATGCTAATAAAAAAACAACGTGCTAATTTTAACCAAAATGTAATATTAATTAACATAATAATCTAATATATATTTTATATTTAACAAAATACATACACGTACAAAAATTAAAATAAACGTAAATAAATAAATACGTATACATACTTAAATATTTAATATTAGGGACGGGATATTTAGATGGAGTTCTATTTTGACGGGTATTTAGAATGAAAAAGTGCTTCAATTTGATTTTAAATAAGTTAACATTTTTCAACTTTTGGATAGAAAGGGGCAAACGGTTCCAGAGTCGTGCAGCATGAAAAGTAAACGAATCATTGTAAAAACCTGTTTTCGCTTCAGGAAGTGCCAATGTTTTCATATTACACAAACCTTGTAACCAAACTCTCTGCCTTGATCGGAGAGAAAACTAAATCTTTCTCGCAAGTAACAGGGAGCAGATGGATTGTTAAGGACATCATGAAGAAGAGAAAGAATGTGAGCATTTCTGCGAAAACGAATGGGGAACCAGTTTAACTGCGAACGGAATTCAGATACATGGTCATATTTGCGAAGATAGAAAATAAAACGAATACAAAGATTCTGGAGGCGTTCGAGTTTATTAAGTAGTTCCTCAGTAAGGTCCAAGTGACAGGAGTCCGCATAATCTAAAATAGGGAGGAAGAATTATTGCGCTAACGTCATTTTGGTTTTTATTGGAAAAAAGCTCTGCAAGTGCTTCATTGCGTAAAGAGTACCATACATCTTCCTACTCAGGGATTCTACGTGAGGAGCTCAAGAAAGTGTTTTATCAAACGTGACCTCTAAGTTTTATACGGTGCCGCTGTACGGTATTACAGTACCACCAAAAATAATCTTGGTAATTTGGTCATCATCTACTTTGGCAAGCATTTTTGAGCTACCATGACTATAGCTTGCGACTTGCTAGGATTTACTAGAAGACCGAAAGCCTTTGCCCACTCCGCTGGTGCCTGTAAATCTTTATTCATAGATTGGATTGCTTCATTTAGGCTCTCGCCGGGCGCATTAACATACAGTTGTAGATCGTCTGCATAGAAGTGGTAGCGAGAAGATAGTTGTTTGGCAAGGATGTTTATAAAATATTGAAAAAGCTAATAGAGACAAGACGCCACCCTGAGGTACACCAGTTGTTAGCGGGCACTAATCAGAAATAACATTTTTACCTTTACGCTCTGCTGGTGACCGCGAAGATATGATTCAAACCAGGAAACAACGGCTGGAGAAATGTTAAGAGTGCGTAACGCACCTAGAAGCAGGTCAAAGTCTACTGAGTTGAAAGCATTGCTAAAGTTAAGCAATGTAAAAACTGTGAGATGTTGCTTATCTATATTAAAGCGAATGTCATCAGTGACTTTGACACGGGCCGTCACCTGGGCGGAAACCTGACTGTAGTGGGTTTATCAAATTATTATGGGAAAGAAATTCACTTAACTGAATATGGACAAGTTATATATATAT
This sequence comes from Ypsolopha sequella, assembly GCA_934047225.1. Classification (NCBI taxonomy): domain Eukaryota; kingdom Metazoa; phylum Arthropoda; class Insecta; order Lepidoptera; family Ypsolophidae; genus Ypsolopha; species Ypsolopha sequella. Next base: position 17,897,092 of record OW204011.1, read on the forward strand.
ATATGTACGGTTACTCCATTACATGTAAATGGGTAGGGTTATTTATGTATATTGTTGTACTGTATGAAAAACTTAATTTAAAATTTGTATGCTATTAAAATATAATTCATTTATTTTCATTGTAGAATTTGAGTCATTCAATAATGTGTGAGTGTTTCGTTGTAATTGCAGTAAGTTTGTTTGCGTCAATGGAACCAAAATCGAAGCGGTAGTTGTAGGAGAGTTACTTTTTTAGAGAATTATTATTCGTAGCATTTACAGAACCGGACCATTGTGAGCACTGCATCACCTGACTGGCACATTAAACTAATGTTCTTCAGACAGTACAATACGATATCGGTGTAAGTTTCTATCTTTGTTTTGCCCAGCGGGCTACAATGCGAAGTGGCTGTAAAAATTCCTGAATGTGCCGATTGTCTGTCCGTCTGTCTGCTACAATCACTCTTGGTGTAGTATTTCTTCAGTGTACACCTACCTGTGGAGGCAATATAATGTTTTAAAATATTCCATGATATTTCTATCAGTACTTCTATCAACATGGGACTCAGTCTGTAAGTAATTAGACTCAGTCTGTAAGTAATAAGACTCAGTCTGTAAGTAAAAAGAGTCAGTCTGTAAGTACGTAGACTCAGTCTGTAAGTACTTAGACTCAGTCTGTAAGTACTTAGTACCAATGAGGCCATTCATAACTGACTGCACTGAAATTATAAACAATAGTCGGCACCAAGCAGGTATGTCAGGACGGCTATTATAAACAATAGTCGGCACCAAGCAGGTATGTCAGGACGGCTATTATAAACAATAGTCGGCACCAAGCAGGTATGTCAGGACGGCTATTATAAACAATAGTCGGCACCAAGCAGGTATGCCAGGACGGCTATTATAAACAATAGTCGGCACCAAGCAGGTATGTCAGGACGGCTATTATAAACAATAGTCGGCACCAAGCAGGTATGTCAGGACGGCTATTATAAACAATAGTCGGCACCAAGCAGGTATGTCAGGACGGCTATTATAAACAATAGTCGGCACCAAGCAGGTATGTCAGGACGGCTATTATAAACAATAGTCGGCACCAAGCAGGTATGTCAGGACGGCTATTATAAACAATAGTCGGCACCAAGCAGGTATGCCACGACGGCTATTATAAACAATAGTCGGCACCAAGCAGGTATGTCAGGACGGCTATTATAAACAATAGTCGGCACCAAGCAGGTATGCCACGACGGCTATTATAAACAATAGTCGGCACCAAGCAGGTATGTCAGGACGGCTATTATAAACAATAGTCGGCACCAAGCAGGTATGTCAGGACGGCTATTATAAACAATAGTCGGCACCAAGCAGGTATGTCAGGACGGCTATTATAAACAATAGTCGGCACCAAGCAGGTATGTCAGGACGGCTATTATAAACAATAGTCGGCACCAAGCAGGTATGTCACGACGGCTATTATAAACAATAGTCGGCACCAAGCAGGTATGTCAGGACGGCTATTATAAACAATAGTCGGCACCAAGCAGGTATGTCACGACGGCTATTATAAACAATAGTCGGCACCAAGCAGGTATGTCAGGACGGCTATTATAAACAATAGTCGGCACCAAGCAGGTATGTCAGGACGGCTATTATAAACAATAGTCGGCACCAAGCAGGTATGTCACGACGGCTATTATAAACAATAGTCGGCACCAAGCAGGTATGTCAGGACGGCTATTATAAACAATAGTCGGCACCAAGCAGGTATGTCAGGACGGCTATTATAAACAATAGTCGGCACCAAGCAGGTATGTCACGACGGCTATTATAAACAATAGTCGGCACCAAGCAGGTATGTCAGGACGGCTATTATAAACAATAGTGGGCACCAAGCAGGTATGTCACGACGGCTATTATAAACAATAGTCGGCACCAAGCAGGTATGTCAGGACGGCTATTATAAACAATAGTGGGCACCAAGCAGGTATGTCAGGACGGCTATTATAAACAATAGTCGGCACCAAGCAGGTATGCCACGACGGCTATTATAAACAATAGTCGGCACCAAGCAGGTATGTCAGGACGGCTATTATAAACAATAGTCGGCACCAAGCAGGTATGTCACGACGGCTATTATAAACAATAGTCGGCACCAAGCAGGTATGTCAGGACGGCTATTATAAACAATAGTGGGCACCAAGCAGGTATGTCACGACGGCTATTATAAACAATAGTCGGCACCAAGCAGGTATGTCAGGACGGCTATTATAAACAATAGTCGGCACCAAGCAGGTATGTCAGGACGGCTATTATAAACAATAGTCGGCACCAAGCAGGTATGCCACGACGGCTATTATAAACAATAGTCGGCACCAAGCAGGTATGTCAGGACGGCTATTATAAACAATAGTCGGCACCAAGCAGGTATGTCACGACGGCTATTATAAACAATAGTCGGCACCAAGCAGGTATGTCAGGACGGCTATTATAAACAATAGTGGGCACCAAGCAGGTATGTCACGACGGCTATTATAAACAATAGTCGGCACCAAGCAGGTATGTCACGACGGCTATTATAAACAATAGTCGGCACCAAGCAGGTATGTCACGACGGCTATTATAAACAATAGTCGGCACCAAGCAGGTATGTCAGGACGGCTATTATAAACAATAGTCGGCACCAAGCAGGTATGTCAGGACGGCTATTATAAACAATAGTCGGCACCAAGCAGGTATGTCAGGACGGCTATTATAAACAATAGTCGGCACCAAGCAGGTATGTCAGGACGGCTATTATAAACAATAGTCGGCACCAAGCAGGTATGCCACGACGGCTATTATAAACAATAGTCGGCACCAAGCAGGTATGTCAGGACGGCTATTATAAACAATAGTCGGCACCAAGCAGGTATGTCAGGACGGCTATTATAAACAATAGTCGGCACCAAGCAGGTATGCCACGACGGCTATTATAAACAATAGTCGGCACCAAGCAGGTATGTCAGGACGGCTATTATAAACAATAGTCGGCACCAAGCAGGTATGTCAGGACGGCTATTATAAACAATAGTCGGCACCAAGCAGGTATGTCAGGACGGCTATTATAAACAATAGTCGGCACCAAGCAGGTATGCCAGGACGGCTATTATAAACAATAGTCGGCACCAAGCAGGTATGTCAGGACGGCTATTATAAACAATAGTCGGCACCAAGCAGGTATGTCAGGACGGCTATTATAAACAATAGTCGGCACCAAGCAGGTATGTCAGGACGGCTATTATAAACAATAGTCGGCACCAAGCAGGTATGTCAGGACGGCTATTATAAACAATAGTCGGCACCAAGCAGGTATGTCAGGACGGCTATTATAAACAATAGTCGGCACCAAGCAGGTATGCCACGACGGCTATTATAAACAATAGTCGGCACCAAGCAGGTATGTCAGGACGGCTATTATAAACAATAGTCGGCACCAAGCAGGTATGTCAGGACGGCTATTATAAACAATAGTCGGCACCAAGCAGGTATGTCAGGACGGCTATTATAAACAATAGTCGGCACCAAGCAGGTATGTCACGACGGCTATTATAAACAATAGTGGGCACCAAGCAGGTATGCCACGACGGCTATTATAAACAATAGTCGGCACCAAGCAGGTATGTCAGGACGGCTATTATAAACAATAGTCGGCACCAAGCAGGTATGTCAGGACGGCTATTATAAACAATAGTCGGCACCAAGCAGGTATGTCAGGACGGCTATTATAAACAATAGTCGGCACCAAGCAGGTATGTCAGGACGGCTATTATAAACAATAGTCGGCACCAAGCAGGTATGTCAGGACGGCTATTATAAACAATAGTCGGCACCAAGCAGGTATGCCACGACGGCTATTATAAACAATAGTCGGCACCAAGCAGGTATGTCAGGACGGCTATTATAAACAATAGTCGGCACCAAGCAGGTATGTCAGGACGGCTATTATAAACAATAGTCGGCACCAAGCAGGTATGTCAGGACGGCTATTATAAACAATAGTCGGCACCAAGCAGGTATGTCAGGACGGCTATTATAAACAATAGTCGGCACCAAGCAGGTATGCCAGGACGGCTATTATAAACAATAGTCGGCACCAAGCAGGTATGTCAGGACGGCTATTATAAACAATAGTCGGCACCAAGCAGGTATGCCACGACGGCTATTATAAACAATAGTCGGCACCAAGCAGGTATGTCAGGACGGCTATTATAAACAATAGTCGGCACCAAGCAGGTATGTCAGGACGGCTATTATAAACAATAGTCGGCACCAAGCAGGTATGTCAGGACGGCTATTATAAACAATAGTGGGCACCAAGCAGGTATGTCAGGACGGCTATTATAAACAATAGTCGGCACCAAGCAGGTATGCCAGGACGGCTATTATAAACAATAGTGGGCACCAAGCAGGTATGCCACGACGGCTATTATAAACAATAGTCGGCACCAAGCAGGTATGCCACGACGGCTATTATAAACAATAGTCGGCACCAAGCAGGTATGCCAGGACGGCTATTATAAACAATAGTGGGCACTAAGCAGGTATGCCACGACGGCTATTATAAACAATAGTCGGCACCAAGCAGGTATGCCAGAACGGCTATTATAAACAATAGTCGGCACCAAGCAGGTATGCCACGACGGCTATTATAAACAATAGTCGGCACCAAGCAGGTATGCCACGACGGCTATTATAAACAATAGTCGGCACCAAGCAGGTATGCCAGAACGGCTATTATAAACAATAGTCGGCACCAAGCAGGTATGCCACGACGGCTATTATAAACAATAGTCGGCACCAAGCAGGTATGCCAGAACGGCTATTCTGGCATTACTGTTGTTCGAATTTTGTTTACAGTATGATGAACACCATGCAATGAGTGAAGTGACTCAGCAAATAAAAACCATGTAATATAACAGATGCTTACTCTTGGTTTTCAATAAAACAAATATAATACGTATCAGTTGAAAACCCCTTATAAAATGACCTGAAATCTGCTTTTGCAATTTTATCGCATCTGCTAGAGTAGCCGCTCAGGACGTGCGCAAAAATTGCGAAAGCAGAAATATGAAACATTTCCGTAGAAAATCCATTGTAAAATCACTCGAGATCTGTCGTAGCAAATTTTTTCGCGCTTGCCAGAATTGCTGTCCAGGTACACAATATTGCGTAGTTGGCATTCAATGGGTTAAGGCAATACCAAAAAAAAGGTGTTTTTTAATCCATTTACTCCACTATAACGTCATCTACATATTTCATTTTTGGGTAAATGTTTATTGATTCTCACTGAAAGAAAACGCGATTGGATGAAATTTTCTCGATAGAATGTAATTCCAAAAAGACCTCTAAATTGTTTTATTTTTCCCTGTAATTCTGAAATCCCAACTAATTTCATTGTGAAATTGCATTCAAAATGTGGATATTATGTATTTGTAAAGTCTTCTTGAAAATCTTTTTGACAAAATAGCTTAGTACATTTTATATTAATAAAAAACCGACTTTTTGCTACTTTTCCACGAATCCGTCCCACTCGCACTGAGGGTTTTTTCGCATAATATTTATTTATTTATTTATTATCAACAATAGAACACTATCCTTACAGCTAGGCCAATGCGATAGTGAACATTATATATACTATATATCTATACTTACAACTAACTATATTACAAACAACACATTAGAAACAAAGCAGATACAAGTTTATAACACGACAACATCAACAGGCAAAAGCATTAATATTATCATAGACTATACACAATCATAAGTAACAAATAACATATAACGCTGTTCGTGTGAACTCACTCAGGGAACAGTGAAATATGTCAAAATGGTCATGGATCCTATTAAGCAGCTCCAGCGCTCGTGTCAGAGAAGCCTTCTGGTGGAAGTTAATATGGAGTAACAGGGACGCTAGAGGTCAATATGGAGTAACAGGGACGCTAGAGGTCAATATGGAGTAACAGGGACGCTAGAGGTCAATATGGAGTAACAGGGACGCTAGAGGTCAATATGGAGTAACAGGGACGCTAGAGGTCAATATGGAGTAACAGGGACGCTAGAGGTCAATATGGAGTAACAGGGACGCTAGAGGTCAATATGGAGTAACAGGGACGCTAGAGGTCAATATGGAGTAACAGGGTCGCTAGAGGTCAATATGGAGTAACAGGGACGCTAGAGGTCAATATGGAGTAACAGGGACGCTAGAGGTCAATATGGAGTAACAGGGACGCTAGAGGTCAATATGGAGTAACAGGGACGCTAAAACTTTTTTCGTTTCAGCATGATCTTCACGACCGCCCTGGCCTACGTGGCGACCCTCCTTGGTCTTGAAGCCTTCAGGAGCGACTACGTCGTGTGTCCCGCGTCCGATGAAGACATCATGGACGTCTTTGGTAACATTCACATTAGGTACATTGGCGGGTGTGAAGTTAGCTGTTAGCGGTGCACTGTCTCGTCCTTATCGATGCAGCTGTGACGCCGCTTGTGACTAGATTCACACCCGACAATATATCTATTTTAATTATAATAGTAACTACTAATGTAACCGTGACTTAGTAAAAAAAAATGCATGTTGCAGATAGATATAACTATAACCCGGAGATTTAAAGAAAGGAATCTGTAATGGCACCCATCATCATCCCCTCTCACTCGCACACCCGTGTACCGCATGCAAAAAAAGTCTGGATTTGCCGCTCAAGCTTTCATAACACATTGTTACTTGTTTCATTGGACTTTAAGGGCCTTACTATTGCCAAATGGGTACTTTCTAAAGCCTACTCCTCGTTTGTGGCCAAACCAAAAATAATGAAAAAATGTATTATGAATAATCAACTCTTAGACAACATATGCAACATTTTTCTTTTTCATACCACCAAAACTTCTACATGAGTTATTTTTTTTACTGAATGGTGTTTTTTGACCTCAAATTTCCTACTGCTCCTGAGTGGCTTGGCCGATTGAATTCATCTATGCTTTGATAAATAGATAAACTTTAAAGCTATAAACATAACATAAGATTATTCAATTGAGTAATCACGTCCAAGTGGAAAGTATAATTTTCTCCTATTTCGCCCTTTCAAGGACGCAGCGAGCGTCGTAATAGCCACTATGCATTGCGCGCTGATATGAACGTTATTTCAATGTCATTTCTGTTGATATTTGTAGTGACAAATATCGAGCTGCTAATTTGGCGATGGTAATCGCCTTAAGTGACGTCTGACAATTAAATAAATTGAAATAAAAATAAATACTACCAAAACTAAACAAACATAATTTTTTTCAAGATTTCAAGATGCCAAATGGGACCCTATTACTAGGCCTCGGCCGTCTGTCTGTCCGTCTGTCACAATATTACACGAAAAAAAAAAAAAAAACTAAAGAAACAACTTTTCATGCTGACTGTATCGCTGTGCAATAAAAATATAAGTGGTACTTGCCGCCATTGAAGATTCCTTTCTTTAAGGGACTGCACTATGCTAAAATTCAGTCCTGCTCTACGCGGTTGTTTTTTAACTCTCTATCCTGCTGTAATCAGATGCCGTGCACGCAAAACTTCAGTTATTTTGAAATCGTGGCTCCATTAGGATATTAACCATAATTTATTTGAATAATAAAGTTGCTTTTTTCTAGTTAGTATCTGCGTGTGTTGGTTTCGTTTCAATCGGTTTTGAAACATGAAAACTGAATCGGTTTTTTCGTGAAATTCATGCTTTTCTAAAAGTAACGTGATTAACAGAAGATTGAAAGTATGATTATTTATAAAGTGTAATTAATAATTGCCTTGAGTCACAAAACACGCCATATTTTTTTCAAACTTTTACCATTGACTGAACTGAATCCAATACAAAACTGATAATTAGCATTGTGGAGCCCCTTAATGCTCCGGGTTTATATAAGTTTAGAAGACCTGCTTTATACCCATATGTATACTACATAGATACCCAACTATCTATTGATATCAACTATAAATAACTAGCTTTTACCCACTGCTTCACTTGCGTGAAGTGTCTTATAGAAATAAAAAATAAAATTTAATTGAGTAAATTGAGTTTGCTGAATGCACTTTGTAATCAACAGGAACTCCATCAGAACCTTTGAACCTTGACATCGTTTTGTTCGTGAACGACTCAGCTCTTCTGAAATGGGAAGAGCCTGAGGATGACGGAGGATATGACATTACAGGATACCAGATAGAGTTTCGGACGATCACTGAGAATAACTGGCAGAGTGGCTTGCAAGTGTCGGGGGAGCCTCAGGACGACACGGTGTTTACCGTGCTCCAGCCTGGTCTCATGCTGAGAGAATTTTTCGTGCCGTACGAGTTCCGTGTGATCGCCATTAACGAGCATGGCCACGGGGAGCCGAGCAAGCCGGTATCTGTGGGTGAGTATTCTGCCGTTGGTAGAGGCTCGCCGGCAGTATACTTAATTTAAATATATTTTATTGAGTGTTTATTAGTATAACTTTTTTTTATTAATTTTTGTTGCGTACTAGCTTCTGCCCGTGGCTTCACCCGCTTGGCTTCGCCCGCGTAGCCTACCGGAAACAACCGGCATTTTTTTTAACAGACATTATGCGCTCTCACTCCCTCTCAATACAAACTGACAATATCCGAAATAAAGCTAGCGAGGACGAAAAACTCGTATGTTTGGACTACGAACGCGCTCAGCTCAGCCTTCGGCATCGCGGGCGCGTTCTCCGTCTTCGATTGCTCGTTTTTCAGCCTCGCCAGATATTCCCGCCTTCCGAGACACATCCATCTATCCATCAGCCTAGTTCGTCCACTGCTGGACATAAGCCTTTCCAAGACTTTGCCATTCCCACACACACACGCTGGGCAGGGGGGTGGTGAGCGTGGTGCCGGAATCCTCGCACCAGTGACGACGCTGCCCGTCACCAGTCTGTTTCATATAAGGCCCGCCTATTAGGGATGGATATACCGCCATCCATCGGTCCCAGACATGGTGGGCCTCCTGATTTTTTGTCTGAGAGCTGTCCTCTTACTCTCCCCCGAATTACTTCGAGGGGGTCTCCAAGTAAGATGGTGGTACCTCCACAGTCGAGTCCGGCATCAGTTCTACCACCTAGTATAATTATTAATCATGTCATTCGCCAATTCGAAAAGTTGCGAGTATGAACAAAAATTTGGCGATCGACGTAAGTTTAATAATAAGTCAGCCAAGAAATTGTACCATTTGGTTGATGCAAAAGTCTTGTTTACACTTCTGGGTCAGTTAATTGGACTCCAATAAAAGTATGTTATTTCATTGCTTACTTATTAATTATTCTCATTTTAATTTTTAGGTGTGTAGTTATTTATTTACACTTTATTATAATTAACAATAAATGGAAAAAATAAATGGAAAAAAATATAATAATTAATTAACTTTAAACAAGCCAACACACGTACGAACAGACGAATGGAAAAATAATCGAAACTAAATACTTCATCCCTAAAGAGGTTTGCTGTGAAATGGAAACTTTACTTGAAAATTAAGGGATAACAACATATAATATTGTAACAAACATACATACTTATTATTACAATAAAATTATACCACTTTAATAAAGTGGAGATTAGCGCGCTTAGGTATCGCACCATGGGAGGACATAAAAAAGAAATCACTTTTAGTAGGAGTCCATTATACGTTTAGATATTTACTTAAAATGATGACAATAACTTTGCACTGTATTTATTCAAAATATTTATCTAGCGTTCAGAGAAAATCTTGTTTTTAGGGTTCTGTAGTACCTAAAAGGTACAAAGGAACCTTTATGGTGAGACTCCGTTGTCTGTCCGTCCGTATGTCACAGCCTCATAACTTTAGCACTGTTAAAGATAAATACATGAAATTTGGCACAAAAATAGCATTAATTTGCCCACATATTAAAGTGTAAAAAAAATATGAAAAATTTGATATTGTTCAAAATATTTCCAAAACAAAGGTGAGAAAAATAAAAAATATTTGCCTAAAAATACAATATGGGTATCAAATTGTAGGTATCAAAAAGTTGATTCTAAAAATATACTTTTAATATATTTAATGACACTGGTTTCGAGAAATCTTTAAAAAACCCAAAAAATATGTATGTCCCCCCCCCTTACCTCCGAAACTGGTAAACCAAAAAAGATGAAAAAATGTAAATTATAGATCATAACTGGCCAATTACAGGAAAACTATAGCGATTAATAAAAAGTTCAGCACTAATGAGAAATACAAAAAAAGAAGTAAAATAAATATACTTACTGGCACTTGTTTCGAGAAATCTTTAAAAAACCACAAAAATATGTATGTCCCCCCCCTTATCTCCAAAACTGGTGGACCAAAAAATATGAAAAAAATCATGCTAATATGTAATTACGTAAAGATTACAGGAAAAATTAAGCGTTCGAGAAATTCACGAAAAAAAATGACAAAATTAAATTTATCATCCACAATACGGAACCCTAGGTACGCGGGTCTGACTCGCACTTGGCCGGTTTTTTTATTTTAATTAAATTAAAAACAAATGACCAATAACTTACTTTCGACAATGTTTTTTCGCTGTTTTTTGTGATTTACAGACTTTCCATTTGGAATTAAAACCAGCACAGAATCCGCCATTTTAAAACTTAGCGCCATGACAGGTGAATCCTGCACCGTGATTGGTTAATTTGGTTTATTTATTGAAGGCTTATAACGTAATTTCTCTATGAAGTTTGAATGAAATAAAATATGATTTCAGACCATTATGTCATTGACCCTGATGACATTTAGCATTTAATTTGTGTTTTAGTGCGGTAATAAGCATTATTTTATAAATAAAAAAAATTGTTTTGAGTTATCATTTTATATTTTTGTCGTACTGTATCGGTAAAGAAAGAGTAGCATGAGAAATACGAAAATGCATAAAAGTGTATTTTGACAAAAGTGACGATTGACGTAATTAAACATTAAGCATATAAGTATAATTATATTTATAAAATTTAGCATGTTTGTGTTTTTTATTTAAGTTTTTTTTCTGTTTGTTACCATTGTTCACGCTACAGCGTGACGAATCCGCGCGCATGCGCCGGATGACTAGTCTCGCATCGCGCGCCGGCTCGAGGCGCGCGCGGGCGCTCGCTGATTCACTCAGTCTGTTCGGCTGGACAAGCCTCCCGAGGCGCACGTCTGCGCACCCGCGCGCTGGCGCCAACCCGCGCGTTGGCTCACTCTCTGTTTCGCCGCAACCGTCGACCGAACAATACGTGTGTGCACACATTCGCGACGCCACAACCAATCTCGCGTATCTACCGTATCTTGTGATCATATCAGTGCTGTGTATTACTCCAAGACATTCTGCACATCCCTGTCCAAGATCAGCCCTACAAGGAGTACACCACGCGGCACATTGTCAGCGCATTCGTCTCTCGCCCATCAACATTCCAACCAGGTCAGTGCACCCACATTGTTTTCCACAATTCTCCCGTGTCAAATCCCATCAGCCCTGCATTCCTGTAGCCAGCGGTTACATTTTGGCCCTTCGAACCGTTAGAACCAGCCCCCCTCTATTTACTACAGTCCATTTTCAATCCAAGAAAAATTTTGGTCCGTCGAGCGGAAAATTTTTGGTTTATATCACCCCCCGCCTCCCCCACGCCGGCCCGTAACTTTGTTTGAATCAGCCCCCGTCGATTTACTACAGTCCATTTTCACCCGGTTACATATTTTGCCCCCTTTCCCGGCAAAAAATATTTTGTGGTCTCGAATACCTATTGCGGGTAAGTAATTAGAACCGCCGCCGCCTAGAACATTCCATTTATCAGTATAGAACCGGCCCCCCGCCCCCGGCACAGAATAAACTCACGTTCATCCCGTTTGTTATTATTATTCAGCTCAGATAATATAATTATATCCTTTTGGATCACCCATTTTGTTTAAACAAATAACAAAATTTTATAGACCCGGTGCCGGGTATTAATTTGACACCTTATCTTGTGTTCTGGAATTGGTTATCCATTCAGCCCAATTGTTTGTTACAGTCCACTATATTTCTTTATTAAACCCCCCCCGTCACTCCCCGGGATTAATTATCAGCCCTTATAAACCCCATACGTAAAATTAATTAAACTCAAAGTCAGCATTTTGCTCAACACTGTTAGGTACCATTTTTTACATGTAACTCCCGACCCAATCTTTTCAAATGTTCTCGAAGTGATTCAACTCTGCTCGTAAATAGTTCACATTTTAAGTTTCATAACGTGTTACAAGTTTTGTATCGCCCGAAAAGTTAAATCTACCCACGTATTTTGCGAGATATTTTTTTGGTGCGAGTTTTATTTCGTTTTATTTCGTTTTATTTTGAGTACATACGTATACATTGCATCATTGGATTGTCCGCTCATTTAGATCCGATTTCGGCTAGGTAAATACATTCTTTGTTTGTTTACGCGCTCGGTGCAGTAGGTAGGTATTTTATTCTATAAATAGAATTTTCGACGACTGATGTTTTGTTGTAAATATACTGTTATGATATTTTAGTGAACAAGTTGATCAGCCCTTTTCGATATTTAATGTTACGGTAATCTCGTGTCGCAGTGATATAGTGCCGTCAGTTTTTTCGTGTTATTGTCTAACAAGTTGATCAGCCCTTTTTGATATTTAATGTTACGGTAATCTCGTGTTATTGTCTGCTGTTTTAACCGGGTATATATAGTACAAATATAGTAAACAATTTTTTTTTTTTTTTTCTCTTCTCATCTCTGATCTTATTGTTAATGGTACACATAGGGTGTTCCACGTTGGTTCAGCTCATATACAGGTTGTTTTTAAAAAAAAAAAATTTTTTTTTTTCTCTCTGTCGTGTTTATTTTCCGTGTTCCGTTTGAACATAGCCTTTGTTTTTTCGGCCCGCGCAAGTTACAAGCTATCCGCACGTTGGAGTTGGTAGCGCTCAAGTTTTAATAACTCATTTTCACATATAGTCACACTCATCACACATTCAATCAGCACATACACACTCAGCTCATTTTCACTCACACATTCAATCAGCACATACACACTCAGCTCATTTTCACTCACACATTCACTCATCACATACACATTCAGCTCATTTTCACTCAATGAAACCAGCACTCAGCGCACTCAGCACACTCATCACACACACACTCATCACATACACACTCAGTTCATTTTCACTCAATGACTTCAACTCCAACAGAGAATTCTTGTAACTCCGCACAACGTGTAGTGAACGTCACTAAAACATCAATTTTGTTGCCAACCGTCTCACTTAAAATAGCAGACGTACATAGTCAATTGAAGTTCAGAACTTCCTCAGGTCAAACAATGATGCAATCTCTCACAAGCTCGCGAATCAGCACATAACTTGGTTCGGCGCTCTGCACGAAATAATACTCAACTCAAGACCCCTCTGCCCAATTTCATCCGACCCTACGGACTTTGAACCTCTCACGGCCGGACATTTCATTATTGGTCGTCCGCTCACCGCTCTACCTGAGCAGTCTTTTGACGACAGACCCATATCTGCTCTTAAACGGTTTCAACTCATTCAAGCGCTCTCTCAGCGCTTTTGGACTCTCTGGTCCAGATCCTACCTCCATACCCTGCAAACCCGCTCCAAATAGCTCTCCCCTTCTTCCCCTCCTCAAGTGGGTGAACTGGTCCTCATCAAAGAGGATGACCTGCCTCCGCTCCAATGGAAGCTGGGGAGAATTCTCCGCACAATGCCTGGCAAGGATGGAGTGATCCAAGTTGTGGATCTGGACACAGCCCATGGAAATCTGCGACGACCTGTGTTCAAGATAGCCAGGCTGCCGTTGGACTCAGCTCAAGAGGAGTCGCAGCCCCGGCCCCCCCAGGATGTTCACGCTACAGCGTGACGAATCCGCGCGCATGCGCCGGATGACTAGTCTCGCATCGCGCACCGGCTCGAGGCGCGCGCGGGCGCTGATTCACTCAGTCTGTTCGGCTGGACAAGCCTCCCGAGGCGCACGTCTGCGCACCCGCGCGCTGGCGCCAACCCGCGCGTTGGCTCACTCTCTGTTTCGCCGCAACCGTCGACCGAACAATACGTGTGTGCACACATTCGCGACGCCACAACCAATCTCGCGTATCTACCGTATCTTGTGATCATATCAGTGCTGTGTATTACTCCAAGACATTCTGCACATCCCTGTCCAAGATCAGCCCTACAAGGAGTACACCACGCGGCACATTGTCAGCGCATTCGTCTCTCGCCCATCAACATTCCAACCAGGTCAGTGCACCCACATTGTTTTCCACAATTCTCCCGTGTCAAATCCCATCAGCCCTGCATTCCTGTAGCCAGCGGTTACAACCATTGTAACATTATGCGAGGGTTGTGTACTCCTATAATTTGTATAACTCTGCAGGACTAATGTATAGTCAATAAGTAGATGTTTGTTTTTTTTTTAGTTTATTTTTTCATAGTTAAATTTACTTACATTTTTAAGAATTTAAAGCCATACGACTAAAACCACATGGTTTATGCGCGGTATGGCGAGATCGCAAACTTTATGCTAAACTAACTAAACTAATTCTAACTTATATTATGTTATATAACATCACACAGTCACAGGCTGCTGATGTTGAAGAAAATAAAGCTTTATGGCACTTTTTCGCTTTTTATTATTATTTAAGTTTTTTAGTCTATCTAATGTATGGGTAGGTATTTCATTTAGTATTAAAGAAAGCATGTACTCCCTACCATATAATCGGAGTATGCAGTTGGATCTCGTTAATAAATAAATAAATACATGTAGCGACGAGTTGTCAAACGTAAATCATTATTCTATGTTGCAGAGCCAATCATTGGTCTATGTTGCAGAGCCAATCATTGGTCTATGTTGCAGAGCCAATCATTGGTCTATGTTGCAGAGCCAATCATTGGTCTATGTTGCAGAGCCAATTATTGGTCTATGTTGCAGAGCCAATCATTGGTCTATGTTGCAGAGACAATCATTGGTCTATGTTGCAGAGCCAATCATTGGTCTATGTTGCAGAGCCAATCATTGGTCTATGTTGCAGAGCCAATCATTGGTCTATGTTGCAGAGCCAATCATTGGTCTATGTTGCAGAGCCAATCATTGGTCTATGTTGCAGAGCCAATCATTGTTCTATATTGCAGAGCCAATCATTGGTCTATGTTGCAGAACCAATCATTGGTCTATGTTGCAGAGCCAATCATTGGTCTATGTTGCAGAGCCAATCATTGGTCTATGTTGCAGAGCCAATCATTGGTCTATGTTGCAGAACCAATCATTGGTCTATGTTGCAGAGACAATCATTGGTCTATGTTGCAGACCTAATCATTGTTCTATGTTGCAGAGCCAATCATTGGTCTATGTTGCAGAGCCAATCATTGTTCTATGTTGCAGAGCCAATCATTGGTCTATGTTGCAGAGCCAATCATTGCTCTATGTTGCAGAGCCAATCATTGTTCTATGTTGCAGAGCCAATCATTGGTCTATGTTGCAGAGCCAATCATTGCTCTATGTTACAGAGCCAATCATTGTTCTATGTTGCAGAGCCAATCATTGGTCTATGTTGCAGAGCCAATCATTGTTCTATGTTGCAGAGCCAATCATTGTTCTATGTTGCAGAGCCACCATCACCTCCGACAAAGGTCTCTGTTATGGACATCAATAAAGCAGACCGATACGTCGTACTCGAGTGGGACGAACCCATTAATAATGGCGGGAAAGACATCCTCATGTATCTGATAGAACACAGACGGTTCCCAACCGGGGAATGGCATTTTGACAACGCTGTTGACGGCAATGAGACGAGGCACACATTGAAGGACCTTGTCTTCGACGATGACAAATATCGTGCTTATAGAGACACACAAACTTATTTAGAATTCAGAATGGAGGCTATAAACATAGCCGGATCCAGTAAATATAGCAACGTTGCTTACACGAGTAAGTTACTGTTGTGTATATTATTATAAACATAGCCGGTTCCATTACACATATGAACGTTGCTTATATAAATAAGATACTGTTGTGTATATAAACATAGCCGATTCCATTACACATATGAACGTTGCTTATATGAATAAGATACTGTTGTGTATATAAACATGGCCGGTTCCATTACATATAGGAACATTGCTTATATGATTAAGTCACTGTTGTGTATGTAAACATAGCCGGTTCCATTACACATATGAACGTTGCTTATATGAATAAGTCACTGTTGTGTATATAAACATAGCCGGTTCCGGTACATATAGCAACGTTGCTTTTTCGCTAAAAAAATATTTTTTCT
Source organism: Ypsolopha sequella (assembly GCA_934047225.1). Lineage (NCBI taxonomy): Eukaryota > Metazoa > Arthropoda > Insecta > Lepidoptera > Ypsolophidae > Ypsolopha > Ypsolopha sequella. The sequence goes on from OW204011.1 coordinate 17,913,387, forward strand.
AATTTTTCCTTGGCTGTCATTAAACATTGATCCTGATCACTAACCGAGTCTCTAGTATTCGGGCGGTTGATAAAATTTCACATTATAAATAAAACAAAAAATTTATACAGAATTTCTACTTTTGTTACAGAAATACCTTTACAACCAACGAATGTCCAAATTCAACTTTTGGGTGACGACTTTGTTAATCTTGAATGGGACCACGACGACACAGGCAGGGTCAACCTGGACTCGAAAGCCATCACTTATTTTGCTATCAACTACCGCGAGAGGGGTTCTAAAGACTGGGAGACAAGGTTCGCTGAGAATGTAACGCGGGAAGGGAACCGGTTGACTGGGCAACTCAACCAACTCAGCGGAGAAACAAAGTTGGAGTTTTCAGTGACAGCTATCAACGCCGGCCTGAGGGGCACGCCAAGTTTAACGGTGTTTATTGGTTAGTGTTATCGGTGTTATATTTGTTAGAAGCGTTAGAGAAGCGATGGTGGCTCATGGGGTAGAACGCTGGCCTCTCAATCTTGAGATCCAGGTTCGATCCCCAGTCAGGCGTGCACCAATAAGTTTTTCGGAATTTATGTGCATATTATTTGTTCTAATTTAGGTAGATAGATATAATAATCTTTTCAATGCAAGTGCTCGTAAAAGCCCACTTTTTATGCATCAAAACCGAATAGAGAGTCGATTATTTTGCTCTAGGGCTTTATTATTATAATTTTTTTAATTTATTTACAATGTTTGGCTAACCTGCAGCCTTTGCTGTGTACCATAAATGTTATACTTTTTTTTCTACTGTTTAACGGCTCTGGATACAATCCTTTTGAGCCAATCATAATTTAAAGTTCACAAGATTATTATTTGTTTTATTTCCCCACACTATGCATTGAAAAACTCAAAAAACTCAAAATAAATTACTCGGTTACGTTTAAAACACTCGCTACGCTCGTGTTTTAAATTGTCCTCGAAATTTATTTATTTTCGTCCTTGTAGCATGAACTATTATTATTTACTCAGCACTATCAACAAAATAATTCAAACACATTTTAGGTACAAAACAAAACACGAAGTGCTGGGTAAAAAAGCCCTGACTCAGCATGTGTTGCAGCCAGTAGACTACAACGCTGTTGACCTGTCGTTGACAGCTGATTTTAATCTGAGGTTTACTAAATAGAACGATGACTCCGGACCTACTTCTGTGAAGCTTGGCAGCAAAGCTATTCAATATGCCGGAATTTTATGATAACATTAGCTCACTGGGATTGTATCCGTCTAATTACCTGGTGAATTCTACTGGATATACTTTAGAACTCATATTTAATAACTTTTCCGTAGACTTGTGTATGTATCAGGGTCCTTCATCCAAAGTAGACGTGTTTTATCCATCATTAAAGCAATTAAATAGTGATAAGTTTTAGTAAATTTTTAGGGTTCAAAAGTACCTAAAAGTTACAAAAGGAACCTCTATGGCGAGACTCCGTTGTCCGTCCGTCCTTCCGTATGTCACAGCCTCATTACTTTAGCTCCGTTAAAGATAAAGACATGCAATTTGGCACAAAAATAACATTAGTTTGCCCACATATCACACAGTGAAAAAAGAAATAAGAAACATTTGAAATTGTTCAAAATATTTCCAAAACAAAAGTGAGAAAAATAAAAAATATTATCTACAAAATACAATGTGGGTATCAAATTGTAGATATTAAAAAGTTGATTGGGAATAAATATATATTTTTACTTTATTTACTGGCACTGGTTTCAAGAAATCTTTAAAAATCCATAAAAATATGTATGTCCCTCCCCTTATCTCCAAAACTGGTCAACTGAAAAATATGAAAAAATTATGGTAATATGTATTTACGTAAAGATTACAGGAAAATTAAAGCGGTTGAGAAATTCACGAAGTAAAATTACAAAAATAATTTTATCATCCACAATACGGAACCCTAGGTGCGCGAGTCTGACTCCCACTTGGCCGGTTTTTTTAGAGCGTGTTCAGTGAAACCCTGTCTGATTATTGAGAGTTAATTGAACAAGAAAGTGTTTAAGAGTATGACATAGCCAAAACAAAAACCAGTTCCGGGCGTGGCTTATTCTATTTTACGATAGCGCGCGGGGGGAAATTCGCCCCGGTCTCTAAGCTCGCGTCACCATAGCAAAAATACGAATAGAGTGTACGAGGCAGGGTCAAAAGTAATACGTATTTTATTTTATCTAATTTATTAGTGTATTTCGATCATCGTCACACGGCATTGATCCTACTTGCTATCACGTCGGGACGTAAATTTATTATGGTCGGCTAAAAGTGGTTTTTTGAGTGTTTGATTTATCAGTTGACCCTCGGAACATTTCAGACACTCCTTTAGAGATACATAATAATATTGTGACGGTTAATTGTCACCATTACCCAATCTTTAAATATTTTTCGCCCGTTGAGCTGGTTTTACACTTGCGGGAAAATAAATTGGACCAAAAATTTCTTTACAAAAATTTTTTACTAAAGTTGTTATTACAAAAAGTGGAAACTAACAAATATTCTCAGAAGGAATGCACCACGTCACTATCTATCTCACTGTAGCCTATATCAATTATGCCTCTCTCATTCAACCACGTTTAACTGCGTTACTATCTCATTCCAACTCATTTTAAATAGCGTCACTATTTATCTCACTGTAACGCGTGTTAAACGGCATTTCTAATGAACGTCAAATATTTTTACTGCCCGCCACTCTTTCATTCTAAATTCTAATTATTTAAAAAAATACGCAGCTCCTTTGGTAGTAAAATAGCAATAACTTTTTTTTCAAAAGTAATACACAGAAATTGCCAGATTTTTGAAAAACAATATTTGATGAGCAACTCTTTTAGGATTAATTTGTTGTCCCTATGTTTGTATGTTTGTCCGTTTGTCTAGGCAATTTTTCTGGGTAAAATCAATAAATGCTAATATTTACAGCCCTGTAAAATATACGTATTATAACGTTTTTATGGCCTTTTGTTTAACTTTTTCATAAAAATTTTCTCCTTATGAAAATATAGAGATCAACACTTCACATAATATTTTGCATTTGAAAGAAAGCACAGAAAGGAACTGTAGAACAAATAATGTAAAAAATATAAAACCATATCTTTCTATTCTAAAGGGATTAATAATTTACTGTTTGTTCAATGTGGCGATAGCTTTGTTTTTTTTTTTTTTCTTTGTTACAAAGATAACAAATATTTTCATACAAGGTTTTCCTTAAGGGCTATTTCTCCGAGTTTGTAATAAAATATTAAGAAATAATTATAACGGTAAAGTACAACTTTTAGCTAAGACAATTTATTGTTAAAAGTTTGCTATATGCATAAACATATTTTAATGATATTATGGTATCTTCAAAATAATTGGGTTTTCCATAAGCGTGATATCAGATTATTTAAGAAATTTACGGCTGGTATCACGACGACGGATAAGCCAATTATTTTATTACTATTGTAATATAATTAAAAATATGTTAATGCATACAGCAGACTTTTAACTATAAGTTTTCTTAACTAAAAGTTGTATTTTTACTTATTGAAATTGTATTTCTCATCAAGAAGTGCAAGATGACAAGATATTCAAAATAAGTTAATTGAATTTGTGAAATGGTTTCAGGTCAAAACAGTTTTCCATGAAACGGTAATTGTTTATACTTAGCAAAGTGTGTAAACTTAGTCATCTTAACATGAACGACGCCTGTATTTCTCTCTTTTTTATTTCCAGTATAGATAAAAATATATATTATTATATAATATGGAGAGACGAGCTGGAGCAGTTTCACGACCTCGGAGTGCGCTGGACACAGTGCACGGCCGACAAACTAACCTGGAAAAAGATGGGGGAGGCCTTTGCCCGACAATGGGATGAACTATAGTTACCTACCTAAATGAAGTGAATGATAAGTGAAAAGTGAATTAAATAATTATTTTATACAAATGACATTTTCCAACAATCTTATTATGAACTTTTGAAATAATATTAAATATTTTTATTGTGTGGTGATAATTATAAGTTATTTTTAAGTTAAATTTATACTCTGACATGTTATTCTAATTAAATCTATAGTTTGGCTTAATATAAATAAATATAAAAATAGATAAAAATATACAAACTTGTTAAACTTTGCGTAAAAACGAGGCAATATTGACGATATCCTGACAGCTATTATGATGGTGTTTTATTTGAATTTTGCTTTTTGGGCTGTATAGAGACGTAGTTAGATGTCACTAGAATATACTAATGAAAAAAGATATGAAGAAAATAAGCTGTAGACTTCACATTCGGTTTATACCTATTGTATGAATTTTAAGAAAAATACAGGGGTAAAGGGACCTCTTTAGTTAAACCTTGTATTAAACTATTTGTTATCTTAGTAAAAAATAATTCAAGGAAAAAAATAAACAAAGCTATCGCCACATTGAACAGTAGATAATTAATCCCTTTAGAATAGAACAACATGGTTTTCATATTTTTTACATTATTTGTTCAACAATTCCTTTCTGTGTTGACTTTTAAATGCAAAATATTATCTCAAGTGTTCATCCCTACATTTTCATAGTGGGAAAATTTATATGAAAAACGTAAAAAAAAAACGTAAAAACCTAAAACGTAATATAAATAAAAACGTCAAAAGTATGTTTTTACAGCTCTATAGAGGGCCGTTAATATTGGTATTTATTAATTTTACCCAGAAAAAATTGTCTAGACAAACGGACAGACAGACAAACATAGGGATAACAAATTAATCCTAAAAGAGTTTCATTGTTTTCATTTTGCGTAACAGAACCTGAACATGTACCGACAGGATTATCTACGATCTAATAATTTTGCCATGCACTGTAAATATTTCAAAATAAATTTCTATATTTTAAATGCTTGGCGATTTATCCCAAGTAAGTGTACCTATATAATTTGCAAAAAACTTCACTTATTGGACCTGAAGTGGTGAGCCAATACTAGAGGGTAATTTCACGAAAAGGTCATTGACCTTTGTTACAGATCTCAGTAAGTATAAGTAAATTAATTTGGGTTTCAATAACGATCAAAAAATTATTCTTTTAGAGTAACATATATTATTTTCCCGCATAAAAGTATGAATTCATTCCAAATTCATTCGGTTTTGTTGTTATGACTATGGCACGATGTAGCTAAATCACTCATACGCATATTTTGTTGAGTTTTTAACGGCAGGAATATGATGCTCTTCGAAATATTACTTTATAAAATTAATTTCAATGTGTTTTGAAGTAGTTTTGGGAGATATTTATAGCTTGCAAAAAAGGGCACAGATTCCACGTCTTACGGGCGCCAACGCTAGGCGTAGACTGACAATATCTTGCTGCCGCTGACTGCATCAGTGGATTTACGTATTTTTGGAAAAAGGGGGTGCTTTTTTTGACCCGAATAACGTGGTATTTGGAAAATGAATAGATATCATTCACACTAATTTTATTAAAAAAAAAACCAACAAAATCGCGAAAGCAATACCTGAAACAAAATCGATAAGAAGTGTGCAATAGAGGGTTACAAAAAAATTCATTGACAGTACAAATATGAATCGATTAACGTGGTTTGTGGAAAATGAATACCTTAAAGTTCAACCAAAAACATGTATTTTTTTTATGGCTATACGTAACCCTAATTATTGCAACAAAATCATCCGAAAGCTGACATTTTATTTCTGTTTGTATTTTCGTTCCCCTTAAGAACAATACTATTCACATAAATTCCGAAAAAACTCATTGGTGCATGGCCAACCGGGGATCGAGCCTGGATCTCAAAATTGAGAGGCCAGCGTTCTACCCTTGATATACCGCCGCGCCGCTTTCAAAATTATACTTTTAAGGCGATTACCTTCATCAAATTAGCAGCTCGATCTTTATCGGTACGAATATCGACGGAAACGACATTGAAATAACGTTCATATCAACGCGTAATGCACTGTGGCTGCTACGACGCTCGCTGCGTCCTTGATAGGGCGAAATAGAAGAAAATAATACTTTTCACATGGACGTGATTGTTCGATTGAATAATCCTATGTTTTGTTTATAGTTAGCAAGTTTATCTATTAGTCAAAGCATAAATGAATTAAATCGACAAGGACAATCGACAGGAGCAGTAGGGAATTTAAGACAAAAAACATCATTCGGTTGAATTTTTTTTTCATGTGGATGTTTTGGTGGTATGAAAATAAAAAATGTTGCATATGTCGTGTTAGAGTTGATAATTCATAATGTATTTTTTTTCAATATTTTTGGTTAGGCCATAAACGAGGAGTAGGCTATAGAAAGTACCCATTTGGCGATTCTAAGCCCCTTAATGTTCAACAGGTGGACATTGTCATTAATAACTACTGAACTGATTTGTTTAATAGTTTCACTGTTGTTATGGCTAAGGTTAAGAACCCGCTCCGAATCGTTCTTCATACATATCTAAAAACCACAATAACTCGCGAAAGTGGAACAATTCAATCAAATAAATTTTAGGCTTTCATTTAGACGGTCAATATGAAGTGGTGTATGTCCCTGATTTTTTCACAAAACATCGCGTTAAAGACAAAAAAAAAATATATAAATAGTGGGATTTCGCCCTAAAATCGAGTACTTTTACAAGGCTTCGTTAAGTGACTTATGAACATTTAACAAGCAAAGTAAGCACATACACCACTTGGAAGTATCATCAATATTCTAATTAATTAAAACAGAATAAAAATAACAAGTAATCGAGGCACAATTAAGGTATTCGGAAATAATTATTATTTCCAACGCAAAGGGCGAGACTCGCTCAGCACAGTTCGAACGGCGTGGGGCAAAGCGTGAGGCACTGTTTAGATCAACCAGCCAAATATGCGCTTTATTGTTGCGATACGTCTCGCTTCGCATCGGAGTTGGCCTCGTCCTGCACCGAGACTTGGAAAAACGTAATTGACGATTGCAAGGGCCCTTTGTCAAGTAATTGAACTGTGGAGCACAACGCTAAAATTCAGTCATGCTCTGATTTTTCGCTGTCTATCCAGCTCTAATCAGATGCCGCGCACGCAAAACTTCAGTTATTTTGAAATCGTGGCTCCATTAGGACATTAAACATACTTTCTTTATGTAAAACTGTAAGTTAAACTGTTATGCCCCTACGGCACACTTATTTCACAGTATAAGAAATATACTGTGCGTATTTATAAGCTATAACTGTAATTTAAACTGTTAAGTTAAACTGTTGTGCCCCTACGGCTCACTTCTATTTTATTTTGTCATCCATTAGGTGAAGATTTTTTATCGGCATTTAGTTATTTCTTCAAAATTTTTACTGTACCTATTTGTCTCTTAATCTTCCTATGAGTAAATACATAAATAAAATAAATAAAAAGTAATAAAAATGTTTTTTTTTCTAGTTAGTATCTGCGTGTGTTGGTTTCGTTTCAATCAGTTTTGTAATATTGAAACTGAATCGCTTTTTTAATGAAATTCGTGGTTCTTTAAAAGTAATATAATTAATAGAAATCGGAAGTATGTTTATTTATATAGTTTATTTATTTATTTTTATTTATTTATTTATTTACTTAAATGGTTAGTATTACAGAAAAACTTAATTAGGCCTATCCTAGGGTTAGTAAAATACAAAAATAGAGAAAAAAAAGAATTTGGGACTGATAATACCCAAAGCAGGCTTCCGACACATTAACATAATTCTTTCTCAGACTGTAAAACTAACAGCCTAGCACATAATAATAGTTTCGAATATGTGTGCTCCGATACTAGAGTTCTCCGTAACACGGAAGCACTATGAAGTTATTTTCGCCAAAGGGCGCCCAGTGCTATAAGTAATATAAACAGTTATTTTATTTTGTAAATTGTACCTAAGTGTATGATTAGTTTATGATATCATATATAAATATACGATTAAGTGTAAATGCGTTACCTAATGGGAAATAGTTTTTCTATAAGTGATAAATGAAGTTTTCGCTTATATGTATGTGGGTACCTATAGAAAGAAGTGTTCGTGAGCAATGTATAACATGTAAATCACTAGAAAAAATAATATATATATGGGCAGGAAGGGGGGAATGAAAAGTTTATTTAATGCTAAGATTCGATATGCAAAAGTTTTTCAATGCTATCATAAGATTTTGATAAAAGCCAAGTACGGAGTTTTCTTATTAAATTATGTTTTAATTTAGTTTTATCTTCTAGAGGTATTTCTTTGTTAATTTGATTGTAAATGAATGGACCCAAAAAGTTTTTAAAACGGTTAGCAAATGCAGAGCTTACTCTGGGGACTTTAAGTTTACCCTCAAGTCTAACTGACCTGCTGCCTTTGTTTTCATTGGCGGTTGATGCCATCTGTTGAAATGACAATTTTGTTAGAATATTGGAGATAAAAAGTCTACGAACACTTAGTATTCCACTTTCTTGATGTAGAAGGTCTGTGTCAGACCGAAATGGTTTCTTCAACATTACTTTAATAACCATACGCTGAGCTCTTTCCAGCTGTAAAATTTTTGTTTTGGCAGCACCACCCCAGGAATCAATGCAGTAAGAGACTAGGCTTTGGCACATAGCGTAGTATACACTTAGTTTAAGCTTATTGTTAAGAATATTTTTAAGGGACCCGAAAATGAAGGACAACTTTCGTATCCGCCCAGACAGGGTTTTAATGTGCTCATGCCAGTTGAGTCTATCATCAAGAACAACCCCTAGGTAACGGATCGTTTTCACACGTTCAATGGTATCGCATTGACATTGAAGGGCGGAGAAATTGGATAAGTTGTTACAAGTATGAAGTTTCAGACAATGACTGTCCTCTGCGGCTGTGTGATCTGTTTTAGTGAAACATAAATATTTGGTTTTGCTTATGTTCAGCGTTAGTAAGTTCTTATCGAGCCACTCTTTAATCAACGCAACTCCACGATTTGCTTTATTGAAGACTGTATCCCAATTAGAGTCTGTAAAAATGAGGGCAGTATCATCCGCGAAAGACACTATCCTACCATTTATAGTATTTAAATCAGTCAAGCTATTTATGTAAATCAAGAACAAAACAGGGCCCAGGACGCTGCCTTGGGGAACTCCATAGGATACAGGCAAAGATTCACTTATTGAACCCTCGATGTTAACTTTTTGGTGTCTATTTTCTAGATACGAGCGGAACCAATGCATTGGTAGGTCTCTTATGCCAAGGCTTTCCAGTTTGCAAAGTAGTATTGGAATAGAAACTGTATCAAAAGCCTTGGCCAGATCCAGGAACACACCGATGCAACGTCTCTCATTGTCCAACTGTTCAACAAGGTAGCTAGTCAAGTCATCTAAGGCGTCACCTGTTGACCTTTTATGCCTGAAACCATATTGCTTATCTGACAATAGATTATATTTTTCCAAAAAGCTGATGAGACGTCGTTTTACTAATTTTTCCAATACCTTAGAGATGGTAGGTAGCATAGCAATAGGTCTATAGTTCTTGACGTTTTTAGTATCACCTCCTTTATGCAGAGGAACAACAGTAGCCAGTTTGAAATAGTCTGGAAAGATGCCATTAGCGAAGCTTAGATTAAAGATATGGACAAGAGGTTCTAGAATGAGAAATCCGATTTTTTTTAAAATTTCGTTACTTATATTATCCCAACCAGAAGAATGAGAAAATTTTAGTTCCTTTATGGTAGACAATATTTCTTCGGCATTAACGGGAGATAAGTAGAATGAATTGGGATGTTTTGTTGTTGAAATTATGTCATTAGATAGGTCTTCTTCTGATCTATTAAGACGAGTAAGTGTAGATTGAGCAAGCTCTTTGCCTATGTTGCAGAAATATGTGTTTACTCTATTGACAGACTCTGCATTGTTTATTTTACCATCTAAAAGTGAGATTGAAGCATTTTTTGACGTTTTCTCAAAGTCCGCAGCTTCTTTGATGATATTCCAAGTTTTTCGAGAATTGAATTTATTACGTTCTATTTTGTTACCAAAGTAAAGATCACGAGCAGCCTTGGTTGCTATTTTACAAATATTTCTATAAGTTTTGTACGATTTTTGTATTTCTTCACTGTCCGGAAATTTTCGTGCCACTTTGTGCAACGAATCTCTTTTAATTATAGATTTAACTAAGGATTCCGTAATCCATGGTTTTACAGCGCGTAATCTATGTGGTTGTGTTATCGTTTTGGTATGGTTTTTTATTAGAGACTGTAACGTACTAATAAGCTGATAAGTTGCTTTATTTACATCAATTTCATTTAGGGTATTGCTCCAGTCTAAACCATTTAAAGACTTGGTTAGGGATTTATAATCAATTTTTGTCAATACTGCACGAGAACGAGCCTTTTTAGATGGGGTAAAATCAATACTGTTAACAATTAAAAAGTGATCAGTTGTATCTGTATTTACAGTCAAACTCTTAATTTTGTGTTCTGCTCTAGCGAAGAAATGGTCTAGGCAATTGTACAATCTCGTTGGATGTCGAGCTGTAGGACATAATCCATGGGAAGAGAGAATATTTTCATAATCAACAGTATTAGTGTCATTTTCACTATTACTCCCAATATTGATGTTTATATCACCTGTTATAAATAGGTTTTTATTTTTAGATAGTTTGCTGACCTCAGCATCCAAGTCGTCCAAAAAAAATTTTGCATTATGTACATGAGGGGAGCGATAAATACAAAGTAAGAAAATATTTTTGTCGATTGTTATGAGTAAGGTATTAGAGTCTCGAATTGATAATTCCTGAATTTGGACATTCAGATTTTGTTTAATATACACTGCAACTCCGTCACTTTGAAATTTGTAAATTGAGGTGGTGTAAAGATTGTAGCCTGAAATATGTCTTGGTCTATAGGACGCGGTATGAAGCCAGCACTCGGCCAATACTATAATATCGTAAACTGTGTCAAGTCTGTGCAACATTATTAAAAAGTCATCGAAGTTAGCCTTAATACTTCGAATATTAAAGGTTATTATGTTGAAGTGGTCATTCTTTATCAAGGATTTGCAATTTTCCAAACGATCAACTTTGGCTGAAGTGAACATCTCTGAATTATCAATTACCGAGCAAATGAAATTGTGATCTAGTTCAATCATCATAGTATTTTAATTAAAGTAGTCCCTAAGACATCAAAGCGAGGGTTCAAGGATTGATATTCAGAGATGTTAGGTTCAAAAATAATAGTTTTAAGCATATAATGGAATGTTATGTACTGTAAATCAGCATTTGTATTTTTTTCTTCAAGATAAAAGATATTAAAGATATTAGTATATTTGGATTGAGTGTATAAGGCAAGAAGTTCAAAATAGTAGGTATGAATTACGATTAAGGGGTAGATGCAATTGTTTTTATATGAATCTAAGTGCACTGGGTGCCCTTTGCTTACAAAATCACACAATAAATTAGTTAGTACAGTGTTCAAATAAACTTTAAGAATTTTGGTGCAAAAAATTTGCATATTTAAGTTACAGACGGAAATAATATCACATTTTGTTTTTAGATAAGCAGACTCATAATAATATTTATCAGAAATACTGTAAGAGCATTCAATTTGCCACAAAGAATAAATTTTACACAGCGAGCGATTATATTTGCTCTGAGGAAATTTTTTCCCATTTATGGACAATTTGCTTAAAAAATTACACAATAAATTAGTTAGTACAGTATTCATATAAACTTTTAGAATTTTGGTGTAAAATATTTGCATATTTGAGTAACGGACAGAAATTATATCACATTTTGTTTTCAGATAAGCAGACACATAATAATATTTATCAGAGATACTTTTAGAACACTCAATTTGCCACAATGAATAAATTTTACACAGCAAACAATTACATTTGTTCTTATGAAGGTTGTTTTCATTTCTGGAAAATTTGCTCACAAAATTACATAATAAATTAGTTAGTACAGTGATCATATAAACTTTTGGAATTTTGGTGTGAAATATTTGCATATTTGAGTTACGGATAGAAATAGAATCACATTTAGTTTTCAGATAAGCAGACACACAATAATATTTATCAGAGGTACTTTTAGAACACTCAATTTGCCACAATGAATAAATTTTACACAGCAAACAATTCCTTTATAATCCCTGTAAATATTACAACTTGAAAATTTTAAACTTAAAAAATAACTAAAACTACTATAACATTAAAATGCCTAAAAAATAAATCTAATTAAGAAAAATGTACAATAATAATAATAATAGTACCAAACTTACCTGACATTTTATTCATAAACTGAAAATTTGGTCTAAATCGCTGCCCTGCGGGAGGGTCCCCAAGATACTGGCGACATTACCTCGTTGTATTGCCAGGCTTAGCCTTTGGCCGAGGTACGCGCCAGCCCTAGGGTCCCTTGACGTGTCGATAAGGCGCAGCGAGATTTCTTTGAAAATTCGTTGCGCCTCCGGGCCCCACGGGCCCAAGGTCTCGACTCCAAACGGCGCAAATATATAATTGTTTCCGAGGAAAGCATACCTGCGCCGCTTGTTGTCCTCAGCGCTGTCCGCTGCCGCACCAGCAGCCCTACTGGTTCGGATTACGTGGGAAGCCGCTAGTGTGTCCACGCATGTAGCATCCCACACCAGCGGCTTACCATTCTTCCAAGCAACCAGAGTCATACCATCAGGTCTCCTGCCGTCGTCACGTGACATTCCAGACGGTTCAGGTACCGCTGGCACGTTGACGGTGGCAAGAGCTCTTCTGATGATATCATTAAGGGCTGCATGTCGCGAAAAACGGCCAGCACTGCGTTGGCACGAGAGCCCGTGGTGCCCAAACTGATCGACATCCGCTCCGCAAGGGCAGCGATGAGGCTGTGTCAAATAAGTCCCTAGTCGCAAACCGATGGCCGTGGAAAAGGATAAATTGTCCAGCAGAGTCCCAAGGTTGGGTGATGGGAGAGCCTGCAGCCAGTAGCCCGACTCTCGCTCTGCCACAGCAAGAAGTCTGGCACGATCCCTGTCACTGGTGCTCGAATCAAGTAACTCTTTTTGTCGCAGTTGGCAAAGGGGCTCATCCCATTGTCTTTGAACTGCCAAATTCTCTGGAAGGTCCTCGCCTGGGCAGGTAATCAACCACGCCTGTTTGGCTTCGCCACAGCACGAGACCTCAATTTCACCCAAGGAAGGATGAATAAGTTTCTTATACAAGGTCTCTGTGCTGTGGCAGGAAGACAAAAATGCAGGTAGAGCCACATCCGAAACGTTTCTGATACCTAAACCTCCAAAACGAATGGGAAGTGAGGCTTGGAGCCAATTTCGGTCAGATATAGGCAAGTTCAGGATCTGGGTCAAAGTCGATTGCACCATGGAATCGATGCTTAAGAGGAGTGTTTTTAGTTTAAACATTGGGGTACTTCTGAGAGTGTATGTGAAACTAGGTACAAACAAACAAAATCGAATTATTTGGAAAGCCATATGGGCACTGATTTTAGAGAGGTGAGGAATTGTTTCAAAAAAGATTGCTTTTTCGTCATCTAAATATTGTGGCATCGCATCTTCTAGGACTGGCACTCCTAAAAGGCGGAGTGAAAATTTATCAATAATTGAAACGTTTGGGGCCAAAGAATTAAATTTGTTAATAATTGTGGTTCTTCCAGAGTCACATACCTTTTCAGAGATAAATAGCTCGCATTTGGCGCTATTCAAAGCCAAACCAATACTTTTAAACTCCTCCTTTATAACCCCGAGATCATGCAGGACGGTGTCCGAGTCACCCCCCAGAGTTCCATCATCTAGGTACCAGATGTTTAGTTTAGATTTCAATGATGTTATAATCTTATGTATGGCGAGGCTAAAAATGGCTGGCCCTAGTGGATCCCCTTGTTGGCAACCTGCTGCGGATAATAAAAGGTGGTTCTTGTAAAATAGTTTAGTTGGATTGCTGTAACATTGCCACACAAAGGGAAATATTTCAGGGATGATTTCCTTCACTTCCGACAATAAAGCGCCTCTATCAACGGAATTAAACGCATTTTTAATATCGACTTTAAGGACCACCTCACCCCCATCACCTTCTATATACGTACGCAAAGCGTGGACTGCAGCTTCACATCCCCCTCTAGAACCGAAACCCAGTTGTATTGGTTGCAAATAATCAGTGAGTTTTGGGAGGATGTGACGACAGCATATCTTTGATACAAGACGACGGAGTGTTGCGCCAACAGCTATCGGTCTAATACCGCCATCTTTTTTAATTAAAGCACATAGCTTTGCCCCGTACAACAAGGATGCTATCTCAGGATGAACCTTCCCAGCAAGCATAAGATTAACAAGGGCCGTGATGTTACTCAGAAGTTTATTACCAGCTTCACCGGTCGTACTACACAGCAAATCTTTTAAGTGCTGCGGGCTAAGGCCGTCGAGGCCGCCGGTAGATCCATTCCGGAAGGACATCACGGCTGCTAGGACATCCTTACCTAGCACCTGAATAGTGGGGTCATCGGGTTGTGGAGCTTGAGGAAGGGAAAGTGAATCCGGGGGGAATGGGTGTTTTTCTTGGAGAGCAAGCAGGGTATCCGGTGTGTCAGGAGCGACACCATCGCTAGAAAACAAAAGTTTCGCAGCTCCCCTAAGATCTCCATCGCTTATTTTATTCTCCACTTGTTTATACTTATTGCTTTGGTGGTATTTAAAAAAAATATTGTTATTATTGTTTTGTAATGTAGCTGGAGTCTTACAATTGTTTTTAATGCCTTGTGTAAGGGAGCTGCGCTTTCTATCTCTCTCGTCGACATATAGAGTCTCAAATGAGAATCTGAACAGCAACTCCCAAGCATGCTCTGTGTTATCCTTCACAACATTGCTTATCAGCTCTGACAACCTTTCTGCGACGCTGATACGAGCACCACGCGGAATTCGCTTCACAATGGGACGACATTCTTTTAATTTTACTAAAGTCTCGTGAAACGGTTCAGTTTGTTGATGTCCAGTCGCTAAATCAACCAAAAGATAATCAGTTAGTTGGGATAGTTGTTTTTTTGTGTGTTGTCTTGTAATATGTATTCTTAGTCCCTTCTGCCCTCTATATAAGCGTGATGACTGGGAACACAGTGAACATTCAAGCAGATCGTTTTGCGATGACTTATCATTCTGGACTTCGGCTCCCCTCCTTTGACTTGCGACGTGAGATGAACCAGCGGTCTGCGACATTCATAATATTTACCTATTGATGACCTACTGTAACAAATTTGTGTTTGAATCTTAAATATAAATGTAAATTACTTAATCATAATATGCATTAAAAAGTAAAAATAAATAACAAAGGAATTTCACACATTTACAACATTAAAGTCGTTTGTTCACATACACGAAGAATTGAAATCAAAAGGCCAGCTCAAAAGGCCAGCTTATAAGGCATCAAGAAAAGCAGCAATCTTCAAAATCATATCTTCTTGATAAATAGAACACTGTGCTTCCTGAAGATGTTTTACTTTAGATTTCGACGTTAATTCCACGATTTTTGATAAATTTTCAGTTCAGAATAAAATTTTCAGACTATTCGCCGTCAGTGTCAGTGTCAATATGATTATCAATTACATTTGTTCTTATGAAGGTTGTTTTCATTTCTGGAAAATTTGCTCACAAAATTACATAATAAATTAGTTAGTACAGTGATCATATAAACTTTTGGAATTTTGGTGTGAAATATTTGCATATTTGAGTTACGGATAGAAATAGAATCACATTTAGTTTTCAGATAAGCAGACACACAATAATATTTATCAGAGATACTGTTAGAACACTCAATGTGCCACACTGAATAAATTTTACACAGCAAACAGTTATATTTGTCCTTAGGAAGATTTTTCCCATTTATGAAAAAAAAGGCATGACAACTATAATACACAACCCTGTAAGGGTGCTTTACTACATTGTTACATAGTAAAACATAGCGGTTTGCCTTATCAACCAAACTTTTATTTTTAAATGTATTGGTCGGTACACCATTGTGGGTGTATGAAAGTAAGAACACAGATTTTATTATTCTAAGCAACTTATTTACTAACTTCTGTTGACAGAACTCCACCAAAAACTCGTTCAAGGTCCATCTCCCTAGTGATGTGCTCAACTTTTGAGTTTTCAGTTTTCCGGACGTTAATCTTCCCATCACGGGTCCAGCAGAACTTGTAGTTCTTCTCATTTTTCAGTCTGCGAGCTGCTGCAAAAAGCTGTCTTTTCTTTTTAGTCAAGCGTTCATTGAAAAAGATTTGAGTAATGTTTCCTGTGAACTCAAGATCCTGGCTAGTAAGTCCTCGACGAATTCTAGCCGCCTTAATAAATTCATTTTTCAGAGTATGGCGAGTAAGGCCCACTACTATAAGTCGGGGTGTTTGGCTGTCTTTTTTGTATGGACCGACCCTTCTAGCAAAGTCTATGTCCCTGTCATCCAGTTGAATTCCCAGTATTACTCCAGTTGTTTTGATAATGTGGATTAAATTCTCTACTCTGGTTTCAGGGATTCCAGAAATCTCAATTTCCTTCATTGCTAGTGACTGGTTTTGGCTTTCCATAGTATCTTCTAACTGTAGAATTGTGTTTTTTAACCATTCTATTTCCTCTTCACGACCATCAAGAGCCAAACGGAGGCTTTTATTTTCCTCTCTCAGTAAGCCCGTGTTGCTTTCTATTGCTAATAATCTACTCTCAATGGATGAAGCCCTACTTTCCCATTTGTCCAGTCTATCCAGTATTTTTCCCATATCTTGCTTCCATCCTTCTCTCTGTGTAGCAAACATTTTGTCAAAATATGCTGTAAAAGCCTCGGGGTCCAAATTTACCATGGATGTTGTAGAATTTTGCGACGGACTGTTGTAGTGTATATATGCTGGATTGCTAGCTGTTTGTAGACTTGGCTCACTTGTTTTTGTTGTCTTGCATTCTGGACATGTCCATTTCATTCTATTCATTGGCAGTATCTTATCTAAATCATTTTTTGTTATACCAAGGCAGCCAGAGTGAAAAGTCTTTTGGCATTTTTTACATTTCAAAGTGTCCTTTTCAGCCACGCACTTACAATTTGCACAGAGAGGATTCATTGTGTACTTACAGATTGGTTTATTTATCTCACAGCAGGGTCAAAATCCAGGCTAAACAAAACTGTCTCAAAACCATCAAAACACAAAGTTTCTATCTGTAGCTGTACACAGTTATCATTGCGTGAATCCACGAATATTGAATAGATGTTGAATAATTGTCTAAGAAGTCAAACACTTAAAATAAGCGATAATCACCGTTTTTTGTTTTCGAATGACAAAACGGGTAGACGATCACTGTTCCGCAACAAATTAGTAAACCGAGCAAAATGTTCAGCGAGTCAGTAATACTTTGAGATAACACTTTTCCTGCACAATTAGCGTATGCCGAATAATCTTATCACATTAATTTCACAAACTAATCGGTTGTACGACTTTAATTGATTTCTAAGCAGAGACGATCAGAAAAATGGCGTTTGTCACAAAGCGCCCTCTGGCGAAAAAAATAGTGTTATTAATAATTGTCTTGAATCAAAAAAGACGCCATATTTTTTTCAAACTTTTACCTTCTACATTGACGAAACTGAATCTAATACAAAACTGATATTTAGCATTGTGGAGCCCCTTAAGTACTCACCGATGTGCATTGCTATCTAACAGTTCACACATAATTTAAGGCACAATTAACAGTTATAAAATATTAACCACCATAAATCAACTTTGTCACCGTAAATGAACTTATTCCCGCATCACTTGATTTTTTTTTAAATTAATATGTTATCTTATTATTATAAGAGTGCTAACTTAAAATCAATCAGAAACAAATTTAGAATCACAAATATTATGATGAAAAATCTCCGGCCAAGAAAGTTAAAATAAAAATCGAGATATTTGTACTTTTAAATTTGTTTTTAATTTATTTGAAGTTTGATAAAAATTTTAATAATAATTAGAGTATTCAAAGCGATGTCTTTCGCAATTAAAAACAAATAATCTTAATTTATTATCTTTTCCAGAAAAATCAGGTCCCCCGTACAACTTGAAAGTAATAAACATAGGTTATAAAAATTTGGACATCGAATGGTCGAAACCAAAATACGATGGAGGCAGCAAAATACATGAATACATAATAGAAACCAGAAAAGGGCATATAAAGGGTTACTGGAACAAATATTATGATGGAGAGAAATTTTATAACACGTCAGCAAAACTACGCTTTATCCCTGGAATACCAATGGATGTGAGGGTTCGAGCTGTCACCAATGCAGGAGAGGGTGAACCTAGCTACGTTCTCTCTATCGGTAAACACAATATTATTATTTATTTTTTATTTATTTAAAATGAATAATAAATAAACAGCGGGTCTACCGCGTAATTCTCATTTTCATCAACATCAACTTGAGATTGAAATTTGACGTGCGTGCGACGACGCCCGCCTAACATGCCATCTCTTTTGCACGCGTTGAATTTCGCATGCATTTGCTTGAAGTTGATACAAATGAGAATTACGCGGTAGAGCCCCTGTTTATTAACATTACAGTTTATTAACTAATAAAATAAAACTAATACGTTATACAATTATAATATGAACAAAAAAAAGAAAAAGATAAAACATCGATAAAAAATAAAAATAAAAATTCAATAAAAAAAAATACAATCAAATATAATAGATAAATTTTTAAATAATAAATAGGGACATTCTTGTCATTCATCATGCTCGCAGAACTTCAGACATTTCTCAATCACAGTCATCAATCTATCAGCAAATAAATAACACTCTGGTGCTGAGGACAACAGTGTGTTGAGTGATGACAGGGCACGTACGAGTGGAGACATGCTGCGTGCAACAGTGTGTTGAGTGATGACAGGGCACGTACGAGTGGAGACATGCTGCGTGCAACAGTGTGTTGAGTGATGACAGGGCACGTACGAGTGGAGACATGCTGCGTGCAACAGTGTGTTGAGTGATGACAGGGCACGTACGAGTGGAGACATGCTGCGTGCAACAGTGTGTTGAGTGATGACAGGGCACGTACGAGTGGAGACATGCTGCGTGCAACAGTGTGCGACAACGGTACTGACAATAGCTTGCGAGCTCGGAGGTATTTGTTGGGCACAAACAGTCGACATACTTGACTGGTGAGCTGTGGGCAGTCTGACTCTCCGCGAAATATGCGACAGGCTGTGACAAGCTGCTCGCAGTCTCGTCGAACTTTTAGCGAATTGATATTTTGTAGGGTACATAAAGGGGTCGTACCCGAATTTCTTTTTGTACAGAAAACGGAGGAACGCTTTCTGCACTTTTTTTGAGCAATAGCACATATGTGGATTCATGAGGGCTCCAGACGGTGGCTCCAGTTTCGATCTTGCTTCTCACAAGAGCTGTGAACAGAAGTTCTATTGCCTTTAGATTTTTGAAATCCTTAGCGTTACAAAGAACGAAATCTAGCTTTTTGAAGCAATCGGCAGCCAGGGTCTTTATGTGCTCGTGGAACGTTAGACGAGTATCAAAAGTGAAACCAAGGTCTTTGATACAGTTCACACGAGCAAAAGTTTCAGACCCGAGTATATAAGTTGCTTCGTGGGTGTGGGTCGCCCTCGTGAAAGACACACAAAAGCATTTGCTGACGTTAAAGTGCAGTTTGTTCTGTACACTCCATTTGTACACAGCATCTAGGTCTTTCTGTAACAAGCTGCAGTTAGCCGTCCGACTTACATTGAGTATCAACTTGAGGTAATCAGCGTACAAAAGACAAGATGCGTGTTCAAGAATGGCCTCTATATCGTAAATCATAATCACAAAAAGAAGTGGGCCAAGGATAGAACCTTGACTCATACCTAAACGTGTACTGTTGTCGGTTTCTGAGATAGTCGGCAAACAGGCTGAGCAGACTTGGAGCAAATCAAATGGCACATAGCTTTTCAAGTATGACGTCATTATCAACCCGATCAAATGCTTTCTTAAAATCGAGATATGCCACGTCCACTTGAGAGCCACACTCCATATGACCGGATATGGCATCAACAAGTGTCAGTAGATTTGCGTTTGTTGACCGACCACTCCTAAATCCATGCTGCGAGTCTGCCAAGTACGGCTGAATCTGAGGACATAAATTTTTATGCAACAGAGATTCGAAAACCTTAGCCGGAGAACATAAAAAGAAATAGGGCGATAGAACTCTAGATGAAAATGATCAGAGGTCTTAGGAATAGGTCACACGCGAGATAATTTCCATTTTGTCGGGTACTTGCTACTTGACAAACAAGGGTGCTACAAGCACATCTACACATGCTTTCAGGCCATAATGCGGAATATTATCGGGTCCTACTGAGCTACGAAGCCTTAGTCTACGAAGTACTTATTCTATTATAATGCTTTATAAGAGGGTGAACCTAGCTACAATCGGTGAACACATTAGTGCTGAGGGTGAACCTAGCTACATTCTCCGCGCAAAGGTCCCCGTAACTCCAGGCCGAAAGACCCGCAGTGCGAGAGGGACGGAATCGGGGAAAATTGACAAAAAGTCGGTTTCAAATGAATACAAAATTAACTAAAATAGCTATTTCCATAACCAGTAATTTAAATATTGTTTAAACCCATCTAAATAAATATTTTTGAAGTCTGTATGCTATTCTAATTTGTTAGAATATCAAATAAAATGTAAATTTAGACTTCATTTCAATTATTATTTTTATCAAGTGAAATTCCTTTAATCACGTTTCTGATAGTCCAAAATCTAGAAAAAAGTCCCAAAATTGTTATACCAATTTATTTCACTTGAGACTTTTTGAACAGCAGATAACTAATTTCAAATTGTGTCAATTTTGAAGATACACCCAAACGGAATCGGAAAGAATTCGAAACATGTCGCGTATCAAGAGATAATTGAATGTAAGTTAATCTGTCATCAATCTTTAAATTATGTACTGTATTTTCCAGCATTACCAACACCACCGAGAAATTTGTCAATCAGCCAAATAGTGTTTACAGAAGGAAAGGTCACAATCCGTTGGTTAAATCCCGAATCAGATGGTGGACAAAAAGTAACGAAATACATGGTCGAGTGCAGGAATATATTAAGTGACGTAGAGGACCCGTGGCCTATCGAGAGAGTGATCGAGAGGGAACACTCCTCGTCGGAGTATCAGACCGAAGTCCTGAGTGGGCTCAACACGTCACATGTTGTGTACGAGTTCAGAATGGCGGCGGGCAATATAGTGGGTTACAGCGAATACAGTAACATCGTATTTATTGGTAAGTGTGTTTATGTTCTGCCAGAATAAAAAAAAAAAAATATCTAGGCACACGGGGCAGCGTGTCCAGGGCCAAAATATCTAGGCACACGGGGCAGCGTGTCCAGGGCCAAAATATCCAGGCACATGGGGCAGCGTGTCCAGGGCCAAAATATCTAGGCACATGGGGCAGCCTGTCCAAGGCCAAAATATCTAGGCACACGGGGCAGCGTGTCCAAGGCCAAAATATCTAGGCACACGGGGTAGCGTGTCCAGGGCCAAAATATCTAGGTACACGAGGCAGCGTGCTTAGGGCCAAATATCTAGACACACGGGGCAGCGTGTCCAGGGCCAAAATATCTAGGCACACGGGGCAGCGTGTCCAAGGCCAAAATATCTAGGCACACGGGGCAGCGTGTCCAAGGCCAAAATATCTAGGCACACGGGGCAGCGTGTCCAAGGCTAAAATATCTAGGCACACGGGGCAGCGTGTCAAAGGCCAAAATATCTAGGCATACGGGGCAGCGTGTCTAGGGCTAAAATCAGAAAAGGCGCATCAGCCGAGTGTTGTTTTACACGAAACACGCTACTTTCGACCCCCAAAAAAAAAAGGATTTTTATTAAAGTTTTTGTTTTCTATTAAAATTAGTAAAATACAAATTTCAATCACAATAGTGTTTAAAAGTTTATAATATTTTTGCGTTTTGTTCTTCCGTACTATAATTTTTGCATGTTTATGCAGCATAATGTTAAAATAATTTGCTAAAATAATGCTCCTTGTTTTGTTTTCTCCGCCCTGTCTGAGGATATTGAGATTAGTAAATGTATTTTGAAATATTTTTTTGGTCATTTTACGTTAGTAAGTATTATTTAAGGTTTGTTTTTATTAAATATATCTCATTAACTATTACATTTTTACCTAGCTTTTTCTCCTCATCAGCTGATGAGTACACCAGTGTGGATAGCGATGCCTCTCAATCGGATTCCTACCTTAGTCTGTATGATCGTTTGAACCCAGCATTTAGTGGTCTTCACAACAACTTAAACATTGTTCATATCAATGCCCAAAGTATCCGTGCTCATTACTCCAATCTTCTCGCTTCATTCAGCAATCAGCGCATCGATGTCATCCTTGTTTCTGAATACAATTTTTCATAAAACATATTTTTTCAGATACACCACATGCACCCAGACAGTTCACTATATTACTAATTAACGAGTACTCCCAATACGCATTACTGAGATGGAAGAAGCCAGACTACGATGGTGGCTCCCCAATTACAGGATATGCTGTAGAATATAGAAAATGGCGTAGAGGAGACGATTGGCTGAAAAAGAGAGTCCAAGCCCGTGAAGATGATAATGGTTTGTCAGCAAAACTCAATAACATTGAAAGAGAAACAATATACGAGTTCAGAGCAGTGGCAATGAATATGGCAGGTTACGGTGAACCGAGTCAGAGGGACGTTATTGGTAAGATTTCAGTTACGTTACAAATGCAACTCGTTTCATTACCCGAGTTTTTTTTCATTTACATACCAATATCCACATATACGATAATTTATTTTTGGCTTTCACGGTATCACAAATGGTAGACTTCACTTATCACAAACTTATCATTTATTATAAACTATGCGCGCAGAGTGACCCCATATTTTACCGAAAATCGGGCAAATGATGATGATGATGATGACTTTAATGTTGTTTGTTACTTATTTTAGAATCAGATAGCTGCTATACCTACTTATTTGTTTCTATACTAACTAATGTTGCAGCTATCTGAGTAAATAAAACAGACAAGACAAATTCTTTATTTCCTAAACCTAAATCATATACCATTACATGAAAATGAATATTTTACCACTAAGTTCTTGACAAGATCGGCTTGACAAACTCTAGCTAATGCCAAAAATCGCGTATTTCCGTTTTCGTCACTCGCGTGTCTCATCGTGCACACAACACACTATACAAACTCTCTGCAATACAACACACAATCGTACATTTTAATATAAATAAGTTGTTTTATTACCAATATTTATCTAAATATTATATTTATATACCTATTAAGCTAGTTAAGACTGTAAATAACATCTAAATTTCTTTGCTTCAATATTTTTGGGAGGAGCCTAATTTCCATTACACAAGAAAACTTTCTGTGTGAACTAGTGTTTTATAAATTATGTACCTACTTTTGAAATAAATAAATTTTCATTTTAATTTTCTTTAGCTTTTGTAAACTCGCATCCCGATATCACAAAAAACAATATCAATGGCAAAGCATTCATATAACATGAAAATAGCACAGTACTTTAAAATTAGTAAAAATTATAGTAACAATGCTAAAGCCATTTATCATTTACAATTCTTGTATAACTTTCAGAAAAAGCATCTCCACCCAAGCATTTTAACGTCCGAACTATTGACTTGGATAAAAATACTGTTACTTTAGAATGGTCGAAACCTGAATATAATGGGGGCAGAAATATCACAGGCTATGTCTTGGAATATTCTCGCAAAAGAGCAAAAGACAGCTGGACAGAAATCGTTGTACCTTCAACTGAAGAAACAACAAGTCAAGTAATTGAAGGAGTCCAGTATAAAAAAGGATATGAGTACGAATATAAAGTGAGAGCAACTACCGCGGGGGGGCATGGCCGGTACAGTGAGGTAGTGTTTGTTGGTAAGGGATTCACTGCTCAATATTATTGTAATGGACTGTATTGAAACTAAGTACTTGCTCATTATTCTTCCTTTATTTTTATTTCTCTTCTTACTGGCAGTGCTGGATACTGAATGCTGCTACAAGCAAAATGCCCTATTACCCAAGTAACACACAAGCTACTTTATTCGCTTCTATAAATCCTCTTTGACACATAAGAGGGTTATTAAAGCGGTGAAATTTACTTGAAAACATTGAAATGCGTTAGCTAATGCTTTAAAATTGTACTACGTATTTGATATATTTGTCTTTTAAATTTTTATGGTGTTTTATATTTAATTAATAAAATAGTGTTCAAGGAGGTGAGGTAAGGTGCCAATGTGTGTGTGAGGAAAATTATTATACATATGGGCGTAGGGCCGTCCACAATTGTATACAGTCCAAGCAGTATATCTAAAAGGAAAAGAAAATACTAAGATGAAGACTTGGCACTCTCTACATGTCTTCTAGATTTTATGATTTGCATTTTTCTGTTTTATATTTAACTCGGTGGTAAAATTCACAAAAACATTACAGGAAAACCAGGGCCTCCATTTGACCTTAAAATAACTGCCATGAGAGTTGATGACTATGCAGCATTCGAATGGAAGCCACCAAAGTACAATGGTGGGAAAATTATCAACAAATATGTAATAGAATACAGAGATGTTAAAAACGGAGACTGGATGTTCGGGGGTGAGGTACCTGGATACTCACTTAAAGCTGAATTGAAGAATCTGAAACTTAATAAAGGCTCAGCACACGAATTCCGAGTCAAGGCTGTTAACATGGCTGGTATTGGGGAACATGGTGACGTCGTTGTCATTGGTTTGTACAATGGACTTTGTTTACTTTTTTTTTTCATTCTTACTAAACAAACCAAACATTCATATTTATTAAAAAATCACAAACGTACTTTAATAAATAGTTGTAGAATTCTGTGGCTCTTCTATTTAAATTAAAATTAATGTAATAAATTACATTGAGGCAAATAAAACCACACTGCTGCTTAAAGAAGCGGTAGACCTGTCTTTTGCTATGCAATATACCTAGTAAACAACGTCACCTCACTTCGTCAACATAACCTCACATCACACTGCACAGCTAAGTATCCACACAATGGGGCACCACCTAAGAGAAAAGGCTCTAAAGTTGCTTCTGATACCGCTTTTGATCCTCAAATAGCGATCAACAACATGTAGAAGAACTTTCTGGAGAGTATGGCAGCCTTTGAAGCACGCATCCCATCGGTTACAAGCTCACTACCAAGCATGGACCAACTTGCGAGTAAATTCCATATCTTAAGAGTTGATGAAGGATGCTGTAAATCTCCTTTGTGGGCAAATTACATCCCCCAGTCAAGTTGTAGATGAGATTGATAATCGGGACAGACGCAAGTTCATACTGTTTCGAGGCATCAAAAATCTTCAGCTGAGGATGTGATTTCTCAAACCATTGTGGACCAGCTTAAGGTAACAGACTTTTAACAGACCGCTTTCAAAGCTTGCTATCAACTTGGGAGGCTTTCTCATGATAACAGTCGTCCACGCCAAATACTTTTGAAGTTTTCTAACTCTGCTGCTCAAACGATGTGGGCTAATAAGACGAAACTAAAGAATAGTGCCCTTATGCTAATGCTTTTATTTCAAAACTAAAAGCGGCTGAAAGGCATGTTCTAATGAAAACCTGACTTGAGTGTTTTAGAGAAGAGACTGCCTCATAAACTCCCTTCCACTTTCTAGGAAAAGCCGCCTTACGCAACTGCACCCGCTTTTAGGACAGTATGGTTTACTTCGACTCGGTGGTCGCATCGCATTAGCACAAAAAATTTATTAAAGTGCAAAGTCACCTGTAATTTTAGATGGACATCACTTGTCTGTTAAACATATTGTTTGAAAACATGAAGCACAATTAGATTCATTGCAGCTAACTGTCAAATTTGCCGCGTTAAGTGTCGTATTTTTACATCACCAGTTGTAAACTTACCTGAGGTTCGTCTGGACTACAACGAAATACCATTTCCCAACGTTGGTCTAGACTATTTTGGACCGCTACTTGTAACAATATAGGTCGAATACATGAAAAACGTTACATAGCACTTTTAACATGCCTAAATTGCCGAGCTGATTGTCTTGAAACAGTTGCAAGCCTTTCCGCAGCTTCAGCTATTATGCCACTGCAACGTTTTATTGCACGAAGATCAAATCCATCCAAATTTTTTTCGTACAATAGTACATTACTTGTTGCAGCAAATAGAATACTTAAAGAATAGAGTGGCATTCCATTCCGTCAGCAGCACCTATCATGGGAGGGTGCTAAGAGCGACTAGTTTGAACGGTAAAGAACGCCTTGTTCACAACATTGAGAGAGAAGGCATCAAAGTCTGAAATTCTAGAAACCTTTATTGTTGAGGCAGAAGCTGTAGTAAATTCAAGACCCGTAACTTATGTTCCAGTCAATCTCGATGATCTGGATGCTCTAACATCGTTTCATTTTTTAATTGGATCTTCCTCCAATCAAGGATTGCCCCGTCATCTAGATGATAAAGATTGGAAAAAAGCTATACGTCTGTCGGAACACTTTTGGCAGGGTTGGTTGAAAGAATACCAGCCAACGCTTGTGCCAAGGGGCAGACCTTTGTCAGTTTCCAATCACGAAAACTTACGAGTTGGACATATAGTTTTAATTGCGGATCCAGCACTACCCTGAGGAGTTTGGCCATTAAGTCGAGTGAGAAACCTCTTTCCAGGCAAAGACGGTGTAGTCAGGGTGGTTGATGTTGATACTAAAAGCGGGACACTGAGGCGGGCAGTCCGGCGCGTGGTGAGGTTATAATTTGAACCAACAAACTGAACAGAACTTTGTACAGGGATCCAAGATTTTGGAAACCTACATCCAACCTTTTTATACTTATTTTTTATTGTACGTACACATATACAATAAATATAATTATTAACAATAAAAAAACATGTACAGAGGCGAGCTTATCTCTTAAAATCATCTAATTGGCGTCGTGTACAATCAGTAAAGAAGAAAAGAAAGAAAAGAGCTTTATTTCAAACACCACAGAAAACAAAACAAAAAAGAAAACAAATTAAAAACGAAAAAGCCATATTCTGTGGCCACAGCGCTGGCTACAGCCAGTACTCTGCCTCAAGTAAAGTTTCATATAAGCTTACTAGCTTACTGCAGTGAGGTAAAAACTTGGGACTTCAGAACAATATGAGCAGAAATGTGAATGGTGCACTGAGTCAAAAGCCTTTGTATAATCTACGAATGTTATATACAAAGACTTATTAAATTCCTTTTAATTTAAGGAATTTTTAACATATGGTCAGTTGTCGAGAAAGTCTTTAAAATCCCGCCTGTTCCCGAGGCTGCTGTTTGTCTAGGCATTTTGTTATCCTGTATAGAATGACTGATGAGAAAACTTTGTGTTAACGCAACCCTGCGTACAGGATTGTCTCTTGCCTACAAACGGACATGCGCAGATACATTTTTTCTGCTCCTGCGCAGATTGGTGCGCACCGCCAGTCTGTTGAGCGCAACCAACGCAATCACATTTGTTTACCAATTAAAGCTGTAAAAATACCATTGTAGTACCGAAAAGTAAATCATTTTATAAACTATTCTTCTGGAGTTCTTTCTACGATCCTGCTGATCCTGCTACATAAATCCTGGCCTGGAAGATCTGTTAAATCTAGAGGAATAGTCGAATCATTGGCGACCGTGTTAAAGATTTAACAAAATGTATTAATACTGAAATTGCTACGCGAGAGTGATTTTCTCCTGGCACGATTGTATTTACACTCAAAAGGAGAAATCAACCTCATATATTGTTAAAACGATTTGTTATCCAATAAACTATATTTTATTTTTTTTTTATTTTTTATTTTTATTGTGCTTTGTGGAAGTGAAGTGCTAACCTGCAATCACACGGCGGCGAGTTAAACTGAACTTTGAACCCGTGTCGATTTTGGATGTATTTTGGAACCTGGAGGCGAAGCTGAATCTGCTGACTTCTTCAAAAAGGGAAGTGGCCCGTTCCTTACCCTTCCTACACTATTAACTTTTGTCTAAAGCTTTGGTTTGTGCAAACAGTACTCAAAATAAAGTGCTTACAGTAGCAGTTAAATATTATCATACCTACTGTCATTGTTAGTACTACATAATTATAAAGTTAATGATTCATTCAAGTAAAGTCTCATTTGATTAAAAGACCCAAATTTTTGTCACTAAAATTATAGAATCGAAATTATAAGTTTCGTTTGTTGTTTTAGATTATTCCGAATTCCATAAATCATTCTGAAAACATAGGCTAGTAGAAGATATAAAACTATTTGTTTTGTCCTTATAGCTAGTAGTGAACTTGTAAATAAACATTTTGGCCGAATATTTCAGAGGACGGCCGCGCCTCATCCCTCTGTCGCCTGTACCTAACCGCTTGACGACAAGCGTTGTTGGGGCCCTTTGTTTTCGAGTGTCGTGCTGGCGTAAACAGCTGCTTCATAGAGGTTTACCTACCTACATATAACGAGGTATTTATTGCACCTTTTATTATCAGTTTGATCAACATTTTGTCTTGTTTACAATAATGAGTGACACGGAGTTAAGAGCTAAAAGAGGATCAATTAAGGGGAGGCTGACTACGTTTAAAAACTACTTGATCGATTTAAAAAAATGTAAAGATATTTCAAGGTCGAATTTATATGAACTAAAGGTTAGATTAGCGAAAATAGAATCGATGTTTCAGGATTACGATATGATACAATCTAGTTTAGAAATTTTAGAGTCAAAGTCGAAACAAGAGTCAACTGAGAAAAGTGAGTCAAGTGAACGCGAAAATACAGAAAAAATATTTTACGCCGTTATTAGTGTAGCTCAAGAATTTATCGCGGCGAATGACGAGGTTTGAGGCACACCAGCCGCAGCTCCAAAAGGTGGGGCTGATGCTGCTAATGTTAAGCTCCCGACTATTAAGCTGCCTTCCTTTGACGGAAATACCAACAAATGGTTGGAGTTCCGTGACACTTACATTTCTTTGGTACATAATAACGACTGTCTTAACAACATTTACAAGTATCAATATTTAAAGGCGTCGTTATCAGGCAATGCAGCTTCTGTTATCGAGGCGTTGGAGATTTCATCGGCGAATTATTCTGTAGCTTGGAAACTGGTTTGCGATCGCTTCGATAACAAAAGACAATTGATTCACAGCCACCTTAAATCATTATTTAATGTTCAGAATGTAGCAAAGGAATGTGATAAGTCGTTGCGCTTTTTGGTAGACCATATTTCGAAAAATTTGAGAGCTTTGAACATGTTAGGTGAACCAACAAATAATTGGGACACGTTGGTTATATTTATGTTTGCTAACAAGTTGGATATTATAACAAGTACAAAATGGGAAGAGTACAAAAACGGATTGCCAACAAGTCCGAATTTAGATAATTTTTTTGAATTTTTGAGGAAGCGAGCTGACGTTTTGGAAATGGTTACCGCGAGCACAAGTGACAAGGTAGATAAGCCAAACCCAAATCAGGGTCAATTTAAACGTATTGACAAATCTCAAAAGGCCTTTGTCGCTACTGCTTGTGATGCCAATGCGTCAACCGCTACAACTGCAAATAACAACAGAGCCTGCCGTGTTTGTAGTGGCGATCACCTAATTTATAACTGTGAAAAGTTAAATAAGATGTCCGTGTTCGATAGAAATGGTGTAATTGCTAAACTAAGACTATGCATTAACTGCTTACGTGATGGTCATTTTGCCCATCAGTGCAAAGCGGGACCATGTAGGATATGTAGGCGCCGACACAACACCCTTCTACATAAGACAATTGCTCCTGCTAATAAAGAGGTAGAAGGTAATGATGTTGTGGCTACGCCTGTTGCATTATCCTCCTATGTAAACAATCAAGTTTTATTGTCAACTGCAGTTATAAATGTAAAAAATTGTGAAACAAACAAAATTGTGCAGGCGCGCTGTTTGTTAGATTGTTGTAGTTAGGCATCTTTTGCAAGCGAGTCGCTGAGGGATAAATTGGGCTTAAAAAACGAAGTAGTTGATACCGTACGCGTTACGGGGATTAACAATATTTCGTTCAATGCATTAAACCGTTGTTGTTTATCAATTTCATCGCGTTCAAATAATAACCATCAATCTTATAAAAAGGTTGATGCCTTAATTATCCCTCAAATAACAGGCGAACTACCAACAGAGGAAATAGACACATCTGAAATAAATGTGCCTGAAAATGTAGTTTTAGCTGATCCAGACTACCACCGCCCATCTCAAATAGACTTGTTACTGGGAGCTGATATTTTTTGGGATGTAATTTGTAGTGGAAGTATAAAAATAGGAAAAAACAAACCTATGTTGCAAAATTCTATTTTTGGATGGTTGATGGTAGGATCTGTCATGACTAGAACACCGACAAAAAACATTCACTGCAATTTTAGTAGAGAGATTCGTGAACAACTTCGCACGTTTTGGGAGCTGGAAGAAGTGCCAGCGACTCCTATGTGGTCTCCGGAGGAGAAGGCGTGCGAGGAGCACTTCATGAGTCACACAAAACGTCTTGCTGACGGACGATTTTGCGTCACGCTGCCTCTGAGAAATGACCCTCAGCTTCTGGGTAACTCATACAATATGGCTAAAAAGCGATTTGATGCTTTAGAAAGGCGATTCAGACGGCAGCCTGACATAAAATCACAATATGTAGATTTTATAAATGAATACGCGGCTTTAGGACATTTGTCAGAAACAGCGAGAACTGATGATGCGATTTTTTTACCACATCACCCTGTACTAAAGGTGAACAGTGAATCAACGAAATGTCGCGTCGTTTTTGACGCCAGTGCGAAGACAGATTCAGGTCTCGCACTTAACGAAATTCTAATGATAGGTCCCACGGTACAGGATGACATCTTTTCTATCCTTGTACGATTCCGACAACATGCTTTTATTTTCACAGGAGATATAGAAAAGATGTATAGGCAGATTGCCGTGGAACCTTCGCAAAGGCACCTTCAAATGATTTTGTGGCGTGATGATGAGAGGAGGCGAATGAAGTATCTGCAATTAAATACTGTTACATACGGAACTTCATGCTCTCCCTTTCTTAGCACAAGGTGTCTGTTGCAACTGGGGCACGAATGCGATGATCCGTTGATAAAGGACATAATTATTCACGACTTTTATGTTGACGATCTAATTACCGGCCATGATGATGAAAAAATGATAAATGTCATTTACCAACGAGTCATTGATCAATTGGATCGTGCTCATTTTAATCTAAGAAAACTTAGAAGTAATTCGCAGGAGCTATTAAACTGTATATCTAATTCTGTGCAATGCAAACAAGAAAATTTAAAAATATCGAACGTCAATAATACATTAGGTGTTGAATGGGACCCTAACACAGATAAAATTCTAATGACATGTTCAAAATTGCATTTGATAGATAACCATATTAAGTATACCAAGCGCTCGATCCTATCGGTAGCTTCAAGTATTTTTGACCCTTTAGGATTGTTGTGTGTATGTGTTATCCTCTGTAAAATCTTCTTGCAATCACTGTGGTTACAAAAATTGGACTGGGACGATGAAATTCCTCAGAAACCAAACTGTATATGGACAAAATTTGTCAATACTATTCATTGTTTGAGAAACATTACGATACCGCGCCATGTAAGCTGTAGTAATGCAGTGGCAATCGAGCTGCATTCATTTTCTGACGCAAGTCTTAAAGCCTATTCAGGCACTATTTATGTAAAATCAATTGATGCGTCAGAAAACTGCACAGTTCGACTTCTATGTGCAAAGGCAAAGGTAGCGCCACTGCAAGCCACCACAATTCCTCGTTTAGAACTTTGTGGCGCCTTGCTGGTGGCGCGCCTCTGTAAAAAGGTGTCACAAGCTCTTAGATGCAATATTGTCAAGAAGTATTTCTGGACAGATTCGAAAATTGTATTAGGTTGGCTGAAAACTCCCTCAAATAAGTTGGGTACATTTGTGTCTCATCGTGTTGCTGAAGTCAATGATTTATGTGCCAATTCAGAATGGAAATATGTTCCTTCGTCACAAAATCCTGCTGATCTGGCATCTCGTGGTGTTTTTCCAGATGAAGTGCAGTCGTTGTCACTGTGGTGGGAAGGACCGGCATTTTTACAGAATCCAAAAGAAAACTGGCCTAGTCAAAACGACGCGACACAAATGGACTTACCTGAGATACGTTCACATGCTGTAAGTGTTGATAAACCGAAGGAAAACATCATAGATATGACAAGGTTTTCAAGTTTTACTAAACTACGCCGAATAATGGCTTTTGTGTGTCGGTTTATCAACAATTGTAAAAAAATATGTAATACTAGGCATACGGGATCATTGACTATTGAGGAACTCGAATCAGCAGAGTCTAAATTATCTTATATCTCACAAAGAGATAGTTTTCCTGAGGTAAACGTGAAAACAAAGGCGATTTCTGTTCCAGCTAATTTGAGTCCCTTTGTTGATGACGCAGGATTGATACGAGTAGGAGGTCGATTAGAAAACACAAGTTTTAATTTTGACAAGAAGCATCCTATTGTTTTAGACTATAGACATCATTTTACAAAGCTACTATTTACATTTTACCATTTTAAACTAATGCATGCAGGACCGCAGCTGCTTCTTTCAGTTATTCGTGAAAAATATTGGCCTATTAATGGCAGAATATTAGCAAGACGTACCTACAATGACTGTGTACGTTGCAAGCAAATGAAAGGAGCAGTCGCGCAACAAATTATGGGAAACTTACCGACCCAACGAGTAGTACCTGGCTTCGCATTTGACGTAACTTGCACGGATATTGCCGGACCTTTCCTTATCAGCGATAGAAAGGGTCGCGGCGCAAAACTAAATAAATGCTATTTGTGCATTTTCGTAGATTTAAAGGTCAAGGCAGTGCATTTAGAAGTAGTCAGCTCATTGAGCACAGAAGAATTTATTTTGGCACTTCGTCGCTTCATATCTCGCAGAGGAAAACCTCGCGAGATATTTTGTGACAATGGGCGCAACTTTGTTGGAGCCAACCGTGAATTAGGAGAATTTCTCTTGGCTCAAGAAAACTCTAACTCTGTGTCAGATCATTTTGTGGATGAGGGCATAAAATTTAGTTTTAATCCCCCATATGCTCCAAATTTTGGAGGCCTTCATGAAGCGGCTGTTAAGTCTGCGAAGTATCATATGAAACGGGTGTTAGGTAATACACATTTAACATTCGAGGAAATCACTACCCTGTTCGCACAAATTGAAGCCGTACTTAATTCCAGGCCCCTTTATCCTATGTCATCAAATCCACATGATCTTTCCCCACTTACTCCCGGGCATTTCCTCATCGGGAGACCCTTGACCTCACTGCCTGCACCGGACCTGCAACAAGTTAATCCAAATCGGCTACATAGATACGCTAGAATAGAGCAAGCACGGCAGCATTTTTGGACAAGGTGGAGCCAGGAGTACATCTGTGAATTGCAACAGCGGCACAAATGGCAACAACGGCATGAAGACATCAAGGCTGGTCAGCTTGTACTGGTCAAAGATGAGGCCACATCTCCACTGAAATGGCCCCTAGGACGAATAGAAGCGGTGTTTCCTGGAAGCGATGGAGCTTGCAGGGTAGCTGACATAAAAACAACCAAGGGCACTATCAGGAGAGCTGTAAATAGGATTTGCCCATTCCTGGATGATGAAGGAGCTTAAAAGCTTGAGCTTTTAAGAGGCGGGAGGATGTTAACGCAACCCTGCGTACAGGATTGTCTCTTGCCTACAAACGGACATGCGCAGATACATTTTTTCTGCTCCTGCGCAGATTGGTGCGCACCGCCAGTCTGTTGAGCGCAACCAACGCAATCACATTTGTTTACCAATTAAAGCTGTAAAAATACCATTGTAGTACCGAAAAGTAAATCATTTTATAAACTATTCTTCTGGAGTTCTTTCTACGATCCTGCTGATCCTGCTACATAAATCCTGGCCTGGAAGATCTGTTAAATCTAGAGGAATAGTCGAATCACTTTGTATAACGTAGGTAAAAGACATATCGGGCGATAGTTATATGGGTCTCCTTTCTTATACAACAGGGTATTTAGTGAGTTGCTCTAATCATCAGGAATTCGTTCGTGTTGTAAAATATTATTAAAGGTGTGGCATCGTCGCGATAATTGTCTCGTTTGTGACTCCGTCTTCACCCGAGAATTTTCATATAGCATATCGTAATATCTTTTAACGATAACTTTGAACGGATACTATTGATTTTATTCGAATGACGTCATACACAGAGGCCCGAGTAAATATTTTTTTTTGTGTATATCACGAACGTAATTTGTAAATAAAAATGATGTTCACAGGCAAACCACCACCACCACGGAATTTAAAAATAGACTTTTTGGATTTGGAATTTGGAACCGTGGACTTCGAGTGGCAACAACCTGACGATGTAGATGTAAGAACCATTCAATACATTCTTGAATATAGAACTAAAGGAACCCGTAGTTGGATTAAAGGAACCAAGTTCATCGGAGGAATGACAAAAGGATTTCAAACTGATCTCGATCTGAATAATTTTGTATACGAGTTCCGAATCAAAACGATCAACATCGCTTGTGAAAGCAACCCCAGCAATGTTGTTTTTGTCGGTGAGTTCCCAAGAACAGTTCAAGCTTCCTATATGTAAACAATTTTATCAGCAAATTTTACATTCAACAAATTTAGGACACCACTTTCTTATCGAAAAGGCCTACTTGTATATACCTGGTTCAGGGGTCGTGGCTGTGTACAGCGCAGAGAGCCGTTTGAAAACTGGATGAAATTAGAAATGATGAGATTGCAGGAAATGAAAAAGCTCTTCTATTTACATGTAGTCACCGCCCCGCCACACGCTAGTATTTCCAGCAGAGATTCCTCCTCGATATTAGTCCTGTAGTGAATACACGCGATTTCCGTAATTGGTCTCGACCCGATAGAATCGGTGTTTATCTATAATATAATTATGCTACAGTTATAACCCGTTTTAAGTTCAAGTTAAAACTAATTTTAACTAGGAAACACTAGTTCTAACTAGGAAAACCTAGACTTACGTTACAACGTCTTTCACAATGAAGTGAAAAATAGGTGCAATGACGAGCGAAATAAACGTTTTTTTGGTGTCGTAGGATGTTTTACCGCCGTTCCGTTGCCGCCTTTTCCACTCCATTCTCTTCAGCTTTTCTGCAAAATTCTACTGCGTTAAAGAAAGACAGTACTGAATAACACAACCATATGCAAGGGTATGTCGCCCTTGGCGAGGGCTACATATTTGCTCCGTTCGGAGTTGAAACTTTGGGACCATGGGGCCCAAGTGCGCGATGACTGTTTCAAGAACTGTCATCGCGTCTGGTTGACGCCTCTGGTGATCTAAGAGCTGGAGCATACCTCAGCCAGAGGATTAGTCTATCGATTCAACGAGGTAACGCTGCCAGTCTCTTGGTTACTCTCCCCAGTGGCAACGATCTAAATCAAATTTACCATTTAATTTAAGATATTTTCTTTAAATTAATATGTTGTATTTGTTTTAATTTTGTACACAACCATAATTTATTAATATTTACAGATAAACCATCAACTCCAAATAAACCTACGATTACAGATATGTTTAACGTTAATAGTACCTCGGGTGCTGTAGAACTAACTTGGCAGAAGCCAGAAATGCCTGGCGACGAAACAAGCAAAGGATATAAAATTGAATTACGAGACATCACCGAAAAAAAGTGGGATTCCATCACAGTAACGGGTGAAGATAATCTGAAAATCACGATTAAAAATCTAAATTTACTGGAAGATACATACGTATTTAGAGTAAAGGCTTTCAACAATGCTGGCTTTAGCGCTGCGAGCGCTGAAGAATACGTGGGTGAGTGAGTTAGTGAGTTAGTCAGTGTACAATCAACGGTGTTCATGTTTGACAAACAAGTGATGTCCCAACTTTCAAAAGAACTCAATAAAACATTTAAATAAGTATCATTACATTTAATTAAGTATAAGTACAAACATCAAAATGTAATTGTTAACTAGAAAAATAATTTAAATATTGAGTAAACTATGTTTTTTTAGGGTTCCGTAGTACCTAAAAGGTACAAAAGGAACCTTTATGATGAGGCTCCGTTTTCAGTCCGTCCATCCGTCCGTATGTCACAGCCTCATTACTTTAGCACCGTTCAAGATAAAGACAGGAAATCTGGCACAACATAAGCATTAGTTTGCTCACATATCATGGTGTAAAAAATATTTCCAAAACAAAAGTAAAAAAAAAAAATAATAATCCAAAAAATGCAATATGGGTATCAAATTGAAAATATTAAAAAGTTAATTGTGAAAATATATAATTATAATAATAATAAGAAATAAAAAAAACGCTCAGAACGGATGTCGGGGTGGTAGCCGCGGTAGCAAGGAGCTGCTCCTCATTGACGCGGTCGCTGGCAAACTGGTCAGACGCAACCGTCGGAATATCTCCGCCGCCTGGATAGACTACAAAAAGGCTTTCAACTCGGTCCCCCACTCATGGCTCCTAAGGTCCCTTGAGCTGTACAAAGTCGACAATACAGTTCGACACTTCCTTGAAGCATGTATGGGGCAATGGAGTACTATCCTTAGTCTCACAGGCGAGAAAATGATGGATGCCGATGACCAAATACGGATAAAAAGGGGTATTTTCCAGGGTGATTGTCTGAGCCCGCTTTGGTTTTGCTTGTCACTGAACCCTTTGAATCAACTTTTGGAGGAATCAGCGGCGAGCTTTCAGTTTTGGAGGGGAGAAATGCGGATATCGCACCTTCTTTACATGGATGACCTGAAGCTTTTTGGCCCCACAGCTCAGAAACTGGAGGAGATGTTGAAGATCACTGATGACTTCAGCAACTCCATCAGAATGGAAGTTGGGGTCGACAAGTGTGCGGTCTTGCATGTGCAGAGGGGGCATGTTGTTCGCTCCGATGGAGTCAATGTCGGCTCCAATCGATTGAAAACCCGTTCCAAAACTGAAACATACCGATATCTGGGCATGTCCCAAACAATCGGTGTGAATGAAGCAGACATGAAACAAGCCGTTTATGGGGTATTTTATAATCACCTGACAAAAGTGCTTGAGAGCTTTTTGTCGGGCGGAAATAAGATACGAGCTTATAATGCTTGGGTCATGCCTGTTTTCATATACACATTCGGGGTGCTCAGATGGACTCAGACCAAACTAGATGCTCTGGACAGAAAAGTCCACACAACCCTGACCCTTCATAGGATGCATCATCCGAGATCGTCGGTCATGAGACTGTATCTCCCGCGGAAGTGTGGTGGTCGAGGCTTATTAAACGCCAAGACTATGCACAACCGTGAGATATGCAGTCTCAGGGATTATTTCCTGTCGAAAACGGATGATGCCATCCATAAAAAAGTCGTGGCATGTGATAAAGGACTCACCTTTTTGTCCTTAGCCAGTGAGGAATGGCGCGACCCGGTTGTACTTAGCAACGCTGAACGAGAGTCAGTGTGGCGAGGAAAGGAATTACACAAGAGGTTTCACAAGGCTCTTCACGAGCCTCAAGTTGACAAAAAAACCTCCTTGCATTGGCTGCGCTTCGGTGACCTCTTCGGGGAAACCGAGGGTTTTGTCTGTGCAATACAAGATCAGGTGATCAAGACGCGTAACTACCGGAAATAGATTATCAAGAATGGGACCCAGGACATCTGCCGGGCATGTGTGCCCATCCTGGAGAATCTCTTCGACATGTTAATTCCGGTTGTTCCGCTCTTGCCAACACTGAGTATCTGCACAGACACAACCAAGTGGCCAAAATCCTTCATCAAGAACTCGCCCACAAGTACGGCCTCGTAAATCAGAAGGTGCCATATTACAAGTGCTCACCGGCGCCAGTACTAGAAAACGACCGCGCCAAGCTCTACTGGGATCGGTCTGTCATCATGTGTAATCGCGGGATTACAGAACTGCAGAGCTGATGATAAAGGGAAAATGGATGAATTGACACGGGAGAATTGTGGGTGCACTGACCTGGTTGGAATGTTGGCGAGCCGACGTTTGCGCTGAAACTGTGCCGCGTGGTGTATTCCTTGTCGGGCTGATGATGACAGGGATATGCAGAATGTCTTGGAGTAATACACAGCACTGATATGTTCACAAGACACGGTAAATACACGAGATTGGTTGTAGCGTCGCGAATGTGTGCACACGTATATTTCGATCGACGGTTGCAGCAAAACAGAGTGAGTGAACCGTGGGTTGGCAGCACGCGAGTCTATTGTGTCGCCAGGTGGCGCCAGCGCAGCGCCGCGATATTAGTCATGCACATGTCATGTTCGAACGTCACGCTGGTAACGTAGTGTAGCGTGAACATCCTGGGGGGGCCGGGGCTGCGGCTCCTCTTGAGCTGAGTCCAACGGCAGCCTGGCTATCTTGAACACAGGTCGTCGCAGATTTCCATGAGCTGTGTCCAGATCCACAACTCGTATCACTCCATCCTTGCCAGGTATCGTGCGGAGAATTCTTCCCAACTTCCATTGGAGCGGAGGCAAGTCATCCTCTTTGATGAGGACCAGTTCACCCACTTGAGGAGGGGAAGAAGGGGAGAGCCATTTGGAGCGGGTTTGCAGGGTATGGAGGTAGGATCTGGACCAGAGAGTCCAAAAGCGCTGAGAGAGCGCTTGAATGAGTTGAAACCGTTTAAGAGCAGATATGGGTCTGTCGTCAAAAGATTGCTCAGGTAGAGCGGTGAGCGGACGACCAATAATGAAATGTCCGGCCGTGAGAGGTTCAAAGTCCGTAGGGTCTGATGAAATTGGGCAGAGGGGTCTTGAGTTGAGTACAGCCTCAATTCGAGCCAAAAGAGTAGAGAATTCTTCAAAAGTGAGGTGCTGTTCACCTATCACGCGATAAAGTAGTTGCTTGGTGGATTTTACGTTTATTTCGTGCAGAGCGCCGAACCAAGGCCCTTTAGGCGGGTTCAGTAACCAAGTTATGTGCTGATTCGCGAGTTTGTGAGTGATTGCATCATTGTTTGACCTGAGGAAGTTCTGAACTTCAATGAGTTGATTCCTAGCACCTACATAGTTTGTGCCGCAGTCTGAGCGAATGAGAACCGGAGTACCGCGACGTGAGATAAAACTTTGCAATGCCGCAAAGAACGCTTCCGTTGAAAGTGCAGAGACTGGTTCCAAATGAACCGCCTTTGTTGCGAGGCAAACGAAAATGCAAAAGTACGCTTTTATGAGTTTCGCGTTCCGCAACGTGCTGGATTTAACGAAGAAGTGGCCAGCAAAGTCCGTCGTGACGTGACTAAAAACTGGCTGAGGATTAACTCTGTCTACTGGGAGATCAGCCATGAGCGGAGCCTTAGGCTGAGCGCGGCACCGAAAACATCTAATACATTTAAACACGCGGTGTCTAATAATACGACGAGCGGACAGAATCCAGTACTGCTGGCGTAATATGGCGTGTAATGTGTCAGCTCCAGGGTGGCAGTGTATTGTGTGATAGTGATCTATAATGAGATCTACGAGCGGACTTGAGCTGGGTAGAATGAGTGGGTGTTGAGCGTCATACCTAATTGACGCGTGAGAGAGACGACCACCGACTCTCAAGAGGCCGTCCTTTATGAAGGGCGAGAGACGCTGGAGCCGAACGGGACAAACCTTATCAGTCTGGATACGATTAATGTCTTCAGCAAACTCATTGTGCTGAACAGAGCGGACCCAGTGCAACAGAGCGTCCCTGCGTTCACTAGCTGTCAACGGACCAGAGCGCCGTGCATCTGGGCTGTGCCGACAATTGAATATGAACCTTTTAATACAAGCCGTCACTCCGACGAGCTTGTCAAGTGAGCTGTAGCGAGTGAGCAAGTCCAGATCGATATCTGGGACTGCTATGTGTGCTGGTACCTTTTTGGGCTTAAGGCCTGGGAGAGCATGATGGCCTAGAGCGGGTGGCATCTTGGGCCAAGTGCAGGTAGGTTCTTTGAGCCAACTGGGTGACCACCAAAGGTCATGAAGTGAGAGAGACTGGGCAGACATGCCTCTGCTTGCACAGTCAGCAGGGTTGAGGTTCGTGGGCACATGCCTCCACGTATGGCTAGTTGAAGTAGCTGTGATCTTAGCCACTCGATTGGCCTCGAAAGTCTGTAATCGGTGAGGTGGGGTATTGAGCCATGCCAACACTATTGTGCTATCTGACCAGCATGTGTGTGTTTGAATGGCTATATGAGCTGACAGTTGGGCTGACACTCGAGTCATGAGCTGAGATAAAAGAGTCGCGGCTGACAACTCCAATTTCGGGATTGAGAGACGAGTCTTTATGGGTGCGACCTTGGACTTGCCAATGATTAGGTGTACATTGACATGTCCAGTGGTATTGCGCTCATGAAGGTAGATAACGGCACCAAAGCCAGCCTCTGATGCGTCCGCGAACCCGTGAAGTGAGTAAGTAGACGTGGGCTTATACTTACAAATGTGCCGAGGTAAACGGAGGTTTGAGAGCTGAGGAAGATCCTCTGAGATGTGTTGCCACTCTGTGTGGACTTCTTCAGAGATAGGCTCATCCCATCCTATTTTCAGAAGCCAAAGCTTCTGGAGAAGAATCTTTGCGCGGAAGATGACTGGAGTAACCCAGCCATTGGGGTCATAGAGAGACGCTACTGTACTGAGAATGGAGCGCTTTGTGACTTGAGCATGAGTGGGCAGAGAAATGCGATAAGTGAACTCATCAGTTTGAGGAATCCACTGTATTCCCAGAACCTTAATGGAATTAGAGTCGGGACTGAAGTCAAAGTCCTTGGGCATGTCGCACTGGTCATCTGGGAACCGTTCAAGGAGCTGAGGCGAGTTGGAGGTCCATTTACTGAGCTGGAAGCCACCTAGGGCGAGTAACTCGATCAGGTCGCTTTGGAGCGACTGAGCAGATTCCACAGAATCTGCACCTGAGAGAATGTCGTCCACAAATATTGATTTGCGGAGGATCTGAGCAGCGTGGGGGTAACGATGACCTTCGTCATCAGCCAATTGGAGTAAAGTGCGGATGGCATGGTATGGGCTGGACCTTAATCCATATGTGACGGTATTAAGGGCATACGTGAGCAGGGGCTGGTCGGGTGAAGACCGCCAGAGAATGAGTTGAAAAGGTCTTTGCTCTGGGTGAATGAGTATATTTCTGAACATCATTCGGATGTCTGTGCTGAAAACTTGTGAGTGGATCCTGAAGGACATGATAATGTCAACAATATCTTGCTGAAGAGCTGGACCTGTATGAAGACAATCATTTAGATTGACGCCGTTTGAGCTCTTACAACTTCCGTCAAACACGCAGCGTAACTTTTCTGACCCTGGCTTGAATATGCCATGATGTGGGATATAGAAATGGGATTTATGAGCAAAGGTATTGGGGTGACACGGCGACATATGTCCCAATTTTATGTAATCTGACATAAACTCTACGTATTTCGAGCGGAATGGCGGGTTCGCTAGCAGCTTTTTCTCTAAATTGAGAAACCTGCGTAGCGCAATAGCGTGAGTGGAACCTAATGTCGGCGCGTTGTGCAGAAAGGGCAGTGTAACCACATATTGACCTGATGGTTCACGAGTAGTTGTGGTGCGGAAAATGTCCTCACACTGATCCTCTAATGGGCTGGTATGCTTGTAAGTTTGGGGTTCCTCGGATTCCCAAAACCTCTCAAGACTTTTGTGAATGTCATGAGTGGAATGCTCTGAGTCCGTGTGAGAGCCGACAATGTGAACTGAGTTGACCTGATTCGTGGGTGAAGTATGTAAACTTTCGAAAGGTCCAATCAATGTAAAATCAAATATCGTGCCGAAGGCTATAGGCTTGCCAGGGCCGAGCGAAACCTTGGTTCCGTCTAACACTTGACCAAGAACGTCAGATCCTAGTATTAGATCAACCGGAGCTGGTGTGTGATATTCTCGATCAGCAAGAGGAATCGGTGGGTGACCTGTTAACTGAGCGAGATCTGGAACCTTTTCCAACGGTAGGTACCCAGTTACGTTCTTCAATATATGGGCTGTGGCCGTGATCATAGGTGTGTCACGGTGAGTAGGTCGGCATACAATTGTGATTGATGCCTTTGAGTTTTGTGTGTGCTGATTTCCAACTCCTGCGATTTTTAGAGATGTATGTTTTAATGGTAAATTTAAAATTGTGGCCATGCGCTGAGAACAAAGAGTCAGCATACTTCCACAGTCTAACAGGGCTCGTGCTGAGTGAAATTGACCATTTACGTCTGCTATTTTAAGTGAGACGGTTGGCAACAAAATTGGCGTGTTGGTGACGTTCACTACACGTTGTGCGGAGTTACAGTAATTTTCTGTTGGAGTTGAAGTCATTGAGTGACAATGAGCTGAGTGTGTATGTGATGAGTGAATGTGTGATGAGTGTGCTGAGTGTGCTGAGTGCTGGTCGTCCTCGCCTTCATAGTGCTCTGTTATTGTAGGTAGTCACTGTTGACTACCTACCCGAGACCTACTTGGCGATCGCGATTGAGTGGGCGAGTTGGGATGGGACGTATATGCCTGTGAAGCATGTGCCGAACGGTACTGAGGCTCATGCGCTGAGCGCTGTCTGGGCTGCTCACGTAGAGACGGAGGCAGCAAATGAGCAGATGAGCGTGTCGGAGACATGGCCCCATGGCGATGCAGTGAAGTATGGTGGTCAGACCGCCCACACTCCTTGCATGCACGTGTAGACCTGCACTCGTTCTCATAATGAGGACCCAAACAGCGTCGGCACCGGTTGCGTGCGTTCACAAAGTCCCACCGACCTTGAACCGGTTGGTTATTAAATCCTGGGCATGCGATGAGTTTGTGTCCCCTATTCCTGCAGTATGGGCATGGCATACCACCAGTAGGGGAAGAAGGTTGAGCCGAATAATCCTGTCGGCGAGTGGGTGATGGGGATGATTGGGCCGAGTAAACTAGCTGACGAGCGGATGATGAGGACGGTTGGTCCGAGTAGGTTAGGGCGTCACCGAATGCCAAGAACGGCCTATGGGGAGCAGGTTGAGGAGAGCGATATTCTTGCCGGCTCCTAAGCGGAGCTATGGGACGGAATTCTCGAGTAGCCGTATAAGGCTGACGGGAACCTCGAGTGGGCTGAAGCAGCTTATTGAGCTGAGCGAGCCTTTCTGACGGGCCGAGCCGTGCTGAAGAAGGAGCCTCCTGTGACGCAAGGGACGAAGACTCATTCTCTTTGCAGCGTGCGTGCTCTTCCAAGAACTCAATGAGGTTAGCCAGAGTGGGCAGAGTTGGCTGAGATCCGTGCTTCCGTTCGAAGAGAGTACGGAGCTCACCTTGGAGTTTTCGTACCACTATAGATACGAAGACATAATCTGACTCCTTCATGGGCAGATCTAAATTTAAAAGAGCGCTTTGCGCTGATATGAGCGGTGTTAAAAATAAAGCGCGGACATTTGAACGAGCGTCAATTTGTGGGAGCCCTAAAATTATATCCACAAATCGATCTATGAGAACACGACGGTTCTCATAGCGCCTGGTGAGAATTTCCATTGCCACGGCATAATTTTCATTAGTGGGCTGAAGGTGAGACACCATGCTGAGTGCTTCACCTGTAAGAGAGCCGAGCAGATAATGATGCTTGACGGCATCAGAAACAGTAGCCATTTCTCCAATGAGGCTCCGGAAGATGGCTATGAAAGAAGGCCAATCTTCTATTTTGGACGAAAATTTGGGCATTGAGATTTTGGGCAAGACCGTCGACGATAGGCTTGAGGTACTTGGGCTGGATGGAGAGGCTGTGACGGGAAGCGCTGATGCCACACTCAACCGCTGGGATGCTACTACGACCTCCTCATAGTCATTTATCGCCGTCTGATAACTCATCGTATAAGCGGCCTCAGTATCTTTGAGCAGATCCTCGTCCTCAAGAATGTCGTAATACACATCCTCCAGTTTCTTCCGGTACGCCTCTAGTCTAAGATACCGTCCCGTAAAATCTTCGACACAGTACTTAGTTCTGTCGCCCGCTACGACAGCTACGCCTATCTCCTTCAAGTTGGCAATAGCCTTAACTGCTTCGCGAAATATGGCCGCTTGCTTCTTTGAAGGCATTTTAGTGTTGAAAATGAGTTATTAAAACTTGAGCGTTACTAACTCTAACGTGCGGATAGCTTGTAACTTGCGCGGGCCGAAGTAACAAAAACTATGTTCAAACGGAACACGGAAAATAAACACGACAGAGAAGAAAAAAAAAATTTTTTTTTTTAAACAACCTGTATATGAGCTGATAAACCAACGTGGAACACCCTATATGTGTACCATAAACAATAAGAGCAGAGATGAGATGAAAAAACAAAAAAAAAAAAATTTACTATATTTCTGCTATATGCACTCGGTTAAAAAGCAGACAATAACACGATCAAACTGTCCGGAATACTATTACTGCGACGTGAGATTACCGCAACACAAAAATATCGAAAAGGGCTGATGAACCTGTTCACTTTTATGTTATTTGCCTTGAAATC
This sequence comes from Ypsolopha sequella, assembly GCA_934047225.1. Lineage (NCBI taxonomy): Eukaryota > Metazoa > Arthropoda > Insecta > Lepidoptera > Ypsolophidae > Ypsolopha > Ypsolopha sequella. Next base: position 17,957,861 of record OW204011.1, read on the forward strand.
ACGTGCCGACAATACGCGTTGGTTCTTGTTTACACGAAAGTACCTTTACAACAACAACATCAGTCGTCGAAAATTCTATTTATAGAATAAAATACCTATCTACTGCCTCGAACTCGTAAACAACAAAGAATGCGTTTACCTCGCAGAAATCGGATCTAAATGAGCGGACAATCCAATGATGCAATGTATACGTATGTACTCAAAATAAAACGAAATGAAACGAAATAAAACTCGCACCGAAAAAATATCTCGCAAAATCTCGTAAAATTTGGGTTTAATAAAGAAGTATAGTGGACTGTAATAAACAATTGGGCTGAATGGATATAATTATATTATCGGAGCTGAATAATAATAACAAACGGGATGAACGTGAGTTTATTCTGTAAAGGGGCGGGGGGGGCCGGTTCTATACCGATAAAATAGAATGTTTTAGGCGGCGGTTCTAATTACCTACCCGCCATAGGTATTCGAGACCACAAAATATTTTTTGCCGGGAAAGGGGGCAAAATATGTAACCGGGTGAAAATGGACTGTAGTAAATCGACGGGGGCTGGTTCAGTAACGGTTCGAAGGGCCAAAATGTTTTACTACCGGCTCGAAGTGACCAAAAATTTGGTCACTACCGGCTCGAAGGTCCAAAATGTAATCGCGGGATTACAGAACTGCAGAGCTGATGATAAAGGGAAAATGGATGAATTGACACGGGAGAATTGTGGGTGCACTGACCTGGTTGGAATGTTGGCGAGCCGACGTATGCGCTGAAACTGTGCCGCGTGGTGTATTCCTTGTCGGGCTGATGATGACAGGGATATGCAGAATGTCTTGGAGTAATACACAGCACTGATATGTTCACAAGACACGGTAAATACACGAGATTGGTTGTAGCGTCGCGAATGTGTGCACACGTATATTTCGATCGACGGTTGCGGCAAAACAGAGTGAGTGAACCGTGGGTTGGCAGCACGCGAGTCTATTGTGTCGCCAGGTGGCGCCAGATAGGACTATTCTCACGAATAAACGTGACATCGTGTTGATAGACCGGGCGCAGTCTCGGGTGTCTTTGATGGATATCTTTAGCCCACACGATGAGAACCTCGTGAAAGCCGAAACCGAGAAGAGGAGGAAGTATCTTGACCTGGTTCACGAGGTTACTGACATGTGGGGCGTGGCATCCACTGAAATAATCCCAGTTGTTTTATCTGCGAACGGTTTAATACCAACCAGCCTCGAAACCAACCAGCCTCGAAACCAACCCCCCCCTTATATCCGAAACTGGATGACCAAAAAATATGAAAAAAATTTCGATTATAGATCATAGCTGGCCAATTACAGTAAAACCATAGCAATTCAAAAAAAAATAAAATAATCATTATGTTAACGCACGCATTCAAAAACAATGCAATAGATGTGAGGTGCCAGGGCTCATCTAAACTTTTGAAATCTTTGGCCATTGCACACTAACGCGCTATAGAATGGAATTACTGAAAGACAAATTTCCAAGACATGTTTAACCCTGTTTTCGTGATTTGCATTGACCCGCAAAGTCACCCGATCTGACCACACGTCCACACATCTTCTTTTTGTTTTGGGTTATTTGGGGTATGTAGTCTATGAAAGCAACCCACAGACTTTACAGATCTAAAAGACAACACTTTACAAAAATAGTAAACATGTCGTCGAAAGTATTGAGACAAGTGATGGGAAATGTCATAATAAGGGTTCTAGACAGCATCATTTAAGAGATAATATCATCTACAGGACTTACTGAGACGAAATTTAATGGTCCAAATAAATATAAAGAAAAAAATCTAATATAGCAAAATATTATAGCTAAATTAAATAGTCGTTACTTTTGCGCCACCTTGTATAAAATGCTTCTGTTTCAGTTAAACCGTCGCCTCCGTTAAACCTTGAAATATTAAATATGTTTGGAGATTCTGTTGAACTTGAATGGAAGAAGCCATTAAAGGAAGGGAATAGACCTATTATTGATTATTTGATCGAATACAGAGTAAGGGATACCCATGATAATGTCTGGACGAGTGGCGTCACTACCACAAAGCTAACAGTGAACCAGACCGGTCTAAATCTTGAAGCTTCGGTGTACGAGTTCAGAGTCACAGCTCGCAATATGGCAGGCTACAGTCGTCCCAGTGATGGTGTCTTTAAGGGTTAGAGACCACATTTTCCTCTCGTACTAACGATATTGATCCGTCTTTATGCCCTTAGTAGATAGATGTTTAAAAACATGCATAACTTTGTTTGATCAATACAATATTGTTGCAGTATTAAGAAACAGCTATTAATAAGTTTCTAAGAATAGTGTTTTAGAAATTAACTCTCTTCATTCTCACTATCGCTTTAGAGTATTTTATATATTGTTATTATTTTTATTGTACCTATACATTGTTGGAATAGATCGCAGCCTTTAACTCACTGCTTGATTACATTAGTTTCATATCTGTAACTTCTAAAACACCTCCTAATTTATATTATTTTAGATAAGCCACCAAGTCCACATACTATTGAAATAAAAAGAATGAGGGATACTGACACGACCAATGGCTCAATTACACTGTTCTGGCAACCGAGAAGTGCTCCTCGAAAGGATCGAATCAGAAGATTCATTATAGAATATAAGGACATAAATGACAAAAACGGGAAGTGGGCAGTTCATGAAATTAACCAAACTTCAATAAATGGCACAGTGTACGGTCTTAACTTGAGAGACATTACATACGTGTTCAGAGTCAGAGCTTGCAACGTGGCGGGTTGTGGCGCTGCTAGTCATGAAACATTCGAATGTAAGTAAATATATGAGTTTACAGCCGGAGCTTACATTATGGTTAGTAAACATAATGTAAAGTTGACGGTCGTAGCTTGCGACGTGGTAGAATGTCGCACTGCTACACAATATATAATATAAAATGATGAGTCATTTACAGCCAACAATTTGGATTTTCTACCGTCTACATGCTGTAGTTGCTCTAATTATAGTAGATTATTATACAAGGGAGGTAAGTGATCAGCAGGGATAGGATAATTAGATCGGTATATAGCTAAAGTTGGAAAAACTGAGAAAGTTTGTAGGTACATTCAGAAATCCAATCACACCGTGGATGAAGGACACGCTCAGTATTGCGTGGACGGAGAGATGAAGTATGCAATATGGCTAAAGACACTGGATCGAAATATGCATATCAACACTATCTAGAGATGCGTAACATAATATATAACGCGGCAATGAGGACTGAAATGCAATCTTATTTTACACTGAGTTAAATACAATAGTAATATCACGTCACGACTGTGATGAAATTATAAATTATAAATAGTTTAAAAGTATCATCTGCCCCCGGTTGGGGCTTCTGGAACAGATCGGCCATTTTTCACCTCTAGCGCAGTGCGGCGTTTGTTTTCCTTGCATCCTACGTTACAATACAAACACCGGACTGTTCAAGTAGACTTAGAGAACTTCGCTCCCTTCACTCAATCGTTCACAAATTGAGCAGTAGGTGAAGCAGTAAGTGAAGCAGTAGGTGAAGCAGTAGGTGAAGCAGTAGGGTCTACATATAAAAGTATTATTTTTTCAGATAAACCACCACCACCAGTGAATCTCGAAATAGTTAACATGTACACTTTGTGTGTGGAACTGAAATGGTCTCCACCCGCAGATGCTGCGAAATACAAGATCATGTATTACGTTATCGAATACAGTCTTCTATATAATGGACATGGGATTTGGGTTGAAGGTAACGATGCAACAGCAACTGAGTTTAAATACTGTTCCAGTAAACTTAATTTTGCGGCAAACACTTACAAGTTTAGAGTAAGGAGTTTCAACATTGCCGGTCAGGGCGCACCCAGCAACGAAGTTTATGTGGGTAAGATATATTTTTTTGTTATCAAAACTTTATTCATCATACTAGCCTTTGCCTACAACTTCATCTGCGCTGTATGTCAACTTAAAGTAAATAAAGTATATACTTCAAGCCATAACTTTGGCTTTATATTGTGGTGGTTTAGCCTACATCGTAAATATGTTTTTAGTTATTAGACATTTTGAAGGTAAAATAAAAAGATAATTTACTTACTTACAATTTTAATTATTATCAAATTGAGGAAAAACATAATTATTGCAAAACGGCTTACCTCAATAACTATTTTTGATCGGGTTTACAAAAAATAAACTGGAGAACCGTGTCGTGCGTGAGTAAGATAGTAAAATACAGTTTCCCAATAGTATTATGCCGTTTCGATAAAATACTTTGTCCTTGTCGTTCTTCTGATGGAATGGTAGGAAAAGTCTAGATTCTTCCGAATAAGGTCAGGAGTGCGAAGTCTTGAGGCAGCTCTCCAGAGTCATGGATTCCGTAGCGTTTGGTCTTCTCCAGCAGGTAAAAGGAACCCCAATATCGGGGTAATAGACACACAACCCATTTAAGATTATCTTTCTTCCTGAAACATATTTATTATACCTATAAATAAAAAATTGTAACGTATACTATATATAACCACGTATGCTGGTGAGGAGAGTGTGGGTAGGAAGGAGCCGCCGCACGAGCATCGTGTGAATACTGAAATAGTGTTTTATTGAATACCTATCTGAACCTGTACACAAATAAAATAAGCATTGCCTCGCTGAATAGCGAGGCTAAATTCTTTGACCGAAATAGGCTCCAGCCCTCGGGTCACTGGAAGCGTCGATCAGGCGCGATGATATGTCTCTGTAGAGACGTCGCGCATCCGGTCCCCACGGTCCGAGTGTCTCCACTCCAAAGGGCACAAACATGTACCCCTCACCTAGGGCTGCATATTTGCACTGTTTGTCTGACTCCGTTGACGTTGCCGCCGCGCCCGCTCTGAAAGCGGTCGCTGAAATGTGGGATGGCGCCACCGTATTGACGCAAGTTGCATCCCACACCAACGGCCGCCCATTCTTCCATGGGATGAGCGTCATATCATCTGGCCTCTTGCCATCGTCACGCGCTAAACCATTAGGCTCTAAAATAGCCGGCACGCTGACGCTGGCAAGGGCCACTTTTAGATTACTTTAGAACAAAAATATCCACGTTTCAAATCAAATTAATATTCAATATTATAAAATAGGGCAGGCGTCTTGCACGCTCAAAAAATAGCCAGGAGTGATCCTGCAGTCCTGTCCCAGTCAAAAACCGGTTGCACCCGAGTCGATCATTATTATATTTGTTTAACTTTCAAGTTTAACGCCAGTGTTACAATATACCATATGTTATGAATAAGTTAGATTTTAACTTGTACAAGTGTGTAACGATGACATTCAGCCGCGCACATGCGCCACTTGAAAACCGGTACAATGTGACATGTCAAGAGTAGAGGTGGTAAGAGACCTTGGGATACACTATGCATCAAATCTTACATTTAGAGACCATATCGTAGATGTCTGCAAGAAAGCTTTCAGGACGTTAGGCTTTGTGTTGCGGTAGGCTCAGGGTTTTGACAGTATTGGTGCAGTGAAGGCCTTATGTAATGCATTCGTATTACATAAGACATGATAAATTACCAAGTACAATTGCGATAAACAACGAAATTCTTCCATTCCAAGACAAAGTGAAATTTCTTGGTCTTGTTGTGGACAGCAAATTAAGATGGCACGAACATATAGATAAAGTATGCAAAAGACTTAGTTCAGCAGCGTTTGCAGTACGTAATATAAGGAAATTAACAGACGTTGAGACTGCAAAAACTGTGTATTTCAGCTATTTTCATAGCATAATGTCGTACGGGATATTGCTATGGGGTAACGCTGCTGACGCAAACAGAGTATTTATTTTACAAAAGCGAGCGATAAGGGCCTTACTCAAACTGCCTTCTCGGCACAGCCTTAAGGAGCTCTTTAAAGAAATAAAAATCATGACCATGCCAAGTCTTTACATCTATACTTGCATTATGTATGCTAGAAAACACCTCAATGACTACATTCGACATAAAGATATTCATAGTTATTGCACCAGAAATAGAAATGGACTCGTTGTACCCTACACTCGATTAAACAAAGTATCGAAAAGCTTTGTTACTGACTGCGTTAAGATGTATAATAAAATTCCCGAGACAATCCAAGGCCTTAATGAAACCAAATTTAAGAATCATATTAAGGTTAGCTTAACTAAGAAAGCCTTCTACTCAGTAGCAAACTATTTTAATGATAAGAATGTATTTTTGATTTCTTAAAAATTATTGTACATATATTTTTGTTGACTTTGTATACTAATGTATCTTTGTGTTTTATGTTTAACTAGCTTTTGCCCGCGGCTTCGCCCGCGTTGATTAAGTTTTTGTATAGTCGTATCGAAACTGTAAATATTTTTAGTTTTAGTAGTTGACCTAGATTTGATTTAGAGTATTTAAAGTGTTTTTGGTTCTCATCATCTCTAATTTGATCCCTATGTTAAGTTTTTTTGGCGAGGCCGAAGAGCAAGACACGTTTCCGTCTTTTTTTTTTTTTATTCCTGTTTTTTAATTTTTCAGGGACCTTGTTTTTTTTATATTTATTTGCATCATTATACTTTTACATTGTTTATTATGTTACTTAATTTTTATTGAATATTATATTACACCTTTAATATCTTTATCTTTAATTTTATCTTCAATAAAATTGATACTGTTATTATAATTAATCAATGAAATTTTTATTTTATTTTTATTTTTTAGCGTATAAAAAATATATATTCATTTTCTTTTCTGGGGCACTGCCCGCTGCTTTACGTCTTGTTAGTTTGTGCCACTGCTTTCATGACGTCGATGCAGTATTCGGCAAATTTCGGTCCTGAACTCTTACCCGCCAGGAGGGAGCTCCAGTTTGAGGTTTCAATGTTCATGTCGAACTCAAGTTCGAGCTGCAACCTCCTGGATCCGAACATTGGACATTCGTTCAGGACGTGTTCGATTGTCTGATCAACGTCTGGGGAGCAAGAGCAGCCTGGGTCGTCACGACATTTGAAGCGGTGAAGGTAGTGTGCGTTCCCGCCGTGACCAGTCCACGCTTGAGTGATCCAATATGAGACCCTAAAATTCACTATTGTTCGGAAAGACTGGCAAATGTCCGGGAAGAAAAGTTTGGTGATTCTGTCCTTCCCGGACGTGGAGTATTCCTCCCGCCAGATTTCTAGGGTCCGTTGGCGGATCACTCTCCTGGCATATGACAGAGGGAATCTGTCATAATCTGCGGCTGTCTTTTTGTGTAGGGCGGCATGCTTAGCTAGCTCGTCGGCGCGCTCGTTTCCAGCAGTGCCAGTGTGAGCCCGCACCCACCATAGCTTTATTTGGACGCCCTTTTCAGCCGCAACTGCCAGGTCTGCCCTGATGTCTGTCACAAGGGGATGCGTGGAACGCGGGTTCGCAATTGCATCCAGGGAGGAGCGTGAGTCGCTAAGGATGTCTGCCTCCCTGAAGTGTTTGTCCTTCACCGTCAGCCTGATTGCCTGCCGCAATGCGAGAAGCTCCGACTGGTAAACAGTACAAAATGCATATGGTTGTTACTTTCCTGTAACAACCATCAAAGCGGTTTTATGCGGAGAAAACCTAAGTTTCTGTTAAGTACCCCAAGTGGCTATTGAGTCTAATACTGGACTAACGATACACTCTAGCTCCTCTAGCGTGTCGGCTGAAGCTACTATGACTATGTCATCGGCAAAAGCTTGGACGTGAAGTCCGCACCCTTGGAGCAGTTCGAGGAGCGAGTCAATTACGACGTTCCACATCAACGGTTCACTTATACTTCCTTGAACGCAGCCCCGGGTTGTGGGTTTGGAGACAGTGACGCCAGCGTATGTAAGAGTGATAGACCTGTCAGATAAGTAGCTGTCTACCACGCTATACACATCCGCAGGACAGTTTTTAGCCTGCAGATGTGCCTTAATAAACGGCCACCAGGCGTGATCAAAGGCTCCCTCTATGTCTAGTGACACGAGAGCAACGATCTTTTTACTTACGTTTCTCTCGTATTTCAGCAGGTCAACTAAATCATAGAGAGCATCCTCAGTTCCTCGCTGCGGCAAAAAGCCATACTGTCTGGCGTTTAGGTGACCTCGGGCTTCCAGGTGCCATAGGAGCCTGTTATTCCACAGCTTTTCGAAGACCTTTCCCATCACTGGAAGCAGGCCAATTGGTCGATGGGCCCTTGGGTTTGCGTAGTCCTCTTTGTTAGGCTTAGAAAGAACACAAACTCGTGCCCGCTTCCAGTGTCTGGGAAAGAGTCCCACAGCCAGGCACCTATTAAAGACCGCGAGAAACAGCCTACAATTAGCCATTATTGTTTCGTCTTTGCCGAGGCCGAAGCCCGAGCCGTTTTGCAGATCAACACTATTTTTTGTTCTCTGAATTAATCCTCTGCTAATGTGTAACAGCTGTCTTTGATAACTGATTTAATCCCCTAGAAAGCCGAGCCGCATTTCCAGTTAACACTATCTTTTGTTTTCTAATTAATTTTAATCATCTGCTTAAGTATCATTGGAAGTCTTTGGCGAAGAAGAAGGCCGGGCTGCGTTTCCGAAAGACACAATTTTTTGTTCTCTGAATTAATCCCCTGCTAAAAGGTCTTTGGCGAGACCGAAAGCCATGCCGCGTTTCCAAACGAAAATTTTTTTTTGGTTATAAAGTAGCGTATGTCTTATTTCAGGTCTAGAACTACATTTAAAGCAGTTTCAGCCCTATCAGTTAGGGAGGTACGGTGTGAAGATGTGTATTACTTTTCTATAGGAACTGACACCCAATTGCCTCTGAACTGATTAATGGGATAAAAAGTGGTCTACTATGTCCTATTCCAGGTCTAGAACTACATTTTTGCAAAGTTGAGCCTAATCGGTTTAGTAGGTATGGCGTGAAGGAGTAACAGTACATCACTTTTCTATAGGAACTTGAAAACCCATTGCCATCCTATGGGAACTAATTTATCGGATATAAAGTAGCTTTTGTTCTATTCCAGGTTTAGAACAACATTTGTGCAATGTTTCAACTCAATCGGTTCATCAGTTACGGCGTGAAAGAGTAACAAACATACCAACTTTATACAACTTTAACAACTTTAAATCCATCCCAACTTTCACATTTATAATATTATTTGGATGTACCTTACATGAGAAGAGTGCATCCGCAAGACGAAAGAACATGAACTCATCCCTTGAATTTTTATGGACATCAAAACACTCATTTTCTATTCCTTTTATTGGATTTAGAAAGTACTTACGAAAGTAAACACACTCCTAATACTTGCAATATTTGTGAGATACATACATTAGGTCACTTCTAATTATATAGCCAAAAATACATACTCAAGACTCGGTAAGTGGTCAGTGACCCTTTTTGAGAAAAAACACAATAAAAAGGTTAAAAGGGTCATTGCACCTAGGTCTTGACCACTTACCGAGTCTCCCGTTTATACGGACGGACAGACGGACAGCCTAAATAACAAATTTAGACATTTTACTTTGAAATTGAAGGACTTTCCGAAGACAACTTCATCCCCCTTTTCACCCCTTCGGGGTTGGATTTATCACAAACGCTGAGACACGTATATAGTAATTTTCAATTGTCAGTCTAAACACAAAATTTAAAGATCCTAACTTCGAAACAGACAAACTTTGTAATAAAGAACTTTCATACGAACTTTCATTTTTTTTTACCGTCATCTAGACCTCGCCGAGCCCTTTTCTTAGAGTACCATGAACATGGGTCTAGCATCAACCGTTTGGGAGATATGGGCCTGTAAAGTTTTGACACTTTCGGCAGACAGATCTCGTCGAGAACTTTTCCTAGACACCCATCAACATGGGTCTAACTCCAGCCGTTTGGGCGATACAGGCCGTCAAAGTTTTGACATTAAAAAAAAACTTTTTTTGGCATCCCGTGGTCCAACCCCTAGGGATGCACTACCTTCCGTTTAAAAGGTATTTTGCTTGGATATAGATAGATATAGATAGATAGATAGATAGACAGATAGATAGATAGATTGTGGATATATAGATCGATAGATATCTCAAAAGGAAAAAATGGAACCCTAATAGGATCACTTGTGTGGCTGTCTGTCTGTCCGTCGGTTGGCACACATACTTTCAAGAATTTTCATGTCCACTATATTAAATTGCAAAATCGATGCCATTTTCATAATAAACGTCCCAACAAACCATAAAAACGACACCCATATTGATATTTACACATTTCAACATTTAAACCCCATCGCACCTCAACAGGGTATGATGGTATTTCACGTCCACTACGTTGTATTTTAAAATCGTAGTCGTTTTCATGATCAGCGACCCGATAAACCATACAAACGATACCCATGTTGATTTTCAGAATTTGTTACCCCATTTCCCCCTTTTAGGGGTTGAATTTTGAAAAAACCTGAAACACGTATTTACTCATTTATTAATAAGAGTACTCCTGTGAAGTTTCGAATCAAATAGTTTAACTATTCTTGTTTCCCCATACAAACTTTGGACCCCCGTTTCACCCTTTTAGGGGGTGAATTTTGAAAAATCCTTTCTTAGTGCACCCCTAGACCTCTAAAGGAACCTACTTGCCAAATTTGGAATCTCTAGACCCAACGGTTTGGGCTGTGCGTTGATATGTCAGTCAGTCAGTCAGTCAGTCAGTCAGTCAGTCAGTCAGGTTCTTCTTTTATATATTTAGATAGATAGAAGAAGAAGATTTAAGTTTAGTTTTAAGTTTTGACTAGGTATAACTATGCTAGACATAGTTATTAAAACTGAATATATTGTTAAAATGACGTGTAAAAGTGTGCAATATTGTTCCTATTTACTGAATAAATGCTTTGACTTTGACTTTGACTTTTTCGTTTAGAGTAAACAAGAATGTAACGCGGTTGTCTGGGCTCCACATGAAACCAAATACTGCCTCATGCTGGAACGTATACAAAATAAATTCATTCGGTTTTTGTACAAGATAATGTATGGGGTCTATTCTTACTATCCCTTGATGTTAACCCTATTTGTTTTGGGTATAATGGGATACCACAAGTTGGAAGTAAGGAGAGATTATGCTCTGGCCGCGTATTTATTTAAAGTGGTCACTGGTAGGATAAGTAAACCCAGTATCTTGGGAAATATGAGGCTAGTAGTGCCTAATAGCTACTTTCACCAATCGCTGGAGGCTGTTCAGGCTGCTGAAAACAAGGACAAACCTCCATGGGGAGACACCACTTCAACGCGCTACCCGAACTATTAATGAGGTTGGAAATAACATTGATATCTTTTCGTATTCTTCAAGTGAGTTCACAAGAGCAACATTATATTGTTTTCAATGCATGTGCTCGTAAAGGCACACTTTTTATGCATCAAAACCCAACAGAAAGTCGATTATTTTGCCCTAGGGCTTTATTATTATTATTTTTTTTATTTATTTACAATGGTTGGCTAACCTGCAGCCTTTCCTGTGTACCATAAATGTCATACTTTTTTTTCACTGTTTAACGGCTCTGGATACCTAGTCCTTTTGAGCCAATTACAAATTTAAAGTTCACAAAATTATATTTGTTTTATTTCCTCACACTATGCATTGAAAAACGTAGTATGATACACGGGCGTAAGAGCAATAAATTACTCGGTTACGTTTAAAACATTCGCTACGCTCGTGTTTTAAATCGTCCTCGTAATTTATTCCTTTGCGCCCTTGTAGCATAAACTACTATAATGCTATCTATAATTTGTGTACATTTTTAAAATTTCATGTTTTCTTTAATTATTGTGTTTTTTTTTAGATTTCTCGTGTTTTTTTATTGTGTCTATCTTGTATGCCTGCACTGTTGCATTAGGTTTTTTAACCTGTAATAATAGTGTTAGTTGTTAAATTAAATAAATAAATAAATGTTAAAATTTAAGCATATGATACGTCTGGGCCAATAATTACGAAAATGGTGGGCATAGAGTCTAACAGACAAAAGTTTCTAATATTTCTCAATTTTTTTTCCTAACCCTGTAAAAGAACTAGCTGTGCGTTATAGGTTTGGTACGTTTTCTTTAGTTATTTACAACCATAATAATTGGAAGTGGGTCTGAAGACTACCGCTGAATTATTGATTAGCTTCGGTCCTAGTGACAAAAGTGACAAAATGTTGTCAAAAAACAGATAACATGTTTATGAGCAATCAACTGAAAAAATAAAAAAGACATCTAAGAATTTTTTAATGATATGTTTTTTATGCAACAGTTTTCTACTAATATCAAAATGCATAATGCTAAAAGTTAACTAAGATTTGTTGATTTTTAGATAAGCCAGACCCGCCTACAAAACTCTTCATAACAGATATGAGCGATCAACTTGGATTTGCTGAACTGACGTGGCAAAAGCCGGATAGAGATGGTGGCAGAAGTATCACCCAATACCTAATTTACTACCGCATCAAGGATAAAATATCTGATTGGGTTAATAAAACGTGCGACAGTAGTTTAACGAAGACCAGAATTACCGGTCTAGATCTGAACAAGTTTACCTATGAATTCAAAATTAGAGCTAGCAACATGGCTGGGAACAGCATTTTCAGTAACATTGCTTCCGTTGGTATGTACACACACATTTTCAGTAACATTGCTTGCGTTGGTATGTACACACACATTTTCAGTAACATTGTTTCCGTTGGTATGTACACACACTTTTTCTGCTACTTTCATCAATAATAGCAAATAAAGCGATAGTAAAAAAATATCACGACATGAATCCCCAAGAAGGTGTTAGAGGTGTTCTGAGAATGAACTGTGAAATGCAAGGCACAGTCCACAGTCCGTACACCCACGTTTCATCGACAATTATTACATCCCAACGTGATGGGTGGTAAGCTGGTAAGCCCTGTCACCGTTTTTCGGGCACAAATGCATGCTTTTAAGGGCATGCAGATTTCCTTACTAAGGTTATGCCTAAGGGACCTTACTAAGGTCCTTGCTACAGAATATATAAAACATGACATGTTATCATAGTTAATTATTTGCATGTATGATGTAAACGTTTAAACATTTGCTTTGAAAACTGTCATTGGCTGACACTCTTTGATCTCAGAAAAGCAATCATTTGCTTTGACAGAAATGGCATTTGCTGGACTCATATCATATTGTTAGAACTTATATACTTCAAGCCATAAGTACAGTAAAAGTCTACCTGCTCGCAGTAATAATGTTATAAAGACAGTATTACTGCGTGTATACTTGGTTAACACAATAATCTGTTTCATTCAACAAGAATTGACATATTGGACATATTTAGCATTTCGTTAGGTAAATTCAAAAATTTCTTGTACTCCACAAAGGAGTCCACATTAAATTATTAATTATATAAAATTTAATCATAGTTTTATCAAACTAGATAGTAGTCGTTGTATCTACTATTGAGCGATACTGTCATTATATGTTAACAAGCTGTGTTTGCCTGTAATTGGACTACATCTCAAACCCTTTTATTATGTACTTAGATAAGTTACTAGTTAAGATGTATGTCTGTTGGCAAACCAATAAATAAATAAATAAAAACTGGAATATCCACATGCGTGCATACCTACATGCGTGCATACCTACATGCGTGCATACCTACATGCGTGCATACCTACATGCGTGCATACCTACATGCGTGCATACCTACATGCGTGCATACCTACATGCGTGCATACATACATGCGTGCATACCTACATGCGTGCATACCTACATGCGTGCATACCTACATGCGTGCATACCTACATGCGTGCATACCTACATGCGTGCATACCTGGGACAAAATCGTATTTATACTTACTCGTAATCCGGAACCCGAAATTGATCTTCTTTCATAAATCATTATTTTGTATCAAACCATTAGGAAAGGGAATCCACAACTATATAACAATTACGCGGTTTTAATTTTGATATTCTTCTATAGAGTATTTTATTTCAGATCGACCTACGCCTCCAGAAAACTTTTTTGTAAGGAAATTAAATATTACCAGTGGCTATGCAGTTTTAGCATGGCATGCGCCGTTAGACGACGGTGGTAAGGAAATAACTGGATATAGAATTGAGTACCGCATCAAAGGTGCCACTTATTGGAATTTCACGAATGTGAAACCGGACAGAAAGGCAACAATATATGATCTGAATCTGTTGGACCACGTGTACGAGTTTAGAATTAAAGCATTCAACATGGCTGGAATGAGCGAAGCCAGCAACGAAGATTTTATTGGTAAACACTTATTTTAAGCAAATATTTAACTAATATGGCCTTATATGGAACAGACTGGTGACGGGCAGACGCGTCACTGATGCGAGGGTTCCGGCACCGCGCTCACCAACCTGCCTGCCCAGCGTGTGTGAGTATGGGCAATTCTTCCAGGATGACCGCCGGGAGTGGCAAAGTCTTATGTCCAGCAGTGGACGAACTAGGCTGATGGATGGATGGATTTAACTATTAACTTAAGATAACTTCTATATATATGGTTAATTGACATTACATTAAGTGAACTTTAACCTTAAATACGAGTTTGAGCCAATCGTAAAGATTAAATAGACCACGTAGTACGTTTTCTGCTGTACTGTATCATCACACGAATTTAAGATTTTATTTTCAAATAAAAATATTTATTTATTTGAACTAGGTCTGATCCAAACTGCCCATAAATCCTTGTTTTCAAATGACGCGACGCTGCTGTAAAGGGCCATGCTCAGCTGTGTCAGGTGGTGACCAGCCCTTGTTTCCCATACATCGAATATACTGGCCGATCACCCGTCCTCGAGGGTGACATCTGTGGACAAATTACATTCACAGAGTATTAACGTTTCGGTATACTGATCAACAGAAGATATTTATCGTCTTTAAGTTTTAGTCTAAGACCAAACAATTTCATAAATTTCATAATTTCAAAGTCTCAATTCTCACCAAGCATTCACTATCACCTGACCTCATAACCAGGGTAACACATGATTTTTGAGCTGCGTCCCCTCTTGACCTGTCTTTTGAAACATCACACTAGTCTGTCTTGTGATGTTACCGCATCCAGGGGACACGCATGCCTCCCTCTTGGCTCGTCTTAGTCTCTCACAAGAAACCGCATCATCATCCTGTCTTTTTTTTATATAACCACTTGATTTGGTTTAGCCGAACGCACAATCAAACCGAAACTCATCACCTTATGACAGGTGGAACTTCACCTAATCACTGGCAGTAATTTTTTTATCACGCACCTCGCAAGGTAAATATAATCATAGCCACGCATGGCTGAAATCCATAATACAGGTCGAAATCACTGAATTACATGTTTGACGATATGATGCTCACTCACAAACTGAGATCAATTTTCTTTTAGTGTACGTTTACAGATACAATACAAATACAATACAAAATTATTTATTTCATTAACACAATTATAGGTATTTACAGGTTGTTGGAGCCTCCTTTTAAGTAAAATAATACCTGTAGTAGGAGACTCCGCTCTTCTATAGTGGACAGCAAACTTACGATTAGCTTATTTATTTAACTTAATTAACACAATATATGATTAGGTAATAATGTATGTGAATAAGTGAAGGGTGGTGTGTATAGGTGTGACTGAGATTCCCTAGCCCTACGACCGAAGTCTTGGGATCAGTATTAAAAAGCTACTAGGGAGGATGTGTATGTGTATGTTTGTGAGTGTGGTGTGTAATAATAATATGTAAAATAGTTTACCTAAGCCACTTACTCAACTTTTCAACGGCTGCATCACACGCTCTACCTGTTAGTTTCCGTGACTTCCACCGTTCGCTATCAAATGTAATCGAATATTTTGAGATTCATAGAAACTAGCAAAACCCTAAGACGAAAAACAACGTCCTTGGTCTGCAATTACTCGAATAGGTATCCCAAATATTGCGATACCAGATTTGAGCGCGTTTATGCTGCTAGTGGTTTCAATATTATTAGAGTGTAAAAGTAAAACATACTTTGTAAATGCGTCAACTAGTTTTACGAAAACGTACTCTTTACTAACATTTTTCCCACAAAATGTTCCTGTCGCATCGGTATGAACTGTATGACAAGATATAGCTACTTTTGGAATCGGATTTAGCTTGAGTTTTTCCTGAATTTGGTTTTGAAATGTTGCAAGTTATACAACGATCTACAAATTTTCGTACGTATTTTGACATTTTAGGAAACCAGTAGTAATCATAGACTTTCTCTAATGTTTTTCCCCAACCCAGATGCATAATTCACCCATGAACATTATTTATGACTCACTACTTCAAAGCATCTATTTCTGCCATTTCTTTGGATTTTCCGATAAAGGGCGTTAGACCGAATTTCATAGCTTTTCCTATCATCTTCTGACATTTGTTAATTTTTCATGTCAGACATTATCTTCTTGATTTCATCATCACGCTGTTCTTTAACTTATAGCCAGTTTGATGATAATTCTGTTAAATATACTTGGTTTTGCTACGTTCTTTTGTCTTTATTACAATCAGACGTTGATGAATATGAAATCGGATTCCTAGAAAGACAATCACCATTTTTCATTCTGTTACTTTCTCGTTTAATTATATTGAAATCAAATTATTGTAAATACGCTTACCACCGATGTACACGCGGAGTGAGGTCTGCCTTTTTTTTTACAATCTTTCACGGCCTAAAACTTCCGGCCATGACTATAATGTCGAAACGAAAGCGTTTCCAACTCATATGAGTGATACTTAGCTTCACAATTAGTTGTTCGCCGGCTAGAGTATGCAATTAAATGTAAGTTGTTAGCTATTTTTTGAATCAACATGCTTCCGTGTCCTTCGAAGGAGGCATCTGTGTGAAGTTCAACAGGTGAATCAGGGTCAAATATCGTCAATAAAGAGACTGATAAGTTGTGAGATTATATTTTGACGTAGTTCTTCTAGGTAGGGTTGCCAATTTATCTTTTTCTCCGTTTCACACGTCTCATTAAACAGGGGGACTCATTATTTTGGAAAAGTTTGGTATTGATGAAAATAAGATGTCAAACTAATGACATTTTCTGAGATAAGTCACACTTTGAGGGTAGAGGCAGCATAGTTAAAGCTTTTTTTTATTGTTTAATTTGACCAGCTTCTACTAGCGAGCCTAGATACCCAACGCGTTTCTTCAGAAACAAATATTTGGTTTTATTGAAGAAAAATCTTGCCTTGGTCAAAACTTCTATGGCTAGGCGAAGACACTCTAGTCCTTCTCCAGGTGTGGCTGATAAAATGTGGTGTGGCATGTGGTGTGTTAATAACAGCGCGTTGATAAACTGAGCTAGCATTTTTCAAACCAAACGGCATAGTTAAGTATTCCCATAGCCCATCTGGAGTAACAAATGCAGTTTTCTCTATTGAATTGGGATGTACACTTATTTGATGGAATTTAGATAACATATCTAAGCAGATGTACCGTCTATTACCTGATTCTAATTGATCCACTTGATCAGTGATCAAAGGTAAAGGATATCCATCTGAAATAGTATTGTTGTTGATATTTTTTTTACCAATAAAATAGGACTTGCAAAATATTATTGACTGATTCTAGACTTTATAACATCGACATATGGGTTTAGTCATTTCTTTATAGAATGTTTAGAGCTACAACGCTACTGGCTAACAACACCTACTTCTATTTATGTTTACTATCACATTCGGAGGCAACTATAAATGAGACTGTTATTAAAAAGATATTCTAAATGCCTGGAACTATGAAAACATATTCTTTATTGTCAGAGAGCTGCGTTTTAAGCTAGTAACAACCGCAATGTCAGGCACATTCCTTGTTTTGGGGACATCTCTAGTGCCAGACACATCACTACAAATGCCACATCCCTAATGTCAGGGACATCACTATGTCGAAGTCAAAGATTGTCAAAGCACATCCTTAAAGTCAGGCACGTCATTACGAACTCGACGACATCACTATTTCGAAGTCAAAAAATGTTCAAATTCAAATTCAAATTCAAATAGTTTATTTTGCAAAGCAGGTATAGATATATACACTTTTTACACGTCAAATTTAATCTAATAAAGAAAATATATGTAATAAAATAATAAATGTACATGAACTAAATTAAAGGTTTATTTAATTTATGTAGCAATATATTTACGATTAAAATGATAGGTAAAATATATATTATACAAGGTAAAATCCAATCAGCCGCCCGAACCCACACCGGAGACCCGGCCAGGGACCAGGAGCAAGTCACATGTCAAAGACCATCCCTAGCGTCAGGAACATCACTATGTCAAAGTCAGGGAATGTTATAGCACATCAATACATCACAGTCTCGGATAGTTTTAAAAAATAAACTTATAGTATGTAATATATTTTCATACGAATTTACTGGACACTTTATTGAGACATTTACTGGAGACTTGAAATAACTCTCCAGGATGAAGTACTCACTGAATGAATCGTCTTAACAATATGAAACGATAACATTACAATGTATTATTGAGAAAAAATAAATTGTCTGATTATGCAGTTAAACAGAAAACGTATTATGTGGTCTATTAAATCTCAGAGGATGCTGCATCATCCTGCAAAATTGTTAGTAAAAAATATTATAAATAATGTCACGCAAAGACGATAACTGCTTTTGACCGTTGTGAATAAAGTATTGTGTAAACCCTGGACATAATTAGCCACCGAGACACTCGTGCAGGCTTTTATGTATATATAGTATATATATAATACGTATAATTATACGAAACTCATTTCGTGTCCCATTCGTGTCTTTCATTGTTACACAAAATATTATTGTGAAAAATTTTTCGAACCAGGATAGTTTCACTGAATGTTTTGTATTTATACTTAAAATTGTATTGCTCGAGTGTTTGCTAAACGCGTAAAGTAAAAAAACTACTAAAAATATGTATATAAATAATATAAATATGTTCCTATAGATAGAGTCAAGCCTCCCCTGGATTTGTCGGTGTCCCATATATGGACCAGTGGTGGTAAACACTTCGTACGATTAAGATGGAAGGCACCCCCGAGTGACACTCGAAGAACAGTCGTAGGACACGAGGCCGATGTGCTCGGGTACATCATGGAGTATTTTGACGAAAGCTCCGGAACTTGGAAACCGGACACCACCGTGTATGGATCGCAAACTGTTGTTCTTCAAAACTTGAACGTGACGTATACTCCATACTACTACAGAGCCAGACCTTTCAATATGGCGGGCCTTGGTGAACCCAGCAACAGTGTTTCTATTGGTAAGTTTATTGTTGGTGAACCCAGCAACAGTGTTTCTATTGGTAAGTTTATTGTTGGTGAACCCAGCAACAGTGTTTCTATTGGTAAGTTTATTGTTGGTGAACCCAGCAACAGTGTTTCTATTGGTAAGTTTATTGTTGGTGAACCCAGCAACAGTGTTTCTATTGGTAAGTTTATTGTTGGTGAACCCAGCAACAGTGTTTCTATTGGTAAGTTTATTTTTGGTGAACCCAGCAACAGTGTTTCTATTGGTAAGTTTATTGTTGGTGAACCCAGCAACAGTGTTTCTATTGGCAAGTTTATTGTTGCCGTTTTCTTTGAACTTTTGTTCAAATATAAAAAGTTGAAGCAGTAGATGCTTAATCGGTAAAATGCGCAAGACCGGTACAAAATATGAACGACCAGAAGGTAGGATGCTCAATATCGGTACAAAACCAACAAACCGTGTGTGTGCGCCTGTTTTTGTGTGTGCCCTGGCCTTCTCGTAGTATCTATTTTGTATTGTGATGCCAGGCTCTCAATCGGTAGAATGCTCAATGCCGGGCTCTCAAAACCGAGACTTGGGTTTGAATCCCATCTGTCGAGCATCAATTAGTGTTTCAAAATGTATGAGCATGTTTTTGGTAAACCAAAACACCGTTGTATAAATTGTGCTAACGCCAGTGCTATGAAGACTAAATAAATATTTAGAGTAAAGGTCAGATTTTTATTTTATCGTCTAAAATCTTATTGGGACCTCTCTCTGTTTGAACCAACGCACTCTGTCAAGGAGTCTGGCTGCCCTCTCTTTGTTTGAACCAACGCACTCTTTCAAGGAGTCTGCCTGCCATCTCTCTCTTCGGCGTTGCATCTACCTTTGTGACATTAAAACCGCCCTGGAATTAGTGAAAAATAACCTGGACAATATTTCTATTATAAACTATGTTGTCAAATAATATATTTAATAGTGTTAGGATAACAAATGCTTGAATTGTAAAACAGGTTCCGTGGGACCGCAATGTGGAACTCCCTGGCCCCACGCCGATAAATATATAATAAGATCTATATCTGCTTTCACATTTATTTATTGTGTTTCGATACATGTACAAGTATGGACCCTTAATAGTTCTACCAGAATTATTTAATGCCGAGGCAAATTATAAAATGCCGAATACTACTTTATGATGAAGATCCGTGAAATTTCAAAACTGACGATGCCTTATAGAATTAAATGAGACTTGAGGATAATTCATGATTTATATAAAAACGGCTCACCTCAATACGTGTTATGATCGGGAAAGCCGACCAGTTGACGATGCCGTTTGAATTACTGAATTCAACAATTTGCTTGCCACATAAACATTTCCTAAATCAGCTTGGCATTTTATACATTTCCTTGGAATAGTGTACAATTCTGAATTATATACATTTCTTATAACATCTATACTTGGTTTTTTAGGCGTACCCGACATGCCAGAAGATTTGTCTGTTGTTGACATGTACAAGGATTCCGCTCTTCTTAAGTGGAAAAAATCAAAGAATGACGGCGGTAGTGAGATCATCGGGTACCTCGTAGAGTACAGCTCTCTAGATGATGAAAAATGGACACCAGGAGTTCAAGTTACCGCAGATCAGACAGAAGCTAAACAAACTGGCCTTAACCTTGAAAAAATCAATTACAATTTTAGAGTTAGAGCCATCAACAGGGCCTGTAAAAGCCAACCCAGTAATAACGATTCAGTCAGTTAGTATTCTATGAAATTTATAAATACTCTACCAAGTTACTTATGTTTATTAATACTCTACCTAGTTACTTATGTTTATTGGTTACAATTTATAAATACTCTACCAAGTTACTTATGTTTATTGGTTACAATTTATAAATACTCTACCAAGTTACTTATGTTTATTAATACTCTACCAAGTTACTTATGTTTATTGGTTACAATTTATAAATACTCTACCAAGTTACTTATGTTTATTGGTTACAATTTATAAATACTCTACCAAGTTACTTATGTTTATTTGTTGCAACACCTCTTATAGTCTATCTATTGAACAGAGTCACTACAATGATAAAAAAAATGCACCCGAATCCGTTTATTGGTTTCGGAGATGTGCTGGAACAAACAGACAGACATACATACAGAAAATAATTCCAAAAATCGTTGATTTGTGTTCTATAAATCTTATTTAGTCACTCCTTTTTTATTTTTATTACTTTTCTTCAATGTACAAACACACCGGGATCTAATCTTTTATTATATGTATTGATACATAATATATATATATATTGATACATAATCCATCTAATTTTATAATTGTTGTGAATTTGCAATCATTCATATTTTTTTATTTTAATAAATTTTATGTACTTGTTTACGTACCTATCTGCAAAATCTGTGGATAATTTATAGTATGAGATGGGGCAAACTGAAAACCAGCATAATGATCCAATTTACATAAAAGTGTTGTACTGAGAGGTCACAAAACACATTGAAGGCACCCTGACTCTCTTCTCAAGCATCAAATATGTGCTTGTTTATAGTATATTATCAGTATATTGTTCACAGTGAAGCAACTTATTTAAATTGAAATGAGATAATAATTGATTAAAAACAGTTTTTTCGAAAATTTTACTAAATACTGGTAAAACTGACACCTGGCTATATTTAAAAGGGTCTTCAATTTACTTAACTTCATTAAATCAGGGAAGACACCATCATCTACACGATTGTTAATAATTAAAACTAAATAAAAAAAAACTATTAAATAAATAACAGAACTCAAAACTTTAACAGATGGGCCCCACAAATCCTGTTTTTTTTTAATTTAGAGATTTAAATGCTTGAGTGACAGTTAAATTAGTTAATTATGTTAAAAAGCATATACAGAATGGTACTTAGGCACGTGCTCACTCAATAGATCCTACGCAACTCCTGGGCTTTGATTTCAATCTTTGGTTGTCAACGAAGGAATGTTAGTAAAGAATTGTTCAAAGGCATTCGCAACTTCTTTAACTCCTATAACAACTTCGTTGTAAATATTCAACTTAGGTAAACCAAATCCCTTACAAAGGTAAACCAAATCCCACAAAACTTGACAAAATACTTTAGGTAAACTTGATTTGTCTACTCAACACAATGATTCAGGTAAATCATCTATCCCAATAAACTATACACAATGTTTTAGGTAAACCAAGTCCCCCTACTAAACTATACATAAAAAGTATGTCAAATATTGAATCTGTAAATGGCTCTGTTGAACTGGAATGGAAGAAGCCGGAAAATAATGGAGGCAGAAATATTTTGGGATATGTTGTTGAATATAAAAATATTCATAGAGACGAAAATTGGAAAACCAAACAAGTAATTGGAGAGAATAATTTACATGCGGTCGTTTCTGGATTAAACATCAAAGAAATCACGTACTTGTTCAGAGTAATTGCTTTTAACATGGCTGGTAATAGTAGTGCGAGCAATACAGATAGTGTGGGTAAGTATTAACTACATATATTTCTTTGTAATATATATTTTTAATCACAACTTATTGCCAAAAGCGAAGGATAATATAATTATTTTAGTAATTTAATGGTCCTATCTATATATATCTAACGTTTCACTTGTAGTCGAGAAGTCACCTCTCTTTTGTTTTGAGACAAAAAGCTTAAGTTTTTAAAAAGCTTGAGTTTTGTCCACTTGTGTAAAACTAAATGAAAATCAATGCAGTAGTTTCGGAGATGTGCGCAAACAAACAAGCAGACAGACAGACAGACAGACAGAAAAAATTCAGACCAGAGTAGAGTCAAGTAATTTTTCAACAAAGCAATCCCTCTCCGATTACCAACTGACGACTGCTCATTTAAAAAAAAAGAGTGAACGATGGCCAAGTGTGAATCTAAAATAACGAATCGATTACTAGTGAATTGATACAACTTTAAACATTACTACTTTGTAACTTGTTACAGTCGGCCATCCTTCATAAAACGAGTCCCATCGTTCGCATATTTGCATGAATGGTTATCTTTAACCTTACATACAGTTAAAATAAGATGTATATATATATTTACATTTTCTTAAATAAGTATGAGTACTTTTTTTAGGTAGGTGTACATAGCATTTGTATTACACTAACATTACTATTAAAATACGATAAAGTCGAAACTTCGTCCAGATTCTACGAACAGTTTTGCAAGTATCATCGGCCTGTAGAACTAATTGGTAACATTTTTGCATTTCAGATACACCGGACCCACCAATAGATTTAAATATTCAAGATATGGTCGACGTTGAAACCACTAAAGGCTATGTTGCCCTGAGTTGGAAAAAACCAAAATATGATGGCGGTCGAAACATCTTACAATATATCATAGAATATAAGTATGTTAATAAAAAGGCACATTGGGATAGTATGAACGTCGTTGGAGAAAACAACTTAAATGCAGATGTGACCGGTTTGAATTTGAGAGACTACACATACGTATTTAGAATTAAGGGTTGCAACATGGCAGGTTGTAGCGACGTGAGCAATGAGGAATCTGTCGGTAATAATAAATTACCTTCACACTTTTACTCTCTGAAATTTATTAAGTGAATTTAGTATTTTTTGGCAGCTCAAGTCAGGTCTTGGGATCCATGGTTCTCCAGCTATGGCCCTCCAGCTATAGCATCACGAAATTCACAAAGAGACAAAGCATATCCGTTTTAATCAGCTCTTGTTATCCACGGCCCTCCGGCTATGGCATCCTGGACAATTACATTTCAAACCATTAACCCGCTAATTTTAATAGCTAAAGTTCCTAAAGGATTAATTTGTACCTTTAAACTACCCTTTTTTCAATTTTGGATTTTAACATAAATATAAATTATTTTTTAAATCTTGACCATAAGCCTTGAGGGCATAATGGCTCACGTACCCTTGCCAGTAACAATTTATGTTGTATTAAAAAACCAAAATGGTGTGACCATAGAGAACGATAGGTATATCAAATGTCAGTGACACTTTGGCTACTAAAATCTAAAATGTAAATCCAAGAAACTATTTTTTTTGCAAATTTTACTGGATAGCCAAAAAATGTTTTTTTTTTTCTTTTAAAGCCTTTTTTTTCTTCCAAATTTTTCATAACTTAATTTATTTTATCTAAATTTGTGTATTTTTTTATTAAAGGTAGTGTGGCTTAAGCCGTTAGAGCCACGCAACGCAAAATGTATTTTAGCTTGGTATGTTTCAAGAAAAAAAATTGTTCCCCACGCAGAAAAACAAGCAACTTTATATACTTGGATGTAGATTTATTGTTTTGTCAACAATATTTTTTATTCTCTTAGCAAAAAGCAAGCAACTTTAAACTTGTAGAATAATTATTGGCGAGTTTTTTTTCCCTCCAATTTTTCGCGCCAATTTTGTTTTTTGCTCTATCTTCTAAAGTAGTTAGAATCTAATACGGTTTTCTTTTTCTAAAACTAGATTTAACTAGTAACAAGTAAAAAAAAAAAGTAAAAGTATTTTTTTATATACGGGAGAAAGTATATAGAAAGAAAGTTTTGGTTATTTATATATGTTTTGTGCTGGCACTTACTACTTTATTATCTTAGATTATATCTCTTGGACCTCTGAATTTGTATTTAACTCACTTTGTAGTTACAGTTATTTTCTCTAATCAATCCATCATTTACTACTTTATCGTCTTAGATTATATCTCTTGGCTCTTCCACATCAAATTTTTTGAGACCTTAAAAAGAGAACTTGAATTATACTTAGCTTCCAAGAATAAGAGGAATTTACTCGGAGACGCCACCGAAACAGCCCCCATTTTTTAATTTTTTTATTAAACTCGTTATTTTAGCGGAAAAAAACTCATGACTGCTCACCATAGAAAATATAGATGAATTCATTTGAATGTTGCAACTATTTACACTTAATTGGAGTTTCGCGATTGTCGCGACAGTTTTCTTGATAGGGTTTTATTATATTTCTATAAAAATATTTTCTTAAACTTTAACTCAGTATCAGTAAAGTATTAACGTTTAAGTATTAAGTTTCAATATTTTGAAGACATTTACAATTTTTTTACCTTACGTTTCTGATATAATCAAAATAGTCCTCTTTATCACCATACAAATTGTATAATTTACTCACCCACCACCTGAGATAGGTGTAGGTTCGAATCCCTTATGTTTCTGACTATTAATAAAAAATTGTTTTTTTTTTAGATTTGCTCTCTAAGGACGTTTAATTTGTGTCTGATTGATGAGAAGTCACAGAATTTATTAAAACTTAAGCAAACACCCAACAAAATTCCACATATTAGTAGGGGTAGAGATATATTAAAATCCAGTCTATTTAATATCTAATAATATCATGAATGGTGTTTTAAAACTCTAAACTATTTTTTTTTTCTATTTAAAGCGAGACCAGATCCACCTAATAGTCTTATTGTTATAAATATCGATGAACAATTAGGCCATGCATACCTCAGATGGAATAAACCAAAAAACAATGGCGGCAGAAAGATCAATATTTACATAATTGAATATGCTATTGTAAGTAACAATGGCACAACATGGAATACAGGAAACGTTGTATCTGCAGAAAAAAGAGAAAGCAAACAATCTGGATTAGATTTTAAAAGGTTCAGATACAAGTTCAGAGTTCGTGCCGTTAACATGGCTGGGCGGAGCAAAGAAAGCAACGTGGATCATGTTGGTAATTAACTTTTTTCTGTATCATAACTGTATCTTATGTTTATCCTACGATTTAAACGTTTTAGTTCAACAAAATACGGAAACCCCGACCTGATATGTCTCTGTCCGTTCACGGTATGAACTGCAACATTTGTTAGAAATAGTTTTTGAGAATTCTGCATCATACATAACTACAATCAAACAACTGCTCAGGAATCCATGTTCTTTTCGGAACTGAATGAGCCCTTGGAGGCTCGATATTGGCAGGATGAAGACAACTGAAGATCGAACGTTGTACAGACTTCTAGGAGAAAACTACGAGTATATCTAGCATTGGATTGTCTACACGACAGAGCGTAGCACCTAGGACACCGGCAAAAGCCGAAGAAGCCAAAGTTATGTGATTTCACGCCTTGTTCTTAAGAAACAGATGGCGCTGTTATCGCTACAATATTGTTGCTTCAGACAGTTAAGAAATTCACAGTTCTCATTAACTAAGATTATGTTTATTTTGCGAAATCCATCGCTATGAATACTCTAAATATTATTAGAGTGCATTACAAACTAGAAAATATCAATCAGAAACAAACCCAAAGACAAGAATTTGAAAAATAACAGTGGACAAGTATGATGGAAGAATTCACCGCTGGGTAGGAACCTCGGTGGCGCAGTTGGTAGCGCGCTTGTCTTGATAACAAGAGGTGGCAGGTTCGAATCCTGGCCCAGGGATTTTTTTGAAATTACGGATAGGAGTACTCCTGTCAAGTCTCGAATAAAATAGTCTTAACTAATCTTGTTTCCCCATACAAACTTTGGACCTCCGTTTCACCCCTTTAGGAGGTTAATTAAAAAAAAATCCTTTCTTAGTGGATCCCAACGCTATAGAAGGTTCTATATGCAAAATTTCAAGTCTCTAGGTCTAGTGGTTTAGGCTGTGCATTGATATATCAGTCAGTCAGTCAGGACTTTGAATTTTATATATACAGATGACATAAAACTATTACTTATACACATATATTATTTAATTACTCGTATTACATTAAAACTGACCTGTAATAAGTGTATCATTTATACCTACATTTTTCATTTCATGTCCCCTGATGTATTTTGTATTGACTATTTCCCTAAATTCCTCACTGATCCATTTTCTACAAATTTTACTCATAATCATTTTTTATGGTAGATGAACCGGACTGTCCTAAAAATGAACGTGAGGCTCGGTGTTTTTTTCATACACTTCTTATTTGGTGATGTTCTAGTTCTAGTTCTTGTAAATGTATAATTGTTTTTTGTTTTTAATAATATAGATACACCAGACCCTCCACAGAACCTCACTATCCTGCAAATGAATGTGACGTTGGGCTTTGTGCAACTTGCTTGGCGCAAACCGAACAGAGACGGTGGGAGAGACATTTCTGGATACCTAGTTCAATACCACAGCAAAGATCAAAAAGATTGGTTTAATGTTAGATCTGACAGAGTAATCGAAGAAGGGAACTTAATAAAATTAAATATAACGAATTTAGACATTGAAAACAACACGTATGAATTTGTGGCTAGAGCTCGTAACATGGCTGGTCTTAGCAACTTCAGCAACATCGAATACGTGGGTAAGTTAAATTAACACGCGTTTATTCTTTATTGATACAATAAATCGTAGCTCGGGACAACGTAGGCTTATGATCCAACACGACATCTGAACAACTAGTTATCTAGGCAATCACCTAGATTATACTCATTACCGACTATTTTCTTTTCCCTTAGTTAAAGTAGATATAAGCCATTTGTATAGTATAAGTTTTAGGTGAAAAAAAGACACGTTTTTGCCAAGTTTCTTGTCCATTCTTCTTAGCAAGACTAATCGAATGGGCGGAGTTAGGCATGTATTTATAATATGTAACCTATTATTATGTAGTATATAGGATGTGATTTGGTCGGCCGCCTGAATTCGTGCTGGGGGCTCGGTTGGTGATCATTGAACCTTGTTCCTGGTCCCTGGCCGGGTCTCCGGTATGGGTTCGGGTGGTTGATTGGATTTCACCTTGTATAGTATATATTTTACCTATCATTTTAATCGTATATATATTGCTACATAAATTAAATAAACCTTCAATCTAGTCCATGTACATTTATTATTTTATTACATATCTTTTTATTAGATAAAATTTGACGTGCAAAAAGTGTATTATATATACCTCTTCCTCTTCCTCTCGTGATCTGCTCCGAAGTAGACGTGTTACCAGTGTAAACAATTATATTTTGAAAATTACCAATCAAAATTAGACCAAAATACAACAGCATATAGCCTGTATTCGTGTAGTGCAGTGTGGTGTACTTTTATATAAAATTTAAAGGCGATCGGACGTGACCGGCTCCGCTGGCCCCCCGCGACCCTCGAGTAAAAGAGAGGCACCTCATAATTTGCCTCTCTCTCTTGTGGCGGCTATCAGCAGCGTGTGCGCGTCCCCGTCACCTCACCTCGGGAGAAAGAGATGGTTGTGATTTTATATCCTTTTCTTTTCGCGTAGCTCTTACTCAGTGCTACAGAGCTACGCCGCCGCGCCGGCGCCGTTCGTCGTTCTGTGTCTACGATATCTATTTTTATCATCAGCTACGAACACGCTTCTTTCGACGTATCCCCCATTTTTATATTATAAACGGAAGCGTAAACAGACGTATAAAATAATTACTAGTAACATGGCAGACAATCAAATGAATAAATCGTTCTCAGATACCGACTTGACTCTAAAAGAAAAAACTCCGCCAAGCAACTACGTTTTTGCACGTACCAAAAGGAGGAGGGAAGAAGATGAAATCACTGATTTGAGCAAGTTTAAGGATGAATTTAAGTTAGAAATCAAAAGCCTGATATCTTCCCTTATGACAGAACAACAGCAGGAAATAAAAAAGATTTGCCCTGTGTTATCAGAATTACAACATACTAATACAAAAATTGAGAATTCAATTGCTTTTCTTTCGGCACAAAATGAAGATTTCAAGAAAAAAATCGAGCACTTAGAAAATGAATCTAAAAAAGACAAAGAATATATATCTGTACTAGAAAACAAAATTGAAGACCTACAGATGACTCATCGTAAATCCAATTTTGAAATAAAAAATGTACCCAAAAAGAGCGGGGAAATGAAAGAAGATTTAGTAGATATGGTGCTATATCTAACAAAAACCGTTGGCTCCAATATGGAGAGAAATAACATTAAGGATATATACAGAGCAAGGAGTAAGAAAGAAGGGGAGAACAATACCCCCATCATAGTAGAAACAGCCTCAACACTATTGAAGACTGAACTTATAAAAATGTGTAAGGCATTTAACATAAAACATAAAACGAAGCTCTGTGCCAAACATTTAGGATTTCGCACAAATGAGGACACCCCCATCTTTTTGTCGGAGCAGCTGACCGCTAAAGGATCTCGCCTTCACTTTCTAGCGCGTGATCTAGTCAAATCTGGAAAGTTCAAATATTGTTGGACGGCTTATGGAAAGGTCTACTTGAGAAAGTATGAAACTTCACCGATTATAACAATCAAGTCTGAAGCACAGATACATCAGTTAACGCAAGAAGTCTGACTAGACCAGATTAAACCTACATGTCACTACTATTCTTGTACTATTATGCCTCCCTCATGTAAAACATCTATTTTAATTTTTAAAGAACTTTTATTTTTATTGCTTAGTTCTGTTAGTACTTATTCACAAAATAACTTTGTAAACACACCTACACACCCTGATAGGTACACCTCTAATCACACACACATTTTCACTTATCACAAAAATACCACAACACACATTCATAGATACACTCTCACTATATTTTATGTTTTGTTAAAGAACACAAAAAATATATATTACGTATATAATATCTTTTGCCACTTGAATATATTTTATGCATATAAATACGTTCCAGACTCAAAATACGGTCCTGCTATTTTATTATTAAATGAGTAGTCCACTCACTATATTGAATGAGATAGACGATGTTCAAATTGCTCAGGCTTTCCATTGTGATATTGAGGACCTAACTAAGCATATTCATGTCAAAAAGAATGATCTAAAAATCTTCTGTCAAAATATAAGAAGCGTTTATAGAAATCTTGATGACTTTCAAATAACATTGTCTTCGTTGAACTTCGATCCAGATATAATTATCCTGACTGAGAGTCAACTTAATCACAATAAACATATACCTACTATCCCGAATTACTCAGTGTATCAAACTACAAATCATATTAACAAAAACGATGGAGTAGTAGCTTATGTCACTAATAATATTATAGCTCACGTTAGAGAAATCAGATTGGATCATGCATCTTGCTTAGAAATTAGGGCTAATAACAGCATCATTTTAGGTATTTACCGATCGCCTTCAAATACTAATGCAGACATGTTTATTAACTCTCTTAATACATACTTGGAATCCATAAAATCACATAATTGTATAATTTTGACCGGCGATATAAATATTAATATAATACAATCACAGGCTGAGCAGACTTATGAGTGTAACAACAGACAAAACTACATTTCAATGTTGATTCTGCATGGCCTCATGCCAGGACACACATTTCCTACTAGACTAAATAACTGCCTGGATCACTTCATGATAAAACTTGATAAAGAAAAACTTTCTGCTAATGTTGCCGTTTTAAATACATCTACTACCGACCACTCTTTAATATTTCTTAATCTATCTAAAATTAAAATAACAAATAAATGTCAAAAAACCAAAACAATCACAGATTTTGATAAGGCACTCAAGTCCTTATTGGAAAAAAATCTGCAGGAATTACTACTCTCTAATGACCCTAATACTGTGGTAGAACTCTTGATTAATAAAATAACGGAAGCATTACAAGAAAACACAAAAACATGTCAAATTCCTAAAAAAAATCGAATTATAAAACCCTGGATAACTGCTGGCATACTAAGATGCATCAGACATAGAAATAAAATGCAGAAAAAGTTAAGAAATGATCCCTATAATTATATTCTAAAAATTAGTTATAAAAGATACAGAAATTACTGTAATAAATTAATTAAAAAACTAAAGAATAAATATGAAGCAGAACAGCTGGCAAATTCAACTAAAAATAGTAAAACCCTTTGGCATAATATTAAAAATATAACCAATATAAAACAAACGAAAACAGATAACACTAAACTCTTAGAAGTTAAGGCTTCGCCGATCGAAGCAGTCCATTGCGTAAATAGTTATTTTGCAAATATTGGTAAACAGCTTGCAGAAGAAATGTTGTTGCAAAATAATTCAGATAATAAGACGTCCGTTAAAACAACCGTTGCCCAACTAACATCATTTGTACTCTTGGATACAGACTCTGAAGAAGTACATGATATAATCATGAAACTCAAGTCTTCTAGTGCTCCAGGCTGGGATAATATTACAACAACTTTTCTTAAACTAGCTAAAAACCTTGTTATTCCAATCATTGTTCATATGGCCAACTTATGCTTTAGTAAAGGCATATTTCCTTCGCTCTTAAAGCAATCAATAATTACACCAGTATACAAGAGTGGGACTAAAGACGATGTTTGTAATTATAGACCAATTTCGGTATTACCCTCCTTATCAAAAATATTAGAAAAACTCCTAAATAAACGGCTAGTAAACTACTTAAATAAATACAAAATTTTATCAAATTCTCAATATGGATTTAGACAAGGCAAATCAACCGAAGACGCCGTAACAGCTTTAACTTCTCTCATTACTGAACAACTTGATTACGGTAATAAATGCCTCACAGTCTTTCTCGATCTAAAAAAAGCATTTGATACAGTATCCATCCCCATTCTTGTACGCAAATTAGAACACATAGGAATAAGAGGTACACCTCTAGATATATTACAAAACTATCTTTTAGATCGTACACAAAGGGTTAAAATTGGTCAGCAAGTAAGCAGTGATACGAAAATAACATATGGCGTACCGCAAGGCAGTGTCCTTGGGCCCACCTTGTTTCTGGTTTACATAAATGATTTGTGTGAACTGAAAACAAGTGGTGCCCAGGTCTTTTCATATGCCGATGACACTGCAATAGTGATTTCCGGTGATAACTGGGATTCTGTGCGTAAGAACACTGAATCAGTTATGTCTAAAATTGCTCATTGGCTCAGTTCTAACTTACTTACGCTTAATACAATGAAAACAAATTACATATGCTTCTCTTTAACTAAACGAACTCAACCTGATGCTAATTTTACTGTAAAAATTCACCAGTGCGGAAATATTGAGAACTGTTACTGTAGTTGTCCGAATATTGGAAAAGTAAACAAGACAAAATATTTAGGTATTATACTTGACCAGCGACTTTCTTGGCATGATCATATTGAACTAGTAAGTAACCGCATCAGAAAACTAATCTGGATTTTTAAACGTTTGAGACATGTAGCTTCGGATATCTTACTGAAACAGATTTATATTGCTTTGGTTCAATCTATTGTAGTCTATTGCATTCCTATTTGGGGTGGTGCCTCTAAAATAAAGTTTTTAGAAGTGGAAAGGTCTCAACGCGTCCTGTTGAAGACTATGTACTTTAAAAAATATAAATTCTCCACACATGAGCTATACAAACAATGTGACTTATTAACAGTCAGAAAGCTGTATATTTTAAATTCCATTTTAAAAATGCATAAAACTTTGGTTTTTGACCCTAGCAAACAATTTAAAAGGAGGAAGCATGTTCTACCTACAGATGTTGTCAAAACATCCTTTGCAAGTCATCAATATTTCGCACAGACTAAATATCTTTATAATACGCTAAACAAAATGTTATCCATCTACTCTAAAACATATTATGAATGTAAAGTAACACTGACTGCTTGGCTCAAGACTCTAAGGTACGAAGAAACAGAGAAACTTCTTCATCCTATATTATAAATTTAACAAAAGATGTTAATAGTATTATATAGTTAATAGTAGTATTATATGTATACCATGGTAATATCATATTTTTACCGAAACAATAAATATATATATATATATATATATATATAGATACCTACAATACGCACAAAATAACTATTCACATCCACTCACCTACCCTTTACTTACTTACACACGCACCCTCACACACTACACACTCACACACACCCTTATATTCTCAGATTTCACACATATGCACACACTCACGAATAAGACCGTGCATTTAACTTTAATTGTCATGTAAAAATATTTTAATTTTTGTTATAAAGTTTATTACAATTATTTTTTTGGTATAAATTTTAATAATTTATGGCTATGGAAGAGTGGGGTCTTCTGTTACAAGTATTTTATACTTACAAGAAGGCCTCAACAATGTTTTTGTTAAAATGTGTTTTTTTACCGAAATAAATATTTTTGTATTTTTTTTTTGTATTTTTGTATATACCTACTTTGCAAAATAAACTATTTGAATTTGAATTTGAATTTGAACGATCCAAACGCTCTCTTTATAAACCTTTTTAACATAGTCTCCAAAGACTTTGAAAATACGTTTAAGATGCAAAAAGTTTCTAACAAAAGTAAAATCACATTCAGAGACTGAGCGACACCAGGTATTTACAAAAGCAGGAATCATCTAAACGAATTATACGACATAAAGTCCTACGATAATAATATTAAATTTACTGAATTCTTGAAAAATTACTCACTCATCTTCAAATTAGTGTGTTTAAAAGCAAAAAGTATCTACTTGAATAAAAAACTTAAAAGGTCTGATAAAAAAGTAAAAACAGTATGGAACATCATAAATACTGAAACTGGGGAAAGTAAGAAACGTGATAACGAACTTAAGTTAAATTTTGACAATAAATATTAAAATTCAAGGCCTGGGCTTGCGCAGGGTCTTTTGATGGATCACGTACTTCAGTGTCTTTCTGTATTTGCTTTTAAACATATTAATTAATTAACATCAATTAAAGCATTTAAATTGCTTCACTTAAAAAAACTGAGGACTTTTGGGGCCTATCTGTGATAGTTACAAGTTCTGTTATTGATTTAATAGCTCCTTGTTTGGCATTAATTTTAATAAATGTGTAGATGATGGTAGTATGATAAAGTTGAGTAAATTGATCCCCCTTTTATATCAGGTTACAACGGGGACCCTTTAACCTTTAGACTTGTGTCAGTTTTACCGCTATTGAGTAAGGTTTTTGAAAAAATAGTTTTTAATCAATTATTTTTTCATTTTAATTTAAATAAGTTGCTTCTCTGTGAACAATATGGATTTCCTAGAGGGAGGTCAACCACAAATGCAGGAGTTGCTTTAGTCAAGCACATTTTTTATGCTTTGGAAGAAAAGCAGGATGCGTTTGGTGTATTTTGTGACCTCTCAAAAGCATTCGATTGCGTTAATCATGAAACACTCTTATGTAAATTGGAAAACTATCGTTGTGTTATAAACTATAAGGCGTTATCTTAGTTGTCGAATTCAAAAGGTAGACATTAATAGGGTAATATTCTGAATTGAGACTGTATGTAAACAATAGTTCTTAAGCATTTGGAGCATTACAAAACTTGTCTTACAATTTTTAGATAAACCCGGCAGACCCACTGATCTCCAGCTAGAAACAAACCTACTGCGGGATGGGTATGCGACACTAAAATGGCAAGAACCAACATACAAAGGTGGTAGAAATGTTACTGGGTACCTTTTTGAATATTGTAAAGCGGAATGTGACCAACGGACGAATTGGAAGTATGGTGCTATGGCTGCTGGCAACTCGGTACAAGTCAAGTTCTCCAGTTTAAAAGTTGGTAACTCCATTTACAGCTTCAGAATCAAAGCTATTAATATGGCTGGTACTGGTCAACCCAGTAAAAGTTATCTTGTTGGTGAGTAAAGATACAATCTGGTTATTGAAATTATTTTTGAAAATACGAGTACGTAACAAATTAACTAACGTAAGTTGATGCTTGGTGATTTATTTGTCGCAAAGAGATACAAATTATACAAATAACGTTATTATTAAGAAAAAACTTAAAAAATATAAAAAAGCATGGTTAAGAGAATATTATTATGTAGACAAATAATGTTTACACATTCATACTTTTCATTTACTTTCACCAATTTGAACTATAAAATATGAGGTTGATAATAAAAACAGCTTACTTGAGGGTCTAGTGTCTTTGTATCCTACTTCTCTCTCACGCGTTGACAAGTATGATAGATGGCCTCTGTGTCGCTGGATAATTGGGTTAGTCTAACAAACGGTTAAACATAACACATATTTTTTTCTTTTTTTCTTTTTAGGGTTCCGTACCTAAAAGGTACAAAAGAAACCTTTATGGTGATACTCCGTTGTCCGTCCGTCCGTATGTCACAGTCTCATAATTTAAGCACCGTTAAAGATAAATACATGAAATTTGGCACAAAAATAGCATTAATTTGCCTACATATTACAAATTTAAATCCACAGTGGAAGTGTCGAAAAAAGAAAACAGACAAACAATGTTATAAGTTTAGAGAAGAACATAATATATAAAAACCGGCCAAGCGCGAGTCAGACTTGCGTACCTAGGGTTCCGTATTGTGGATGATACATTTTTTTTTAAATTTTTTGTCGTGAATTTCTCAACCGCTTTATTTTTCCTGTAATTTATATGTAAACACATATCACCATGATTTTTTTCATATTTTTGGGTCCACCATTTCTGGAGATAAGAAGGATATGTGTCATAAATAAAATATAATTTTTTTTAGGGTTTTAAGCATTTCTCGAAAAAGATGCAATTAAATATAGCCAAACTATATATTTTTACAATCAACTTTTTAATACCTACAATTTAATACATTTTTAATACATTTTTTACATTTAACAAAGTTTCCACATATAGACAAACAAATGAATAACCAGCTGTACAGTTTCAAGAAAGTTAAAGTTCAAAAATAAAAATTTAAATAAAATAAAAAACTCAACACAAAAATAATCTTGAAATTCCGATTCCCATAGTCGTTTGAGCGACACCAATATCGTTACATATCGTATTGTCCACATATTGTAATAAATACAGAAGTCAAATTCACTACTACTTTGGTATAAAAGGAAAAAAAACGATAAAAAAGGGGCTGACACTGGATTGTTTTCTATCGAGAAAAATTTATCCAAACACATTCTCCAAAATCAAAACACCAGATTATATAGTCAAAATACATATGTATATAAGAAATTCATTACGATTTTCTAAGTATTTCATGAAATACACAGAAAAAGTATCCGTATTTTATTTACATAGCCTCTTAAGCATCTATCGAATGGTGCAATTTCTTGTCTGGCTTAATGTTAAATTTATTTCAATCACCAAATTTGATCGCATGATTTTGCAATTTTATGTAACGGAACATGGATAGAGACACCTTGACAAACATGCATACAGACAAACATACATACAGACAGACAGATAATCACACATACAGACAGACAAATATACATACATACAGACAGACAGACAAACATACATACAGATATACAGATAAACACATATAAAGACATCCTGACAAACATACATACAGACAGACAGACATAAATACAGACAGACAGACAGACAAACATACATACAGACAAACAGACAAACGGAAGCTTATGATTTAAATAAAACTGTGAGTAGGCCATCAAGTTGGCCTTAAAATTCGCATTAATGCCAAGAAATGTTTTTGTCGATACCCACAACTTTTCGAATTGGCGAATAATATGAGATGTTGATTGAGGCCAAAACTAAATTTTTTAAATGTAAAAACTTATCACATAATTATTAAGCTTCAAGTAAGGCTTAAAGCTTAATTTATGTTTTAATTTGTTTTAAGTAATTGGTTTAAATAATAGTTTATTAATTCATGATTAAGTAGTAATTTATAAAATTTAGCATGTTTACATTTTTTTTACTTAAGTTTTTTTTTGTTTGTTACCATTGTAACATTATGCGAGGACTGTGTGCTCCTATAATTTGTATAACTCTGCAGGACTAATGTATAGTCAATAAGTAGATGTTTGTAATTGGAGTATGCAGTTGGAGCTACTTAATAAATGAATAACTTCACAACGGACGGTGTTTCAGGGGTACCAGACTCACCTGAGAACTTGACTGTTTCAGGGGTACCAGACTCACCTGAGAACTTGACTGTTTCAGGGGTACCAGACTCACCTGAGAACTTGACTGTTTCAGGGGTACCAGACTCACCTGAGAACTTGACTGTAGTCAATCTGTCTGGGGACGAGGCAGCACTGTCGTGGAGAGCTCCTAAAGACGACAAGGGCGCTCGCATCATCGGGTACCTGGTGGAGTACAAACCTCGAGATGATGAAGTATGGAAGCCCGGCTCTCGTGTTTCTGGAGACAATACAGAAGCAAAACAAATCGGCTTAGATCTTCCACGATATAATTACATGTTTAGAGTGATAGCTCTGAATGTGGCCGGTAAAAGCCTCCCTAGTAACACGGATGCTGTGTGTAAGTAGTTTTTACTATAATAACATTTATCTATATTATTTATCTATTACAGGGGAAATTGAGGTGGTGTTGGAAACTGTGAGGCCAATCACTCGACCAAATCGTATGAAACCGTTATGTTAGGTATTTTGGCTTCTAGAAAAAGTTCTTATTCTTATTCTTTATTGCACACAAAATATTAAACTACAAACGTAAACATTAAAATTAATGTACAGTGGCGACCTTACCTCTATGAGAGATTTCTTCCAGCAAACCGAAAAAGATCGTGAATACACAAAAAGGAAACAGTAATCATATGTGTATAAATTTAATACTTACTAATCAAAATTTGTTTACGTTGCTCAGAGCTAGTGCCTGGAGTCATGTAAAATATTTTAATTAAGATCTTCCCTTGAAAATGGAATAAAATCCGAAACCGGTTGGGAGTTAACACAAATAAAGTGAAACTACAAGTACAAGTGTTTTAATTCAAGAGATGTTCTTGTATAGTGTCATGGAGTATTTTGTCAGCTAAGTACTTGTATAGTGTCATGGAGTATTTTGTCAGCTAAGTTCTTGTATAGTGTCATGGAGTATTTTGTCAGCTAAGTTCTTGTATAGTGTCATGGAGTATTTTGTCAGCTAAGTTCTTGTATAGTGTCATGGAGTATTTTGTCAGCTAAGTTCTTGTATAGTGTCATGGAGTATTTTGTCAGCTAAGTTCTTGTATAGTGTCATGGAGTATTTTGTTAGCTAAGTTCTTGTATAGTGTCATGGAGTATTTTGTCAGCTAAGTTCTTGTATAGTGTCATGGAGTATTTTGTTAGCTAAGTTTTTACCTACACTAGCGAAGTAGTCACAAGCAAGGTTAAATTGCTAACTAGGTGACAATGGTCCAATCCAATGGTCCTTTAAGTAATCCGTTTGATAGTTGTTTTTTAGGTTTATTGTTAGAAATGTTATTAATAGCCTGCCACGTTTTTTTCAGGTTAATAGTGGAAGCATTTTGTAGTTGTTGTCTCTGATATTCACGTTTTACTTTTTTAATGCTAATTAAAATTTTAGTAAAAAAAATATTAAAATTACATTGACAAATTGAGTAATAAAAGCTTATTACAGTAATTACTATACCTTTTGTATTTTGTATTTAAATTTTCAATATGTGGTTGTTTTTTTGATTTTTGGTGCATTTTTTCTCTATTCTGCATGCACCGTAGCAACCCGGGAGTGATCCAGGGTTTTAAATTGGTCTTGTGTCATGATACAGTTATTTGTAATGTATTATCTCACAGTAGTTTATAATTTAGTTAAGTACCTAGTATAATTTGTAATGTATTATCTCACAGTAGTTTATAATTTAGTTAAGTACCTAGTATAATTTGTAATGTATTATCTCACAGTAGTTTATAATTTAGTTAAGTACCTAGTATAATTTGTAATGTATTATCTCACAGTAGTTTATAATTTAGTTAAGTACCTAGTATAATTTGTAATGTATTATCTCACAGTAGTTTATAATAGACAGTAGTTTATAATTTAGTTAAGTACCTAGTATAATTTGTAATGTATTATCTCACAGTAGTTTATAATAGACAGTAGTTTATAATTTAGTTAAGTACCTAGTATAATTTGTAATGTATTATCTCACAGTAGTTTATAATAGACAGTAGTTTATAATTTAGTTAAGTACCTAGTATAATTTGTAATGTATTATCTCACAGTAGTTTATAATAGACAGTAGTTTATAATTTAGTTAAGTACCTAGTATAATTTGTAATGTATTATCTCACAGTAGTTTATAATAGACAGTAGTTTATAATTTAGTTAAGTACCTAGTATAATTTGTAATGTATTATCTCACAGTAGTTTATAATTTAGTTAAGTACCTAGTATAATTTGTAATGTATTATCTCACAGTAGTTTATAATTTAGTTAAGTACCTAGTATAATTTGTAATGTATTATCTCACAGTAGTTTATAATTTAGTTAAGTACCTAGTATAATTTGTAATGTATTATCTCACAGTAGTTTATAATTTAGTTAAGTACCTAGTATAATTTGTAATGTATTATCTCACAGTAGTTTATAATAGACAGTAGTTTATAATTTAGTTAAGTACCTAGTATAATTTGTAATGTATTATCTCACAGTAGTTTATAATAGACAGTAGTTTATAATTTAGTTAAGTACCTAGTATAATTTGTAATGTATTATCTCACAGTAGTTTATAATAGACAGTAGTTTATAATTTAGTTAAGTACCTAGTATAATTTGTAATGTATTATCTCACAGTAGTTTATAATAGACAGTAGTTTATAATTTAGTTAAGTACCTAGTATAATTTGTAATGTATTATCTCACAGTAGTTTATAATTTAGTTAAGTACCTAGTATAATTTGTAATGTATTATCTCACAGTAGTTTATAATAGACAGTAGTTTATAATTTAGTTAAGTACCTAGTATAATTTGTAATGTATTATCTCACAGTAGTTTATAATAGACAGTAGTTTATAATTTAGTTAAGTACCTAGTATAATTTGTAATGTATTATCTCACAGTAGTTTATAATTTAGTTAAGTACCTAGTATAATTTGTAATGTATTATCTCACAGTAGTTTATAATAGACAGTAGTTTATAATTTAGTTAAGTACCTAGTATAATTTGTAATGTATTATCTCAGAGTAGTTTATAATAGACAGTAGTTTATAATTTAGTTAAGTACCTAGTATAATTTGTAATGTATTATCTCACAGTAGTTTATAATAGACAGTAGTTTATAATTTAGTTAAGTACCTAGTATAATTTGTAATGTATTATCTCACAGTAGTTTATAATAGACAGTAGTTTATAATTTAGTTAAGTACCTAGTATAATTTGTAATGTATTATCTCACAGTAGTTTATAATAGACAGTAGTTTATAATTTAGTTAAGTACCTAGTATAATTTGTAATGTATTATCTCACAGTAGTTTATAATAGACAGTAGTTTATAATTTAGTTAAGTACCTAGTATAATTTGTAATGTATTATCTCACAGTAGTTTATAATAGACAGTAGTTTATAATTTAGTTAAGTACCTAGTATAATTTGTAATGTATTATCTCACAGTAGTTTATAATAGACAGTAGTTTATAATTTAGTTAAGTACCTAGTATAATTTGTAATGTATTATCTCACAGTAGTTTATAATAGACAGTAGTTTATAATTTAGTTAAGTACCTAGTATAATTTGTAATGTATTATCTCACAGTAGTTTATAATAGACAGTAGTTTATAATTTAGTTAAGTACCTAGTATAATTTGTAATGTATTATCTCACAGTAGTTTATAATAGACAGTAGTTTATAATTTAGTTAAGTACCTAGTATAATTTGTAATGTATTATCTCAGAGTAGTTTATAATAGACAGTAGTTTATAATTTAGTTAAGTACCTAGTATAATTTGTAATGTATTATCTCACAGTAGTTTATAATTTAGTTAAGTACCTAGTATAATTTGTAATGTATTATCTCACAGTAGTTTATAATAGACAGTAGTTTATAATTTAGTTAAGTACCTAGTATAATTTGTAATGTATTATCTCACAGTAGTTTATAATAGACAGTAGTTTATAATTTAGTTAAGTACCTAGTATAATTTGTAATGTATTATCTCACAGTAGTTTATAATAGACAGTAGTTTATAATTTAGTTAAGTACCTAGTATAATTTGTAATGTATTATCTTACAGTAGTTTATAATAGACAGTAGTTTATAATTTAGTTAAGTACCTAGTATAATTTGTAATGTATTATCTCACAGTAGTTTATAATAGACAGTAGTTTATAATTTAGTTAAGTACCTAGTATAATTTGTAATGTATTATCTCACAGTAGTTTATAATAGACAGTAGTTTATAATTTAGTTAAGTACCTAGTATAATTTGTAATGTATTATCTCACAGTAGTTTATAATTTAGTTAAGTACCTAGTATAATTTGTAATGTAATATCTCACAGTAGTTTATAATTTAGTTAAGTACCTAGCATAATTTGTAATGTATTATCTCACAGTAGTTTATAATAGACAGTAGTTTATAATGTAGTTAAGTACCTAGTATAATTTGTAATGTATTATCTCACAGTAGTTTATAATTTAGTTAAGTACCTAGCATAATTTGTAATGTATTATCTCACTGTAGTTTATAATTTAGTTAAGTACCTAGCATAATTTGTAATGTATTATCTCACAGTAGTTTATAATTTAGTTAAGTACCTAGTATAATTTGTAATGTATTATCTCACAGTAGTTTATAATTTAGTTAAGTACCTAGCATAATTTGTAATGTATTATCTCACTGTAGTTTATAATTTAGTTAAGTACCTAGCATAATTTGTAATGTATTATCTCACAGTAGTTTATAATTTAGTTAAGTACCTAGCATAATTTGTAATGTATTATCTCACTGTAGTTTATAATTTAGTTAAGTACCTAGCATAATTTGTAATGTATTATCTCACAGTAGTTTATAATTTAGTTAAGTACCTAGCATAATTTGTAATGTATTATCTCACAGTAGTTTATAATTTAGTTAAGTACCTAGCATAATTTGTAATGTATTATCTCACAGTAGTTTATAATAGACAGTAGTTTATAATTTAGTTAAGTACCTAGTATAATTTGTAATGTATTATCTCACAGTAGTTTATAATAGACAGTAGTTTATAATTTAGTTAAGTGCCTAGTATAATTTGTAATGTATTATCTCACAGTAGTTTATAATAGACAGTAGTTTATAATTTAGTTAAGAACCTAGTATAATTTGTAATGTATTATCTCACAGTAGTTTATAATAGACAGTAGTTTATAATTTAGTTAAGTACCTAGTATAATTTGTAATGTATTATCTCACAGTAGTTTATAATAGACAGTAGTTTATAATTTAGTTAAGTACCTAGTATAATTTGTAATGTATTATCTCACAGTAGTTTATAATAGACAGTAGTTTATAATTTAGTTAAGTACCTAGTATAATTTGTAATGTATTATCTCACAGTAGTTTATAATAGACAGTAGTTTATAATTTAGTTAAGTACCTAGTATAATTTGTAATGTATTATCTCACAGTAGTTTATAATAGACAGTAGTTTATAATTTAGTTAAGTACCTAGTATAATTTGTAATGTATTATCTCACAGTAGTTTATAATAGACAGTAGTTTATAATTTAGTTAAGTACCTAGTATAATTTGTAATGTATTATCTCAGAGTAGTTTATAATAGACAGTAGTTTATAATTTAGTTAAGTACCTAGTATAATTTGTAATGTATTATCTCACAGTAGTTTATAATTTAGTTAAGTACCTAGTATAATTTGTAATGTATTATCTCACAGTAGTTTATAATAGACAGTAGTTTATAATTTAGTTAAGTACCTAGTATAATTTGTAATGTATTATCTCACAGTAGTTTATAATAGACAGTAGTTTATAATTTAGTTAAGTACCTAGTATAATTTGTAATGTATTATCTCACAGTAGTTTATAATTTAGTTAAGTACCTAGTATAATTTGTAATGTAATATCTCACAGTAGTTTATAATTTAGTTAAGTACCTAGCATAATTTGTAATGTATTATCTCACAGTAGTTTATAATAGACAGTAGTTTATAATGTAGTTAAGTACCTAGTATAATTTGTAATGTATTATCTCACAGTAGTTTATAATTTAGTTAAGTACCTAGCATAATTTGTAATGTATTATCTCACTGTAGTTTATAATTTAGTTAAGTACCTAGCATAATTTGTAATGTATTATCTCACAGTAGTTTATAATTTAGTTAAGTACCTAGTATAATTTGTAATGTATTATCTCACAGTAGTTTATAATTTAGTTAAGTACCTAGCATAATTTGTAATGTATTATCTCACTGTAGTTTATAATTTAGTTAAGTACCTAGCATAATTTGTAATGTAT
This sequence comes from Ypsolopha sequella, assembly GCA_934047225.1. NCBI lineage: Eukaryota > Metazoa > Arthropoda > Insecta > Lepidoptera > Ypsolophidae > Ypsolopha > Ypsolopha sequella. Next base: position 18,001,116 of record OW204011.1, read on the forward strand.
TATCTCACAGTAGTTTATAATTTAGTTAAGTACCTAGCATAATTTGTAATGTATTATCTCACTGTAGTTTATAATTTAGTTAAGTACCTAGCATAATTTGTAATGTATTATCTCACAGTAGTTTATAATTTAGTTAAGTACCTAGCATAATTTGTAATGTATTATCTCACAGTAGTTTATAATTTAGTTAAGTACCTAGCATAATTTGTAATGTATTATCTCACAGTAGTTTATAATAGACAGTAGTTTATAATTTAGTTAAGTACCTAGCATAATTTGTAATGTATTATCTCACAGTAGTTTATAATAGACAGTAGTTTATAATTTAGTTAAGTGCCTAGTATAATTTGTAATGTATTATCTCACAGTAGTTTATAATAGACAGTAGTTTATAATTTAGTTAAGTACCTAGCATAATTTGTAATGTATTATCTCACAGTAGTTTATAATTTAGTTAAGTACCTAGCATAATTTGTAATGTATTATCTCACAGTAGTTTATAATTTAGTTAAGTACCTAGCATAATTTGTAATGTATTATCTCACAGTAGTTTATAATTTAGTTAAGTACCTAGCATAATTTGTAATGTATTATCTCACAGTAGTTTATAATTTAGTTAAGTACCTAGCATAATTTGTAATGTATTATCTCACAGTAGTTTATAATAGACAGTAGTTTATAATTTAGTTAAGTACCTAGCATAATTTGTAATGTATTATCTCACAGTAGTTTATAATTTAGTTAAGTACCTAGCATAATTTGTAATGTATTATCTCACAGTAGTTTATAATTTAGTTAAGTACCTAGCATAATTTGTAATGTATTATCTCACAGTAGTTTATAATAGACAGTAGTTTATAATTTAGTTAAGTACCTAGCATAATTTGTAATGTATTATCTCACAGTAGTTTATAATAGACAGTAGTTTATAATTTAGTTAAGTACCTAGTATAATTTGTAATGTATTATCTCACAGTAGTTTATAATTTAGTTAAGTACCTAGCATAATTTGTAATGTATTATCTCACAGTAGTTTATAATTTAGTTAAGTACCTAGCATAATTTGTAATGTATTATCTCACAGTAGTTTATAATTTAGTTAAGTACCTAGCATAATTTGTAATGTATTATCTCACAGTAGTTTATAATTTAGTTAAGTACCTAGCATAATTTGTAATGTATTATCTCACAGTAGTTTATAATAGACAGTAGTTTATAATTTAGTTAAGTACCTAGCATAATTTGTAATGTATTATCTCACAGTAGTTTATAATAGACAGTAGTTTATAATTTAGTTAATTACCTAGCATAATTTGTAATGTATTATCTCACAGTAGTTTATAATAGACAGTAGTTTATAATTTAGTTAAGTACCCAGTATAATTTGTAATGTATTATCTCACAGTAGTTTATAATTTAGTTAAGTACCTAGTATAATTTGTAATGTATTATCTCACAGTAGTTTATAATAGACAGTAGTTTATAATTTAGTTAAGTACCTAGTATAATTTGTAATGTATTATCTCACAGTAGTTTATAATAGACAGTAGTTTATAATTTAGTTAAGTACCTAGCATAATTTGTAATGTATTATCTCACAGTAGTTTATAATTTAGTTAAGTACCTAGTATAATTTGTAATGTATTATCTCACAGTAGTTTATAATAGACAGTAGTTTATAATTTAGTTAAGTACCTAGTATAATTTGTAATGTATTATCTCACAGTAGTTTATAATAGACAGTAGTTTATAATTTAGTTAAGTACCTAGCATAATTTGTAATGTAATATCTCACAGTAGTTTATAATAGACAGTAGTTTATAATTTAGTTAAGTACCTAGCATAATTTGTAATGTATTATCTCACAGTAGTTTATAATAGACAGTAGTTTATAATGTAGTTAAGTACCTAGTATAATTTGTAATGTATTATCTCACAACAGTTTATAATAGACAGTAGTTTATAATGTAGTTAAGTACCTAGTATAATTTGTAATGTATTATCTCACAGTAGTTTATAATTTAGTTAAGTACCTAGTATAATTTGTAATGTATTATCTCACAGTAGTTTATAATTTAGTTAAGTACCTAGTATAATTTGTAATGTATTATCTCACAGTAGTTTATAATTTAGTTAAGTACCTAGTATAATTTGTAATGTATTATCTCACAGTAGTTTATAATAGACAGTAGTTTATAATGTAGTTAAGTACCTAGTATAATTTGTAATGTATTATCTCACAGTAGTTTATAATTTAGTTAAGTACCTAGTATAATTTGTAATGTATTATCTCACAGTAGTTTATAATAGACAGTAGTTTATAATGTAGTTAAGTACCTAGTATAATTTGTAATGTATTATCTCACAGTAGTTTATAATTTAGTTAAGTACCCAGTATAATTTGTAATGTATTATCTCACAGTAGTTTATAATAGACAGTAGTTTATAATTTAGTTAAGTACCTAGTATAATTTGTAATGTATTATCTCACAGTAGTTTATAATAGACAGTAGTTTATAATGTAGTTAAGTACCTAGTATAATTTGTAATGTATTATCTCACAACAGTTTATAATAGACAGTAGTTTATAATGTAGTTAAGTACCTAGTATAATTTGTAATGTATTATCTCACAGTAGTTTATAATTTAGTTAAGTACCTAGTATAATTTGTAATGTATTATCTCACAGTAGTTTATAATAGACAGTAGTTTATAATTTAGTTAAGTACCTAGTATAATTTGTAATGTATTATCTCACAGTAGTTTATAATTTAGTTAAGTACCTAGTATAATTTGTAATGTATTATCTCACAGTAGTTTATAATAGACAGTAGTTTATAATTTAGTTAAGTACCTAGTATAATTTGTAATGTATTATCTCACAGTAGTTTATAATTTAGTTAAGTACCTAGTATAATTTGTAATGTATTATCTCACAGTAGTTTATAATAGACAGTAGTTTATAATGTAGTTAAGTACCTAGTATAATTTGTAATGTATTATCTCACAGTAGTTTATAATTTAGTTAAGTACCCAGTATAATTTGTAATGTATTATCTCACAGTAGTTTATAATAGACAGTAGTTTATAATTTAGTTAAGTACCTAGTATAATTTGTAATGTATTATCTCACAGTAGTTTATAATTTAGTTAAGTACCCAGTATAATTTGTAATGTATTATCTCACAGTAGTTTATAATAGACAGTAGTTTATAATTTAGTTAAGTACCTAGTATAATTTGTAATGTATTATCTCACAGTAGTTTATAATAGACAGTAGTTTATAATGTAGTTAAGTACCTAGTATAATTTGTAATGTATTATCTCACAGTAGTTTTGGTGTGTACTTGTAGGGTAACTAGAATATTGTCATTGCTGATATTATACGTAGGTACTCGGAGATCTTTCTCTTCCAATATAGACGTGAAACCTAACGGACGTATTATTGTTTCCCTCCTTAAATACTTATCAGTGGCGACTTTGGTAAAAAGTAAACGCGTGCTAGTCGAGTGTTGTGTCGACATATATAATAGCCAAATTATTTAACGATGTCGTTGGGAAAAATCAAGGAGTTCAACGTGGAATCCGGTAATTGGGCTAATTATTGTGAGCGATTGGACAGTTTTTTCACGGTGAATAGTGTCAAAGACACCGAAAAAGTGGATACACTAATTGCGGTGTAAATTCTTTACCAAGATTGATCTGGCAAACGCGTACAACCAGATATGTTTAACAGAGGACTCAAAAAGGTACACAGTGATCAATACGCATAGGGGATTGTTTCGTTATAATAGATTGGTGTATGGACTATCTTCCAGCAGCGGAATTTTTCAGAGAATCATGTCTAATCTGCTAGCAGACATTCCAAATGTAAAAACGTTTCTTGATGACGCGCTAATTGCTAATCAAAACCTTGATAGTCATTTAAAAACGCTAGAAATGGTCCTAGATAGATTGCAATCATACGGATTAAAATTAAAACAGAGCAAATGTATTTTTCTAGTTAGCGAGGTAGCTTATCTGGGATATATTATAGATAAACACGGTATTCGCCCAGATCCCAGTAAAGTAGCAGCCATAGCAAAAATGCCGGAGCCTAAGAACGTAGGAGAACTAAGATCCTTTTTAGGAATGGTCAATTTTTATGCAAAATTTGTAAGAAAGATAAGTGATCATCTTAGCCCGCTATATTCCTTGTTAAAAAAGGGGGCGTCGTGGATATGGTCACCGGAATGTAGTACAGCATTCAAAAAAATTAAAGATATACTGTTGGGCAGCGAAGCTTTAGCGCATTATAACCCTAGTCGACCTTTAACCCTCACCTGCGATGCTAGTTCAACAGGCGTAGGCGGTTTACTTACCCAGCCGGACGGGGAGGGTAACGAGCGCCCAGTGGCATATGTGTCACGTAGGTTAACTAACGCAGAGCGACATTACTCACAAATTCATCGCGAAGCACTAGCTATCGTGTACAGCGTCCGAAAGTTCCATCAGTATATATACGGTCGACATTTCCTGTTAGTTACTGATCACAAGCCGTTAGTCAGTATATTTGGGCCATTAACTGGGGTGCCAAACATGGCGGCCAGCCGTATGCAAAGGTGGGCATTAATTCTATCTGCTTATGATTTTACGATACGTTACGTTACCACGAACAACAATTGGGCAGATGGCTTATCTAGATTACCTATAGGCGATCAAAAGGAATGCGAGATTCCAGAACAATCGTATTTGCATTTTGCTTCTAACGCATTATTGATAGATAACGGAGAGATAAAGCGGATGACGTCACGAGACCCGATCTTAGGCCGAGTTGCTAATTACATAAGAGACGGCTGGCCGGACACGGTTTCAGTCAAGCAATTAGAACCTTACTTACATAGGAAAAACGAGCTTTATTTGGAAGTCGGTTGTGTCATGTGGGGGCACCGTGTCGTCATACCCGAGGCGGGACGTGTCCAAGTATTGCGGGAACTACACGAACCTCACATGGGTATCGTGAAGACGAAGGCCATGGCACGGAGTTATGTATGGTGGCCAGGGCTAGACGAAGCTATTGAGGCGCAATGTAAAGCGTGCGACACATGTGCGGCGGTCGCGGCCGCCCCTCCACAGAGCACGCCTGTGCCGTGGCGCTGGCCTTCACGCCCCTACGAGCGGGTACATATAGATTTTTTGGGACCTATAGTAGGTAAAACGTACATGATACTTATAGACGCTCGTTCTAAATGGATAGAATTTTATAATATGTCTAATACGACGGCGGACAATACAATAACTAAGATGAGGGAGTCGTGGTCGCGTTGGGGTTTACCGAAACAAATAGTCAGTGATAATGGGCAACCTTTTGCGAGTAAACAGTTCAATGACTTCTTATGTGCTAATGGTGTTCGACATATTTACGCGGCTCCATATCATCCCCAGTCGAATGGATCTGCTGAAGGGGCGGTCAAGTTAATTAAAAATGTAATTAAAAAGGCTATCGTCCAAAAACGTAACATAGACGAGGCCATTTTCCAGTTTTTATTGTATTATCATAATACTCCACATAGCACTACCGGTGAATCACCGGCGCAGATGCTTCAAGGTCGCAGGTTGCGCACGCGTCTAGACCTACTGAAACCGGATGTGGCTGCTAGGGTTGAGCAGGAACAGGAAAAACAAATAAGCGGATCAACGCAGGTATCAAGGGAAGTAAGTTTAGGTGAATCAGTTAGTTTTAGAACTTACGGCCCTAGCCGTAAATGGTCCGATGGGGTTATTACTAAACGAATGGGCAGATCTGATTATCAGATAACGACTGATACGGGAGATTGTGTTCATAGGCACGTCGACCAACTCAAAAGAAAATCAAGAAACTCTTGCGTATACCCCACGACCTTCTCAGACCAGGAAAATAATTTGTACAAAGACGAGTCTACCAGTTCGAATCAGGACCCAGCACTTGATGTTATCCCTCTCAGCGAATGTCGCGGAGGTGGAAGGCGGGGGTCAGTGTGCGTGGGGGGCATGGTCGGCGAGTCAGAGCCCGCATCGGCAACGCGATCACCGCGACGGATAGGTTCACCTTTATCAGCCGAGGTGATCGCGAGCCAGGCTCCCCAGTCGGAGGGGAATAGGGTTGAAGCTGCACCACCGACGGTGTTTCAGCAACGATGGCCGACTCGAGAAAGAAAGACCATAAAGCGTTACGGTTTCGAATTTGATTAAATAAGTTCCTAGCAATCTGCGTCATGTATGTCTGCGTATAGTGAATAATGTATTTATTGTTGCTATTATTTGTCAATGATTTTTATGTGTTTTGTTTATGATTTAGTCATGTTTGTTAGTTAGTTAATTAAGTGGGTTTAAATTGTTAATAGGTGTATAACAATAATTAAGTGTAGGGGTATTGGTGTGTACTTGTAGGGTAACTAGAATATTGTCATTGCTGATATTATACGTAGGTACTCGGAGATCTTTCTCTTCCAATATAGACGTGAAACCTAACGGACGTATTATTGTTTCCCTCCTTAAATACTTATCAAGTTTATAATAGACAGTAGTTTATAATTTAGTTAAGTACCTAGCATAATTTGTAATGTAATATCTCACAGTAGTTTATAATAGACAGTAGTTTATAATTTAGTTAAGTACCTAGTATAATTTGTAATGTATTATCTCACAGTAGTTTATAATAGACAGTAGTTTATAATTTAGTTAAGTACCTAGCATAATTTGTAATGTATTATCTCACAGTAGTTTATAATAGACAGTAGTTTATAATTTAGTTAAGTACCTAGTATAATTTGTAATGTATTATCTCACAGTAGTTTATAATAGACAGTAGTTTATAATTTAGTTAAGTACCTAGTATAATTTGTAATGTATTATCTCACAGTAGTTTATAATAGACAGTAGTTTATAATTTAGTTAAGTACCTAGCATAATTTGTAATGTATTATCTCACAGTAGTTTATAATAGACAGTAGTTTATAATTTAGTTAAGTACCTAGTATAATTTGTAATGTATTATCTCACAGTAGTTTATAATAGACAGTAGTTTATAATTTAGTTAAGTACCTAGCATAATTTGTAATGTATTATCTCACAGTAGTTTATAATAGACAGTAGTTTATAATTTAGTTAAGTACCTAGTATAATTTGTAATGTATTATCTCACAGTAGTTTATAATAGACAGTAGTTTATAATTTAGTTAAGTACCTAGTATAATTTGTAATGTATTATCTCACAGTAGTTTATAATAGACAGTAGTTTATAATTTAGTTAAGTACCTAGTATAATTTGTAATGTATTATCTCACAGTAGTTTATAATAGACAGTAGTTTATAATTTAGTTAAGTACCTAGCATAATTTGTAATGTATTATCTCACAGTAGTTTATAATAGACAGTAGTTTATAATTTAGTTAAGTACCTAGTATAATTTGTAATGTATTATCTCACAGTAGTTTATAATAGACAGTAGTTTATAATTTAGTTAAGTACCTAGTATAATTTGTAATGTATTATCTCACAGTAGTTTATAATAGACAGTAGTTTATAATTTAGTTAAGTACCTAGTATAATTTGTAATGTATTATCTCACAGTAGTTTATAATAGACAGTAGTTTATAATTTAGTTAAGTACCTAGCATAATTTGTAATGTATTATCTCACAGTAGTTTATAATAGACAGTAGTTTATAATTTAGTTAAGTACCTAGTATAATTTGTAATGTATTATCTCACAGTAGTTTATAATAGACAGTAGTTTATAATTTAGTTAAGTACCTAGCATAATTTGTAATGTTATATCTCACAGTAGTTTATAATAGACAGTAGTTTATAATTTAGTTAAGTACCTAGTATAATTTGTAATGTATTATCTCACAGTAGTTTATAATAGACAGTAGTTTATAATTTAGTTAAGTACCCAGTATAATTTGTAATGTATTATCTCACAGTAGTTTATAATAGACAGTAGTTTATAATTTAGTTAAGTACCTAGTATAATTTGTAATGTATTATCTCACAGTAGTTTATAATAGACAGTAGTTTATAATTTAGTTAAGTACCTAGTATAATTTGTAATGTATTATCTCACAGTAGTTTATAATTTAGTTAAGTACCTAGTATAATTTGTAATGTAATATCTCACAGTAGTTTATAATTTAGTTAAGTACCTAGCATAATTTGTAATGTATTATCTCACAGTAGTTTATAATAGACAGTAGTTTATAATGTAGTTAAGTACCTAGTATAATTTGTAATGTATTATCTCACAGTAGTTTATAATTTAGTTAAGTACCTAGCATAATTTGTAATGTATTATCTCACTGTAGTTTATAATTTAGTTAAGTACCTAGCATAATTTGTAATGTATTATCTCACAGTAGTTTATAATTTAGTTAAGTACCTAGTATAATTTGTAATGTATTATCTCACAGTAGTTTATAATTTAGTTAAGTACCTAGCATAATTTGTAATGTATTATCTCACTGTAGTTTATAATTTAGTTAAGTACCTAGCATAATTTGTAATGTATTATCTCACAGTAGTTTATAATTTAGTTAAGTACCTAGCATAATTTGTAATGTATTATCTCACTGTAGTTTATAATTTAGTTAAGTACCTAGCATAATTTGTAATGTATTATCTCACAGTAGTTTATAATTTAGTTAAGTACCTAGCATAATTTGTAATGTATTATCTGCAGTTGCTTTAAAAATTTCGTATGCATCTCTGGTCTCTGCTAACCAAGGGAAGCTTTATTTCCAGGAGAAGATACTCGTTTGTCATTCTTGCTTTGACTTTAAGAATTTTGTAAATATTTTTGAGGTCTGTTTGAATGTTCTTGATTGGAAGAGATGATTCTTTTGATATGTGACTTGAGATCGTGCTTAGCTCATGTCGAAGTTGTTCTGGGGTTAAGATATGAAAGTTAAATCGTCCTTGATAAATATCTGTTACCGTATCTAGTAACATGCTCTGAATAGTCTTCAAACACTGGAGCATTGAGCTTGCTGTTAGTGCCCCTAGGGTGAAGTCATTGATATTTGATAAAATTTGCAATTCGTTGCTCAATTTGTTGATAACTTTGTTTACTTTAAAAAAATGTTGATTTATGATTTTTTGTTGCTTATTCATGCTATCTTCCATTCTTTTCAGGAGATTATATTCGGATTCAATGACCGACGTCTGATTTTTCCATAGCGAAGCTAAATGATTTTGATTATCTCTGATGAGTTCGATGTCCTTTTGATATTGCTCGGCGAATGACTCATTTAAGACACCGAACAGCTTGTTAGCTATGTAACCGACACCGTTGATAAGCCCGCGCCGGCTTCGATGCCCCGTCTGCGTACTGGAATGCTGACTCAGTAACAGGTGATTGTAGTATTCCAGTTCCGAGAAGCCTTGTTGGAGTTGTAGTAATATGACGTCACAATGTGATTGATCCTTTATGTTTTGGCAAGTCTGTTGTAAATGTTTTGTATATCTTTCAAATGCTGTTGTACCTTGCCAATATGGATTTAAATCGTAATAAACTACCAATTTCCATTCGTCACTTAATAACTCCATATTTGATATTTTATCGAAAAGAATTCGCTGTTGGTCGCGTAACTTTGTTATGTTATATGTACATTGTGCGCCGGTTATCATAATAATGCACATTATAAATGATATAAGTGAGAAAGGACTCGGTTTTCTGATTCTCTTATTGATTTTTCTTTCTACCTGATGATTTATGTTTGTTTCACTTTGCTGTTTTTCTTGCTCCCTTGATAATTTTGGATAATGATAATTTTCCCGACTTGTTGGTAAAACTGATAATTTGATGATTGGACGTTTCATGAGTCCGTTTTTTGTTTTTAATGTGACGACTCTCACATAGCCGTCTTTTCCGGGGTGCAATTCAACAACTCGACCTAGAGGCCATTTACCCGCTAAGATGTTATCGTCGTGAATTAACACTACGTCATTTAATTTGATATATATTTGATAATTTGATATTGAGAACTCTGATTGTTGTATGACCTTAATAATCTGGATCCTTGCTTGTCTGATTTCCTGAATTGTTAGGAAAGATTGTTTTTGGTGATCACGTGATATGAAGCGTAGTATCCAGGCGACCACTCTAGTCGCCCGAGTGAAGCTGCTATGTCTGTTTAATATTTCATTGATGATATGAGGTTCACGTTCGTGTAAGTTGATAGCATTGCATGTTTGTTTTGGTACTTTTTGCTCTTCTTCGGTGGTGTATAAAGGCCGTTCTTTTTCGTTTTGATCGTTAAAGGAAGACAACCACGTCGGTCCCTGCCACCAAAGCGTATGATTTTTCAATTGATCTGCTGATAAACCGCGACTGGCACAGTCAGCCGGGTTGTCAGTGGAGTTCACATATCTCCAGCACTCAGGTGGCATGACGTTTGTTATTTGCTGGACTCTGTTTGATACGAAGGGCTTCCACCGACTTGGTTCACCTTGAATCCACCCAAGAACTGCCGTTGAATCGCTCCAGCCATAAACCTTGATTTTATGATCTGATAAGCAGCTCAACACTTTCGTCATAAGTTTTGATAATAAATGAGCCCCACAGAGCTCACCCCTGGGCACAGAAAGGTTCTTACTATCTGACAATATTCTTGTCTTAGCTGCTAATGGCACAATAGTAACTTTTGATGATGATTCTTCGATGACCTTGCAGAATATTATACACGCAAAGGCCTTTGTTGATGAATCACTGAAACCATGAAGCTCAATGATGCCGTTTTTTCTGATTTCCAGCCATCTTGGGATTTTTATGTGATTAATATTTTGAAGATCGTTTCGGATATTTATCCATTCTGATTTGATGTCTACTGGTACTTCTTCATCCCATTGAATACCAGTTAGCCACACCTTTTTGAACAAAATCTTGAGCTTTGTCGTAACTGGCGCCAGCCAGCCCAAAGGATCAAAAAGCCTTGATATGTTTGATAAGAGTGCTCGCTTTGTAGTCTTTTCTGATAGGTCGTTGATGTTGATTTGAAATATAAATTCGTCTGATTTAGGGTTCCAGCGCAACCCTAAAGTTTTGTTGGATTCTGCTTGTTTAAATTCAAATGTCCGTTGCTCGTCTTGGCTATTTCCGAAAATTTCAGGTTTGTTTGATGCCCATTTCCGCAAATTAAAGCCTCCTGACTTCAAAAGCTTGTTTAAATCTGATATTAGCTGCTTTGCTGACTTGATATCGTAACTTCCGCTGACTAAATCGTCCATATAAAAGTTATTTTCTAGTACTTCTTTTGCTGCTGACTGATATTTGTGACCCTCGTCGCGAGCTAACTGTTTAAGCGTCATCATCGCGAGAAAAGGCGCTGCTTTTGTTCCGTAGGTAACGGTCGTTAGCTGATATTTTTGTATTGCTTGATAGGCTGATTCCCTCCATATGATTTTGTGTAAATTTTGATCATCTTCATGTAAATATATCTGCCTAAACATTTTTTCGATGTCCGCCGTAAATGCTATTTCGTACTGTCTCCAATTTAAAATTAGTTCAAATAAGTCTTTTTGCAAATTTGGACCTTGGTTCATTATAAAATTAAGACTAATATTGCTTGAAGTTAACGCCGAGGCATTGAACACGACACGAAATTTAGTTGTTGATGACTCTGCTCGTTCTACAGCGTGGTGTGGCAAGTAGCAACCGCTTTGGCTATTACGTGTCGCTGCTTTCATATGACCGAGATCTTGATATTCTTTGATAAATAATTTGTACTGTTCCGCCAATTGGTTCCGCCGTTTAAACCTATTTTCGATTTGTTTAAACTGCGCTACAGCTTTTTGTCTTGATTCACCTAATTTTTCTAGGCCGTCTGATTTTAAAGGTAATCGGACTTGATAGTGTCCGTCGTCTAGCCTTCTCGTTGTTTCTTGATAAAACTCCACGCATTCTTGATCTTCGGTTGATAATTCTGATTTTTCTCCGATGTCTTTGACTGTCCAAAACCTTTTAAGGTCCTCTAGATTGTTGGTAATGACGTTGCATTGTAGTGATTTTACATTTCCAGATAATATCCATCCTAACTGCGTTTGTTGCGCAATCGGCAGTATATCATTTTTCTTGATAATACCTCCCATGATAATTGATGAATAAACATCGGCCCCTAATAGCATGTCAATAGGGCGACTTTTGTAAAACTTTGGATCAGCTAACTTGATATTTTTCAAATAGGACCATGAAGGTTCCGGAAAAGATTGATTTGGTAAGTTGTTTATCAATTTACGCATGATATAAACATCGGTGTTAAACGTGTAATGTGTTGCTACTGACGAACAATTGATATTGATAAGGCCTTTGCAACTATTTTCCTTGGATCCAACGCCATAAATAACGCCTTTGCATTTTTGGCGCGGTAATTGCAACAGTTGCGCTGCATTTTCGCTAATTGCCGAAATTTGAGATCCACCATCAATTAAACAGCGCAAATTATGATAAATTCCGTCCTTTGCCTGGACTTTGACGATTGCAGTCGCCAATAAAATTTCTGAAATGTTTTCCTGTGAAACGTGACTGTTTCGGGTCACTTTTTCCGGTTTCGACATGCACTCGAAAGCCTCATGCAACAGCGTATTATGATTACCGTTGCATTTTCTACACCTTTTTTCGGAGAAACAATTTTTTCCATTATGATTATAGAGACAGTTTTTGCATAAATTTAAATTGTTTATTGACCTCCTTTTCATTTCCGCTGATAGTTCCATAAACTTGTTGCAAAAGAATATGGCGTGATCGGTGTTATTGCAATATGCGCATCTTTTTCGATTGCCGGACCCTTTTCCCGTGTTGTATGATTTTTGTGTAGAATTATTATAGAATTTTCTTGAGTGATTTTCATCATTCTGACGGAAATTTGATTTTGATTGATATTCATACTTGCTACAACTTGGTGACGACGCTGATGGGCTTTGCCGATTCTTGTCCTGCTTATAACGAGATGATTCTAACGATGTAAACTTCGTTTTTAGGAAGTTCATGAAATCTGATATGCTAGGCAAAGCTTTTGGGTTCCGCAGTGATCTGACGTAGTCATCGTTGGTGACTGAATCCAGTTTTTGTTGTAAAATATAAATTATCAACGGATCCCAGGTGGAGATGTTTGCACCCAGGTTTTTTATCGCAAAAAGACATTCATTAGTGGTGTCGTGAAGTCTCTTTATTTGCTCAGCTGATTGTTGCTTCATGATGGGTAAATTAAAAAGAAGGTCTAGATGCGAATTTACTATAAGCTTCGTGTTGTCAAATCTATCATTTAATATTTTCCAACAACCTTCATAATTGTCAGAGCTTATTTTCAAGTGCTGTATGATAGCCTCCGCTTCTCCTCTTAATTTTGATTTAAGGAACTGCATTTTCTGAGCGTTGGACATTGATGCATTGTTGTGGATTGCTTCCACGAATAGGTCCTTAAAGGAAACCCACTTATGATAATTCCCATGGAAATCCGGGATGGTCATTCTCGGCGTCGCCTTTTCCATGTTAGCGACGGCCCATAACTTTTGATTAATAGCTTTTTTGATATTTTGGTATTTTTGTTCATTTTGGGAGAATGTTTCTTCATATTCTTGATTATGACCGTCCAAAATGCTGTCAATCTCCCAATGGAGTGAATCTACTGCTCCCCAACGCGTTTCCAGAGATTTCAATGCGTCCTCGAACTCCCACTTTTCCTTGATTGAGGACACCTCGATGTTTGAAATAGTCCTAATAAAAGCTTTAAAATTGCTGGATTGCTTGCGCAGCAACTCTTCGGTCTTGCTATCTTGTCCTCGATTTACCAGCAGTGGACGTGGAGTCTGCTTCTGCTCCTTAGCTCCTTCGGAGGTATCGCCACGGAACCTATCTTGATTTTGCATATACTCTTCATATTCACAATTGATGATATTCTTTGTGGCCTGATAAGTTTGTTGAACCTTGCTGTACTCCTTATTCGTGAAGTAAGGTTCATCTCGCACTTCAAACTGATATAACTTACTGTGATTGGCTTGAAAGTCGTCCCAGTATCTTTCGAGGGTACTGAGCTTCCTTTTAAAGTAGTCTTCAGAAGATTTCCGCTCCTTCGGATCCTTCTTAAAGTTTGATAGGAGTTTTTCCAACTCTTGCTTGATAAGTTTTTGATTATCTAAAAGATCTTGTCCCTCCATGTTGATAATTATAAGTTAGTCAATGAATAAATGGAAAGATCTTACTTGATTTGTTGTTTTGAGCTTTTTACTGCACTCGGTGCTGCTCTGCTGACGCTGATATTGATTGATGCGGATTCTGAGTGATCCTGATGCTGATAGTCTTGATGCTGATGCGCTGATTGATTGAGGTCATTCAATCCCTCGACGGATGATTTGATACGCTTGATATGCTGCTAGTTGATAGTATGATCCACTTGATTGATAATTACTTGATATAATGATAGTTAACTTGATAATATTTGATTGATAATTCACTTGATATAATAATAGTTCACTGATATAATAATAGTTCACTGGATAGTATGATAGTTCACTTGATATGATAAGAGTTCACTTGATAGTATGATAGTTCACTTGATATGATAAGAGTTCACTTGATAGTATGATAATTCACTTGATATGATAAGAGTTCACTTGATAGTATGATATAGATACTTGATAAGTATTTTGATTTTTGACAGGACTGATTTTTAAATTCGCGACGCGAGGTCCTGATTCAAAATCGGTTCGAAGGACCATGTACGATCACCGATCGCGGGGTTGATAAATGATAAGTTTTGATAGTTTTATGAATTTATTGGACAAACACACGTAAGTATAATTGATATTGATGAGTGATTGATGAGTACACGCGGTATGGACGGTGACCGATTGTGAACTGATGAAATTAGGGCGATGATCGACGACGGCTAAGTAAACAGCCAACGCAGCAGAATGTGCGGCTTGCCCGTACAATCTCACTGTAGTTTATAATTTAGTTAAGTACCTAGCATAATTTGTAATGTATTATCTCACAGTAGTTTATAATTTAGTTAAGTACCTAGCATAATTTGTAATGTATTATCTCACTGTAGTTTATAATTTAGTTAAGTACCTAGCATAATTTGTAATGTATTATCTCACAGTAGTTTATAATTTAGTTAAGTACCTAGCATAATTTGTAATGTATTATCTCACAGTAGTTTATAATTTAGTTAAGTACCTAGCATAATTTGTAATGTATTATCTCACAGTAGTTTATAATAGACAGTAGTTTATAATTTAGTTAAGTACCTAGCATAATTTGTAATGTATTATCTCACAGTAGTTTATAATAGACAGTAGTTTATAATTTAGTTAAGTACCTAGTATAATTTGTAATGTATTATCTCACAGTAGTTTATAATAGACAGTAGTTTATAATTTAGTTAAGTACCTAGCATAATTTGTAATGTATTATCTCACAGTAGTTTATAATTTAGTTAAGTACCTAGCATAATTTGTAATGTATTATCTCACAGTAGTTTATAATTTAGTTAAGTACCTAGCATAATTTGTAATGTATTATCTCACAGTAGTTTATAATTTAGTTAAGTACCTAGCATAATTTGTAATGTATTATCTCACAGTAGTTTATAATTTAGTTAAGTACCTAGCATAATTTGTAATGTATTATCTCACAGTAGTTTATAATAGACAGTAGTTTATAATTTAGTTAAGTACCTAGCATAATTTGTAATGTATTATCTCACAGTAGTTTATAATTTAGTTAAGTACCTAGCATAATTTGTAATGTATTATCTCACAGTAGTTTATAATTTAGTTAAGTACCTAGCATAATTTGTAATGTATTATCTCACAGTAGTTTATAATAGACAGTAGTTTATAATTTAGTTAAGTACCTAGCATAATTTGTAATGTATTATCTCACAGTAGTTTATAATAGACAGTAGTTTATAATTTAGTTAAGTACCTAGTATAATTTGTAATGTATTATCTCACAGTAGTTTATAATTTAGTTAAGTACCTAGCATAATTTGTAATGTATTATCTCACAGTAGTTTATAATTTAGTTAAGTACCTAGCATAATTTGTAATGTATTATCTCACAGTAGTTTATAATTTAGTTAAGTACCTAGCATAATTTGTAATGTATTATCTCACAGTAGTTTATAATTTAGTTAAGTACCTAGCATAATTTGTAATGTATTATCTCACAGTAGTTTATAATAGACAGTAGTTTATAATTTAGTTAAGTACCTAGCATAATTTGTAATGTATTATCTCACAGTAGTTTATAATAGACAGTAGTTTATAATTTAGTTAATTACCTAGCATAATTTGTAATGTATTATCTCACAGTAGTTTATAATAGACAGTAGTTTATAATTTAGTTAAGTACCCAGTATAATTTGTAATGTATTATCTCACAGTAGTTTATAATTTAGTTAAGTACCTAGTATAATTTGTAATGTATTATCTCACAGTAGTTTATAATAGACAGTAGTTTATAATTTAGTTAAGTACCTAGTATAATTTGTAATGTATTATCTCACAGTAGTTTATAATAGACAGTAGTTTATAATTTAGTTAAGTACCTAGCATAATTTGTAATGTATTATCTCACAGTAGTTTATAATTTAGTTAAGTACCTAGTATAATTTGTAATGTATTATCTCACAGTAGTTTATAATAGACAGTAGTTTATAATTTAGTTAAGTACCTAGTATAATTTGTAATGTTTTATCTCACAGTAGTTTATAATAGACAGTAGTTTATAATTTAGTTAAGTACCTAGCATAATTTGTAATGTAATATCTCACAGTAGTTTATAATAGACAGTAGTTTATAATTTAGTTAAGTACCTAGCATAATTTGTAATGTATTATCTCACAGTAGTTTATAATAGACAGTAGTTTATAATGTAGTTAAGTACCTAGTATAATTTGTAATGTATTATCTCACAACAGTTTATAATAGACAGTAGTTTATAATGTAGTTAAGTACCTAGTATAATTTGTAATGTATTATCTCACAGTAGTTTATAATTTAGTTAAGTACCTAGTATAATTTGTAATGTATTATCTCACAGTAGTTTATAATTAAGTTAAGTACCTAGTATAATTTGTAATGTATTATCTCACAGTAGTTTATAATTTAGTTAAGTACCTAGTATAATTTGTAATGTATTATCTCACAGTAGTTTATAATAGACAGTAGTTTATAATTTAGTTAAGTACCTAGTATAATTTGTAATGTATTATCTCACAGTAGTTTATAATAGACAGTAGTTTATAATTTAGTTAAGTACCTAGCATAATTTGTAATGTATTATCTCACAGTAGTTTATAATTTAGTTAAGTACCTAGTATAATTTGTAATGTATTATCTCACAGTAGTTTATAATAGACAGTAGTTTATAATTTAGTTAAGTACCTAGTATAATTTGTAATGTATTATCTCACAGTAGTTTATAATAGACAGTAGTTTATAATTTAGTTAAGTACCTAGCATAATTTGTAATGTAATATCTCACAGTAGTTTATAATAGACAGTAGTTTATAATTTAGTTAAGTACCTAGCATAATTTGTAATGTATTATCTCACAGTAGTTTATAATAGACAGTAGTTTATAATGTAGTTAAGTACCTAGTATAATTTGTAATGTATTATCTCACAACAGTTTATAATAGACAGTAGTTTATAATGTAGTTAAGTACCTAGTATAATTTGTAATGTATTATCTCACAGTAGTTTATAATGTAGTTAAGTACCTAGTATAATTTGTAATGTATTATCTCACAACAGTTTATAATAGACAGTAGTTTATAATGTAGTTAAGTACCTAGTATAATTTGTAATGTATTATCTCACAGTAGTTTATAATTTAGTTAAGTACCTAGTATAATTTGTAATGTATTATCTCACAGTAGTTTATAATAGACAGTAGTTTATAATTTAGTTAAGTACCTAGTATAATTTGTAATGTATTATCTCACAGTAGTTTATAATTTAGTTAAGTACCTAGTATAATTTGTAATGTATTATCTCACAGTAGTTTATAATAGACAGTAGTTTATAATGTAGTTAAGTACCTAGTATAATTTGTAATGTATTATCTCACAGTAGTTTATAATTTAGTTAAGTACCTAGTATAATTTGTAATGTATTATCTCACAGTAGTTTATAATAGACAGTAGTTTATAATGTAGTTAAGTACCTAGTATAATTTGTAATGTATTATCTCACAGTAGTTTATAATTTAGTTAAGTACCCAGTATAATTTGTAATGTATTATCTCACAGTAGTTTATAATAGACAGTAGTTTATAATTTAGTTAAGTACCTAGTATAATTTGTAATGTATTATCTCACAGTAGTTTATAATAGACAGTAGTTTATAATGTAGTTAAGTACCTAGTATAATTTGTAATGTATTATCTCACAACAGTTTATAATAGACAGTAGTTTATAATGTAGTTAAGTACCTAGTATAATTTGTAATGTATTATCTCACAGTAGTTTATAATTTAGTTAAGTACCTAGTATAATTTGTAATGTATTATCTCACAGTAGTTTATAATAGACAGTAGTTTATAATTTAGTTAAGTACCTAGTATAATTTGTAATGTATTATCTCACAGTAGTTTATAATTTAGTTAAGTACCTAGTATAATTTGTAATGTATTATCTCACAGTAGTTTATAATAGACAGTAGTTTATAATTTAGTTAAGTACCTAGTATAATTTGTAATGTATTATCTCACAGTAGTTTATAATTTAGTTAAGTACCTAGTATAATTTGTAATGTATTATCTCACAGTAGTTTATAATTTAGTTAAGTACCCAGTATAATTTGTAATGTATTATCTCACAGTAGTTTATAATAGACAGTAGTTTATAATTTAGTTAAGTACCTAGTATAATTTGTAATGTATTATCTCACAGTAGTTTATAATAGACAGTAGTTTATAATGTAGTTAAGTACCTAGTATAATTTGTAATGTATTATCTCACAGTAGTTTATAATAGACAGTAGTTTATAATTTAGTTAAGTACCTAGCATAATTTGTAATGTAATATCTCACAGTAGTTTATAATAGACAGTAGTTTATAATTTAGTTAAGTACCTAGTATAATTTGTAATGTATTATCTCACAGTAGTTTATAATAGACAGTAGTTTATAATTTAGTTAAGTACCTAGCATAATTTGTAATGTATTATCTCACAGTAGTTTATAATAGACAGTAGTTTATAATTTAGTTAAGTACCTAGTATAATTTGTAATGTATTATCTCACAGTAGTTTATAATAGACAGTAGTTTATAATTTAGTTAAGTACCTAGTATAATTTGTAATGTATTATCTCACAGTAGTTTATAATAGACAGTAGTTTATAATTTAGTTAAGTACCTAGCATAATTTGTAATGTATTATCTCACAGTAGTTTATAATAGACAGTAGTTTATAATTTAGTTAAGTACCTAGTATAATTTGTAATGTATTATCTCACAGTAGTTTATAATAGACAGTAGTTTATAATTTAGTTAAGTACCTAGCATAATTTGTAATGTATTATCTCACAGTAGTTTATAATAGACAGTAGTTTATAATTTAGTTAAGTACCTAGTATAATTTGTAATGTATTATCTCACAGTAGTTTATAATAGACAGTAGTTTATAATTTAGTTAAGTACCTAGTATAATTTGTAATGTATTATCTCACAGTAGTTTATAATAGACAGTAGTTTATAATTTAGTTAAGTACCTAGTATAATTTGTAATGTATTATCTCACAGTAGTTTATAATAGACAGTAGTTTATAATTTAGTTAAGTACCTAGCATAATTTGTAATGTATTATCTCACAGTAGTTTATAATAGACAGTAGTTTATAATTTAGTTAAGTACCTAGTATAATTTGTAATGTATTATCTCACAGTAGTTTATAATAGACAGTAGTTTATAATTTAGTTAAGTACCTAGTATAATTTGTAATGTATTATCTCACAGTAGTTTATAATAGACAGTAGTTTATAATTTAGTTAAGTACCTAGTATAATTTGTAATGTATTATCTCACAGTAGTTTATAATAGACAGTAGTTTATAATTTAGTTAAGTACCTAGCATAATTTGTAATGTATTATCTCACAGTAGTTTATAATAGACAGTAGTTTATAATTTAGTTAAGTACCTAGTATAATTTGTAATGTATTATCTCACAGTAGTTTATAATAGACAGTAGTTTATAATTTAGTTAAGTACCTAGCATAATTTGTAATGTAATATCTCACAGTAGTTTATAATAGACAGTAGTTTATAATTTAGTTAAGTACCTAGTATAATTTGTAATGTATTATCTCACAGTAGTTTATAATAGACAGTAGTTTATAATTTAGTTAAGTACCCAGTATAATTTGTAATGTATTATCTCACAGTAGTTTATAATAGACAGTAGTTTATAATTTAGTTAAGTACCCAGTATAATTTGTAATGTATTATCTCACAGTAGTTTATAATAGACAGTAGTTTATAATTTAGTTAAGTACCTAGTATAATTTGTAATGTATTATCTCACAGTAGTTTATAATAGACAGTAGTTTATAATTTAGTTAAGTACCCAGTATAATTTGTAATGTATTATCTCACAGTAGTTTATAATAGACAGTAGTTTATAATGTAGTTAAGTACCTAGTATAATTTGTAATGTATTATCTCACAGTAGTTTATAATAGACAGTAGTTTATAATGTAGTTAAGTACCTAGTATAATTTGTAATGTATTATCTCACAGTAGTTTATAATAGACAGTAGTTTATAATTTAGTTAAGTACCTAGTATAATTTGTAATGTATTATCTCACAGTAGTTTATAATAGACAGTAGTTTATAATTTAGTTAAGTACCTAGTATAATTTGTAATGTATTATCTCACAGTAGTTTATAATAGACAGTAGTTTATAATTTAGTTAAGTACCTAGTATAATTTGTAATGTATTATCTCACAGTAGTTTATAATAGACAGTAGTTTATAATGTAGTTAAGTACCTAGTATAATTTGTAATGTATTATCTCACAGTAGTTTATAATAGACAGTAGTTTATAATTTAGTTAAGTACCTAGTATAATTTGTAATGTATTATCTCACAGTAGTTTATAATAGACAGTAGTTTATAATTTAGTTAAGTACCTAGTATAATTTGTAATGTATTATCTCACAGTAGTTTATAATTTAGTTAAGTACCTAGTATAATTTGTAATGTATTATCTCACAGTAGTTTATAATAGACAGTAGTTTATAATGTAGTTAAGTACCTAGTATAATTTGTAATGTATTATCTCACAGTAGTTTATAATAGACAGTAGTTTATAATGTAGTTAAGTACCTAGTATAATTTCCTAATTTATGATTCCACTGAGGAGTTAACATTTATTAATTACAGACTCTAAAAGGAAATAGACTATATGAGACAAGTAGACAAATATATATATGTTTTTCCCTCTTTTTATTAACTTGAATTCCTGCTGTCTTGTATTTTCTTAACCCTTAGTTAAAGTAGAAATATGTCATTTGTATAGTATAAGTTATATGTGAAAAAAAGACATGATCTTGCTAAGTTTCTTGTCCATTCTTCTTAGCAAGACTAATCAAATGGGTGGAGGTAGGCATGTATTTATATATGTAACCTATTACTATGTAGTATATAGGATGGGATTTCGTCGGCCACCTGGATCGTGCTGGGGGCTCGGTTGGTGATCATTGAACCTTGTTCCTGGTCCCTGGCCGGGTCTCCGGTATGGGTTCGGGCGGTTGATTGGATTTCACCTTGTATAATAATATTTTACCTATAATTTTAATCGTATATATTGCCCTGGAGGAGAACTACCTTAAATCCTTTAGTTAGCTCATTTTACTGAAAGGAAACATTCCTTTATTTTTTAAAAAATCAAAACTGCATTCAAAGCTCTTCTAAAATTTACTTGTCTCACCCGGGAACTGAACCAAATAAAAATAAAAAAATAAAATCCTCGCTATTTTATTATACGAATCGGTAGGATTATTGTTCAGGATAAAATTTGTCTAATAAACATTTGGTCTTACACTCATCTGTTGTACGAGATACCCATGAAATTGAATATTTATTACAAGTTCCTTATTAAAAATACCTAGTACTAGCCCGGCACTCCCAAAAAGATTCGGTTGATCGTTTATCGTTCGACCATTGTCCATCTCTGAAGCACGCATAGAAAGTGTGATAGAGATGGATATACGACCGAACGATATTCGATCGAATTTTGTCACTTCGGTGTAGGCCTTCTGTTCACTTGTAAAGTAATAATGATACGCCATTATTATACAATGACAGGACGGAATGAAAGCAAACCAAAACAAAATTTGAAATTCGAACGAATACTTATATCGATTTTAAAAATGTTGAAAGTTATCGTTCGAACTTCAAATTTGTTGCTCCGCGTTGCAAAAAAAAATACGTTCCCTTTTTAAACTTTTCGTCATTACGTCTAGGGCAAGAAGAAATTGTGCTGTGCATAGATTTACTATTACCATTTGACGATTTCCTTATTGAAGTCTTCAACAAAGTACTTATGATAAATAACATTAGCAAGCTTGTTGTCAGGTAGCACAACCGGCAGGTACCCGGTCTTTCCACCGGTCGTACTACTGAACAAGATAAAACTTAAACAGTGACCTAATTGTAACCTACAGTTGGAAAAAGGTTCTGAAGAAAACTTCGAGGTACTATACAATTAGGTTTATTTAACTTTATCAAAACTACAATCTAACATTCACAAGATAAGGAAAGATGTTAACAGAAAAATTTATCTTTGTTACCAGTGTTTGGCCAAGACCTTCATTTGGCAATTCTCTGCCAAGACATTACTACGACCTTCCGTACCTTAAAATTGTTGTGTTAAGAGCCGCCTTAACATCCGGAGTAATATTACAACGGTATTAGTAATGCCAAGACATAAATAAACATTTAAGTGACAACTAGGTGGAATTGTTACCACCTTATCCACTGGTAACTAAATTACTTGGAATCTTGTGAAAATTACATTAAAAAAAACACTTTAAAAGAAACAAAAACTTATAAACAAACAAGGGAAACAATTCCCTAAATAAAATCTAGCTCAGGGGAGCCGTAGATCCTACAACAATAAATTTTTGTCGAACATACTCTTAAACCAAATCGTCTGGTACACCATTCAGTTCTACCAGGAAAGAAAAAATATTACAGAACATTAAATTTTACAGTTTGGGTTATTCGGCGAAACAGGAAGAAAATTTAACCTTTGATACTAAAAGGACACATAACTATGTGTCCTGAAAACATACCGTCCCCGGTATCCTAACTGTGTGTGGATAAAAGTAAAAATTCCAACACCTACTTGAATTTATGCATTACACTCCACGGAAATGACACACCGTCCGCCGCCCCCTTCAAGGTCAACGATCCACGTCACCGCAGACAAAAGGAACTGCTTACGGCGTACACCACGCGGCGTTCATTCCACTGCCAGCTGGTAAATCACGAAAACTGATACACTCGGTAACAAGAAGATCTTGTATACTGAAGATCTTGAAAACAAACACCCTGGAATTAGAAGAGAAAAAACAAAATTAAAACCTTTACCACACGGAACAATGAGAACAAAATTCCGGTGACTCAAAATACAAAGAAAACAATACATACCATGATCTGATGATTTCAGAACTCCCTCCAACCCGATGAAAAAAACTCCAACAATCACCTCCAAAAAATCTTTCTGAAAATAGAAAACAATATTACGGAAACCATTCCACTCAAAATAAATAACCCAAATTTAAACTCAAAACAAACCTTAGTACTATCACGAAGTCGTGTTGGCAAAATCCGCCATTATTGTAAAAAATAACTCCACACGAGTTAACGGCATAAATTCCGTTTGGCAAATGAACGAGAACAACTCGGCAACGCGGCAACCGCGCGATTAACTTCATGTCTATAAAAGAGGGTAAACCCGAAACTTTCCGGCAAGCAAATAAACGACGCAAATTCTTTTTGTGATAACCGCAACTACCAAATTTGCAATGCTACAAAACCCCCTCCCGAAGCATAAGAGGTGCGCCTAGAGCACCGATCGCTGCCCTCAGCGTAAAACCACAACAAAAACTAAATAAAAAAAAAAAAAAAAACCCAAAAGAAAAAAAACAAATTAACCCCCCTGATGATTTTATATAAAAAAAAAAAACAACACAAAACAAAAACCTAATAACTAAAGTAGATGCCTGAAAACAGCACACCTACAAACAAAACCAAATAAAAACCAAAGACAAACATAAAACAAGAGAAACAAACATCCGTCAAAACCCAAAACAAAGTCGAACCCACGACAATAAAAACAAAAACCAAACAAAAGTAACCCTTCCTGCAGGAACAACAAAAGTAGTGCGCTAGTATTCGTAATGACGAAATGCTACCCCCCAACTATAAAAATAAAACAAATGAAATCATTCAAGAGTTCCGCCTCGGCCCCTCACCATCAACATGACCTGTATCACCGGAATCAACGAACTTAATCGAACTTACCGGCACACACAAGCCACTCCAGTGAGAGGAAAAAAAAAACACCAGGAGACTCAAACGAGTAACTCCCAGCCGTCCAGGTATTATCGCCCACTTCCAAAAAAAACCCCGGCTACCCTATACCACCAAACGGCAGCGGACAAAAGGTGTGTAATGGCCCACACCAAAAAAAAAAACCGAGACCTCTTTGAGCTGGAGTAGGTCACTGTCGAAATTTGACTTCTAACAAAACCGGCCCAGTGTATCCTAGCATACATCACCAACCTTACTTCCATACCTCTCTGCATTCTATCCATTTAAACATAACATCCAAACTTCTTAACGAGCCAGACTATGCTGTCCGTCAGTACCTTTCAAACAAAATTAGGTATCCCCCCAAATATATTGTTGGGACACTCAAACACTGGCCATGAAATCAAACTCAACTCCCACCCGGGCTCGCGAATGAAACAAAAGTGGAAAAACGGGATCATTACGAATAAAAGTCGCGTCACTAACAAATCCAGCAGGGGGAATAAATTTTAAAACAAAACACGAATCTCACTAATACGTGAGTCCGTGAACCTAACCAAACCCCTGACAAAAACGTCATAAAATAAAAACTGTTACTCAATTTTAGTTGAAGAAAATCCCCCAAAACAAACAAAAAAAAACAAAAATTTGAGTAACTTAAAAAAACATTACTAAAGAAAAAAAATTACCCCCATGTTTATTCTATGACGGTTAAAAAAAAACAAAACAAACAAAAAAAAACCTGCCCGATACCTCGGCTCTTGCCTAAAAGCAAGTAAAACAAAACCCGGAACAACTCGAACAGCGAGCTGAACCACGACTAACCCCAATAAAATAAATTAAAAAAAACATAACCCCAAAACCCGAGAATTGTAAAAACTTACAACCTCCTGCACGAAGCTCAATCCAAAGATTAGTGTAAAATAAACCACAATCACTGTTTTGAAGCTCCATACATAAACAAAAAAAACAAACTCCAATAAAACCACCATAAAATAAAAACAAAATAAAATGCCGAGGTATCAACAACCAAACACACGAAAAAACTGGCTTCCTTGACAGCATCCAAAGACCTGTAAATGTGGATGCTAGAATGTCCGCGCGAATAGTCATGTCGTAAATCAATTCGTCCTTTAGGAGGACCAAAACAATACTACTTTAGTATCCATTTTCAAAAAATCTGCTTCCTGTTTCTTACAAGTGTTAAATTCTTCTAAATAATTTGGTACCAAAATCACTGAGTGCAAAAAGAAATTTACACAACCACAAACACAACTCAGTGTAAACTAAAAAAAATTAAAAAACCATTTAAAAAAAAAAATTTGGTACCATAAAAAAAAAACACAGTGTAAATACACCCTAAGTTGTTACTCACAAAAAAAAATTAGCACTTAAGCTTCCTTATATGAGCAAAAGCACACACTAAACCAAAATACACAGTACACAAAAAAAATTATGTTACACATACCAAAAAAACGAGTAACAACAAAAAAAAAACCCTGTTTCACCAAATAACCCTTCGACAAATATTATTATTTAAAAAAAACGTAAGGGCGCCATTGTCAGGTACACAACCGGCAGGTACCCGGTCTTTCCACCGGTTGTACTACTGAACAAGATAAAACTTAAACAGTGACCTAATTGTAACCTACAGTTGGAAAAAGGTTCTGAAGAAAACTTCGAGGTACTATACAATTAGGTTTATTTAACTTTATCAAAACTACAATCTAACATTCACAAGATAAGGAAAGATGTTAACAGAAAAATTTATCTTTGTTACCAGTGTTTGGCCAAGACCTTCATTTGGCAATTCTCTGCCAAGACATTACTACGACCTTCCGTACCTTAAAATTGTTGTGTTAAGAGCCGCCTTAACATCCGGAGTAATATTACAACGGTATTAGTAATGCCAAGACATAAATAAACATTTAAGTGACAACTAGGTGGAATTGTTACCACCTTATCCACTGGTAACTAAATTACTTGGAATCTTGTGAAAATTACATTAAAAAAAACACTTTAAAAGAAACAAAAACTTGTAAACAAACAAGGGAAACAATTCCCTAAATAAAATCTAGCTCAGGGGAGCCGTAGATCCTACAACAATAAATTTTTGTCGAACATACTCTTAAACCAAATCGTCTGGTACACCATTCAGTTCTACCAGGAAAGAAAAAATATTACAGAACATTAAATTTTACAGTTTGGGTTATTCGGCGAAACAGGAAGAAAATTTAACCTTTGATACTAAAAGGACACATAACTATGTGTCCTGAAAACATACCGTCCCCGGTATCCTAACTGTGTGTGGATAAAAGTAAAAATTCCAACACTTACTTGAATTTATGCATTACACTTCACGGAAATGACACACCGTCCGCCGCCCCCTTCAAGGTCAACGATCCACGTCACCGCAGACAAAAGGAACTGCTTACGGCGTACACCACGCGGCGTTCATTCCACTGCCAGCTGGTAAATCACGAAAACTGGTACACTCGGTAACAAGAAGATCTTGTATACTGAAGATCTTGAAAACAAACACCCTGGAATTAGAAGAGAAAAAACAAAATTAAAACCTTTACCACACGGAACAATGAGAACAAAATTCCGGTGACTCAAAATACAAAGAAAACAATACATACCATGATCTGATGATTTCAGAACTCCCTCCAACCCGATGAAAAAAACTCCAACAATCACCTCCAAAAAATCTTTCTGAAAATAGAAAACAATATTACGGAAACCATTCCACTCAAAATAAATAACCCAAATTTAAACTCAAAACAAACCTTAGTACTATCACGAAGTCGTGTTGGCAAAATCCGCCATTATTGTAAAAAATAACTCCACACGAGTTAACGGCATAAATTCCGTTTGGCAAATGAACGAGAACAACTCGGCAACGCGGCAACCGCGCGATTAACTTCATGTCTATAAAAGAGGGTAAACCCGAAACTTTCCAGCAAGCAAATAAACGACGCAAATTCTTTTTGTGATAACCGCAACTACCAAATTTGCAATGCTACATTGTAAGATGTAAGACAAATAAAAGAAAATTATAACGTGTCATTTACTTGTTACAAGTGAACAGTACTAGGTATTGTTAATAAAGAACCTGTAATAAATATTAAATTTCATGGGTATCTCGTACAACAGGAGTAAAAGACCAAATGTTTATAAGACAAATTTTATCCTGAACAATAATCCTACCGAATCGTATAATAAAATAGCGAGGGTTTATTTTTTAATTTTTAGTTGGTTCGATGTCTCAACAAGCGAATTTCAGAATATCTTTGAATGCAGTTTTGTTTCTTTTAAAAATAAAGGAATGTTTCCTTTCAGTAAAATGAGCTAACTAGAGGATTTAAGGTAGTTCTCCACCAGGGCCCTTAATTTTTGTCCACCCTGTATATTTTACCTATCATTTTAATCGTATATCTATTGCTATAGCAATATACAAGCAATATACTATATCAATATCTCCGCTCATTCGATTAATATATAAATTAAATATACCTTTAATCTAGTCCATGTACATTTATTATTTTATTACAAATCTTTTTATAAGATTAAATTTGACGTGTAAAAAGTATATTATATATACCTATTTTGCAAAATAAACATTTTTTGCAAAATAAGAATTTATCTTTATTTACATTTGTCAATGGATCAACAAAGAGATTTGCTGATTTATTATACTCAGTTTCTTCAATAATGTTTGTAAAATCTAACTTAGATAAGTCTTGTGTAATTGCTGTACATGATTATTGCAAATACATAAATTCTTAGAGAATTCTTCACTACCCATAGTACCAATCCCCTCCACACAGTGACGTCAGGCGGTGGGGCGAATGCAAGTCATTGCAGGCAGCAGGTTTCTACCACCGCTCACTTGGCTACCAGCGCTCGGAGGCGATGGTTGTACAATCGTGCCATTAAGATCAAGAGCTAAAACTTCTTTAAAAGATTGCTTTACTAAATTTATATACAATATCGAATGTGATCTTCTTCACAATATTAAAGCCTTTTGGAGATACACCAAAATGAAGAAAACTACAAATAACATTCCTGCCTCTGTCTTTTACAATCACGTAACCGCTGAAACTGGCCAAGACATCACTAACCTGTTTGCCGAATACTTTCAGTCTGTATATGCACCATCATCTACACCTGATTATGTACCTGACTTTCCTGCCTCAAATTATAGCATATCACACATACAGATTCTTGAAAGTGATGTTCTTAATAAATTAAAGTCTTTGGATATAAACAAAGGTGCTGGCCCTGACGGTCTTCCACCAATATTTGTACGACTTTGTGCCTCAGCTCTTGTCAAACCTTTACACATAGCCTATACCAAAGCACTATCTGAAGGTGTTGTACCTTGTTTATGGAAAATATCAAAGACTTTGCCTATCCACAAATCTGGAAATAAACGTGACGTATCTAAGTATCGCCCGGCATGCTCATTATAGTGTTTTAGTAAAATTCTTAAATCCTTTGTTTATGATTCTGTTAATATCCAATTTCGTCACAAATTACATGACAGTCAACACGGTTTCGTTACGGGCAGATCCACAACCACAAATCTTCTCACATATAGTAACTATCTGTCTAAAGCCTTTAATAACAAGGCTCAAGTTGACTCAGTGTATACAGATTTTGCGAAGGCCTTCGATCGTGTTAATTATTACATCTTACTGATCAAACTAGAACACATAGGCATCCATGGTAGTTTGTTCAGATGGTTTAGTTCCTATTTGCGCAGTCGTAGTCAAATAGTATCAATATATGGGTACGAATCAATTCCTTTTGAGCCAACAACTGGAGTTCCACAAGGATCAATTTTGGGACCCTTACTGTTTTTAATATTTATTAACGATTTGTTGGGTAATCTGAATTGTGACTGTCTTGCGTACGCAGATGACTTGAAAATATTTTGTAAAATTAAAACAGTTGACGATTGTGGCGCTATTCAAAGTGATCTCGATGTCCTACATCAATGGTGTATTCAAAATTATATGTCCCTAAACATAAGTAAATGTCAATTTATTTCTTTTACTAAAAAAGTTAACTCTATTAATTTTTCTTATAAAATAGATAACGTTGGACTTGACAGAGTCGAAATTGAAAAGGATTTAGGTGTATATTTTGACAGTAAATTAACATTCGTTCCCCATTATGATCATATTATAAGTAAAGCAAATAAATTGATCGGATTCATATTTCGCACTACAAA
Source organism: Ypsolopha sequella (assembly GCA_934047225.1). NCBI lineage: Eukaryota > Metazoa > Arthropoda > Insecta > Lepidoptera > Ypsolophidae > Ypsolopha > Ypsolopha sequella. The sequence goes on from OW204011.1 coordinate 18,030,921, forward strand.
ACCTTTGAAAAAACTGAATCTATATTAATTTTGTATAATTCTTTGGTCCGAAGTACTTTGGAGTATTGTAGTTCAGTATGGTCTCCAATTTATGCTAAACATGATTTAAGATTTGCAGTCGACCTAGTCATATTGGAAGAGGACCCACTGATACTGGAATCCATGATACAAACCCTAGTAGACAGAAGCAGAGAAGTAGGGCTAGAAATTAACACAAGCAAAACTAAAATGATGACCAACTCAACACCTAAAGACATAACCATAAACGGTCAAGAACTCGAATATGTAGATGAATACGTGTACTTGGGCCAAATAATAACGCCAAATGACCAAATGTCCAAAGAAGTAGACAAAAGAATTGCAACTGGATGGAAAAAGTATTAGACACTGAAAGAAATCATGAAAAGCAAGGATCTAAGCATGAGGACAAAGAAGAAGACGTTTGATACCTGTATTCTACCCTGCATCACATATGGCTGTGAAACCTGGGCTCTGACGAAACGCCATAGGGACAAACTAGCAAAATGTCAGAGAAGCATGGAAAGAAGCATGCTAGGTTTAAAATTAATAGACAAAGTTACAAGTAACGACATCAGGCGCAAAACTAAATTAACTGACATATTGTCACGCATAGACCAACTTAAATGGCGGTGGACTGGTCATATGCTCCGCTGCAAGAAGGAAAAGTGGAGTAAACTGGTGACAGTATGGTACCCAAGGGGCAGCACTAGGAGCAGAGGTCGTAAAGCAATAAGATGGGAGGATGACCTAAAAATTACCTTAGGACCACTTTGGATGAGAGTAGCAGCAGACAGAAAACAATGGAGAGAGTTGGAGGAGGCCTATGCCAGAAGGCAAACTTTATAATATAAGTGCAATTTATAGTCTTAAGATGTTTAACTTTCTTTTTTAAAAAATACTTTTATGTAGTTTTATATTTATATCGTCCTCCTACAAAGATTGATGTCAAAAATAAAATTGATGACTTTATTGACGGCCTCTCTCAGACGATTAACGGTTTATCATCACTTAAAACCGTAGCTGTCATGGGTGACATTAACATAAACATAATTCCAAATTGTAACGAAGCTGGCTCTGAGGACTATCTCGATGCTATGGCGACATTAGGTATTCTGCCTGGACACCAGTTACCTACACATATGAAAAGCTGCTTGAACCATGTGATGCTTAGAACGAAGTCTCATAGTGTCACTCTGGTGTTCGATACTTTGCCTACAGATCATGTCCCTACATTATTGTGTTGTGAATTAGGAACTATTGATCATCTTCGACAAGATACTGCTTTCAAAAAAGTTATTGATGAGACTAATATTACTACTGAGCTTGAGTTAACTGACTTTTCATCTATTCTTACATCTACAGACCCTAATCTAGCTTCGGAGTGCCTTGTCTCAATTGTCTCCAATATAATTACAGCCAACACTAAAACCGTCAAAATATCACGAAAAAATAGAATTATTAAACCCTGGATCACACCTGGCTTATTACGCTGTATTAGACATAGAGATAAATTACATAAAAAAGCCAAAGATTCTCCTAGCAACATCTCGGATCAAATAATCTATAAACGTTATCGTAATTATTGCAATAATTTAATAAAAAAACTTAAACGTACTTATGAGCGACATGAATTTGAAAAGGTAAAAAAGAACCCGAAAGGAACGTGGAATCTTATCAAGACTATCACCCACATGAAAAAAAAATCTTGCCCACCTAAAGAACTTCTAAAAATTTCTTCAAATCCACATGATTCAGTAAATGAAGTTAACAAATATTTTGCAACAATTGGTAAGAAATTAGCCCAAAATATTGAAATGACGACAGTCTATAATGACGCAAACAATTTTAACGAGGTCTTAACTTCGGCCAACTCAATGGCTCTCTTTGACACTGACAACAAGGAAATTGATAAAATTATAATGGGCCTTCGTAGTAATTGTTCAGTTGGTTGGGATGGCATTCCTGCGTCGGTATTAAAAGCATCTCGTGCGGTTTTGGTGCCTCTAATAACTCATATAGCAAATTTATGTCTCAGGACTGGCACTTTCCCTAGAATTTTCAAAAAAGCTCTTATCCACCCAATCCACAAGGGTGGGTGCAGAGGCAGTGTCAGCAACTACAGACCTATCTCAGTTCTTACGACTTTATCGAAAGTTCTTGAGAAAGTATTAAACTCGAGATTATTACATTTTTTGTCAGCCTATGATATTATTGCGAAGAATCAATTCGGGTTTCGCAGTGAAGTCTCAACAGAAGACGCCGTTTTGAGTATTAGTAATTCCATTGTTGAACATTTAGATAAAAAACGTAAGGCTATTGGTATTTTCCTTGATCTATCAAAGGCCTTCGACACTGTTTCTGTTCCCATTCTTCTTCGCAAGTTGGAACATATTGGGGTGAGGGGTGTTGCTTTGAATATTTTTAAAGATTACTTAAATGCGCGTACTCAGTCAGTTATTATTGACAAATATACTAGTTTCGAAGAATCCTTAAGCTATGGAGTCCCCCAGGGAAGTGTTTTGGGTCCAACCTTGTTTTTAATTTATATTAATAATGTCTGTAAATTAAATCTAACTAACTGTCAAATCTTTACCTATGCTGACGACACGGCTCTTCTTATTCATGATAAAACATGGCAGGGCACTCAACGGCTAGCTGAATCAGCCTTATCTCGCGTAGTGCAGTGGTTTTCCAATAATTTGTTAACTTTAAATGTAGAAAAATCTAAATTTATCACCTTTAGTCCCTTGACTTCTTGTCAACCTACCATTAATGACTTTCACATTAAAGCTCATACTTGTGACCAAAATAATGGGTTGTTTTGCAATTGTCTAGCTCTCGAAAGAACAAATGAGGTCAAGTATCTAGGTGTTTATATAGATAGTACGCTATGCTGGAAACCTCATCTAAATTCTTTAATATCAAGAACCCGGAGACTCATTTTCATTTTTAAGAAACTGAGGTCGTCTGCAGATCTTAGAACACTTAAAACTGTGTACTATGCCCTAGCTCAATCTGTCCTTTCGTACTGCATCACGGTCTGGGGGGGAACACATGCCACATCTATGCTTCGTTTGGAGCGAGCACAGAGGGCTGTAAGTAAAAATGGAAAATTCGGAAATAAAGGCTTTATTATTATTATTATTATGATTTAAGACTAGAAACAATTCAAGCCCGTGTGCTACGTTACATATGTGCAAAAATTGGCAAAAGGCGGAAATTAAGTACATATGAAGAACGACTAGATTATTTTAAGTTACTTACGCTCAATCATCGAAGAAAGGTTTCTGATCTTGTCATGTTGCATAAAATTGTAAACTCAACCGCTGATACAGACCTGCTGTCACACTTATCCTTTAAGTGTAACAGAAGATCTGTTAGACATCCTAAGCCATTACACATATCTATACAAATAATAATGTTTCTCATAGTAGCCTACTGTATCGAATGTGGCGTGAGTAGTGAAAGTGAAAGTGAAAAGTGAGCACAACAACATTGCAGAGGATTGTGAAATTTTCTTTGATAGTCCTGGCTGCTTTAAACATAAATTATTTTTGTTATCAGACTAAGCTTTTATGTTTTGTAAATTTTAAAATTTATATAATTATATATCGACACCCCCAATGGAAAAGGTTGTAACTCAAGATAACCCCCTTTTGAGATTTTTCTATAGACATGTTGGGCTAAAAAAATGCGTTCCGGCAGTAGTATCGACGTATCTCTAAGTGGTATACAAGCCAAAATAGCCAAAATGAAAAAGAAGTATTTCTTCCCCTCAAGTCGATAAAAAAGTGGCAACTTGAAATACTACCTTAAATTATATTAAATTCGTATGTCGTAAAACAGTAACTTATCATACAACTATTTCTTTCGTAAAATATGGAACTGTTACAACCTTATTCTACTGACCGTACTTGTTGTTGTTATTGATATACGACTTTATGACAGATGAGCTAGTTTTTCCTTGAAAAACTTGCAACATGGTCATGACAGTTGCGTGCTTAAAATTAAAGCTACTTTTGTATGGTTTTGATCTTTGTTGTTTGGTTTGAACATTACATAAAAGGAAGGCTTATTAAAAGAAGAGAAATTAAACCGCCTTGTAAGGAAAATTGCATTAAAAATGTCAAGAAATGATATGTGAGGATAAAAGAACTGGAATTTTCAAAAGTTTTTGGGCCATGGGTGACCATAATAAACAAGTTCAGTGTGTTAGCAGGTGCATTGAACGAATTCCAAAAAAATAAGTAATATACTAAGGTCAATAGACTCATCAAAGCGAATCTGGACTTACCTACATTTACTCATTAAACTACGTTTTTAAATACTTTGAGCATCTCAGACAAATGGATTACAACAATTTTCAAAAAAATGTATGACAAAAAGGTGATGATTGTACGGCTCTTGACGATCGTCGAGGACGTAATTCCCAAAACCATCCAAAGAGAATTTCCGAAGAACTAAAAAACACTGTGAGGTCACACATATCCCAAATTCATTTTGTGAATTCACATTATGTACGATCTCGAACTATAAAAAAGTATTTTGAACAACATTTGGCGTTCCCAAGATTATATAGACTTAATAAGGAATGGTTTAAAGACATCGATTACCCTGAAAATTTAACTTGCGAGATATATTTTATACAGAATATAACATTGGTTTCTTTCATCCTAAGAAAGATCGATGCGCAGCGTGTGACATTTATGATAATGCTTCTGAAGATGAAAAAATATATATGGGTAGAGATCACTCATATCACCGTGCTTCGAAATTTGTTTCCCGGCAGCTTAAAAGTGATCATGAAAAGTTAGCTCAAAAAATCCAGAGGTTGCTGTTGCTTCGTATGATTTACAAAAGATTTTAATAACGCCGATGTCTGATCTATCTCATTTTTACTATAAACGTAAACTGGCTGTTTATAATTTCACAATATTTGATATTGGTAAAAATGAAAGCTTTTACTACATGTGGAATGAAACCATCAGTAAAAAGGGTCAAAATGAGTTAAGCAGCGCAGTGTTAATGTTCATAGAATCAATATGAAATGAGGGGGTTAAAAGTTTTTACTTTTACTCCGATAATTGTGAAGGACAGAACAGAAATCGAACATTCTTTTCATTGTATGCATATGCTATTTCCAAGTTCAATATCGAAATAACTCGCGTTTTTTTCGAAGTCGGGCATACCCAAAATGAGGAAGATTCTATGCACGCCGTAATTGAGGCACGAAAAAAGAATCAAGTGATTTATGTCCCTGGTCAATTGGTTACTTTAATTCGATGTGCGAAAATCACTATAAACCTTACGTAGTTACGGAAATGACTGAGGATAGCATCTTATGTTTCTATTTATACTATAAAATAAACATTGTCTGATATTCTTTGTTTTAAATATAATTTTTATGTTGATTACAAAATAACATAAATGTAATTTCAAAGTAAAAAAAATGGTTTGGACGTTTGTGTATTAAAATGCGTGGACAGACGCTCAAAAGTGACGCTAAGTTTTCGATTAACATAAGATTTTAATTTTTTAGTTTTAAAATACATTTTGCAATAATTGTTCCACTTTAAACATCCTTGGGAATTGATATTTCGTCAAAAATGTTCTGCAAGTATCGTGTTACGTCTAAAAGTAAACTATACAATTAGCAATGATAAAGAAGTATGTGCTGAGTTACAACCTTTATACCGCCCAAACTGTTTAATTTTACTGGTCGTAACTACATCTATCTCAGAAACTAGGCGTCTGATTAAATGTTAGTCTTTTGCTAAGGATAGATTTCATTCAATTTAAGAAGGTTTAGTTTAATTGGTTTGCATAAGTTAACGCAATTTTTTAAAATTAATTATTTATCATTTTTTTTGCGGTTTTTTTGCTCTCCTGTAAACCTGCATAAATTGAGTTACAACCTTTTCCATTGGGGGTGTCGATATATTTAGTTATATTATATATTTATGTATATCTTCCTAGTCTTTTTTATAGTAATTTTATTCATGCTCTTTGTGTTCTAAACTGTCAATTGTTATATCTGTTATTTCCAATGTTGTGTACGGTTGTTATCTAATTATGAACATTACTTGTTATTCGATTGTCAAAGTGTTACGTGAATGTTTTGTTTGAAATTTGTTACTGTACCATTTAAATTAAAAAAAAAAAAAAAAAAAAAAAAAGTGTGCTTTAGTTATTCAGTGATTGTTTTTCGTTTAATTAAATCATCGTCAGGGTATTTCGGGTGCTATTTTAAGAAAAGCTATTTCACTTCTGATTTCTAAAAATATATTATGCAATATATGCTGTATATGTTTTATCCTCAAGTTACATTCAATTCCTGTTTGTTTTAATAGTGTAATGTTCAAGGTTCAAGAAATATGATTCATGGTCAGTTAGAGTATGCCTTATCACCAAAGTAGTCACTTCAAGATTTTTTTTTGATCATTACATGATCCAGACAAGACTCCTCTCTTGTTCGAAAAATATATCCACAGGTAGGACACCATGCACTGCTAGCATATCAAGATGCCGTGAACCATTGTTGTCAATAAAATCAAGGCTGGTTTTTTTAAAAGTCTTTTATTTTACACTTATACTAATAAAGTTATCTCAGTTGGCCTAGTAAAGTATGTACAAACTATGCAAAAGTAGAATGCCTACTGTGCGAGAGCTGACATAGCTCGTACATACTGAACGTACGTTATCAGGGACCACAACATTTAATGTTTTATTTATATCTTTATGTATTTTAATGTAATTATAGATCTTAAATGATTTATTCTAAGGTCTTATACAAATATGTTTGTTTTAGGTAAACCAGATCCTCCTACAGAACTAAAAATTGTCAGCATGAATAACACCGAGAGCGCTAATGGTAGTGTACAACTGAAGTGGAAGCGACCACGGAGTAATGGCGGTCGAGACATCACATCCTACGTTGTGGAATGTACAAGTATCTATAAACCAGATAACTGGAGCGAATGCCAATTTGTTGGAAACAGCAAACTTCGAGCAGAAGTGTCAGACTTAAATTTGAAAGATGATATTTACGTATTCAGAGTTAAGGCTTACAATATGGGTGGATACAGTAAGGCGAGCAATGCTGAATCTGTTTGTAAGTGGAGATTTGTAAACCTCATCATCTACTTAAAAACAAAACAGAAAACTTTAATGAAAATAAAGATGAAAACATTTCATATTTCACTGTTATTGAAGCAGTTGACAATTCTATAGATAGTTACTGCCTAATTGCGTTATTTATGTAAGACATATGCTTAAAGACTTATATTTCAGCCAGGCCCGATCCACCTCAAAATCTTATGGTAATAAACTTAAATGAACAAGAAGGATATGCTCACTTAAAGTGGCAAGCACCCAACAATAATGGCGGCAGTAAGATCAATTTCTACAAAATTGAATATGCTGTTGCTAATAACGGATCCATAAAATGGACTTCAGGAAACATTGTATCTGGAGACCGTACAGAAAGTGAACAATTTGGTTTAGATATTGGAAGATCCAGATACAAGTTCAGGGTTAGCGCAATTAACATGGCTGGGCTGAGCAAAGAAAGCAACGTAGCTTTTGTTGGTAAATATTTTTCACTTAGTTGTTAGTTGCGTCGGAATGAAAGTAGGCAATCATGATTATATAAATCATAAGATTCATAAGTTATACAGCGATTTGGAAGAAATGCTGATAATAAAATGCAATATGCAACTATGCATGCATCATCATCATCTATACATCCATCATGTGTGCTATGAAAAGATAAAGAATATGCATCTATCTTGGTTCTTCATCTCCATGGCGGTAACTAAACGCCTATTATTCACTAGTTCCTCAATTTTAAAATTTATTATTCCAATCTGTACTTGAAAGGATGGAATTCTCAGAATAGTTTGTAGTAATTCGATTATTATTCCAACTGCTTCTAATATAAATACAATATCTTGAAAAAATACAATATCTTGATATCTTGATCTTGCATCTACGCAAAACAAGTGCTGAAAATTTTCTAAATAGATATTGTCATCAGACATTTACCAATGCTTGTATTTTATTTTGCTTCTTGTAAGATAATATATTTCATCATTTTGGCCAAAATTATAAATATCTTCTAGTTGAAGGACTTGACCAGAATATATTATTTTAAATTAAATAGCCTGTTAAGACATATAATAAAAGGTTCAGTGTATTTTTCTGCACATCTTGTCTGAGGATGTTCTATTGTAAATACATAACTATTTTTGTACATAATTAGATACACCAGATCCTCCAGGAAACCTCACTATCCTGCAAATGAACGTGACGTTGGGCTTTTTCCAACTTGCTTTCCGCAAACCAAACAGAGATGGTGGGAGAAACATAACTGGATACCTAGTTCAATATCGTGGCAAAGATCAAAAAGATTGGATCAGTGTCAGACCTGACACAATAATTGAAGAAGGAAACTCAATAAAATTTAATTTATCGGGTTTAGATAATGAAAACAACACGTATGAATTTGTGGCTAGAGCTCAAAACATGGTTGGTCTTAGCAACTTCAGTAACATCGAATACGTGGGTAAGTTTTCCTGTGGATTCTCTTATTGATACAGTTCAGGATAACGTAGGTTTACCATCCAACATGACATCTCAGTAACTTTATATTCGAATTGATTTGGGAAACTTGGATAAGTTAAATAATTTCAGTTACGAAATTGAGATGTTTGCAAAAAAGTTGTGCTGTGATATCAAATAGGTAATAATCTATATTTGCTGGTAGATTTCGACAAATCTTCAAAAACTGCATATAGGTATGCTTCTCAGTTCATACCTTTCAGTAATCTTGAATTAATTTTGAATTAAAAGCAAATGTACTAGTACCGTTCGGTTAGTTTTACATTAACAAATACTGTGCAAGTAAATTCTGTTTAACTTATTGGTGCATGGAATTAAACTACCGACGAAGCTACTGAGTTTTATTAATAATGATGTCTTTTTTTACCGGTAAACAGACAAACCTGGAGAGCCGATGGATATAGAGGTGAAAGAAGTAAATACGATGAATGGTTCCGCAACATTAATGTGGCGTGAACCGAAGTACAATGGTGGCAGAAATATTACTGGGTATTATATCGAATACTGCAAAGAAAATAGTACTAAGTGGGAACACGGTCTGACAGTGGAAGGAAATAAGTTAGAAGCAACACAAGATCACTTAAATTTCAGCAGATTTACGTACATTTTTAGAATTAAAGCCTTTAATATGGCGGGCGCAGGGAAACCTTGTGATATATTTCCTGTTGGTAAGTTTTTATTGATTTGTACAAAAACGGTTCCCCTTTGGTCACATACAAGCATATGCATTTGACTATTACTAACATAGCAAATCCTTGTGTTGTATCCAGATAGTAACAAAGTCGAACATGATAGTAACAAAGTTGAACATGGTAGTAATGAAGCTGAACATGATAGTAACAAAGATGAACATGGTAGTAACAAAGTTGAACATGATAGTAACAAAGTTAAACATGATAGTAACAAAGTTGAACATGATAGAATGGCCTATAGGAACATACAATATTAGAACTAAGTTTTTATTTTTGTTTTGAACTTAGAATTCAATCCGCAAAATAACGTTCCTGATACGTTTGACACGACAAATTTTCATAGGTTATGAAATAAAACTTCTGATTTGGGGCTTGGTAAATGTCACCAGAAACTAAACCCCTCACTTGACTTAAATGGTCTTAACCACATTGTTTCTTCACCGCCGCATATTATTGACCATTCTTTAAAACATTCAACAATCCAGCGCCTTCTTGCAGCCCTTCCTGTCACGTCCCAAAGATTTTCATTTGAACCTGTTTCTGACTTTCCAATCGAAAGGATCATTCTCTCCATCCCCAGTAAAGCCATTGGTCACGATACATCGAGCCATGACCTTCCCTTACCCATTCTCAAAATTATTCTTCCTTCTTTTAGCTAAATTATAAATATTTCTCTCTCTTCAAATACATTCCCTCCTCTTTGAAAAATGGCCTACAAGGTCCCTGTGCCAAAAATTATCGATCTATCTGAATTCAGGCACTACCGCCCCATATCGATTCTTCCTTTCTTGTGCAAGGTGCTTGAACGTGTAGTAAATCCTCAGCTTCTTAACTTTCTTCATGCTAACCATCTCCTTAACTCCTTTCAATTGGGATTTCGTCCTGGCCACAGTACTTGCTCTGCTCTCATTAAAATAACTATTTTCGTAAAGCTATGGATGAACAGCAACTCACTCTCTTGACCCTCCTCGATTTCAGCAATGCTTTTAACTGTGTTGATTATGATATCCTCATCACTATCCTCCGGTCTCTAAACTTATCTGATTCTACCATAACTTGGTTCTATTCGTACCTCATTGGGCGCAAACAACGTATACGTCTTAACGACACAGTTAAAGCTAATGACTAAAAACTTAAAAGAACAAAACATTTTCAAGAAGTACGTTATTATGTAACTTGTTATATTATGTAACTTGATATTAAACATGAAATAGTAAAGGCACAATCGTGAGTCTGTTCACTCGAGTTTTTTGTTGGGTTACTTATGACAGAGAAAACTTAACAGTAAATGGAAAAGTACTTACTATAGACAAGATAGTTTTTCGAAAACTATTGGAATATAATAGAATAGAAAATCGTTTATTTACTGTCACAATCATACACAACACAGAAAAAGAAGACAAAAGACAAAATTAACAGTACATGAAGAAAACTTCACTCAAAAATTAAAACAAAATAATTTAACACGAAATAACACTTATCATTATGACGCATTAAACAGAACAAAAATAACACTTATCATTATGACGCATTAAACAGAACAAAAATAACACTTATCATTATGACACATTAAACAGAACAAAAATAACACTTATCATTATGACACATTAAACAGAACAAAAATAACACTTATCATTAGGACACATTAAACAGAACAAAAATAACACTTATCATTATGACGCATTAAACAGAACAAAAATAACACTTATCATTATGACACATTAAACGGAACAAAAATAACACTTATCATTATGACGCATTAAACAGAACAAAAATAACACTTATCATTATGACGCATTAAACAGAACAAAAATAACACTTATCATTATGACGCATTAAACAGAACAAAAATAACACTTATCATTATGACGCATTAAACAGAACAAAAATAACACTTATCATTATGACACATTAAACAGAACAAAAATAGCACTTATCATTATGACACATTAAACAAAACAAAAATTACACTTATCATTATGACAAAACAGAACAAAAATAACACTTATCATTATGACGCATTAAACAGAACAAAAATAACACTTATCATTATGACGCATTAAACATAACAAAAATAACACTTATCATTATGACAAAACAGAACAAAAATAACACTTATCATTATGACGCATTAAACATAACAAAAATAGCACTTATCATTATGACACATTAAACAAAACAAAAATTACACTTATCATTATGACAAAACAGAACAAAAATAACACTTATCATTATGACACATTTAACAGAACAAAAATAACACTTATCATTATGACACATTAAACAGAACAAAAATAACACTTATCATTATGACAAAACAGAACAAAAATAACACTTATCATTATGACGCATTAAACATAACAAAAATAACACTTATCATTATGACACATTACACATAACAAAAATAACACTTATCATTATGACACATTTAACAGAACGAAAATAACACCTATCATTATGACGCATTAAACAGAACAAAAATAACACTTATCATTATGACGCATTAAACAGAACAAAAATAACACTTATCATTATGACACATTAAACAGAACAAAAATTACACTTATCATTATGACAAAACAGAACAAAAATAACACTTATCATTATGACGCATTAAACATAACAAAAATAACACTTATCATTATGACACATTAAACATAACAAAAATAACACTTATCATTATGACACATTTAACAGAACGAAAATAACACCTATCATTATGACGCATTAAACAGAACAAAAATAACACTTATCATTATGACGCATTAAACAGAACAAAAATAACACTTATCATTATGACACATTAAACAGAACAAAAATTATACTTCTCATTATGACGCATTAAACAGAACAAAAATAACACTTATCATTATGACACATTAAACAGAACAAAAAATACACTTATCATTATGACGCATTAAACAGAACAAAAATAACACTTATCATTATGATGCATTAAACAGAACAAAAATAACACTTATCATTATGACACATTTAACAGAACAAAAATAACACTTATCATTATGACACATTAAACAGAACAAAAATAACACTTATCATTATGACAAAACAGAACAAAAATAACACTTATCATTATGACGCATTAAACATAACAAAAATAACACTTATCATTATGACACATTACACATAACAAAAATAACACTTATCATTATGACACATTTAACAGAACGAAAATAACACCTATCATTATGACGCATTAAACAGAACAAAAATAACACTTATCATTATGACGCATTAAACAGAACAAAAATAACACTTATCATTATGACACATTAAACAGAACAAAAATTACACTTATCATTATGACAAAACAGAACAAAAATAACACTTATCATTATGACGCATTAAACATAACAAAAATAACACTTATCATTATGACACATTAAACATAACAAAAATAACACTTATCATTATGACGCATTAAACAGAACAAAAATAACACTTATCATTATGATGCATTAAACAGAACAAAAATAACACTTATCATTATGACACATTAAACAGAACAAAAATAACACTTATCATTATGACACATTAAACAGAATAAAAATAACACTTATCATTATGACGCATTAAACAGAATAAAAATAACACTTATCATTATGACGCATTAAACAGAACAAAAATAACACTTATCATTATGACGCATTAAACAAAACAAAAATAACACTTATCATTATGACGCATTAAACAGAACAAAAATAACACTTATCATTATGATGCATTAAACAGAACAAAAATAGCACTTATCATTATGACACATTAAACAGAACAAAAATTACACTTATCATTATGACACATTAAACGGAACAAAAATAACACTTATCATTATGACGCATTAAACAGAACAAAAATAACACTTATCATTATGACGCATTAAACAGAACAAAAATAACACTTATCATTATGACGCATTAAACTGAACAAAAATGACACTTATCATTATGACGCATTAAACAGAACAAAAATAACACTTATCATTATGACGCATTAAACATAACAAAAATAACACTTATCATTATGACACATTAAACATAACAAAAATAACACTTATCATTATGACACATTTAACAGAACGAAAATAACACCTATCATTATGACGCATTAAACAGAACAAAAATAACACATATCATTATGACGCATTAAACAGAACAAAAATAACACTTATCATTATGACACATTAAACAGAACAAAAATTACACTTCTCATTATGACGCATTAAACAGAACAAAAATAACACTTATCATTATGACACATTAAACAGAACAAAAAATACACTTATCATTATGACACATTAAAAAGAACAAAAATAACACTTATCATTATGACACATTAAACAGAACAAAAATAACACTTATCATTATGACGCATTAAACAGAACAAAAATAACACTTATCATTATGATGCATTAAACAGAACAAAAATAACACTTATCATTATGACACATTAAACAGAACAAAAATAACACTTATCATTATGACACATTAAACAGAATAAAAATAACACTTATCATTATGACGCATTAAACAGAATAAAAATAACACTTATCATTATGACGCATTAAACATAACAAAAATAACACTTATCATTATGACACATTAAACATAACAAAAATAACACTTATCATTATGACACATTTAACAGAACGAAAATAACACCTATCATTATGACGCATTAAACAGAACAAAAATAACACTTATCATTATGACGCATTAAACAGAACAAAAATAACACTTATCATTATGACACATTAAACAGAACAAAAATAACACTTATCATTATGACACATTAAACAGAACAAAAATAACACTTATCATTATGACGCATTAAACATAACAAAAATAACACTTATCATTATGACACATTAAACATAACAAAAATAACACTTATCATTATGACACATTTAACAGAACGAAAATAACACCTATCATTATGACGCATTAAACAGAACAAAAATAACACATATCATTATGACGCATTAAACAGAACAAAAATAACACTTATCATTATGACACATTAAACAGAACAAAAATTACACTTCTCATTATGACGCATTAAACAGAACAAAAATAACACTTATCATTATGACACATTAAACAGAACAAAAAATACACTTATCATTATGACACATTAAAAAGAACAAAAATAACACTTATCATTATGACACATTAAACAGAACAAAAATAACACTTATCATTATGACGCATTAAACAGAACAAAAATAACACTTATCATTATGACGCATTAAACAGAATAAAAATAACACTTATCATTATGACGCATTAAACAGAACAAAAATAACACTTATCATTATGACGCATTAAACAGAACAAAAATAACACTTATCATTATGACGCATTAAACAGAACAAAAATAACACTTATCATTATGACACATTAAACAGAATAAAAATAACACTTATCATTATGACGCATTAAACAGAACAAAAATAACACTTATCATTATGACGCATTAAACAGAACAAAAATAACACTTATCATTATGACGCATTAAACAGAACAAAAATAACACTTATCATTATGATGCATTAAACAGAACAAAAATAACACTTATCATTATGACACATTAAACAGAACAAAAATTACACTTATCATTATGACAAAACAGAACAAAAATAACACTTATCATTATGACGCATTAAACATAACAAAAATAACACTTATCATTATGACACATTAAACATAACAAAAATAACACTTATCATTATGACACATTTAACAGAACGAAAATAACACCTATCATTATGACGCATTAAACAGAACAAAAATAACACTTATCATTATGACGCATTAAACACAACAAAAATAACACTTATCATTATGACACATTAAACAGAACAAAAATAACACTTATCATTATGACACATTAAACAGAACAAAAATAACACTTATCATTATGACGCATTAAACAGAACAAAAATTACACTTATCATTATGACAAAACAGAACAAAAATAACACTTATCATTATGACGCATTAAACAGAACAAAAATAACATTTATCATTATGACACATTAAACATAACAAAAATTACACTTATCATTATGACACATTAAACAGAACAAAAATTACACTTATCATTATGACGCATTAAACAGAACAAAAACAGTGCCTGTACTTAATCTACTATGCACGCGAGTGGCGTGAGATCGTGACGGCAAAAAAGGTTCTGACTCAGCATAGTTTTGCAGACGGGTCTGCAACGCTGGCTATTCTGCCAGAACCAGCCGCGGTGAATGAGACCACGTTGCTTTCTCTAAGTGGATAGGATTAGATAAAATAAAATAATTTTTAATTAAAAGAATGTAGTGTAGGAATGTGAATTATATAGAAAAAAATACATAATATAACAACATTAATACTGATATAATAAACATATGCAATAAATGAGAAGAAATAAAGAATGGAAAGCTGCCTGAATGCACGTGGGAATCATTTAATCAAGTTGAACTCGCTATTTCGCTTTTTTTTTTGTGGCCAACAGATGGGAACGATATTTGTGTGGCCAACAGATGGGAACGATATTTGTGTGGCCAACAGATGGGAACGATATTTTTGTGTGGCCAACAGATGGGAACGATATTTTTGTTTGGCCAACAGATGGGAACGATATTTTTGTGTGGCCAACAGATGGGAACGATATTTTTGTGGCCAGCAGATGGGAACGATATTTTTGTGTGGCCAACAGATGGGAACGATATTTTTGTGTGGCCAACAGATGGGAACGATATTTGTGTGACAACAGATGGGAACGATATTTTTGTGTGGCCAACAGATGGGAACGATATTTTTGTGTGGCCAACAGATGGGAACGATATTTTTGTGTGGCCAACAGATGGGAACGATATTTTTGTGGCCAACAGATGGGAACGATATTTTTGTGTGGCCAACAGATGGGAACGATATTTTTGTGTGGCCAACAGATGGGAACGATATTTTGTTTGGCCAACAGATGGGAACGATATTTTTGTGTGGCCAACAGATGGGAACGATATTTGTGTGGCCAACAGATGGGAACTATATTTTTGTTTAAAACTTTTGTTATTCTATAACTCTCGGAGAGGTGGTGGTATATTGTTCCAACATTCGGAGGCCATGTATTTGAAGCTACTCTAAAACGCAGCTGAACTATTAATTTAAGAAAACAAAACAATTTAAAGAACAATTTTTTGAATTACCTTAATAAATTTACTTAATAATTAAAATTACCTTTTTTGTATAATTAAAACAGCGTATAAAAACGTATTTTCGAAATATATTTCGTCCACTTTGGAGCCGGCATCAGTTGAATTGTAGACAGTAAATGACATAAAATGTATACAACCTTATGACTAATGAGTTTAAATTAATGACATTTGAGTATGTATAAAAATATATATACAACTTTATGACATAATTATAAATGAGTTTAACCTACTTTAAAAGAGAAAATAAAAAATAAATAAAAAATAGAGGCCACCCTGCGGGTACTTTGTGCACTACCCCGAAGTTTATTTGCAATATTAGGTGCACTCAAAACCCGCAAGATGGCATCGCTCGCGCTGCTTAAGGTACCCTGATCTTGATGAAAATTGTTTTTCTGGTCTGGTGTAAGTCAAGTCCTGCGGGCCTATTATGTATCTCTAGTTGCCTTCTGTACGGGGTGTCTATCATCAAAAACATAGATATCGACGGTGTAAAGGATAATTGACTAACGAGCATTTTTAACGAAAATGAGTTAAATATACCATCGGAATCAGCAAATTTTTCTGCGTCGAATGGGCCTGGTTTCAGATTCATTTGAACATTTTTTAACCTCTTTAGTCCATCCAAATGACGCAAAATTTTACGACTAAGTTTGTTTAGAAGATAAAAAAACGTCCCTTTTTGATGAAATCTGCAGTTAGCTATTTGGTTTACCAGTTATTTTGCGATTTATTTTTTAAGATAAATAGACAGTATCGATGTTTAACTTTAATTGGTGTTTAAACGTTTAACGAACTATTTTTCTTGTAAATTTTCCTGGTTAGACTTTCTTGCCGGCCGAAAAAAAATTTACTTCTTTTGTTTAGTCAAATAGCGTCACCTAAGTCCAGAGGAAAATAAAACGTTAGCTATTTCAGATAACTAACTTATAACTTAATAAGATAACTTATTTGCAATTTTTCATATTTATACCTTATTGCCTACCGAAAAATAATTTAATTCTTCAATTTAGGTAGTTTTTGTTATAAGTAATGCAAGATAATTTACAATTAAGACTAAAATTTTGTGTCTTTTTATATTTGTTATATTGTTTTTGCTGAGCTGCGCAACGATGCAACATGGTGGCGTCACATGATTATTGTCGTTCGTGCCCACTTAATTGTTATAGTTAATTGATACTGTAATAATTGCATGGTCTTCGCATCTTTATCACTGCCTTTTTAAGCCTGGTCCGTACTTCTCTCCCAAGTTCTAAGTTGGATGTTGGATATGGGTGGTGTAAATTATTTAATTATGCACGCTGTAAAACACTGTTTGAATTTCAAGTTATGGAGACGAGTATGTGTAAGTACGGGTAAGCTATTGTTCGTGATCGAGTCGTCTGTGTGTCGGTGATGATTGATTGTGATGTGTAATGCATTTTTGATCTCGCTTACATAGAATGCAGGGCAGTGCCTGCATTCTAAGATGTAGATGAGGTTTCTGGTGGTGCATGTGCTATTTGGTTGGGCTTGGTAAACGTTGGTTGTGTGATGTGATGTGTGTTGATGGTGGTGGCGGTGTTGATGATAGAACATGTTTTACATCGAGGCCGTTGGCATGCTGAGGTTCCGGGTGTTGTAGATGTGTTATTGTTGAGTTGTGATGGTATTTTCTTGGAAACTACGGATTTTTTTTGTAGCAGATTTGAGTGTTTGGATGTATGAGGTTTTTGGTGTCATCGTTTTGTGTCAATATTGGTGAGAAGTCTTTTATTAGTTTTTTTAGTTTGTAGCTGCCGTGAAAGTATGTAGTGATGAAACATAGTTGATTTTGTGTAGTGTTCCTGTTTGGTCTGTTGTTGTTGTGGTATCTGGGTCGGTCATGTATTTGTTTTAATAGAAAATTATTTGGAAAATTGTTTGGATAATTCCTGTTAAGTAGGTCTGTATGTATTTTGGTTTGGTAGTTTTGAAGATTTTCTTGTGTGTTGCAAATCCGACGGCCTCGAAATGACAATGAATATGGAATCTATTTTTTAATATGCGGTGGATGGCAACTGTCAAAATGAAGGTATTGTAGTTTATTGGTGGGTTTAAAGTGGACAGATGTGGTGATGATATTTTCTAGCCTAAGAGTTAGACCAACATCCAAAAATGTGATCGTGGTGGTTGATATTTTCATGTGTGAATTTCAGATTGCTATGCTGATTTAGCCGGAGTAAAAAGTCCTTGAGAGAGGCTCGGTCATGTGACCAGATCATAAATATATCGTCTATGAATCTTTTCCAAATCAGTGGTTGTCGAAGCTCTATAGATAAAAAGTTTGGAGCCATTCGAGTACTTATTGCAGGTCCTTTTATCTGATGGAAGTTTACGTTCAAATGTGAAATAGTGATTTGTTAGAATGATTTCTGCTAGTGTTAAGATGAAATCTGTCGAGGGTTTATGGGGAGGTCGACGGCTATTAAGCTGATCATGTAATGCTGTGAGTCCGGCGTCATGAGGAATGTTTGTGTAAAATGAGGTCACATCTATTGTAACTAGATATATTCATATTCATTTATTTCATAATATTCATTATATGTCACATTAATAAATACTTCAAATTAACTATAAACTAACAACTTATAATTAATAACAATGTAATTAATTACAATTAAATTAATTAGATGTATCTCTAAAGTTATTCTTGAGAACAAGAAAGTCTTTAAAAGAGTAGAACGCTTGCTCAAGAAGCCAGCACTTCAACGTGGATTTTCAATGTTTGTTGGGATGTATAGTGTTTTCATGATTTCTATAAAATGATTTGTGTCTTTGATGTAAGAGGGGAGAAGTTTAACAAGGGGTTAAAGGTGATGATCTACAAATGCTGATATATGCTGGGTTGGTGCATCATAAGAAGTGACTATAGGGTAACCGGGGTGACTCCGCTTATGTATTTTTGGCAACATGTAGAAGTTTGGGGTCCTCGGATGGCTCGGAAACATAAACTCCTTGTCTTTTTCTGACAGATCCTTGGCGTCCCCCCTAGTCTGGATGATGTTTAGGATCAAATCTATGATCTGGTCACATGTGTAACTTGGTGCTGTACTGTAAATTTTTTTGTCGTTTAGCTGTCTTAAACCTTCCTGAATGTAATCAGATTTATCAAGAATTACCGTGGCTGAGCCTTTGTCAGCTGGGAGGCTGCTTTTCATTATTCATTTTCATATGCTTTTCATTTTTTAAGAGACTTGCGTTCCTCGAGTGTTGAGTTTTGTGATTGGTTTTGTAGGCTATTTACCTGCACACATTAAGAAACCATTCAAATTGATTATTTGATACCTGGGCATACCTTAATGCCAGTCGATAGCATGCATGCCACTAGCATGCATACCGATGGCCGACGGTATTTTAAATTGCAAGGAAAAACTATGATCCCTACATAGTTGAAGTATTAACTCATAAAATGTTTTTGGGATATGACTAAATAGCTGAAAAATACTTTTGAGGAAATTTTAACTGGAAAAAAGAGCAAACTTCGAGTTGTCACAATGAAAAAAAATGCACCTAAGAAAATATTTATAAATTCGAAAGCAGAGGGAGCTCATATTGAAGAAATTGAAGTTTTGGGAAAAAATAACATTAAATCAACATAAGCCGCTCCCAATGTCTGTTCAAAAATATAATGATTTAAATGTTTTCTGCAAAAAAACATAATTTCCTTAAAATACCACAGCGAGTACAAGGATATAGCCTTACTCTTACACTAAAAAAGATATTTTGATTGAATCTGACAAAGAAGACATACTAAGTAATGTTATAAAATACCTTTGTTATGCCTTGTTTGTTAAGTATAATATAATATTATTTGTAGACTGTAGACTACTATAATAAACATTCAGTAATTAAAAGACTTTATTTTAGTTTGATCTGATTTTCTTGCCATGATAGACATAAGTTATTATTATTTTAGGAATTTGATTACAAAGTTCTTAGTTATACCTATTTTCTTTTTTGATAATTATTCATTACATTTATTACTGAATTAATCATTAAGGTTTACTCGGTGAAATTACAAAAGTTGTTTCAAGTTACTTACGTCGACTTAACAGTTATAAGATGTTCTATTCAATTCTTAAGCCTTACATCCACAGATTTAAATTATACTGTTTAGATGATTAGCTTTCCCTTTATCGGTTACTTAAAACATGTTGAATTGACTAACGAGATATTTTTTTTTATTTCTAGGGCCTAACTAGGCATTTATATGAAGAACCGTTCATGTTTTCATTATTATCAAAATATATCTAGATAGTTATTTGATTTAGGATTAATTTAATATTTTTAGATTTAACTTACGCACATAAAAAAAAAAGTTATGATTTTTTTTCATCATAATAAAACTTTAAATGGCTCTACTGTAAAGTTGCGAAAATGCTCGTTAGTCAATTATCCTTTACACCGTCGATATACTATCGAATTCCGATTTCCTAAGGATATGTTCGCACTTGAAGTGACGACACAGATTGTTAATAGTTCAATACCCGCTAAAGGCAATTTTGAAATTTCAGTATTTATCTATGTTTTTGATGATAGGCACCCAGTTCAGTTGGCAACTAAAGATACAGAATAGGGGGGCTGGTCTGAAGTTAGTGTTGCTTGTTTAGTCCTAGTCCGTAGTGCGCACCAAGTGACCATGTGTATGAGTATTCCCACGTTCTTAATTTTATATCTGTCAGTGGTGGGTGAAATAATTTTATAATTCTTACGGTGAAGCAGTTGTTGAATGTTTGTTTATGAGAGCGTACATGGATGGGGATAAGGAGATTGTTATTGTGGATTGTTGATGTGTGTCTGTGATGATTTATGCGGATGTGTAGTTCATTTCGTGTTTCTCTTACGTAGAATGCACAGGTCCTGTGGTGTGTTTTGATTTGTGTGTCCGTGTTGATGATAGAGCATGTCTTGCACCGTGGTCGTCGGCATGGTGATGTGTCAGGAGATCTTATGATGTTAATTGTTTGTACTGGTTGCTATTTTGTTTTGGTGAGTATGGATTTGAGGTTTGGGTTCTGTCGGTAGCTTATTTATGGATTGTTTGGGAGTAAGTTTCTGGTTTCAACATTTTGCTGCAGAATGGGTTAATGGTCGGTGATTAGTGTATTAAGTTTCTGACTTTCGTGAAAGTAAGTATGTTGTGATTAGTCGTGTTTGGTTTTGTTTAGTATTGTTGTTGTTAATCTAGTTATGCATCCTCATGGCATTATCTCTATACAAGCTTAAAGTGCATAACTGCAGTTCATTACTTTGTTGCAAGCCTTTCTCTAGAATGATGACAAGGCAAGAGGATGTTTACGCTTCGTTCACCGTGAGAGTGTCCGAGAGCACGTATCGATATGTAACAAAGAAGCTTTTGTAGTTAGTTCTAAGCCAGACTCCGTTCGAAATAAACGTCTAAAATTAAGTTCATTTGTCTTTTTAAAAAAGTCCTTCCGTGGTTCCGTAAATTAACTATCTTGTGGTTATTATTGTTAGTGTTCGTGTTGTTGTTGATGTTTATGTTATTATTTTGGTGAAATCTCGGTCTGTCATGCAGGTTAAACTCATTCATAATTATGTCATAAGGTTGTATATATAGTTTTTATACATACTCAAATGTCATTAATTTAAACACATTAGTCATAAGGTTGTATACATTTTATTTTATTTTTATTTTATTTAATTAAGGAAAACTTACAGCTATAATATATATATAAAACATACAAACTTAGTAACAATAAAGCCAATTAAAAGTTTTCACAGATAGGTTCAAATTTGGAAACATAAGGTACAAAAAAAAAATAATAAAATAGTTACGAGTACAATACAGTTAGTTACAGTTTAGCAGTAATAAAGAGATGAAGAAAGAGTAACGTAAATAACAATGTAAAAACAAAGTAGAAATTTAAGCCAAAAACAATGCAGAATCTTACAATCTATTT
Source organism: Ypsolopha sequella (assembly GCA_934047225.1). NCBI lineage: Eukaryota > Metazoa > Arthropoda > Insecta > Lepidoptera > Ypsolophidae > Ypsolopha > Ypsolopha sequella. The sequence continues at coordinate 18,053,423 of OW204011.1, forward strand.
GACAGAGTCACAAAATTTAGTAGTTATACATTTACAAATACTATTAACACTATTACAAAATAAATCGATGTTACAGTTGTCTGTACATAAGCTATTAAATGATTTAGCAGCTCTTGAAAGAAAGGCATTTTGTCTGTAATTACTATAAACGCGAGGTATGTGGAGAGTGGGCTTATGACGAAACCGACGCGAAGGTACTAATTATTATGTCATTTACTGTCTACAATTCAACGGATGCCGGCTCCAAAGTGGAAGAAATATATTTCGAAAATAGGTTTTTATACGCTGTTTTAATTATATATAAAATAAAAATAAAATAAATGCTCTATATAGCAACATATATAAATATATATTTATTTCTAATATTAAACATGAGATATTAAGGGCAAAATAATAATACTGACGCACCAAATGAGACGTACAACAGCGAGTTATTCTTCAAAGAACGAATCTGTAACAGATAAGGTATGACTATTTAATTCTACTGAGAACGAATATGTTACAGATATGGTATGACTATTTAATTCTACTAAGAACAAATCTGTAACAGATAGGGTATGACTATTTAATTCTACTAAGAACGAATCTGTAACAGATAAGGTATGACTATTTAATTCTACTAAGAACGAATCTGTTACAGATAAGGTATGACTATTTAATTCTACTAAGAACGAATATGTTACAGATAAGGTATGACTATTTAATTCTACTAAGAACGAATCTGTAACAGATAAGGTATGACTATTTAATTCTACTAAGAACGAATCTGTAACAGATAAAGTATGACTATTTAATTCTACTAAGAACGAATATGTTACAGATAAGGTATGACTATTTAATTCTACTAAGAACGAATCTGTAACAGATAGGGTATGACTATTTAATTCTACTAAGAACGAATCTGTAACAGATAGGGTATGACTATTTAATTCTACTAAGAACGAATCTGTAACAGATAAGGTATGACTATTTAATTCTACTAAGAACGAATCTGTTACAGATAAGGTATGACTATTTAATTCTACTAAGAACGAATATGTTACAGATAAGGTATGACTATTTAATTCTACTAAGAACGAATCTGTAACAGATAAGGTATGACTATTTAATTCTACTAAGAACGAATCTGTAACAGATAAAGTATGACTATTTAATTCTACTAAGAACGAATATGTTACAGATAAGGTATGACTATTTAATTCTACTTAGAACGAATCTGTAACAGATAGGGTATGACTATTTAATTCTACTAAGAACGAATCTGTAACAGATAGGGTATGACTATTTAATTCTACTAAGAACGAATCTGTAACAGATAAGGTATGACTATTTAATTCTACTAAGAACGAATCTGTTACAGATAAGGTATGACTATTTAATTCTACTGAGAACGAATCTGTAACAGATAAGGTATGACTATTTAATTCTACTAAGAACGAATCTGTAACAGATAAGGTATGACTATTTAATTCTACTAAGAACGAATCTGTTACAGATAAAGTATGACTATTTAATTCTACTAAGAACGAATATGTTACAGATAAGGTATGACTATTTAATTCTACTAAGAACGAATCTGTAACAAATAGGGTATGACTATTTAATTCTACTAAGAACGAATCTGTAACAGATAAGGTATGACTATTTAATTCTACTAAGAACGAATCTGTTACAGATAAGGTATGACTATTTAATTCTACTGAGAACGAATCTGTAACAGATAAGGTATGACTATTTAATTCTACTAAGAACGAATCTGTAACAGATAAGGTATGAATATTTAATTCTACTAAGAACGAATCTGTAACAGATAAGGTATGACTATTTAATTCTACTAAGAACGAATCTGTAACAGATAAGGTATGACTATTTAATTCTACTAAGAAAGAATCTGTAACAGATAAGGTATGACTATTTAATTCTACTAAGAACGAATCTGTAACAGATAAGGTATGACTATTTAATTCTACTAAGAACGAATCTGTAACAGATAAGGTATGACTATTTAATTCTACTAAGAACGAATCTGTAACCGATAAGGTATGACTATTTAATTCTACTAAGAACGAATCTGTAACAGATAAGGTATGACTATTTAATTCTACAAAGAACGAATCTGTAACAGATAAGGTATGACTATTTAATTCTACTAAGAACGAATCTGTAACCGATAAGGTATGACTATTTAATTCTACTAAGAAAGAATCTGTAACAGATAAGGTATGACTATTTAATTCTACTAAAAACGAATCTGTAACAGATAAGGTATGACTATTTAATTCTACAAAGAACGAATCTGTAACAGATAAGGTATGACTATTTAATTCTACTAAGAACGAATCTGTAACAGATAAGGTATGATTATTTAATTATACTAAGAACGAATCTGTAACAGATAAGGTATGACTATTTAATTCTACTAAGAACGAATATGTTACAGATAAGGTATGACTATTTAATTCTACTAAGAACGAATCTGTAACAGATAAGGTATGACTATTTAATTATACTAAGAACGAATCTGTAACAGATAAGGTATGACTATTTAATAATACTAAGAACGAATCTGTAACAGATAAGGTATGACTATTTAATTCTACTAAGAACGAATCTGTAACAGATAAGGTATGACTATTTAATTATACTAAGAACGAATCTGTAACAGATGAGGTATGACTATTTAATTATACTAAGAACAAATCTGTAACAGATAAGGTATGACTATTTAATTCTACTAAGAACGAATCTGTAACAGATAAGGTATGACTATTTAATTATACTAAGAACGAATCTGTAACAGATAAGGTATGACTATTTAATTATACTAAGAACGAATCTGTAACAGATAAGGTATGACAATTTAATTCTACTAAGAACGAATCTGTAACAGATAAGGTATGACTATTTAATTCTACTAAGAACGAATCTGTAACAGATAAGGTATGACTATTTAATTCTACTAAGAACGAATCTGTAACAGATAAGGTATGACTATTTAATTCTACTAAGAACGAATCTGTAACAGATAAGGTATGACTATTTAATTCTACTAAGAACGAATCTGTAACAGATAAGGTATGACTATTTAATTCTACTAAGAACAAATCTGTAACAGATAAGGTATGACTATTTAATTCTACAAAGAATGAATCTGTAACAGATAAAGTATGACTATTTAATTCTACTAAGAATGAATCTGTAACAGATAAGGTACGACTATTTAATTCTACAAAGAACGAATCTGTAACAGATAGGGTATGACTATTTAATTTTACTGAGAACGAATATGTTACAGATATGGTATGACTATTTAATTCTACTAAGAACGAATCTGTTACAGATAAGGTATGACTATTTAATTCTACTAAGAACAAATCTGTAACAGATAAGGTATGACTATTTAATTCTACTAAGAACGAATTTGTAACAGATAAGGTATGACTTTTTAATTCTACTTAGAACGAATCTGTAACAGATAAGGTATGACTATTTAATTCTACTAAGAACGAATCTGTAACAGATAAGGTATGACTATTTAATTCTACTAAGAACGAATCTGTTACAGATAAGGTATGACTATTTAATTCTACTAAGAACGAATCTGTAACAGATAAGGTATGACTATTTAATTCTACTAAGAACGAATCTGTGACAGATAAGGTATGACTATTTAATTCTACTAAGAATGAATCTGTAACAGACAAGGTATGACTATTTAATTATACAAAGAACGAATCTGTAACAGATAAGGTATGACTATTTAATTCTACTAAGAACGAATATGTTACAGATATGGTATGACTATTTAATTCTACTAAGAACGAATCTGTTACAGATAAGGCATGACTATTTAATTTCACTAAGAACAAATCTGTAACAAATAAGGTATGACTATTTAATTCTACTAAGAACGAATCTGTAACAGATAGGGTATGACTATTTAATTCTACTAAGAACGAATCTGTAACAGATAAGGTATGACTATTTAATTCTACTAAGAACGAATCTGTAACAGATAAGGTATGACTATTTAATTCTACTAAGAACGAATCTGTAACAGATAAGGTATGACTATTTAATTCTACTAAGAACAAATCTGTAACAGATAAGGTATGACTATTTAATTCTACAAAGAATGAATCTGTAACAGATAAAGTATGACTATTTAATTCTACTAAGAATGAATCTGTAACAGATAAGGTACGACTATTTAATTCTACAAAGAACGAATCTGTAACAGATAGGGTATGACTATTTAATTCTACTGAGAACGAATATGTTACAGATATGGTATGACTATTTAATTCTACTAAGAACGAATCTGTAACAGATAAGGTATGACTATTTAATTCTACTAAGAACGAATCTGTAACAGATAGGGTATGACTATTTAATTCTACTAAGAACGAATCTGTAACAGATAAGGTATGACTATTTAATTCTACTAAGAACGAATCTGTAACAGATAAGGTATGACTATTTAATTCTACTAAGAACGAATCTGTAACAGATAGGGTATGACTATTTAATTCTACTAAAAACGAATCTGTAACAGATAAGGTATGACTATTTAATTCTACTAAGAACGAATCTGTAACAGATAAGGTATGACTATTTAATTCTACTAAGAACGAATCTGTAACAGATAGGGTATGACTATTTAATTCTACTAAGAACGAATCTGTAACAGATAAGGTATGACTATTTAATTCTACTAAGAACGAATCTGTAACAGATAAGGTATGACTATTTAATTCTACTAAGAACGAATCTGTAACAGATAAGGTATGACTATTTAATTCTACTAAGAACAAGTCTGTAACAGATAAGGTATGACTATTTAATTCTACAAAGAATGAATCTGTAACAGATAAAGTATGACTATTTAATTCTACTAAGAATGAATCTGTAACAGATAAGGTACGACTATTTAATTCTACAAAGAACGAATCTGTAACAGATAGGGTATGACTATTTAATTTTACTGAGAACGAATATGTTACAGATATGGTATGACTATTTAATTCTACTAAGAACGAATCTGTTACAGATAAGGTATGACTATTTAATTCTACTAAGAACAAATCTGTAACAGATAAGGTATGACTATTTAATTCTACTAAGAACGAATTTGTAACAGATAAGGTATGACTTTTTAATTCTACTTAGAACGAATCTGTAAAAGATAAGGTATGACTATTTAATTCTACTAAGAACGAATCTGTAACAGATAAGGTATGACTATTTAATTCTACTAAGAACGAATCTGTTACAGATAAGGTATGACTATTTAATTCTACTAAGAACGAATCTGTAACAGATAAGGTATGACTATTTAATTCTACTAAGAACGAATCTGTGACAGATAAGGTATGACTATTTAATTCTACTAAGAACGAATCTGTAACAGACAAGGTATGACTATTTAATTATACAAAGAACGAATCTGTAACAGATAAGGTATGACTATTTAATTCTACTAAGAACGAATATGTTACAGATATGGTATGACTATTTAATTCTACTAAGAACGAATCTGTTACAGATAAGGCATGACTATTTAATTTCACTAAGAACAAATCTGTAACAGATAAGGTATGACTATTTAATTCTACTAAGAACGAATCTGTAACAGATAAGGTATGACTATTTAATTCTACTAAGAACGAATCTGTAACAGATAAAGTATGACTATTTAATTCTACTAAGAACGAATCTGTTACAGATAAGGTATGACTATTTAATTCTACTAAGAACGAATCTGTTACAGATAAGGTATGACTATTTAATTCTACTAAGAACAAATCTGTAACAGATAAGGTATGACTATTTAATTCTACTAAGAACGAATCTGTAACAGATAAGGTATGACTATTTAATTCTACTAAGAACGAATCTGTTACAGATAAGGTATGACTATTTAATTCTACTAAGAACGAATCTGTAACAGATAGGGTATGACTATTTAATTCTACTAAGAACGAATCTGTAACAGATAAGGTATGACTATTTAATTCTACTAAGAACGAATCTGTAACAGATAGGGTATGACTATTTAATTCTACTAAGAACGAATCTGTAACAGATAAGGTATGACTATTTAATTCTACTAAGAACGAATCTGTAACAGATAAGGTATGACTATTTAATTCTAATAAGAACGAATCTGTAACAGATAGGGTATGACTATTTAATTCTACTAAAAACGAATCTGTAACAGATAAGGTATGACTATTTAATTCTACTAAGAACGAATCTGTAACAGATAAGGTATGACTATTTAATTCTACTAAGAACGAATCTGTAACAGATAGGGTATGACTATTTAATTCTACTAAGAACGAATCTGTAACAGATAAGGTATGACTATTTAATTCTACTAAGAACGAATCTGTAACAGATAAGGTATGACTATTTAATTCTACTAAGAACGAATCTGTAACAGATAAGGTATGACTATTTAATTCTACTAAGAACAAATCTGTAACAGATAAGGTATGACTATTTAATTCTACAAAGAATGAATCTGTAACAGATAAAGTATGACTATTTAATTCTACTAAGAATGAATCTGTAACAGATAAGGTACGACTATTTAATTCTACTAAGAACGAATCTGTAACAAATAAGGTATGACTATTTAATTCTACTAAGAACGAATCTGTTACAGATAAAGTATGACTATTTAATTCTACTAAGAACGAATCTGTAACAGATAAGGTATGACTATTTAATTCTACTAAGAACGAATCTGTAACAAATAAGGTATGACTATTTAATTCTACTAAGAAAGAATCTGTAACAGATAAGGTATGACTATTTAATTCTACTAAGAACGAATCTGTAACAGATAAGGTATGACTATTTAATTCTACTAAGAACGAATCTGTAACAGATAAGGTATGACTATTTAATTCTACTAAGAACGAATCTGTAACCGATAAGGTATGACTATTTAATTCTACTAAGAACGAATCTGTAACAGATAAGGTATGACTATTTAATTCTACTAAGAACGAATCTGTAACAGATAAGGTATGACTATTTAATTCTACAAAGAACGAATCTGTAACAGATAAGGTATGACTATTTAATTCTACTAAGAACGAATATGTTACAGATAAGGTATGACTATTTAATTCTACTAAGAACGAATCTGTAACAGATAAGGTATGACTATTTAATTCTACTAAGAACGAATCTGTAACAGATAAGGTATGACTATTTAATTCTACTAAGAACGAATCTGTAACAGATAAGGTATGACTATTTAATTCTACTAAGAACGAATCTGTAACAGATAAAGTATGACTATTTAATTCTACTAAGAACGAATCTGTAACAGATAAGGTATGACTATTTAATTCTACTAAGAACGAATCTGTAACAGATAAGTTATGACTATTTAATTCTACTAAGAACGAATCTGTAACAGATAAGGTATGACTTTTTAATTCTACTAAGAACGAATCTGTAACAGATAAGGTATGACTATTTAATTCTACTAAGAACGAATCTGTTACAGATAAGGTATGACTATTTAATTCTACTAAGAACAAATCTGTAACAGATAAGGTATGACTATTTAATTCTACTAAGAACGAATCTGTAACAGATAAGGTATGACTATTTAATTCTACTAAGAACGAATCTGTAACAGATAAGGTATGACTATTTAATTCTACTAAGAACGAATCTGTAACAGATAAGATATGACTATTTAATTCTACTAAGAACGAATCTGTAACAGATAGGGTATGACTATTTAATTCTACTAAGAACGAATCTGTAACAGATAAGGTATGACTATTTAATTCTACTAAAAACGAATCTGTAACAGATAAGGTATGACTATTTAATTCTACTAAGAACGAAACTGTAACAGATAAGGTATGACAATTTAATTCTACTAAGAACGAATCTGTAACAGATAAAGTATGACTATTTAATTCTACTAAGAACGAATCTGTAACAGATAAGGTATGACTATTTAATTCTACTAAGAACAAATCTGTAACAGATAAGGTATGACTATTTAATTCTACAAAGAATGAATCTGTAACAGATAAAGTATGACTATTTAATTCTACTAAGAATGAATCTGTAACAGATAAGGTACGACTATTTAATTTTACAAAGAACGAATCTGTAACAGATAGGGTATGACTATTTAATTCTACTGAGAACGAATATGTTACAGATATGGTATGACTATTTAATTCTACTAAGAACGAATCTGTAACAGATAAGGTATGACTATTTAATTCTACTAAGAACGAATCTGTAACAGATAGGGTATGACTATTTAATTCTACTAAGAACGAATCTGTAACAGATAAGGTATGACTATTTAATTCTACTAAGAACGAATCTGTAACAGATAAGGTATGACTATTTAATTCTACTAAGAACGAATCTGTAACAGATAGGGTATGACTATTTAATTCTACTAAAAACGAATCTGTAACAGATAAGGTATGACTATTTAATTCTACTAAGAACGAATCTGTAACAGATAAGGTATGACTATTTAATTCTACTAAGAACGAATCTGTAACAGATAGGGTATGACTATTTAATTCTACTAAGAACGAATCTGTAACAGATAAGGTATGACTATTTAATTCTACTAAGAACGAATCTGTAACAGATAGGGTATGACTATTTAATTCTACTAAGAACGAATCTGTAACAGATAGGGTATGACTATTTAATTCTACTAAAAACGAATCTGTAACAGATAAGGTATGACTATTTAATTCTACTAAGAACGAATCTGTAACAAATAAGGTATGACTATTTAATTCTACTAAGAACGAATCTGTAACAGATAGGGTATGACTATTTAATTCTACTAAGAACGAATCTGTAACAGATAAGGTATGACTATTTAATTCTACTAAGAACGAATCTGTAACAGATAAGGTATGACTATTTAATTCTACTAAGAACGAATCTGTAACAGATAAGGTATGACTATTTAATTCTACTAAGAACAAATCTGTAACAGATAAGGTATGACTATTTAATTCTACAAAGAATGAATCTGTAACAGATAAAGTATGACTATTTAATTCTACTAAGAATGAATCTGTAACAGATAAGGTACGACTATTTAATTCTACAAAGAACGAATCTGTAACAGATAGGGTATGACTATTTAATTCTACTGAGAACGAATATGTTACAGATATGGTATGACTATTTAATTCTACTAAGAACGAATCTGTAACAGATAAGGTATGACTATTTAATTCTACTAAGAACGAATCTGTAACAGATAGGGTATGACTATTTAATTCTACTAAGAACGAATCTGTAACAGATAAGGTATGACTATTTAATTCTACTAAGAACGAATCTGTAACAGATAGGGTATGACTATTTAATTCTACTAAAAACGAATCTGTAACAGATAAGGTATGACTATTTAATTCTACTAAGAACGAATCTGTAACAGATAAGGTATGACTATTTAATTCTACTAAGAACGAATCTGTAACAGATAGGGTATGACTATTTAATTCTACTAAGAACGAATCTGTAACAGATAAGGTATGACTATTTAATTCTACTAAGAACGAATCTGTAACAGATAAGGTATGACTATTTAATTCTACTAAGAACGAATCTGTAACAGATAAGGTATGACTATTTAATTCTACTAAGAACAAATCTGTAACAGATAAGGTATGACTATTTAATTCTACAAAGAATGAATCTGTAACAGATAAAGTATGACTATTTAATTCTACTAAGAATGAATCTGTAACAGATAAGGTACGACTATTTAATTCTACAAAGAACGAATCTGTAACAGATAGGGTATGACTATTTAATTTTACTGAGAACGAATATGTTACAGATATGGTATGACTATTTAATTCTACTAAGAACGAATCTGTTACAGATAAGGTATGACTATTTAATTCTACTAAGAACAAATCTGTAACAGATAAGGTATGACTATTTAATTCTACTAAGAACGAATTTGTAACAGATAAGGTATGACTTTTTAATTCTACTTAGAACGAATCTGTAACAGATAAGGTATGACTATTTAATTCTACTAAGAACGAATCTGTAACAGATAAGGTATGACTATTTAATTCTACTAAGAACGAATCTGTTACAGATAAGGTATGACTATTTAATTCTACTAAGAACGAATCTGTAACAGATAAGGTATGACTATTTAATTCTACTAAGAACGAATCTGTGACAGATAAGGTATGACTATTTAATTCTACTAAGAACGAATCTGTAACAGACAAGGTATGACTATTTAATTATACAAAGAACGAATCTGTAACAGATAAGGTATGACTATTTAATTCTACTAAGAACGAATATGTTACAGATATGGTATGACTATTTAATTCTACTAAGAACGAATCTGTTACAGATAAGGCATGACTATTTAATTTCACTAAGAACAAATCTGTAACAAATAAGGTATGACTATTTAATTCTACTAAGAACGAATCTGTAACAGATAGGGTATGACTATTTAATTCTACTAAGAACGAATCTGTAACAGATAAGGTATGACTATTTAATTCTACTAAGAACGAATCTGTAACAGATAAGGTATGACTATTTAATTCTACTAAGAACGAATCTGTAACAGATAAGGTATGACTATTTAATTCTACTAAGAACAAATCTGTAACAGATAAGGTATGACTATTTAATTCTACAAAGAATGAATCTGTAACAGATAAAGTATGACTATTTAATTCTACTAAGAATGAATCTGTAACAGATAAGGTACGACTATTTAATTCTACAAAGAACGAATCTGTAACAGATAGGGTATGACTATTTAATTCTACTGAGAACGAATATGTAACAGATATGGTATGACTATTTAATTCTACTAAGAACGAATCTGTAACAGATAAGGTATGACTATTTAATTCTACTAAGAACGAATCTGTAACAGATAGGGTATGACTATTTAATTCTACTAAGAACGAATCTGTAACAGATAAGGTATGACTATTTAATTCTACTAAGAACGAATCTGTAACAGATAAGGTATGACTATTTAATTCTACTAAGAACGAATCTGTAACAGATAGGGTATGACTATTTAATTCTACTAAAAACGAATCTGTAACAGATAAGGTATGACTATTTAATTCTACTAAGAACGAATCTGTAACAGATAAGGTATGACTATTTAATTCTACTAAGAACGAATCTGTAACAGATAGGGTATGACTATTTAATTCTACTAAGAACGAATCTGTAACAGATAAGGTATGACTATTTAATTCTACTAAGAACGAATCTGTAACAGATAAGGTATGACTATTTAATTCTACTAAGAACGAATCTGTAACAGATAAGGTATGACTATTTAATTCTACTAAGAACAAATCTGTAACAGATAAGGTATGACTATTTAATTCTACAAAGAATGAATCTGTAACAGATAAAGTATGACTATTTAATTCTACTAAGAATGAATCTGTAACAGATAAGGTACGACTATTTAATTCTACAAAGAACGAATCTGTAACAGATAGGGTATGACTATTTAATTTTACTGAGAACGAATATGTTACAGATATGGTATGACTATTTAATTCTACTAAGAACGAATCTGTTACAGATAAGGTATGACTATTTAATTCTACTAAGAACAAATCTGTAACAGATAAGGTATGACTATTTAATTCTACTAAGAACGAATTTGTAACAGATAAGGTATGACTTTTTAATTCTACTTAGAACGAATCTGTAAAAGATAAGGTATGACTATTTAATTCTACTAAGAACGAATCTGTAACAGATAAGGTATGACTATTTAATTCTACTAAGAACGAATCTGTTACAGATAAGGTATGACTATTTAATTCTACTAAGAACGAATCTGTAACAGATAAGGTATGACTATTTAATTCTACTAAGAACGAATCTGTGACAGATAAGGTATGACTATTTAATTCTACTAAGAACGAATCTGTAACAGACAAGGTATGACTATTTAATTATACAAAGAACGAATCTGTAACAGATAAGGTATGACTATTTAATTCTACTAAGAACGAATATGTTACAGATATGGTATGACTATTTAATTCTACTAAGAACGAATCTGTTACAGATAAGGCATGACTATTTAATTTCACTAAGAACAAATCTGTAACAGATAAGGTATGACTATTTAATTCTACTAAGAACGAATCTGTAACAGATAAGGTATGACTATTTAATTCTACTAAGAACGAATCTGTAACAGATAAAGTATGACTATTTAATTCTACTAAGAACGAATCTGTTACAGATAAGGTATGACTATTTAATTCTACTAAGAACGAATCTGTTACAGATAAGGTATGACTATTTAATTCTACTAAGAACAAATCTGTAACAGATAAGGTATGACTATTTAATTCTACTAAGAACGAATCTGTAACAGATAAGGTATGACTATTTAATTCTACTAAGAACGAATCTGTTACAGATAAGGTATGACTATTTAATTCTACTAAGAACGAATCTGTAACAGATAGGGTATGACTATTTAATTCTACTAAGAACGAATCTGTAACAGATAAGGTATGACTATTTAATTCTACTAAGAACGAATCTGTAACAGATAGGGTATGACTATTTAATTCTACTAAGAACGAATCTGTAACAGATAAGGTATGACTATTTAATTCTACTAAGAACGAATCTGTAACAGATAAGGTATGACTATTTAATTCTAATAAGAACGAATCTGTAACAGATAGGGTATGACTATTTAATTCTACTAAAAACGAATCTGTAACAGATAAGGTATGACTATTTAATTCTACTAAGAACGAATCTGTAACAGATAAGGTATGACTATTTAATTCTACTAAGAACGAATCTGTAACAGATAAGGTATGACTATTTAATTCTACTAAGAACGAATCTGTAACAGATAAGGTATGACTATTTAATTCTACTAAGAACGAATCTGTAACAGATAAGGTATGACTATTTAATTCTACTAAGAACAAATCTGTAACAGATAAGGTATGACTATTTAATTCTACAAAGAATGAATCTGTAACAGATAAAGTATGACTATTTAATTCTACTAAGAATGAATCTGTAACAGATAAGGTACGACTATTTAATTCTACTAAGAACGAATCTGTAACAGATAAGGTATGACTATTTAATTCTACTAAGAACGAATCTGTAACAAATAAGGTATGACTATTTAATTCTACTAAGAACGAATCTGTTACAGATAAAGTATGACTATTTAATTCTACTAAGAACGAATCTGTAACAGATAAGGTATGACTATTTAATTCTACTAAGAACGAATCTGTAACAAATAAGGTATGACTATTTAATTCTACTAAGAAAGAATCTGTAACAGATAAGGTATGACTATTTAATTCTACTAAGAACGAATCTGTAACAGATAAGGTATGACTATTTAATTCTACTAAGAACGAATCTGTAACAGATAAGGTATGACTATTTAATTCTACTAAGAACGAATCTGTAACCGATAAGGTATGACTATTTAATTCTACTAAGAACGAATCTGTAACAGATAAGGTATGACTATTTAATTCTACAAAGAACGAATCTGTAACAGATAAGGTATGACTATTTAATTCTACTAAGAACGAATCTGTAACCGATAAGGTATGACTATTTAATTCTACTAAGAACGAATCTGTAACAGATAAGGTATGACTATTTAATTCTACTAAGAACAAATCTGTAACAGATAAGGTATGACTATTTAATTCTACTAAGAACGAATCTGTAACAGATAAGGTATGACTATTTAATTCTACTAAGAACGAATCTGTAACAGATAAGGTATGACTATTTAATTCTACTAAGAACGAATCTGTAACAGATAGGGTATGACTATTTAATTCTACTAAAAACGAATCTGTAACAGATAAGGTATGACTATTTAATTCTACTAAGAACGAATCTGTAACAGATAAGGTATGACTATTTAATTCTACTAAGAACGAATCTGTAACAGATAGGGTATGACTATTTAATTCTACTAAGAACGAATCTGTAACAGATAAGGTATGACTATTTAATTCTACTAAGAACGAATCTGTAACAGATAGGGTATGACTATTTAATTCTACTAAGAACGAATCTGTAACAGATAGGGTATGACTATTTAATTCTACTAAAAACGAATCTGTAACAGATAAGGTATGACTATTTAATTCTACTAAGAACGAATCTGTAACAGATAAGGTATGACTATTTAATTCTACTAAGAACGAATCTGTTACAGATAAGGTATGACTATTTAATTCTACTAAAAACGAATCTGTTACAGATAAGGTATGACTATTTAATTCTACTAAGAACGAATCTGTTACAGATAAGGTATGACTATTTAATTCTACTAAGAACAAATCTGTAACAGATAAGGTATGACTATTTAATTCTACTAAGAACGAATCTGTAACAGATAAGGTATGACTATTTAATTCTACTAAGAACGAATCTGTAACAGATAAGGTATGACTATTTAATTCTACTAAGAACGAATCTGTAACAGATAGGGTATGACTATTTAATTCTACTAAGAACGAATCTGTAACAGATAAGGTATGACTATTTAATTCTACTAAGAACGAATCTGTAACAGATAGGGTATGACTATTAAATTCTACTAAGAACGAATCTGTAACAGATAAGGTATGACTATTTAATTCTACTAAGAACGAATCTGTAACAGATAAGGTATGACTATTTAATTCTACTAAGAACGAATCTGTAACAGATAGGGTATGACTATTTAATTCTACTAAAAACGAATCTGTAACAGATAAGGTATGACTATTTAATTCTACTAAGAACGAATCTGTAACAGATAAGGTATGACTATTTAATTCTACTAAGAACGAATCTGTAACAGATAGGGTATGACTATTTATTTCTACTAAGAACGAATCTGTAACAGATAAGGTATGACTATTTAATTCTACTAAGAACGAATCTGTAACAGATAAGGTATGACTATTTAATTCTACTAAGAACGAATCTGTAACAGATAAGGTATGACTATTTAATTCTACTAAGAACAAATCTGTAACAGATAAGGTATGACTATTTAATTCTACAAAGAATGAATCTGTAACAGATAAAGTATGACTATTTAATTCTACTAAGAATGAATCTGTAACAGATAAGGTACGACTATTTAATTCTACTAAGAACGAATCTGTAACAGATAAGGTATGACTATTTAATTCTACTAAGAACGAATCTGTAACAAATAAGGTATGACTATTTAATTCTACTAAGAACGAATCTGTTACAGATAAAGTATGACTATTTAATTCTACTAAGAACGAATCTGTAACAGATAAGGTATGACTATTTAATTCTACTAAGAACGAATCTGTAACAGATAAGGTATGACTATTTAATTCTACTAAGAACGAATCTGTAACAGATAGGGTATGACTATTTAATTCTACTAAGAACGAATCTGTAACAGATAAGGTATGACTATTTAATTCTACTAAGAACGAATCTGTAACAGATAAGGTATGACTATTTAATTCTACTAAGAACGAATCTGTAACAGATAGGGTATGACTATTTAATTCTACTAAAAACGAATCTGTAACAGATAAGGTATGACTATTTAATTCTACTAAGAACGAATCTGTAACAGATAAGGTATGACTATTTAATTCTACTAAGAACGAATCTGTAACAGATAGGGTATGACTATTTATTTCTACTAAGAACGAATCTGTAACAGATAAGGTATGACTATTTAATTCTACTAAGAACGAATCTGTAACAGATAAGGTATGACTATTTAATTCTACTAAGAACGAATCTGTAACAGATAGGGTATGACTATTTAATTCTACTAAAAACGAATCTGTAACAGATAAGGTATGACTATTTAATTCTACTAAGAACGAATCTGTAACAGATAAGGTATGACTATTTAATTCTACTAAGAACGAATCTGTAACAGATAGGGTATGACTATTTAATTCTACTAAGAACGAATCTGTAACAGATAAGGTATGACTATTTAATTCTACTAAGAACGAATCTGTAACAGATAGGGTATGACTATTTAATTCTACTAAGAACGAATCTGTAACAGATAGGGTATGACTATTTAATTCTACTAAAAACGAATCTGTAACAGATAAGGTATGACTATTTAATTCTACTAAGAACGAATCTGTAACAGATAAGGTATGACTATTTAATTCTACTAAGAACGAATCTGTAACAGATAGGGTATGACTATTTAATTCTACTAAGAACGAATCTGTAACAGATAAGGTATGACTATTTAATTCTACTAAGAACGAATCTGTAACAGATAAGGTATGACTATTTAATTCTACTAAGAACGAATCTGTAACAGATAAGGTATGACTATTTAATTCTACTAAGAACAAATCTGTAACAGATAAGGTATGACTATTTAATTCTACAAAGAATGAATCTGTAACAGATAAAGTATGACTATTTAATTCTACTAAGAATGAATCTGTAACAGATAAGGTACGACTATTTAATTCTACAAAGAACGAATCTGTAACAGATAGGGTATGACTATTTAATTCTACTGAGAACGAATATGTTACAGATATGGTATGACTATTTAATTCTACTAAGAACGAATCTGTAACAGATAAGGTATGACTATTTAATTCTACTAAGAACGAATCTGTAACAGATAGGGTATGACTATTTAATTCTACTAAGAACGAATCTGTAACAGATAAGGTATGACTATTTAATTCTACTAAGAACGAATCTGTAACAGATAAGGTATGACTATTTAATTCTACTAAGAACGAATCTGTAACAGATAGGGTATGACTATTTAATTCTACTAAAAACGAATCTGTAACAGATAAGGTATGACTATTTAATTCTACTAATAACGAATCTGTAACAGATAAGGTATGACTATTTAATTCTACTAAGAACGAATCTGTAACAGATAGGGTATGACTATTTAATTCTACTAAGAACGAATCTGTAACAGATAAGGTATGACTATTTAATTCTACTAAGAACGAATCTGTAACAGATAAGGTATGACTATTTAATTCTACTAAGAACGAATCTGTAACAGATAAGGTATGACTATTTAATTCTACTAAGAACAAATCTGTAACAGATAAGGTATGACTATTTAATTCTACAAAGAATGAATCTGTAACAGATAAAGTATGACTATTTAATTCTACTAAGAATGAATCTGTAACAGATTAGGTACGACTATTTAATTCTACAAAGAACGAATCTGTAACAGATAGGGTATGACTATTTAATTTTACTGAGAACGAATATGTTACAGATATGGTATGACTATTTAATTCTACTAAGAACGAATCTGTTACAGATAAGGTATGACTATTTAATTCTACTAAGAACAAATCTGTAACAGATAAGGTATGACTATTTAATTCTACTAAGAACGAATTTGTAACAGATAAGGTATGACTTTTTAATTCTACTAAGAACGAATCTGTAACAGATAAGGTATGACTATTTAATTCTACTAAGAACGAATCTGTTACAGATAAGGTATGACTATTTAATTCTACTAAGAACGAATCTGTAACAGATAAGGTATGACTATTTAATTCTACTAAGAACGAATCTGTGACAGATAAGGTATGACTATTTAATTCTACTAAGAACGAATCTGTAACAGACAAGGTATGACTATTTAATTATACAAAGAACGAATCTGTAACAGATAAGGTATGACTTTTTAATTCTACTAAGAACGAATATGTTACAGATATGGTATGACTATTTAATTCTACTAAGAACGAATCTGTTACAGATAAGGCATGACTATTTAATTTCACTAAGAACAAATCTGTAACAGATAAGGTATGACTATTTAATTCTACTAAGAACAAATCTGTAACAGATAAGGTATGACTATTTAATTCTACAAAGAATGAATCTGTAACAGATAAAGTATGACTATTTAATTCTACTAAGAATGAATCTGTAACAGATTAGGTACGACTATTTAATTCTACAAAGAACGAATCTGTAACAGATAGGGTATGACTATTTAATTTTACTGAGAACGAATATGTTACAGATATGGTATGACTATTTAATTCTACTAAGAACGAATCTGTTACAGATAAGGTATGACTATTTAATTCTACTAAGAACAAATCTGTAACAGATAAGGTATGACTATTTAATTCTACTAAGAACGAATCTGTAACAGATAAGGTATGACTATTTAATTCTACTAAGAACGAATCTGTAACAGATAAGGTATGACTATTTAATTCTACTAAGAACGAATCTGTTACAGATAAGGTATGACTATTTAATTCTACTAAGAACGAATCTGTAACAGATAAGGTATGACTATTTAATTCTACTAAGAACGAATCTGTGACAGATAAGGTTTGACTATTTAATTCTACTAAGAACGAATCTGTAACAGACAAGGTATGACTATTTAATTATACAAAGAACGAATCTGTAACAGATAAGGTATGACTTTTTAATTCTACTAAGAACGAATATGTTACAGATATGGTATGACTATTTAATTCTACTAAGAACGAATCTGTTACAGATAAGGCATGACTATTTAATTTCACTAAGAACAAATCTGTAACAGATAAGGTATGACTATTTAATTCTACTAAGAACGAATCTGTAACAGATAAGGTATGACTATTTAATTCTACTTAGAACGAATCTGTAACAGATAAGGTATGACTATTTAATTCTACTAAGAACGAATTTGTAACAGATAAGGTATGACTATTTAATTCTACTAAGAACGAATCTGTAACAGATAAGGTATGACTATTTAATTCTACTAAGAACAAATCTGTAACAGATAAGGTATGACTATTTAATTCTACAAAGAATGAATCTGTAACAGATAAAGTATGACTATTTAATTCTACTAAGAATGAATCTGTAACAGATAAGGTACGACTATTTAATTCTACAAAGAACGAATCTGTAACAGATAGGGTATGACTATTTAATTCTACTGAGAACGAATATGTTACAGATATGGTATGACTATTTAATTCTACTAAGAACGAATCTGTAACAGATAAGGTATGACTATTTAATTCTACTAAGAACGAATCTGTAACAGATAGGGTATGACTATTTAATTCTACTAAGAACGAATCTGTAACAGATAAGGTATGACTATTTAATTCTACTAAGAACGAATCTGTAACAGATAAGGTATGACTATTTAATTCTACTAAGAACGAATCTGTAACAGATAAGGTATGACTATTTAATTCTACTAAGAACGAATCTGTAACAGATAAGGTATGACTATTTAATTCTACTAAGAACGAATCTGTAACAGATAAGGTATGACTATTTAATTCTACTAAGAACGAATCTGTAACCGATAAGGTATGACTATTTAATTCTACTAAGAACGAATCTGTAACAGATAAGGTATGACTATTTAATTCTACTAAGAACGAATCTGTAACAGATAAGGTATGACTATTTAATTCTACTAAGACCGAAACTGTAACAGATAAGGTATGACTATTTAATTCTACTAAGAACGAATCTGTAACAGATAAGGTATGACTATTTAATTCTACTAAGAACGAATCTGTAACAGATAAGGTATGACTATTTAATTTTACAAAGAATGAATCTGTAACAGATAAGGTATGACTATTTAATTCTACTAAAAACGAATCTGTAACAGATAAGGTATGACTATTTAATTCTACAAAGAACGAATCTGTAACAGATAAGGTATGACTATTTAATTCTACTAAGAACGAATCTGTAACAGATAAGGTATGATTATTTAATTATACTAAGAACGAATCTGTAACAGATAAGGTATGACTATTTAATTCTACTAAGAACGAATATGTTACAGATAAGGTATGACTATTTAATTCTACTAAGAACGAATCTGTAACAGATAAGGTATGACTATTTAATTATACTAAGAACGAATCTGTAACAGATAAGGTATGACTATTTAATAATACTAAGAACGAATCTGTAACAGATAAGGTATGACTATTTAATTCTACTAAGAACGAATCTGTAACAGATAAGGTATGACTATTTAATTATACTAAGAACGAATCTGTAACAGATGAGGTATGACTATTTAATTATACTAAGAACGAATCTGTAACAGATAAGGTATGACTATTTAATTCTACTAAGAACGAATCTGTAACAGATAAGGTATGACTATTTAATTATACTAAGAACGAATCTGTAACAGATAAGGTATGACTATTTAATTATACTAAGAACGAATCTGTAACAGATAAGGTATGACTATTTAATTCTACTAAGAACGAATCTGTAACAGATAAGGTATGACTATTTAATTCTACTAAGAACGAATCTGTAACAGATAAGGTATGACTATTTAATTCTACTAAGAACGAATCTGTAACAGATAAGGTATGACTATTTAATTCTACTAAGAACGAATCTGTAACAGATAAGGTATGACTATTTAATTCTACTAAGAACGAATCTGTAACAGATAAGGTATGACTATTTAATTCTACTAAGAACGAATCTGTAACAGATAAGGTATGACTATTTAATTCTACTAAGAACGAATCTGTAACAGATAAGGTATGACTATTTAATTCTACTAAGATCGAATCTGTAACAGATAAGGTATGACTATTTAATTCTACTAACAACGAATCTGTGACAGATAAGGTATGACTATTTAATTCTACTAAGAACGAATCTGTAACAGATAAGGTATGACTATTTAATTCTACTAAGAACAAATCTGTAACAGATAAGGTATGACTATTTAATTCTACTAAGAACGAATCTGTAACAGATAAAGTATGACTATTTAATTCTACTAAGAACGAATCTGTAACAGATAAGGTATGACTATTTAATTCTACTAAGAACGAATCTGTAACAGATAAGGTATGACTATTTAATTCTACTAAGAACGAATCTGTAACAGATAAGGTATGACTATTTAATTCTACAAAGAACGAATCTGTAACAGATAAGGTATGACTATTTAATTCTACTAAGAACGAATATGTTACAGATAAGGTATGACTATTTAATTCTACTAAGAACGAATCTGTAACAGATAAGGTATGACTATTTAATTCTACTAAGAACGAATCTGTAACAGATAAGGTATGACTATTTAATTCTACTAAGAACGAATCTGTAACAGATAAGGTATGACTATTTAATTCTACTAAGAACGAATCTGTAACAGATAAAGTATGACTATTTAATTCTACTAAGAATGAATCTGTAACAGAGTAGGTACGACTATTTAATTCTACAAAGAACGAATCTGTAACAGATAGGGTATGACTATTTAATTTTACTGAGAACGAATATGTTACAGATATGGTATGACTATTTAATTCTACTAAGAACGAATCTGTTACAGATAAGGTATGACTATTTAATTCTACTAAGAACAAATCTGTAACAGATAAGGTATGACTATTTAATTCTACTAAGAACGAATTTGTAACAGATAAGGTATGACTTTTTAATTCTACTAAGAACGAATCTGTAACAGATAAGGTATGACTATTTAATTCTACTAAGAACGAATCTGTTACAGATAAGGTATGACTATTTAATTCTACTAAGAACGAATCTGTAACAGATAAGGTATGACTATTTAATTCTACTAAGAACGAATCTGTGACAGATAAGGTATGACTATTTAATTCTACTAAGAACGAATCTGTAACAGACAAGGTATGACTATTTAATTATACAAAGAACGAATCTGTAACAGATAAGGTATGACTTTTTAATTCTACTAAGAACGAATATGTTACAGATATGGTATGACTATTTAATTCTACTAAGAACGAATCTGTTACAGATAAGGCATGACTATTTAATTTCACTAAGAACAAATCTGTAACAGATAAGGTATGACTATTTAATTCTACTAAGAACAAATCTGTAACAGATAAGGTATGACTATTTAATTCTACAAAGAATGAATCTGTAACAGATAAAGTATGACTATTTAATTCTACTAAGAATGAATCTGTAACAGATTAGGTACGACTATTTAATTCTACAAAGAACGAATCTGTAACAGATAGGGTATGACTATTTAATTTTACTGAGAACGAATATGTTACAGATATGGTATGACTATTTAATTCTACTAAGAACGAATCTGTTACAGATAAGGTATGACTATTTAATTCTACTAAGAACAAATCTGTAACAGATAAGGTATGACTATTTAATTCTACTAAGAACGAATCTGTAACAGATAAGGTATGACTATTTAATTCTACTAAGAACGAATCTGTAACAGATAAGGTATGACTATTTAATTCTACTAAGAACGAATCTGTTACAGATAAGGTATGACTATTTAATTCTACTAAGAACGAATCTGTAACAGATAAGGTATGACTATTTAATTCTACTAAGAACGAATCTGTGACAGATAAGGTATGACTATTTAATTCTACTAAGAACGAATCTGTAACAGACAAGGTATGACTATTTAATTATACAAAGAACGAATCTGTAACAGATAAGGTATGACTTTTTAATTCTACTAAGAACGAATATGTTACAGATATGGTATGACTATTTAATTCTACTAAGAACGAATCTGTTACAGATAAGGCATGACTATTTAATTTCACTAAGAACAAATCTGTAACAGATAAGGTATGACTATTTAATTCTACTAAGAACGAATCTGTAACAGATAAGGTATGACTATTTAATTCTACTTAGAACGAATCTGTAACAGATAAGGTATGACTATTTAATTCTACTAAGAACGAATTTGTAACAGATAAGGTATGACTATTTAATTCTACTAAGAACGAATCTGTAACAGATAAGGTATGACTATTTAATTCTACTAAGAACAAATCTGTAACAGATAAGGTATGACTATTTAATTCTACAAAGAATGAATCTGTAACAGATAAAGTATGACTATTTAATTCTACTAAGAATGAATCTGTAACAGATAAGGTACGACTATTTAATTCTACAAAGAACGAATCTGTAACAGATAGGGTATGACTATTTAATTCTACTGAGAACGAATATGTTACAGATATGGTATGACTATTTAATTCTACTAAGAACGAATCTGTAACAGATAAGGTATGACTATTTAATTCTACTAAGAACGAATCTGTAACAGATAGGGTATGACTATTTAATTCTACTAAGAACGAATCTGTAACAGATAAGGTATGACTATTTAATTCTACTAAGAACGAATCTGTAACAGATAAGGTATGACTATTTAATTCTACTAAGAACGAATCTGTAACAGATAAGGTATGACTATTTAATTCTACTAAGAACGAATCTGTAACAGATAAGGTATGACTATTTAATTCTACTAAGAACGAATCTGTAACAGATAAGGTATGACTATTTAATTCTACTAAGAACGAATCTGTAACCGATAAGGTATGACTATTTAATTCTACTAAGAACGAATCTGTAACAGATAAGGTATGACTATTTAATTCTACTAAGAACGAATCTGTAACAGATAAGGTATGACTATTTAATTCTACTAAGACCGAAACTGTAACAGATAAGGTATGACTATTTAATTCTACTAAGAACGAATCTGTAACAGATAAGGTATGACTATTTAATTCTACTAAGAACGAATCTGTAACAGATAAGGTATGACTATTTAATTCTACTAAGAACAAATCTGTAACAGATAAGGTATGACTATTTAATTCTACTAAGAACGAATTTGTAACAGATAAGGTATGACTTTTTAATTCTACTAAGAACGAATCTGTAACAGATAAGGTATGACTATTTAATTCTACTAAGAACGAATCTGTTACAGATAAGGTATGACTATTTAATTCTACTAAGAACGAATCTGTAACAGATAAGGTATGACTATTTAATTCTACTAAAAACGAATCTGTAACAGATAAGGTATGACTATTTAATTCTACAAAGAACGAATCTGTAACAGATAAGGTATGACTATTTAATTCTACTAAGAACGAATCTGTAACAGATAAGGTATGATTATTTAATTATACTAAGAACGAATCTGTAACAGATAAGGTATGACTATTTAATTCTACTAAGAACGAATCTGTGACAGATAAGGTATGACTATTTAATTCTACTAAGAACGAATCTGTAACAGACAAGGTATGACTATTTAATTCTACTAAGAACGAATCTGTTACAGATAAGGTATGACTATTTAATTCTACTAAGAACGAATCTGTAACAGATAAGGTATGACTATTTAATTCTACTAAAAACGAATCTGTAACAGATAAGGTATGACTATTTAATTCTACAAAGAACGAATCTGTAACAGATAAGGTATGACTATTTAATTCTACTAAGAACGAATCTGTTACAGATAAGGTATGACTATTTAATTCTACTAAGAACGAATCTGTAACAGATAAGGTATGACTATTTAATTCTACTAAGAACGAATCTGTGACAGATAAGGTATGACTATTTAATTCTACTAAGAACGAATCTGTAACAGACAAGGTATGACTATTTAATTATACAAAGAACGAATCTGTAACAGATAAGGTATGACTTTTTAATTCTACTAAGAACGAATATGTTACAGATATGGTATGACTATTTAATTCTACTAAGAACGAATCTGTTACAGATAAGGCATGACTATTTAATTTCACTAAGAACAAATCTGTAACAGATAAGGTATGACTATTTAATTCTACTAAGAACAAATCTGTAACAGATAAGGTATGACTATTTAATTCTACAAAGAATGAATCTGTAACAGATAAAGTATGACTATTTAATTCTACTAAGAATGAATCTGTAACAGATTAGGTACGACTATTTAATTCTACAAAGAACGAATCTGTAACAGATAGGGTATGACTATTTAATTTTACTGAGAACGAATATGTTACAGATATGGTATGACTATTTAATTCTACTAAGAACGAATCTGTTACAGATAAGGTATGACTATTTAATTCTACTAAGAACAAATCTGTAACAGATAAGGTATGACTATTTAATTCTACTAAGAACGAATCTGTAACAGATAAGGTATGACTATTTAATTCTACTAAGAACGAATCTGTAACAGATAAGGTATGACTATTTAATTCTACTAAGAACGAATCTGTTACAGATAAGGTATGACTATTTAATTCTACTAAGAACGAATCTGTAACAGATAAGGTATGACTATTTAATTCTACTAAGAACGAATCTGTGACAGATAAGGTATGACTATTTAATTCTACTAAGAACGAATCTGTAACAGACAAGGTATGACTATTTAATTATACAAAGAACGAATCTGTAACAGATAAGGTATGACTTTTTAATTCTACTAAGAACGAATATGTTACAGATATGGTATGACTATTTAATTCTACTAAGAACGAATCTGTTACAGATAAGGCATGACTATTTAATTTCACTAAGAACAAATCTGTAACAGATAAGGTATGACTATTTAATTCTACTAAGAACGAATCTGTAACAGATAAGGTATGACTATTTAATTCTACTTAGAACGAATCTGTAACAGATAAGGTATGACTATTTAATTCTACTAAGAACGAATTTGTAACAGATAAGGTATGACTATTTAATTCTACTAAGAACGAATCTGTAACAGATAAGGTATGACTATTTAATTCTACTAAGAACAAATCTGTAACAGATAAGGTATGACTATTTAATTCTACAAAGAATGAATCTGTAACAGATAAAGTATGACTATTTAATTCTACTAAGAATGAATCTGTAACAGATAAGGTACGACTATTTAATTCTACAAAGAACGAATCTGTAACAGATAGGGTATGACTATTTAATTCTACTGAGAACGAATATGT
Source organism: Ypsolopha sequella (assembly GCA_934047225.1). Taxonomy (NCBI): domain Eukaryota; kingdom Metazoa; phylum Arthropoda; class Insecta; order Lepidoptera; family Ypsolophidae; genus Ypsolopha; species Ypsolopha sequella. Next base: position 18,079,303 of record OW204011.1, read on the forward strand.
TACAGATATGGTATGACTATTTAATTCTACTAAGAACGAATCTGTAACAGATAAGGTATGACTATTTAATTCTACTAAGAACGAATCTGTAACAGATAGGGTATGACTATTTAATTCTACTAAGAACGAATCTGTAACAGATAAGGTATGACTATTTAATTCTACTAAGAACGAATCTGTAACAGATAAGGTATGACTATTTAATTCTACTAAGAACGAATCTGTAACAGATAAGGTATGACTATTTAATTCTACTAAGAACGAATCTGTAACAGATAAGGTATGACTATTTAATTCTACTAAGAACGAATCTGTAACAGATAAGGTATGACTATTTAATTCTACTAAGAACGAATCTGTAACCGATAAGGTATGACTATTTAATTCTACTAAGAACGAATCTGTAACAGATAAGGTATGACTATTTAATTCTACTAAGAACGAATCTGTAACAGATAAGGTATGACTATTTAATTCTACTAAGACCGAAACTGTAACAGATAAGGTATGACTATTTAATTCTACTAAGAACGAATCTGTAACAGATAAGGTATGACTATTTAATTCTACTAAGAACGAATCTGTAACAGATAAGGTATGACTATTTAATTTTACTAAGAAAGAATCTGTAACAGATAAGGTATGACTATTTAATTCTACTAAAAACGAATCTGTAACAGATAAGGTATGACTATTTAATTCTACAAAGAACGAATCTGTAACAGATAAGGTATGACTATTTAATTCTACTAAGAACGAATCTGTAACAGATAAGGTATGATTATTTAATTATACTAAGAACGAATCTGTAACAGATAAGGTATGACTATTTAATTCTACTAAGAACGAATATGTTACAGATAAGGTATGACTATTTAATTCTACTAAGAACGAATCTGTAACAGATAAGGTATGACTATTTAATTATACTAAGAACGAATCTGTAACAGATAAGGTATGACTATTTAATAATACTAAGAACGAATCTGTAACAGATAAGGTATGACTATTTAATTCTACTAAGAACGAATCTGTAACAGATAAGGTATGACTATTTAATTATACTAAGAACGAATCTGTAACAGATGAGGTATGACTATTTAATTATACTAAGAACGAATCTGTAACAGATAAGGTATGACTATTTAATTCTACTAAGAACGAATCTGTAACAGATAAGGTATGACTATTTAATTATACTAAGAACGAATCTGTAACAGATAAGGTATGACTATTTAATTATACTAAGAACGAATCTGTAACAGATAAGGTATGACTATTTAATTCTACTAAGAACGAATCTGTAACAGATAAGGTATGACTATTTAATTCTACTAAGAACGAATCTGTAACAGATAAGGTATGACTATTTAATTCTACTAAGAACGAATCTGTAACAGATAAGGTATGACTATTTAATTCTACTAAGAACGAATCTGTAACAGATAAGGTATGACTATTTAATTCTACTAAGAACGAATCTGTAACAGATAAGGTATGACTATTTAATTCTACTAAGAACGAATCTGTAACAGATAAGGTATGACTATTTAATTCTACTAAGATCGAATCTGTAACAGATAAGGTATGACTATTTAATTCTACTAACAACGAATCTGTGACAGATAAGGTATGACTATTTAATTCTACTAAGAACGAATCTGTAACAGATAAGGTATGACTATTTAATTCTACTAAGAACAAATCTGTAACAGATAAGGTATGACTATTTAATTCTACTAAGAACGAATCTGTAACAGATAAAGTATGACTATTTAATTCTACTAAGAACGAATCTGTAACAGATAAGGTATGACTATTTAATTCTACTAAGAACGAATCTGTAACAGATAAGGTATGACTATTTAATTCTACTAAGAACGAATCTGTAACAGATAAGGTATGACTATTTAATTCTACAAAGAACGAATCTGTAACAGATAAGGTATGACTATTTAATTCTACTAAGAACGAATATGTTACAGATAAGGTATGACTATTTAATTCTACTAAGAACGAATCTGTAACAGATAAGGTATGACTATTTAATTCTACTAAGAACGAATCTGTAACAGATAAGGTATGACTATTTAATTCTACTAAGAACGAATCTGTAACAGATAAGGTATGACTATTTAATTCTACTAAGAACGAATCTGTAACAGATAAAGTATGACTATTTAATTCTACTAAGAACGAATCTGTAACAGATAAGGTATGACTATTTAATTCTACTAAGAACGAATCTGTAACAGATAAGTTATGACTATTTAATTCTACTAAGAACGAATCTGTAACAGATAAGGTATGACTTTTTAATTCTACTAAGAACGAATCTGTAACAGATAAGGTATGACTATTTAATTCTACTAAGAACGAATCTGTTACAGATAAGGTATGACTATTTAATTCTACTAAGAACAAATCTGTAACAGATAAGGTATGACTATTTAATTCTACTAAGAACGAATCTGTAACAGATAAGGTATGACTATTTAATTCTACTAAGAACGAATCTGTAACAGATAAGGTATGACTATTTAATTCTACTAAGAACGAATCTGTAACAGATAAGATATGACTATTTAATTCTACTAAGAACGAATCTGTAACAGATAGGGTATGACTATTTAATTCTACTAAGAACGAATCTGTAACAGATAAGGTATGACTATTTAGTTCTACTAAAAACGAATCTGTAACAGATAAGGTATGACTATTTAATTCTACTAAGAACGAAACTGTAACAGATAAGGTATGACAATTTAATTCTACTAAGAACGAATCTGTAACAGATAAGTTATGACTATTTAATTCTACTAAGAACGAATCTGTAACAGATAAGGTATGACTTTTTAATTCTACTAAGAACGAATCTGTAACAGATAAGGTATGACTATTTAATTATACTAAGAACGAATCTGTAACAGATAAAGTATGACTATTTAATTCTACTAAGAATGAATCTGTAACAGATTAGGTACGACTATTTAATTCTACAAAGAACGAATCTGTAACAGATAGGGAATGACTATTTAATTTTACTGAGAACGAATATGTTACAGATATGGTATGACTATTTAATTCTACTAAGAACGAATCTGTTACAGATAAGGTATGACTATTTAATTCTACTAAGAACAAATCTGTAACAGATAAGGTATGACTATTTAATTCTACTAAGAACGAATTTGTAACAGATAAGGTATGACTTTTTAATTCTACTAAGAACGAATCTGTAACAGATAAGGTATGACTATTTAATTCTACTAAGAACGAATCTGTAACAGATAAGGTATGACTATTTAATTCTACTAAGACCGAAACTGTAACAGATAAGGTATGACTATTTAATTCTACTAAGAACGAATCTGTAACAGATAAGGTATGACTATTTAATTCTACTAAGAACGAATCTGTAACAGATAAGGTATGACTATTTAATTTTACTAAGAAAGAATCTGTAACAGATAAGGTATGACTATTTAATTCTACTAAAAACGAATCTGTAACAGATAAGGTATGACTATTTAATTCTACAAAGAACGAATCTGTAACAGATAAGGTATGACTATTTAATTCTACTAAGAACGAATCTGTAACAGATAAGGTATGATTATTTAATTATACTAAGAACGAATCTGTAACAGATAAGGTATGACTATTTAATTCTACTAAGAACGAATATGTTACAGATAAGGTATGACTATTTAATTCTACTAAGAACGAATCTGTAACAGATAAGGTATGACTATTTAATTATACTAAGAACGAATCTGTAACAGATAAGGTATGACTATTTAATAATACTAAGAACGAATCTGTAACAGATAAGGTATGACTATTTAATTCTACTAAGAACGAATCTGTAACAGATAAGGTATGACTATTTAATTATACTAAGAACGAATCTGTAACAGATGAGGTATGACTATTTAATTATACTAAGAACGAATCTGTAACAGATAAGGTATGACTATTTAATTCTACTAAGAACGAATCTGTAACAGATAAGGTATGACTATTTAATTATACTAAGAACGAATCTGTAACAGATAAGGTATGACTATTTAATTATACTAAGAACGAATCTGTAACAGATAAGGTATGACTATTTAATTCTACTAAGAACGAATCTGTAACAGATAAGGTATGACTATTTAATTCTACTAAGAACGAATCTGTAACAGATAAGGTATGACTATTTAATTCTACTAAGAACGAATCTGTAACAGATAAGGTATGACTATTTAATTCTACTAAGAACGAATCTGTAACAGATAAGGTATGACTATTTAATTCTACTAAGAACGAATCTGTAACAGATAAGGTATGACTATTTAATTCTACTAAGAACGAATCTGTAACAGATAAGGTATGACTATTTAATTCTACTAAGAACGAATCTGTAACAGATAAGGTATGACTATTTAATTCTACTAAGATCGAATCTGTAACAGATAAGGTATGACTATTTAATTCTACTAACAACGAATCTGTGACAGATAAGGTATGACTATTTAATTCTACTAAGAACGAATCTGTAACAGATAAGGTATGACTATTTAATTCTACTAAGAACAAATCTGTAACAGATAAGGTATGACTATTTAATTCTACTAAGAACGAATCTGTAACAGATAAAGTATGACTATTTAATTCTACTAAGAACGAATCTGTAACAGATAAGGTATGACTATTTAATTCTACTAAGAACGAATCTGTAACAGATAAGGTATGACTATTTAATTCTACTAAGAACGAATCTGTAACAGATAAGGTATGACTATTTAATTCTACAAAGAACGAATCTGTAACAGATAAGGTATGACTATTTAATTCTACTAAGAACGAATATGTTACAGATAAGGTATGACTATTTAATTCTACTAAGAACGAATCTGTAACAGATAAGGTATGACTATTTAATTCTACTAAGAACGAATCTGTAACAGATAAGGTATGACTATTTAATTCTACTAAGAACGAATCTGTAACAGATAAGGTATGACTATTTAATTCTACTAAGAACGAATCTGTAACAGATAAAGTATGACTATTTAATTCTACTAAGAACGAATCTGTAACAGATAAGGTATGACTATTTAATTCTACTAAGAACGAATCTGTAACAGATAAGTTATGACTATTTAATTCTACTAAGAACGAATCTGTAACAGATAAGGTATGACTTTTTAATTCTACTAAGAACGAATCTGTAACAGATAAGGTATGACTATTTAATTCTACTAAGAACGAATCTGTTACAGATAAGGTATGACTATTTAATTCTACTAAGAACAAATCTGTAACAGATAAGGTATGACTATTTAATTCTACTAAGAACGAATCTGTAACAGATAAGGTATGACTATTTAATTCTACTAAGAACGAATCTGTAACAGATAAGGTATGACTATTTAATTCTACTAAGAACGAATCTGTAACAGATAAGATATGACTATTTAATTCTACTAAGAACGAATCTGTAACAGATAGGGTATGACTATTTAATTCTACTAAGAACGAATCTGTAACAGATAAGGTATGACTATTTAGTTCTACTAAAAACGAATCTGTAACAGATAAGGTATGACTATTTAATTCTACTAAGAACGAAACTGTAACAGATAAGGTATGACAATTTAATTCTACTAAGAACGAATCTGTAACAGATAAGTTATGACTATTTAATTCTACTAAGAACGAATCTGTAACAGATAAGGTATGACTTTTTAATTCTACTAAGAACGAATCTGTAACAGATAAGGTATGACTATTTAATTATACTAAGAACGAATCTGTAACAGATAAAGTATGACTATTTAATTCTACTAAGAATGAATCTGTAACAGATTAGGTACGACTATTTAATTCTACAAAGAACGAATCTGTAACAGATAGGGAATGACTATTTAATTTTACTGAGAACGAATATGTTACAGATATGGTATGACTATTTAATTCTACTAAGAACGAATCTGTTACAGATAAGGTATGACTATTTAATTCTACTAAGAACAAATCTGTAACAGATAAGGTATGACTATTTAATTCTACTAAGAACGAATTTGTAACAGATAAGGTATGACTTTTTAATTCTACTAAGAACGAATCTGTAACAGATAAGGTATGACTATTTAATTCTACTAAGAACGAATCTGTGACAGATAAGGTATGACTATTTAATTCTACTAAGAACGAATCTGTAACAGACAAGGTATGACTATTTAATTATACAAAGAACGAATCTGTAACAGATAAGGTATGACTTTTTAATTCTACTAAGAACGAATATGTTACAGATATGGTATGACTATTTAATTCTACTAAGAACGAATCTGTTACAGATAAGGCATGACTATTTAATTTCACTAAGAACAAATCTGTAACAGATAAGGTATGACTATTTAATTCTACTAAGAACAAATCTGTAACAGATAAGGTATGACTATTTAATTCTACAAAGAATGAATCTGTAACAGATAAAGTATGACTATTTAATTCTACTAAGAATGAATCTGTAACAGATTAGGTACGACTATTTAATTCTACAAAGAACGAATCTGTAACAGATAGGGTATGACTATTTAATTTTACTGAGAACGAATATGTTACAGATATGGTATGACTATTTAATTCTACTAAGAACGAATCTGTTACAGATAAGGTATGACTATTTAATTCTACTAAGAACAAATCTGTAACAGATAAGGTATGACTATTTAATTCTACTAAGAACGAATCTGTAACAGATAAGGTATGACTATTTAATTCTACTAAGAACGAATCTGTAACAGATAAGGTATGACTATTTAATTCTACTAAGAACGAATCTGTTACAGATAAGGTATGACTATTTAATTCAACTAAGAACGAATCTGTAACAGATAAGGTATGACTATTTAATTCTACTAAGAACGAATCTGTGACAGATAAGGTATGACTATTTAATTCTACTAAGAACGAATCTGTAACAGACAAGGTATGACTATTTAATTATACAAAGAACGAATCTGTAACAGATAAGGTATGACTTTTTAATTCTACTAAGAACGAATATGTTACAGATATGGTATGACTATTTAATTCTACTAAGAACGAATCTGTTACAGATAAGGCATGACTATTTAATTTCACTAAGAACAAATCTGTAACAGATAAGGTATGACTATTTAATTCTACTAAGAACGAATCTGTAACAGATAAGGTATGACTATTTAATTCTACTAAGAACGAATCTGTAACAGATAAGGTATGACTATTTAATTCTACTAAGAACGAATTTGTAACAGATAAGGTATGACTATTTAATTCTACTAAGAACGAATCTGTAACAGATAAGGTATGACTATTTAATTCTACTAAGAACAAATCTGTAACAGATAAGGTATGACTATTTAATTCTACAAAGAATGAATCTGTAACAGATAAAGTATGACTATTTAATTCTACTAAGAATGAATCTGTAACAGATAAGGTACGACTATTTAATTCTACAAAGAACGAATCTGTAACAGATAGGGTATGACTATTTAATTCTACTGAGAACGAATATGTTACAGATATGGTATGACTATTTAATTCTACTAAGAACGAATCTGTAACAGATAAGGTATGACTATTTAATTCTACTAAGAACGAATCTGTAACAGATAGGGTATGACTATTTAATTCTACTAAGAACGAATCTGTAACAGATAAGGTATGACTATTTAATTCTACTAAGAACGAATCTGTAACAGATAAGGTATGACTATTTAATTCTACTAAGAACGAATCTGTAACAGATAAGGTATGACTATTTAATTCTACTAAGAACGAATCTGTAACAGATAAGGTATGACTATTTAATTCTACTAAGAACGAATCTGTAACAGATAAGGTATGACTATTTAATTCTACTAAGAACGAATCTGTAACCGATAAGGTATGACTATTTAATTCTACTAAGAACGAATCTGTAACAGATAAGGTATGACTATTTAATTCTACTAAGAACGAATCTGTAACAGATAAGGTATGACTATTTAATTCTACTAAGACCGAAACTGTAACAGATAAGGTATGACTATTTAATTCTACTAAGAACGAATCTGTAACAGATAAGGTATGACTATTTAATTCTACTAAGAACGAATCTGTAACAGATAAGGTATGACTATTTAATTTTACTAAGAAAGAATCTGTAACAGATAAGGTATGACTATTTAATTCTACTAAAAACGAATCTGTAACAGATAAGGTATGACTATTTAATTCTACAAAGAACGAATCTGTAACAGATAAGGTATGACTATTTAATTCTACTAAGAACGAATCTGTAACAGATAAGGTATGATTATTTAATTATACTAAGAACGAATCTGTAACAGATAAGGTATGACTATTTAATTCTACTAAGAACGAATATGTTACAGATAAGGTATGACTATTTAATTCTACTAAGAACGAATCTGTAACAGATAAGGTATGACTATTTAATTATACTAAGAACGAATCTGTAACAGATAAGGTATGACTATTTAATAATACTAAGAACGAATCTGTAACAGATAAGGTATGACTATTTAATTCTACTAAGAACGAATCTGTAACAGATAAGGTATGACTATTTAATTATACTAAGAACGAATCTGTAACAGATGAGGTATGACTATTTAATTATACTAAGAACGAATCTGTAACAGATAAGGTATGACTATTTAATTCTACTAAGAACGAATCTGTAACAGATAAGGTATGACTATTTAATTATACTAAGAACGAATCTGTAACAGATAAGGTATGACTATTTAATTATACTAAGAACGAATCTGTAACAGATAAGGTATGACTATTTAATTCTACTAAGAACGAATCTGTAACAGATAAGGTATGACTATTTAATTCTACTAAGAACGAATCTGTAACAGATAAGGTATGACTATTTAATTCTACTAAGAACGAATCTGTAACAGATAAGGTATGACTATTTAATTCTACTAAGAACGAATCTGTAACAGATAAGGTATGACTATTTAATTCTACTAAGAACGAATCTGTAACAGATAAGGTATGACTATTTAATTCTACTAAGAACGAATCTGTAACAGATAAGGTATGACTATTTAATTCTACTAAGAACGAATCTGTAACAGATAAGGTATGACTATTTAATTCTACTAAGATCGAATCTGTAACAGATAAGGTATGACTATTTAATTCTACTAACAACGAATCTGTGACAGATAAGGTATGACTATTTAATTCTACTAAGAACGAATCTGTAACAGATAAGGTATGACTATTTAATTCTACTAAGAACAAATCTGTAACAGATAAGGTATGACTATTTAATTCTACTAAGAACGAATCTGTAACAGATAAAGTATGACTATTTAATTCTACTAAGAACGAATCTGTAACAGATAAGGTATGACTATTTAATTCTACTAAGAACGAATCTGTAACAGATAAGGTATGACTATTTAATTCTACTAAGAACGAATCTGTAACAGATAAGGTATGACTATTTAATTCTACAAAGAACGAATCTGTAACAGATAAGGTATGACTATTTAATTCTACTAAGAACGAATATGTTACAGATAAGGTATGACTATTTAATTCTACTAAGAACGAATCTGTAACAGATAAGGTATGACTATTTAATTCTACTAAGAACGAATCTGTAACAGATAAGGTATGACTATTTAATTCTACTAAGAACGAATCTGTAACAGATAAGGTATGACTATTTAATTCTACTAAGAACGAATCTGTAACAGATAAAGTATGACTATTTAATTCTACAAAGAACGAATCTGTAACAGATAAGGTATGACTATTTAATTCTACTAAGAACGAATATGTTACAGATAAGGTATGACTATTTAATTCTACTAAGAACGAATCTGTAACAGATAAGGTATGACTATTTAATTCTACTAAGAACGAATCTGTAACAGATAAGGTATGACTATTTAATTCTACTAAGAACGAATCTGTAACAGATAAGGTATGACTATTTAATTCTACAAAGAACGAATCTGTAACAGATAAGGTATGACTATTTAATTCTACTAAGAACGAATATGTTACAGATAAGGTATGACTATTTAATTCTACTAAGAACGAATCTGTAACAGATAAGGTATGACTATTTAATTATACTAAGAACGAATCTGTAACAGATAAGGTATGACTATTTAATAATACTAAGAACGAATCTGTAACAGATAAGGTATGACTATTTAATTCTACTAAGAACGAATCTGTAACAGATAAGGTATGACTATTTAATTATACTAAGAACGAATCTGTAACAGATGAGGTATGACTATTTAATTATACTAAGAACGAATCTGTAACAGATAAGGTATGACTATTTAATTCTACTAAGAACGAATCTGTAACAGATAAGGTATGACTATTTAATTATACTAAGAACGAATCTTTAACAGATAAGGTATGACTATTTAATTATACTAAGAACGAATCTGTAACAGATAAGGTATGACTATTTAATTCTACTAAGAACGAATCTGTAACAGATAAGGTATGACTATTTAATTCTACTAAGAACGAATCTGTAACAGATAAGGTATGACTATTTAATTCTACTAAGAACGAATCTGTAACAGATAAGGTATGACTATTTAATTCTACTAAGAACGAATCTGTAACAGATAAGGTATGACTATTTAATTCTACTAAGAACGAATCTGTAACAGATAAGGTATGACTATTTAATTCTACTAAGAACGAATCTGTAACAGATAAGGTATGACTATTTAATTCTACTAAGAACGAATCTGTAACAGATAAGGTATGACTATTTAATTCTACTAAGATCGAATCTGTAACAGATAAGGTATGACTATTTAATTCTACTAACAACGAATCTGTGACAGATAAGGTATGACTATTTAATTCTACTAAGAACGAATCTGTAACAGATAAGGTATGACTATTTAATTCTACTAAGAACAAATCTGTAACAGATAAGGTATGACTATTTAATTCTACTAAGAACGAATCTGTAACAGATAAAGTATGACTATTTAATTCTACTAAGAACGAATCTGTAACAGATAAGGTATGACTATTTAATTCTACTAAGAACGAATCTGTAACAGATAAGGTATGACTATTTAATTCTACTAAGAACGAATCTGTAACAGATAAGGTATGACTATTTAATTCTACAAAGAACGAATCTGTAACAGATAAGGTATGACTATTTAATTCTACTAAGAACGAATATGTTACAGATAAGGTATGACTATTTAATTCTACTAAGAACGAATCTGTAACAGATAAGGTATGACTATTTAATTCTACTAAGAACGAATCTGTAACAGATAAGGTATGACTATTTAATTCTACTAAGAACGAATCTGTAACAGATAAGGTATGACTATTTAATTCTACTAAGAACGAATCTGTAACAGATAAAGTATGACTATTTAATTCTACTAAGAACGAATCTGTAACAGATAAGGTATGACTATTTAATTCTACTAAGAACGAATCTGTAACAGATAAGTTATGACTATTTAATTCTACTAAGAACGAATCTGTAACAGATAAGGTATGACTTTTTAATTCTACTAAGAACGAATCTGTAACAGATAAGGTATGACTATTTAATTCTACTAAGAACGAATCTGTTACAGATAAGGTATGACTATTTAATTCTACTAAGAACAAATCTGTAACAGATAAGGTATGACTATTTAATTCTACTAAGAACGAATCTGTAACAGATAAGGTATGACTATTTAATTCTACTAAGAACGAATCTGTAACAGATAAGGTATGACTATTTAATTCTACTAAGAACGAATCTGTAACAGATAAGATATGACTATTTAATTCTACTAAGAACGAATCTGTAACAGATAGGGTATGACTATTTAATTCTACTAAGAACGAATCTGTAACAGATAAGGTATGACTATTTAGTTCTACTAAAAACGAATCTGTAACAGATAAGGTATGACTATTTAATTCTACTAAGAACGAAACTGTAACAGATAAGGTATGACAATTTAATTCTACTAAGAACGAATCTGTAACAGATAAGTTATGACTATTTAATTCTACTAAGAACGAATCTGTAACAGATAAGGTATGACTTTTTAATTCTACTAAGAACGAATCTGTAACAGATAAGGTATGACTATTTAATTCTACTAAGAACGAATCTGTTACAGATAAGGTATGACTATTTAATTCTACTAAGAACAAATATGTAACAGATAAGGTATGACTATTTAATTCTACTAAGAACGAATCTGTAACAGATAGGGTATGACTATTTAATTCTACTAAGAACGAATCTGTAACAGATAAGGTATGACTATTTAATTCTACTAAGAACGAATCTGTAACAGATAAGGTATGACTATTTAATTCTACTAAGAACGAATCTGTAACAGATAAGGTATGACTATTTAATTCTACTAAGAACAAATCTGTAACAGATAAGGTATGACTATTTAATTCTACAAAGAATGAATCTGTAACAGATAAAGTATGACTATTTAATTCTACTAAGAATGAATCTGTAACAGATAAGGTACGACTATTTAATTCTACTAAGAACGAATCTGTAACAGATAAGGTATGACTATTTAATTCTACTAAGAACGAATCTGTAACAAATGAGGTATGACTATTTAATTCTACTAAGAACGAATCTGTTACAGATAAAGTATGACTATTTAATTCTATTTAGAACGAATCTGTAACAGATAAGGTATGACTATTTAATTCTACTAAGAACGAATCTGTAACAAATAAGGTATGACTATTTAATTCTACTAAGAAAGAATCTGTAACAGATAAGGTATGACTATTTAATTCTACTAAGAACGAATCTGTAACAGATAAGGTATGACTATTTAATTCTACTAAGAACGAATCTGTAACAGATAAGGTATGACTATTTAATTCTACTAAGAACGAATCTGTAACCGATAAGGTATGACTATTTAATTCTACTAAGAACGAATCTGTAACAGATAAGGTATGACTATTTAATTCTACAAAGAACGAATCTGTAACAGATAAGGTATGACTATTTAATTCTACTAAGAACGAATCTGTAATCGATAAGGTATGACTATTTAATTCTACTAAGAACGAATCTGTAACAGATAAGGTATGACTATTTAATTCTACTAAGAACGAATCTGTAACAAATAAGGTATGACTATTTAATTCTACTAAGAACGAATCTGTTACAGATAAAGTATGACTATTTAATTCTACTAAGAACGAATCTGTAACAGATAAGGTATGACTATTTAATTCTACTAAGAACGAATCTGTAACAAATAAGGTATGACTATTTAATTCTACTAAGAAAGAATCTGTAACAGATAAGGTATGACTATTTAATTCTACTAAGAACGAATCTGTAACAGATAAGGTATGACTATTTAATTCTACTAAGAACGAATCTGTAACAGATAAGGTATGACTATTTAATTCTACTAAGAACGAATCTGTAACCGATAAGGTATGACTATTTAATTCTACTAAGAACGAATCTGTAACAGATAAGGTATGACTATTTAATTCTACTAAGAACGAATCTGTAACAGATAGGGTATGACTATTTAATTCTACTAAAAACGAATCTGTAACAGATAAGGTATGACTATTTAATTCTACTAATAACGAATCTGTAACAGATAAGGTATGACTATTTAATTCTACTAAGAACGAATCTGTAACAGATAAGGTATGACTATTTAATTCTACAAAGAACGAATCTGTAACAGATAAGGTATGACTATTTAATTCTACTAAGAACGAATCTGTAACCGATAAGGTATGACTATTTAATTCTACTAAGAACGAATCTGTAACAGATAAGGTATGACTATTTAATTCTACTAAGAACAAATCTGTAACAGATAAGGTATGACTATTTAATTCTACTAAGAACGAATCTGTAACAGATAAGGTATGACTATTTAATTCTACTAAGAACGAATCTGTAACAGATAAGGTATGACTATTTAATTCTACTAAGAACGAATCTGTAACAGATAAGGTATGACTATTTAATTCTACTAAGAACGAATCTGTAACAGATAAGGTATGACTATTTAATTCTACTAAAAACGAATCTGTAACAGATAAGGTATGACTATTTAATTCTACTAAGAACAAATCTGTAACAGATAAGGTATGACTATTTAATTCTACTAAGAACGAATCTGTAACAGATAGGGTATGACTATTTAATTCTACTAAGAACGAATCTGTAACAGATAAGGTATGACTATTTAATTCTACTAAGAACGAATCTGTAACAGATAGGGTATGACTATTTAATTCTACTAAGAACGAATCTGTAACAGATAGGGTATGACTATTTAATTCTACTAAAAACGAATCTGTAACAGATAAGGTATGACTATTTAATTCTACTAAGAACGAATCTGTAACAGATAAGGTATGACTATTTAATTCTACTAAGAACGAATCTGTAACAGATAGGGTATGACTATTTAATTCTACTAAGAACGAATCTGTAACAGATAAGGTATGACTATTTAATTCTACTAAGAACGAATCTGAAACAGATAAGGTATGACTATTTAATTCTACTAAGAACGAATCTGTAACAGATAAGGTATGACTATTTAATTCTACTAAGAACAAATCTGTAACAGATAAGGTATGACTATTTAATTCTACAAAGAATGAATCTGTAACAGATAAAGTATGACTATTTAATTCTACTAAGAATGAATCTGTAACAGATAAGGTACGACTATTTAATTCTACAAAGAACGAATCTGTAACAGATAGGGTATGACTATTTAATTCTACTGAGAACGAATATGTAACAGATATGGTATGACTATTTAATTCTACTAAGAACGAATCTGTAACAGATAAGGTATGACTATTTAATTCTACTAAGAACGAATCTGTAACAGATAGGGTATGACTATTTAATTCTACTAAGAACGAATCTGTAACAGATAAGGTATGACTATTTAATTCTACTAAGAACGAATCTGTAACAGATAAGGTATGACTATTT
Organism: Ypsolopha sequella; assembly: GCA_934047225.1. Classification (NCBI taxonomy): domain Eukaryota; kingdom Metazoa; phylum Arthropoda; class Insecta; order Lepidoptera; family Ypsolophidae; genus Ypsolopha; species Ypsolopha sequella. Next base: position 18,094,355 of record OW204011.1, read on the forward strand.
AATTCTACTAAGAACGAATCTGTAACAGATAGGGTATGACTATTTAATTCTACTAAAAACGAATCTGTAACAGATAAGGTATGACTATTTAATTCTACTAATAACGAATCTGTAACAGATAAAGTATGACTATTTAATTCTACTAAGAACGAATCTGTAACAGATAGGGTATGACTATTTAATTCTACTAAGAACGAATCTGTAACAGATAAGGTATGACTATTTAATTCTACTAAGAACGAATCTGTAACAGATAAGGTATGACTATTTAATTCTACTAAGAACGAATCTGTAACAGATAAGGTATGACTATTTAATTCTACTAAGAACAAATCTGTAACAGATAAGGTATGACTATTTAATTCTACAAAGAATGAATCTGTAACAGATAAAGTATGACTATTTAATTCTACTAAGAATGAATCTGTAACAGATTAGGTACGACTATTGTTGGAGACAATCTTCAAGCCGGTGCGTGACGGGTACCGGCCGCCGTGCGGCTTTAGACTAATTTATAAGTGCGCGCGTTTAATTTATATTCATTCATTCATTCAATAATTCAATCAATCATTCTATCTGTCTTCATTCATTCAATCAGCCTTCATTCATTCAATCATTCATTTTTATGTTTAGTCATTCTCTTCTCTCTGCGATCTTGTACATACACGCACGCGACACTATTGTCCTTAAAATACAGCACCTAAAATTACACTCCGTTTATTTTACTCGAGCTATCCCGTCAGAACTCCCGTCCAGAACATCTAGGAACAGCGGGCACTGACACCCCAACATGGTCCTTCGATCTACGAGGAAAATTAGTTGTCGTCTTCAAGCGTGACGTCATCAAGGACTCGTCAAAGGAATCCCTGGAACACCTGTGGGACGCATTAACCCACCAAGGACATCCTAAGAAACACCTTCGAGTACGCCGCGTCAAGAAAAGAGTCGCCAAATATCAAAATCACGTATCTTCTTTGTCTTCATTGTGCCACTTCAAGCGTGACGTCATCAAAAAGCTTCACTGGAACACCTGTGGGAAGCATAAGCCCGCCAAGGATATCCTAAGAAACATCTTCGAGTGCGCCGTGTCAAGAAAAGAATCGTCTAATATCAAAATTACGTGTTTTCTTTGTCTTCGTTGTGCCACTTCAAGCGTGACGTCATCAAATAGCTTCACTGGAACACCTGTGGGAAGCATAAACCCGCCAAGGATATCCTAAGAAACACCTTCGAGTGCGCCGCGTCAAGAAAAGAGTCGTCGAATATGAAAATTACGTGTTTTTCTTTGTCTTCTTTGTGCCACTACTAGCGTGACGTCATCAATTTTTTTTATCTTCTACGTGCCATCACGTGTACCTGCACCAAAGTTCATCGTCATCCAGTATCCCAGAACACTTACCGAGTCTTTCGCCAGCGCAAGATCTGCAAAATTCGCCGAACGAGACGTCGGACTTGGAGACGTAGAACATTTTGGAGGGAACACGACAATTTTTGTGAGTCCGTTCCGATTATTCCTTATTCCTATCTTTAAAATCTCAATCCTTATTAGTATAGCTATCACCTATTTGCCTAAGCTTACATTTTTTCATGCCAAAGCTGTTTTATCGCAAAAATCATAAGCATAAGCGTTAGTATAAAGGCAAGCCTTTGTAAACGCCCAAACTATACAAATATTCATCAAACCGCATCTTTATCATTTTTTTGCATAGCCGTAATTAGCTGCTAACTCGATCGAGTACCTGTTCCGCTTGCACGGCAGTTGCCTTCGACCTGCAGTGACGCATTAGCTAACCATCAGAGCATACGCATATCGCTGCGCTGCTGAGATAATAATTAGGTACATTCCTTGAAAATAGTTATTTATTTTGATCTCCGTGTATATTAACGTGTGACCGTTACTTGTATACTTTTCCTTTACCACAATGAGTGAAGAAAAGATCAAGGAGCTTGTTAAAAAACGCGGTAGCTTAAAATCCAAGTTAACTACTTTTAAATCGTATCTAAACGTTATAAAATGCAGTGATAACTTGAGTGACACGCAAGTGAACGAATTAAAGCTACGTTTGGAAAAAGTTGAAGCCTTATATGTGCATTTTGACGCGTTACAGACCGAGATCGAGGTCCTGGCGGAAGACAGCGACGAGAGGTATGCGGAAAGAGATCAGTTCGAGTCACAATACTACAGCATCCTCGCCGAGGGCAGGACTTTGCTGAATAACTACACATCGAAACATTCCATAAATCAGGTGGGCTCTGTGTCGACTTTTTGTGATCACAATGTTACTGCAAATTGTAAACAAGAGTCAATTGATTTAGCAAACATAAATTTAGCTTCTTTTTCGGGATCGAATCAAGACTGGCTCGAATACAAAAATACATTCTTTTCCATTATACACAAAAGTGATCTTGACGACATAAGCAAGTTTCACTATTTGAAACGTTCCCTTAAGGGCTGTGCCGCGGAAGTTATAAGTAATTTAGATTTTACAAGTGCAAATTACAGGGAAGCGTGGAGTTTGTTGTGTGACAGGTTTGATAATTCGCGTGTATTAGTCAATAACCACGTTCAAGCAATTTTTAACATAGATAAAATACATAAAGAGTCTAGCCACGCCATCCACCATGTGATTGACACTACCAACAAACATCTTCGCGCTCTTTCTACTTTAGGGCAGCCAATTACACACTGGGATACACTTATTATTCAAATTATGTCTAATAAATTAGACGATGTTACAATTAGCAAATGGGAAGAAGAAAGAAATAAAGCTACAACCCCTCCCACTTTAAAGGAATTTAAAGATTTTCTTGCTGCTAGGGCAAGAGTTTTAAAGTCGTGCGAGCAGTCAAAGGGCAGTAACAAATCGTATGACATTCCAAAACAACATTTTCAACCTAATATGCAAAATAAAATTGCATGTCCCATGTGCAGCGATAAACACTTTCTTTTCACGTGTCCATCTTTTCGAAATCTTAGCGTTGAATCACGTATTCGAAAGGCCAATCAAGCCAACGTTTGCTTAAACTGCCTTCGGCCTGGACATTCAAATAATCGCTGCAAATTATCTCATTGCAAGTATTGTAAGCAAAAACATAATACTCTTTTGCACTTCGATAAAAACACAAATACAGAGAGGGAAAGCAACATTGCCCTTTCCACAAATACAAACATATCCACCTCAGACGATAAACACTCTGCTGTTCTCTTATCCACAGCTATGGTGAAGGTTGCGGATCATAAAGGCAGACTGCATGCCGCCAGGCTAATCCTGGACAATGGCTCCACTGCAAATTTCGTGACACAGCGCCTCTGCGGGAGACTGGGTTTGGTGAGACGAAACACGAGTTCCACTGTGACAGGTATCGACAGTCAGTGTTCTAGTACCAATCAGTCTTGTGACCTTACTATCGTATCATCTAACGGTGACTTCAAGGTGAGCATCAGCTGTTACATTCTTGCTGAGATTACACAAGCGTTACCTACGACTTACATCGATCTACAAAAAATCCCTATCCCAGCTGGGTTATGCTTAGCGGACCCCTCATTTAACATACCTTCATCAGTAGACATCTTAGTCGGAGCAGAGATATTTTGGAGCGTCCTAGGATCGTCTTCTATAAATCTAGGAAAAAATCTACCAAAATTACATGAATCCAAGTTTGGCTGGTTGGTGACAGGGTCCATGCCTCAGTTAAAACCTAATACTAATACCATCTGTCATTTCGTTCAAAACACTACCGACGTACCAGATTTGTCTCGATTCTGGGAACTTGATGCAGTGTCACCTCTTCATAGCCTGTCAAAGGAGGAACGAACTTGTGAGGATAGCTTTAAAGCCAATACAATTCGTGATAAAGATGGTCGTTTCATAGTGACAATGCCTTTAAAGGAGTCCCCTGAAATATTAGGTGATTCTTACCAAATGGCAAAATTACGTTTCCTATCTTTAGAACGTCGTTTCGAACGCGATCCTGCCTTCAAAAAGAGCTATACAGACTTCATTGAAGAAGTACCTCTTTCGATTAAAAAGCTTTGGATTTCATTTTCCGAAACTTTAAGCAAACTCAACACTATTCATATTCCACGTTGGGTACTCTTAGATAAACCATTATCTTTAGAATTACATACTTTCGTAGATTCTTCAAATTTAGCGTACGCTGGTGTGGTCTACGTAAGGTGTGTAAGCACGGATGGGACGGTTGGTGTTCGCCTTTTAGTTTCTAAGAATAAGGTAGTGCCGATCAAACCCATCACGATCCCTCGTCTTGAGTTATGCGGGGCGCTCCTGGGCACAAGACTCTATAAAAAGGTAGTTAATGCATTGACAATAAAATTTGACCATTGCTATTTTTGGTGCGACTCTACTATCGTTTTAGGGTGGTTGTCTTATTCACAAAACCAACTTAAACAATTTGTACGTAATAGAGTAAACGAGATACAGGAGAGTACCAGTGGTCACAAGTGGAACTACGTGCCGTCGAAAGAAAACCCGGCAGACCTAGTTTCTCGTGGGGTGAGTGCCGATGAAATCGGCAAGTCCTCGCTTTGGTGGTTCGGTCCTTCGTTCCTACAGCAACCAACCGAATTCTGGCCAAAAATGCCAAATAATAACTCTCTGAATGATAAATCTCTCCCAGAAATTGTTCTTGCTACTACCAGTTGTCAAAACAACTTACTAGAGCTCATACATAAAATATCAGTTTTTTCATTTCTTGTCAGAACCTTTGCAATAATATTGCGCTTTATTGGTATCTGTCGTAGACAAACCATTAAAGGTCCTATTTCTGTTTCAGAGTTACAATCTGCACAGATAGTTGTCATGCGTTTAGCACAAAAAGAAATGTTCCCCTTAGAGTACTCTCTACTCGAATCTGGTAAACCATTACCCAGCAAAAATAGACTTCTTGCATTCTCCCCATTTATGGATGAAAATAAAGTAATCCGTGTAGGGGGGCGACTCAATAATTCATACTATAGCTATGATGTAAAGCACCCAATAATGCTTTGTGCAAAACATCACGTCACTAAACTTATTTTCATATTGCACCATAAAAGGCTCTTTCACGCAGGCCCTCAATTGCTTTTAGCTAATATCAGACAAACTTACTGGCCATTAGGTGGTAGAAACTTATCTAAAAATACTGTCAAATCGTGTGTCCGATGCTGTAGGTTCAAGGCAACGCCAATTCAACCGATCATGGGTAATTTACCGAATCCTCGAGTACACTTAGAGTTCCCGTTCCTTGACTCTTCAGTCGACTACGCCGGGCCAGTCTTGATAGCCGATAGAAAAGGTCGTGGTGCTAAATTAACCAAATCTTATATTGCTATTTTTGTTTGCCTTGCAGTTAAAGCGGTTCACATAGAACTCGTCACAGACCTCACCAAGGAAGCTTTTCTTGCTGCTCTCTACCGCTTCATATCTCGTCGCGGGAAGCCACAAAATATTTTCTGCGATAGAGGAACGTCTTTTGTTGGAGCTTCTAACGAGCTCCAAAGACTTATGGAAGACTCTTCTTCCGAAATAGCCTCTTCTTTGGTCAATGAAGGGATTAAATTTAACCTTTTGACATCATTTACACCTCATATGGGTGGATTATGGGAACGAGCTGTTAGATCTGTCAAGCATCACTTGAGGCGCATACTTTCATTAGCCCATTTGACGTACGAAGAACTGTCTACTTGTTTAGCGCAAATAGAAGCTATACTAAATTCCAGACCTCTCACTCCGTTATCTTCAGACCCATCCGACTTCACAGCCCTTACCCCCTCTCACTTTCTTATAGGACGATCATTAATGTCTGTTCCTCATCCACAGATCACTGACGTGAATATCAGTCCCCTGCAAAGGTTCGAGAGGGTAGAAAAACTCCGACAACACTTCTGGAACCGATTTTATAATGAGTATATCTCTCTACTTCAGAGAAAGGCGAAATGGCATCGCTCTACAGGAGACCAGCTGAAGGAAGGGATGTTATGTCTAATTCGAGATCGGAACCAGCCCCCACTTCTTTGGCCTCTCGGAAGAATTGTTGGTATTCATCCGGGATCTGATGGCATCACCAGAATAGTAGACATATCTACAAAAAAGGGTGTCATACAAAGGGCATTCAACAACATCTGCCCCCTCCCAACTTTTTGAACTTAACACTTCAACCCTGGGAGCTTGTTGGAGACAATCTTCAAGCCGGTGCGTGACGGGTACCGGCCGCCGTGCGGCTTTAGACTAATTTATAAGTGCGCGCGTTTAATTTATATTCATTCATTCATTCAATAATTCAATCAATCATTCTATCTGTCTTCATTCATTCAATCAGCCTTCATTCATTCAATCATTCATTTTTATGTTTAGTCATTCTCTTCTCTCTGCGATCTTGTACATACACGCACGCGACACTATTGTCCTTAAAATACAGCACCTAAAATTACACTCCGTTTATTTTACTCGAGCTATCCCGTCAGAACTCCCGTCCAGAACATCTAGGAACAGCGGGCACTGACACCCCAACAACTATTTAATTCTACAAAGAACGAATCTGTAACAGATAGGGTATGACTATTTAATTTTACTGAGAACGAATATGTTACAGATATGGTATGACTATTTAATTCTACTAAGAACGAATCTGTTACAGATAAGGTATGACTATTTAATTCTACTAAGAACAAATCTGTAACAGATAAGGTATGACTATTTAATTCTACTAAGAACGAATTTGTAACAGATAAGGTATGACTTTTTAATTCTACTTAGAACGAATCTGTAACAGATAAGGTATGACTATTTAATTCTACTAAGAACGAATCTGTAACAGATAAGGTATGACTATTTAATTCTACTAAGAACGAATCTGTTACAGATAAGGTATGACTATTTAATTCTACTAAGAACGAATCTGTAACAGATAAGGTATGACTATTTAATTCTACTAAGAACGAATCTGTGACAGATAAGGTATGACTATTTAATTCTACTAAGAACGAATCTGTAACAGACAAGGTATGACTATTTAATTATACAAAGAACGAATCTGTAACAGATAAGGTATGACTTTTTAATTCTACTAAGAACGAATATGTTACAGATATGGTATGACTATTTAATTCTACTAAGAACGAATCTGTTACAGATAAGGCATGACTATTTAATTTCACTAAGAACAAATCTGTAACAGATAAGGTATGACTATTTAATTCTACTAAGAACGAATCTGTAACAGATAAGGTATGACTATTTAATTCTACTAAGAACGAATCTGTAACAGATAAGGTATGACTATTTAATTCTACTAAGAACGAATTTGTAACAGATAAGGTATGACTATTTAATTCTACTAAGAACGAATCTGTAACAGATAAGGTATGACTATTTAATTCTACTAAGAACAAATCTGTAACAGATAAGGTATGACTATTTAATTCTACAAAGAATGAATCTGTAACAGATAAAGTATGACTATTTAATTCTACTAAGAATGTATCTGTAACAGATAAGGTACGACTATTTAATTCTACAAAGAACGAATCTGTAACAGATAGGGTATGACTATTTAATTCTACTGAGAACGAATATGTTACAGATATGGTATGACTATTTAATTCTACTAAGAACGAATCTGTAACAGATAAGGTATGACTATTTAATTCTACTAAGAACGAATCTGTAACAGATAGGGTATGACTATTTAATTCTACTAAGAACGAATCTGTAACAGATAAGGTATGACTATTTAATTCTACTAAGAACGAATCTGTAACAGATAAGGTATGACTATTTAATTCTACTAAGAACGAATCTGTAACAGATAAGGTATGACTATTTAATTCTACTAAGAACGAATCTGTAACAGATAAGGTATGACTATTTAATTCTACTAAGAACGAATCTGTAACAGATAAGGTATGACTATTTAATTCTACTAAGAACGAATCTGTAACCGATAAGGTATGACTATTTAATTCTACTAAGAACGAATCTGTAACAGATAAGGTATGACTATTTAATTCTACTAAGAACGAATCTGTAACAGATAAGGTATGACTATTTAATTCTACTAAGACCGAAACTGTAACAGATAAGGTATGACTATTTAATTCTACTAAGAACGAATCTGTAACAGATAAGGTATGACTATTTAATTCTACTAAGAACGAATCTGTAACAGATAAGGTATGACTATTTAATTTTACTAAGAAAGAATCTGTAACAGATAAGGTATGACTATTTAATTCTACTAAAAACGAATCTGTAACAGATAAGGTATGACTATTTAATTCTACAAAGAACGAATCTGTAACAGATAAGGTATGACTATTTAATTCTACTAAGAACGAATCTGTAACAGATAAGGTATGATTATTTAATTATACTAAGAACGAATCTGTAACAGATAAGGTATGACTATTTAATTCTACTAAGAACGAATATGTTACAGATAAGGTATGACTATTTAATTCTACTAAGAACGAATCTGTAACAGATAAGGTATGACTATTTAATTATACTAAGAACGAATCTGTAACAGATAAGGTATGACTATTTAATAATACTAAGAACGAATCTGTAACAGATAAGGTATGACTATTTAATTCTACTAAGAACGAATCTGTAACAGATAAGGTATGACTATTTAATTATACTAAGAACGAATCTGTAACAGATGAGGTATGACTATTTAATTATACTAAGAACGAATCTGTAACAGATAAGGTATGACTATTTAATTCTACTAAGAACGAATCTGTAACAGATAAGGTATGACTATTTAATTATACTAAGAACGAATCTGTAACAGATAAGGTATGACTATTTAATTATACTAAGAACGAATCTGTAACAGATAAGGTATGACTATTTAATTCTACTAAGAACGAATCTGTAACAGATAAGGTATGACTATTTAATTCTACTAAGAACGAATCTGTAACAGATAAGGTATGACTATTTAATTCTACTAAGAACGAATCTGTAACAGATAAGGTATGACTATTTAATTCTACTAAGAACGAATCTGTAACAGATAAGGTATGACTATTTAATTCTACTAAGAACGAATCTGTAACAGATAAGGTATGACTATTTAATTCTACTAAGATCGAATCTGTAACAGATAAGGTATGACTATTTAATTCTACTAACAACGAATCTGTGACAGATAAGGTATGACTATTTAATTCTACTAAGAACGAATCTGTAACAGATAAGGTATGACTATTTAATTCTACTAAGAACAAATCTGTAACAGATAAGGTATGACTATTTAATTCTACTAAGAACGAATCTGTAACAGATAAAGTATGACTATTTAATTCTACTAAGAACGAATCTGTAACAGATAAGGTATGACTATTTAATTCTACTAAGAACGAATCTGTAACAGATAAGGTATGACTATTTAATTCTACTAAGAACGAATCTGTAACAGATAAGGTATGACTATTTAATTCTACAAAGAACGAATCTGTAACAGATAAGGTATGACTATTTAATTCTACTAAGAACGAATATGTTACAGATAAGGTATGACTATTTAATTCTACTAAGAACGAATCTGTAACAGATAAGGTATGACTATTTAATTCTACTAAGAACGAATCTGTAACAGATAAGGTATGACTTTTTAATTCTACTAAGAACGAATCTGTAACAGATAAGGTATGACTATTTAATTCTACTAAGAACGAATCTGTAACAGATAAAGTATGACTATTTAATTCTACTAAGAACGAATCTGTAACAGATAAGGTATGACTATTTAATTCTACTAAGAACGAATCTGTAACAGATAAGTTATGACTATTTAATTCTACTAAGAACGAATCTGTAACAGATAAGGTATGACTTTTTAATTCTACTAAGAACGAATCTGTAACAGATAAGGTATGACTATTTAATTCTACTAAGAACGAATCTGTTACAGATAAGGTATGACTATTTAATTCTACTAAGAACAAATCTGTAACAGATAAGGTATGACTATTTAATTCTACTAAGAACGAATCTGTAACAGATAAGGTATGACTATTTAATTCTACTAAGAACGAATCTGTAACAGATAAGGTATGACTATTTAATTCTACTAAGAACGAATCTGTAACAGATAAGATATGACTATTTAATTCTACTAAGAACGAATCTGTAACAGATAGGGTATGACTATTTAATTCTACTAAGAACGAATCTGTAACAGATAAGGTATGACTATTTAGTTCTACTAAAAACGAATCTGTAACAGATAAGGTATGACTATTTAATTCTACTAAGAACGAAACTGTAACAGATAAGGTATGACAATTTAATTCTACTAAGAACGAATCTGTAACAGATAAGTTATGACTATTTAATTCTACTAAGAACGAATCTGTAACAGATAAGGTATGACTATTTAATTCTACTAAGAACGAATCTGTTACAGATAAGGTATGACTATTTAATTCTACTAAGAACAAATCTGTAACAGATAAGGTATGACTATTTAATTCTACTAAGAACGAATCTGTAACAGATAAGGTATGACTATTTAATTCTACTAAGAACGAATCTGTAACAGATAAGGTATGACTATTTAATTCTACTAAGAACGAATCTGTAACAGATAAGATATGACTATTTAATTCTACTAAGAACGAATCTGTAACAGATAGGGTATGACTATTTAATTCTACTAAGAACGAATCTGTAACAGATAAGGTACGACTATTTAATTCTACTAAGAACGAATCTGTAACAGATAAGGTATGACTATTTAATTCTACTAAGAACGAATCTGTAACAGATAAGGTATGACTATTTAATTCTACTAAGAACGAATCTGTTACAGATAAAGTATGACTATTTAATTCTACTAAGAACGAATCTGTAACAGATAAGGTATGACTATTTAATTCTACTAAGAACGAATCTGTAACAAATAAGGTATGAATATTTAATTCTACTAAGAAAGAATCTGTAACAGATAAGGTATGACTATTTAATTCTACTAAGAACGAATCTGTAACAGATAAGGTATGACTATTTAATTCTACTAAGAACGAATCTGTAACAGATAAGGTATGACTATTTAATTCTACTAAGAACGAATCTGTAACCGATAAGGTATGACTATTTAATTCTACTAAGAACGAATCTGTAACAGATAAGGTATGACTATTTAATTCTACTAAGAACGAATCTGTAACAGATAGGGTATGACTATTTAATTCTACTAAGAACGAATCTGTAACAGATAAGGTATGACTATTTAATTCTACTTAGAACGAATCTGTAACAGATAAGGTATGACTATTTAATTCTACTAAGAACGAATCTGTAACAGATAAGGTATGACTATTTTATTCTACTAAGAACAAATCTGTAACAGATAAGGTATGACTATTTAATTCTACAAAGAATGAATCTGTAACAGATAAAGTATGACTATTTAATTCTACTAAGAATGAATCTGTAACAGATAAGGTACGACTATTTAATTCTACTAAGAACGAATCTGTAACAGATAAGGTATGACTATTTAATTCTACTAAGAACGAATCTGTAACAGATAAGGTATGACTATTTAATTCTACTAAGAACAAATCTGTAACAGATAAGGTATGACTATTTAATTCTACAAAGAATGAATCTGTAACAGATAAAGTATGACTATTTAATTCTACTAAGAACGAATCTGTAACAGATAAGGTATGACTATTTAATTCTACTAAGAACGAATCTGTAACAGATAAGGTATGACTATTTAATTCTACTAAGAACAAATCTGTAACAGATAAGGTATGACTATTTAATTCTACTAAGAAAGAATCTGTAACAGATAAGGTATGACTATTTAATTCTACTAAGAACGAATCTGTAACAGATAAGGTATGACTATTTAATTCTACTAAGAACGAATCTGTAACAGATAAGGTATGACTATTTAATTCTACTAAGAACGAATCTGTAACCGATAAGGTATGACTATTTAATTCTACTAAGAACGAATCTGTAACAGATAAGGTATGACTATTTAATTCTACTAAGAACGAATCTGTTACAGATAAGGTATGACTATTTAATTCTACTAAGAACGAATCTGTTACAGATAAGGTATGACTATTTAATTCTACTAAGAACAAATCTGTAACAGATAAGGTATGACTATTTAATTCTACAAAGAACGAATCTGTAACAGATAAGGTATGACTATTTAATTCTACTAAGAACGAATCTGTTACAGATAAGGTATGACTATTTAATTCTACTAAAAACGAATCTGTTACAGATAAGGTATGACTATTTAATTCTACTAAGAACGATAGTAGTAATGTAGTGAATCTGTTACAAAGTGTGTTACAGGAAATTTTCCAATACCTGTTATAATTGATGGTATTTGTAATGTTAATTATTTACATAATTTTGTCCCTATTGACACGGTTAGTACAAGTACTAACAAAATTGTGAAAAATTTTTTTTAGAATTGAAGACAACGGGAGGGCTGCCTGTATTAAAGGTGGTACATCAAAATATACAAGGCGGCTTTCTCGGCAAAATACTTTCAATCGAGTTGTTCTTACAGGAATCAAAAACAGATATTTTGTGTATAACCGAACACCATCTACATGAACATAATATGCAGTTTAATGTGAATAATTTTAGTGTTCTTAGCTGCTACAATAGATTAAAAATACAAAAAGGTGGATCCATGATTCTTGTAAAAAATAATATAAAAGCAAAGGAAAGAAAAGACATAGTAAAACTTTCTGTAGAACATCAAATTGAATTAGCTTGCATAGAAATGAGTACATATATTATTCTCTGTGTTTACCGACCCTCAGGACAAGATTACAACATTTTTGAAAAAGCTATGGAAGAGGTTTTAAAATTATTATTTGATTCCAAGAAAAAAGTTATTATATGTGGAGATTTTAACGTAGATTTACTAGAAAAATCGATTATGCGCTCAAAATTAATACATTTATTCAAATCATTTAATTTGTCTAATGTGTTCTTAGAACCTACTCGAATTACTCGGGATACTGCGTCATGCCTCGACAATATATTCTGTGATTGCGAATATTCAGACAATAAAGTAATCAACCGCTTGCATTCCGATCACAGTGGCCAAACTATAACCATTAAACAAAGCGTAAATCAATTGCCCAAAAAAGCTTTTTGCAGGCCTATTACAACTCACAAAGTAGATTGTTTCAAAGCAAACCTAGAAGTTAAATTAGCACATTTTAATCTTCTCCAAGACGATCCAAACACTCTCTTTACAGACCTTTTCAACATAGTCTCCAAAGAGTTCGAAAATACGTTTAAGATGCAAAAACTTTCTAACAAAAGTAAAATCACCTTCAGTGACTGGGCGACTCCAGGTATTTACAAAAGCAGAAATCATTTATACGAATTATACGACAAAAATTCCTACAATAATAATGTTAAATTTACTGAATTCATGAAAAATTACTCACGCATCTTTAAATTGGTGTGTTTAAAAGCAAAAAGTATCTACTTGAATAAAAAACTTAAAAGGTCCGATAACAAAGTAAAAACAGTATGGAACATCATAAATACTGAAACTGGGAAAAGTAACAAACGTGATAACGAACTTAAGTTAAGTATTAACAATGAAGTCGTTACGGGAGATAAAGAGGTTGCGAATGCCTTTGAACAATTCTTTACTGAAATTCCTTCCTTAACAACTAAAGATTTAAATTCAAGCCCTGGGCTTGCGCAGGATCTTTTAATAGATATCGTACCGCAGTGTCTTTCTATATTTGCTTTTAAACATATTAATTCATTAACTGTAATTAAAGCATTTAAATCGCTTAACTTGAAAAAAACCGAGGACTTATGGGGCCTATCTGTGAAAGTTATAAGTTCTGTTATTGATATAATAGCTCCTTATTTGGCATTAATTTTTAATAAATGTGTAGATGATGGTGTCTTTCCTGACTTAATGAAGTTTAGTAAATTGATCCCCCTTTTTAAATCAGGCGACAACGGTGACCCATCAAACTATAGACCTGTGTCAGTTTTACCGGTTTTGAGTAAGGTTTTTGAAAAAATAGTTTTTAATCAATTGTTATTTCATTTTAATTTAAATAAGTTGCTTCACTGTGAACAATATGGATTCACTAGAGGGAGGTCAACCACAGATGCAGGAGTTGCTTTAGTTAAGCACATTTTTGATGCTCGGGAAGAAAAGCAGGATGCATTTGGTGTATTTTGTGACCTCTCGAAAGCCTTCGATTGCGTTAATCATGAAACACTCTTATGTAAATTAGATCACTACGGAGTGAGGGGCAAATCTTTGGCGTTAATGAAGTCGTATCTTAGTGATCGTATTCAAAAGGTAGACATTAATGTGGTAAAATCATGTGGAGCATTAGTTAAAATGGGTGTCCCGCAGGGTTCCATATTGGGGCCCTTGCTGTTTTTAATTTACATAAATGACCTTCCCTATTTAATTAAAGACTTAACTAAGATAGTACTATTCGCAGACGACACGTCACTTATTTTTAAAGTTAATAGACGTAAAGATATCCTTGACGACGCGAATACAACTTTATCACTGGTGCTTGATTGGTTTACTGTAAATAATTTAGTTTTAAACGCAAAAAAGACGAAATGTATAAAATTCACGTTACCAAATGTCATTCAAGTGGATTGTAATTTGTTTTTGCAGGGGTCCAAGCTGGAGTTAGTTAACGAAACTAAGTTTTTGGGCATTACGGTAGACTCTCGTCTTCAGTGGGGTCCCCACATAGAAGCCCTATGTGGTAGACTTAGTTCGGCCGCATACGCTGTTAGACGCATAAGGCAAATTACTGATGTAGATACTGCTAGACTAGTCTATTTTAGTTACTTTCGCAGCATTTTGTCATACGGGATGCTGTTATGGGGTAGAGACGTAGTCTTTGTTTTGCAGAAGAGAGCAATTCGGGCTATTTATAATATGAAGCACCGGGATTCATTAAGAGAAAAGTTCAAAGAAATTAATATATTAACTGTTCCTTGTGAATATATTTACCAAGTCCTTAGATATGTCAGAAAAAATGTTGAGTCTCTCCCAATGCTTGGTGAGCAACATTGTAAGGAAACCAGAAATAAGTATAAACTGGCTTTTCCAAAAATCAGACTCGCCAAAGTGAGTACCTCTTTCGTAGGACATGGTATAAGATTTTACAATAAACTTCCAAAGGAGGTCCTTACTTTGTCAGAGAATAAGTTTAAACAGTACATTAAGCAGGGCCTACTAAAAAAGGCATATTATAAAATAAATGAATATTTGGATGATGGTGAAGCATGGTGTTATAGTGATACTGATTTTAATGATAGTAGATAATAATTTAATTAATTAATATAATTTCCTAACTATTGATTCCTCTTAAGAGTTAACATTAATTAATTACAGACTGTAAAAGGAAATAGACTATATGAGACAGGTAGGCAAAGATATATATGTTTTTCTTTTTTCATTAACCTGAATTCCTGCTGTCTTGTATTTTCTTATCCCTTGGTTAAAGTAGATATAAGTAATTTGATGTATAGTATAGGTTTATGTTAAAAAAAAAGACATGATCTTGCCAAGTTTCTTGCCCGTTCTTCTTAGCAAGACTAATCGAATGGGCGGAGGTAGGCATGTATTTATATATGTAACCTATTACTATGTAGTATATAGGATGGGATTTGGTCGGCTGCCTGGATTCGTGCTAGGGGCTCGGTTGGTGATCATTGAACCTGTTCCTGGTCCCTGGCCGGGTCTCCGGTATGGGTCCGGGCGGTTGATTGGATTTCACCTTGTATAATAATATTTTACCTATAATTTTAATCGTATATATATTGCTACATAAATTAAAAAAACATTTAATCTAAGTAGTTCATGTACATTTATTATTTTATTACATATATTTTTATAAGATTAAAATTTGACTTGTGAAACGTGTATTATATATACCTACTTTGCAAAATAAACTTTTTGAATTTTGAATTTTGAAACGAATCTGTAACAGATAAGGTATGGCTATTTAATTCTTCTAAGAACGAATCTGTTACAGATAAGATATGACTATTTAATTCTTCTAAGAACGAATCTGTAACAGATAAGGTATGACTATTTAATTCTACTAAGAACGAATCTGTAACAGATAAGTTATGACTATTTAATTCTACTAAGAACGAATCTGTAACAGATAAGGTATGACTATTTAATTCTACTAAGAACGAATCTGTAACAGATAAGTTATGACTATTTAATTCTACTAAGAACGAATCTGTAACAGATAAGGTATGACTATTTAATTCTACTTATAACGAATCTGTGACAGATAAGGTATGACTATTTAATTCTACTAAGAACGAATCTGTAACAGATAAGTTATGACTATTTAATTCTACTAAGAACGAATCTGTAACAGATAAGGTATGACTATTTAATTCTACTTATAACGAATCTGTGACAGATAAGGTATGACTATTTAATTCTACTAAGAACGAATCTGTAACAGATAAGTTATGACTATTTAATTCTACTAAGAACGAATCTGTAACAGATAAGGTATGACTATTTAATTCTACTAAGAACGAATCTGTAACAGATAAGGTATGACTATTTAATTCTACTAAGAACGAATCTGTAACAGATAAGTTATGACTATTTAATTCTACTAAGAACGAATCTGTAACAGATAAGTTATGACTATTTAATTCTACTAAGAACGAATCTGTAACAGATAAGTTATGACTATTTAATTCTACTAAGAACGAATCTGTAACAGATAAGTTATGACTATTTAATTCTACTAAGAACGAATCTGCAACAGATAAGGTATGACTATTTAATTCTACTAAGAACGAATCTGTAACAGATAAGGTATGACTATTTAATTCTACTAAGAAACGGGTCATTACGTATGGGACTCTAAAAGAGATTTTTTCGAGAAGTGAGGGGGAGTCGATCGTACTATTGACAATTTTGTACAAGAAAAGAGCGTCATATTCGAAGGTATATTGTGATATTTAAATGAGGATTGGTAGTCAAAATTGTACAGCAAAGGGTGCGGTTCACACTAAGATGTGCGCCGGTTGTACAGCACAGGGTGCGGTTCACACTAAGATGTGCGCCGGTTGTCGGATCTCTTCTCGCGACGATGGTGAAGGATGATTCTCACTTCTCGTTTCTCAGCCAGATAGGAAATAAAATAAGTACCTACATCGACTTAATATCCAAGCTGCCGCCCCGCCACACCGTAATATTCAGCGCTTTTGTCTAACGCTACTCTAACAGAGTTTCTACTCAATTAAAATTCTCGTATAGTCGCGTTCGATAGCTCTGCGATTCATATTTGTAAGAATATTCTTCATCTAGCCAATATCATAGAAGTGCGATCGTTTTTTACGAGAGAGAGAGAGAGAGATGCCCTTATACAACTTTGTCCTTATCGTAGCATTCACATGTCCTTATAAGGTAATATCCAAGGACCTACGCCATAATCTACGTTCCTACTCTAACCGTATGTTAACAACAAGGATAGGTAGGTTCGCGGACATTTCTGTACTTTTTCCACAAACCTAGGATTTACTACCTGATACTAGACTCTATTACAATAGCGTTAAGCATTCACTTTACTCTATGTGGACTGTACTAAGTTATATAATGCTATTGGTTATAGATACCTACATCTGCTTATGTTTACTGACTTATTCTTTATATACTCTAAACTAGACTGTTTCTACGATTTATATTCTTATTACGTGTAACTAACAAAATACCTATTCCTTATTGTCAGATGGCTGTTTTCTAGGCTAGTTAGCTATCTATCTATCCTCCTACTTGGCAGCCACCTGAATAAAGTAAACGAAAAGGGTGAGAACGTTTATTTCCTGGAGTTTTAATCTACCTACTTAAGGTACCGACTTAATATTGTACTAAGCTACTTAAATATTTACATGTCACTTAAGGGAATCATTGAGTTAGCGGCCGCGGCCGCGATAGGTACAGATCGTTCACAGTTATTTTACCTCTAGGCTGATCGAAAATGTTTCTTAAGTATTGGACATAGAATAGCTGTCAGAGGTAAAATAACTGTGAACAGTCTGTATTTGAAAAAAAATATAGCCGTCTTATTTCCGCTGCGCGGCGCACTTGCAAGCGAGTCGCCCCGCGCACTTCCCGCAACCTTATTCTGTGAGGCGTCCGTATTCTGGTAATGTAAAGAGGTGCGATTGTGTAAGGTTGGTCATAGATGATAAATCTATACCATTGTCATTGATCGTCTAGGCAAATTCGAATTGTGTAAAATTGTCCATAAAATGAAGACCGAAAAGTGACCGAAGGTTTAAAAATGACCGATGGTTTAAAAAATGCGAAATGAAATTGCGTTTTATTGTGTACTACCTACGTGAAATAAAATTTGATCATTTATTTACTTTAAAATTATGTCAAACACAAAAATAATAGATCTTTTTGATTACATTTTTTAAATCCACCACAAAAATTTATTTTTATAATTTAAAACATAGAATTCAATCGAAAATGATCTCCATACAACTTGTATAACCAAACGCAACAATTGAAGGAAAACCGAGTTTCAGCTGCTCGACCCCAGGTGGTGGCATAAGTTTACTACTACTCAACAGTAGATGGGGTTGAAGAGCTTGACACGGGATTACTTTTTTTACTAGATGTGATGTCTGACAGAGACAGCGCTATATCTTATGGTATTATTTGTCTTCGTCCGAGTTTTGTAGTTATAATAACGCGTCATAGTTTCGAATAAATTCACGTGGCAAGTCAACTGCAACTGCAAGATATTTTTGAATCGGTCGGTGTTTTATTTTATAGTAAGTATGTTTATTTATTATATTAGTATGACGAGATAGCAACCCAACCAAAATACAAAAACCGGCCAAGTGCGAGTCGGACTCGCGCACGAAGGGTTCCGTACCATTATATATAAAAACGGCAAAAAAACATGTCTGTTGTATGGGAGCCCCCTTAAATATTTATTTTATTCTGTTTTTTAGTATTTGTTGTTATAGCGGCAACAGAAATACATCATCTGTGAAAATTTCAACTGTCTTACTATCACGGTTCATGAGATACAGCCTGTTGACAGACGGACAGACAGACGGACAGCGGAGTCTAAGTAATAGGGTCCCTTTGGGTACGGAACCCTAAAAAGTAAGAAAAGATATTTTATTCTGTGACCGAGCTGCCCTAAACCTTTTCATAATAATATATCTTTCCTACAAAGATATAACCCCAAACTGTGTTCATATAAAAAACAATTCTTATTTCAGTGCCAAAGCCAAGGGTTTTCACTAAAAAGCACCACAATTTTAATTAATTGAACATCATTTATTGATTTTAATGGTAGAATAAAAATTGTTTTACCTAATTTTATTCCAAAATAATCAAAAACACTTACTGTTAAACGATTGTCATAGACCACAAGTCGCCGCAATCATTTGACATTAGCGATGAACTAAAAAAATCTTAGACAATTCGAATTATCTGTCAAATCTTAACAAATCATGAATGATCATTGTCTAAAATAACGATACAAATCGTAAAGCATCTATGAATACCATAGTCAATTCGAATTGGCCGTTTGACAAGTGAAATTATAAGTTTTAAGCTATCAAATGAATACGATTTCATTACTATTTTCTTATACAATCGCACCTCTGATTTTCATGTTTAGTTTATGAGTTTAGCGAAAGGATCACAAATTAGAGTAAAATAACACATGTTATATACGTAAATAAATCCAAAATTTGGGTTGATTGGTTGTTTAGTAAGACTAACGGAACGGGCAAAGTTAGGCAGATATTTAATTTTATTTTTAGCGTATTTGGATATTTATTTGTAGCTTTTCTGGACTGGAAGGATGGGTTTTTTGTGCGAAACGTCCTGACAAAATCAATATGTTGTCCTGCTGGCAGTATGTATTTTGTATGAAAAATTGACTTGTCCTTCTGGCAGTGCAATGACCTTGACCCTGAATAACACAACGTTATATTGTCCACTCAGTATGACATTTATATTTTCTTTGTCAGGATGGTCGTTACTGACACTCCAATTTCTTTGAAAGCTAAAAAACAAACAAATTATCCTAAATAATCATTAAAGCCTCTAACGTAGTTCTGTTATCAAGCATTGATTTATATTTAACTGAATGAAGATTCAGCAGCTAGGTACTTAGTTACTCCCTCATTACCCTTTCTTGATTTAAATTATCTTGTCCTCTCAGTAGGACATATATATTTTCTTTGTCAGAATGGTCATTCATTACTGACACCCAAATTTCTATTAAAGCTATAATATTTTAATAATATACATATAAAATATTAATATAAAACTTAACAATTTGTATTTCTTTTACCTCGAATTCATATACTATTTTATCATTGACATAAAGATCATATTTTATGCTCTGTGCCCACTTGAGACCGAGAAGTCGTCGACCTTTAAACTCGCTTAGCTTTACCAGAACCGTAGTACTTTATTATTCTTTTATTACCCATTATTTACCATTTATTATTGTCTTCTACAATGTTAATTTATTTAATAAATGATACAGCAAACTAACCTAACCTATACATTACACTTACACTTATTGCACAAAAACAAAACAAAAGGGAATATTTACATTATTATACACAACACACCACTAGTTCACAATATTACACAAAATCGGAATCGTCAAATGCACTACACTACCACAAAAACACCTGATATTAGCCAAAATTTTCTTTCCACTTTCTATGTGTTTTTCATTTCCTGAAATAAAGACATTTTATTTTTTTTATTTTTGCTTGACGGGAGCGTGTCGTTTGACTCTAAGCACCTGATTAATTTTAAAAGCAATAATCAAAATCGTTAGATCTTGTTTTGGTATTTTCTTTTTGCAGGCGCTTTTAAATATTTTCAAGCTTTTTCCTTCTAAAACAAATTGAATAAAAAAGAAGTCCCATAGGTATCTTTACTTCTTTAAACCATACCTGAATATGTGATGTCTTCTGCATTTTAGCCCGTATTTGGTGAGAAACTGATGATAAACAGTTTTTTATTTTTATGACTTTATAGTTAGTCGTGAAGCTTACTATAGCTTTAAATGATAAATTATGTAAAAACTAATGCCAAGGGGTCTTAGAATAAGGATCAACGTATGTTTATGCAGAGCTGCAATTTCCTAAAGCAACAGGATGCAGCGTCTTTAAAATTCTAAAATGTCGAATTTCACATTTTGTCCGGAATAATCGCCTTAAATCTTGACTTCAATATTTTAACTTAAGTATATATACATGACACTTAACCTAGACTTAAGTATCTTTATTAAGTATGTACATGTCTTATGCCGAGTTGTTCGAAACAAATTTTCATATTTAAGTAGAAATAATTAGCTCTGTCGTAAACAAAGTACATTTAATTTTATTGAACTCCTTATCCTATACCTACTATAAATTATCTCGTTTTATTTTTGAGAAAAGCACTGTACAAGCTTGGACCGAAATTAGCCTACCTAGACTCGTATATAAAAGTCCTTCCCCTGGGGTCTCAAACTGTTAATAAACTCGTACAGGAGAGCCCAATTACTTGGTCTCAGTAGTAAGTACATGTCTAGACTTGAATATTTCACATAAGTACGTCTTAGAGTCTCCCGTCGGTGTCCTGGATGTAACAGACGAATAGGCAGACATGCAGCGGAAACTTAGTCCCGTTTTGCATCCTACAGGTACGGAACCTACAGGTACGGAACCTACAGGTGTGGAACCCTAAAAATGATGAATTTTGTTTCAGGAGTTCCAGACGACCCAACACCAGTAATTGTTCTCGACACATCCGGTGACTCAGCTATTCTAAGCTGGGATCCACCAGAGCATGATGGTGGCAGTAAGATCAAAAAATACCTCATCGAATATAAATTAGTTGACGGTGGCGAATGGCAACCTGGTGTACAAGTTCCTGGGAATACGACAATAGCAAATCAATCTGGTGTCATGCCGGTTGGTGGACGTCGCACAGAAAACAGTTATAATTTCAGAGTGAGAGCTGAAAATGAAGTCGGTATAGGCCGAGCCAGCGAAGACTGTAAGTACTACCCAATGATGCCATACTTATATAAGTAAACTGATATTTTAATAAAAGTCATCTGATATATTCGATAAAATGCCTTGTTTTTCGATATAAGCGATGCTTAAAACGTTTAGGTGATATTTTCTTATATCACCAAACGTTTTCAATTTTACCATATTATTCTTATTCTTTATTCTACACAAAAGGTAATATAAACTTTAAATGCATACATTTTAGTACTTTGATGCTTATATCTCTCTAAGAGATTTTTTATAGCAAACCGATTGAGTATGCGAGTAGGGTGCTTCAAATATGTATGAATTATTTTTTCTCTAAATATTGATGGGGAACCATGTTTACCTTCCATATGTTAAAAAACTTATACAGTATTTTTTTCAGAATTAATGTGGTTTTAGGGGTCGCTACCAGCTATGAAAGTATAGGGTTATACAAAAAATATAGAGGCGTTAGAAATTAAACTATAAGTATTTATTTTATACATAATTGAAAAAAAAAGAATTATTAACATTATTATTACATACGGCTTGAACACTCACGTGTGATTGTTGTTGGCATATAGTCAACAACAATCACACGTGAGTGTTCAAGCCGTATGTAATAATAATTTAGTATGTCAGCTCACGCGAGTTTTAATAATATTATAATTATTAACATGATTGAACAATATTTTAAAAGATAATGCGTATTCAAGATAACATCAGAGTGGCCTTTTTTGAGTCAGGAACTCTTCGTCGGTAGTCTTTAACTGCCAAAAGTAAATATTGCTTCTGCTCTTCATTTGTGGTGTGAAGATGATTGTATTCTTCCATGAGCGCTGCTCCTCTTTTCGCTTTGTCATTGACAACTTTCATTGAATGTACAAAATCAAAATCAAAATCAAAATCAAAATATTTTATTCATGAACATGGGTATAAGTTAACAAGATCTTATAATATAATTTCAGCTCTCCATGTTCTGCCTCCCAGCCTATGAATGTGTCGGTGTATTCTTAAACATATTATTCAAAATAAATTACGCCATACATTGTTACATTATGTGATCATAAAATAAAATCAATTTAATTAGATAAGAATTAGCAGAATGTCAAAAAAAATGTCAATATAATAAAGATAATTAAATGAGGTATTTATAATTTTATGTCATTCAAAAATTCATCTAATTTGTAATAACCCTTATCAATCAGAAGACGGAACAGAGATTTTTTAAACAATGTCAAATTCATTGTTGTTGTTGATTGACTATATATAAAGCTACATAACGGTAACTGACTGACTGACTCATTGACATGGTTGTTTAGTTGGAAAGAGTGTTCTGGGGTGGTAGTGATGTATATATGGAATGTTGGGTGTCTAATACTGAGTGGGGAAAAAATCAGACATTTGACATTTTTTGACATTTGACATGGTTTTTTGACATTTTAGTGAGCCGGGTCGTTGTATGGGAGTTTTGCGAGTGAGTAGGCGAGCCCGAAGGGCGAGCCTACGAACGAGCACGCGAGCGCGAAGCGCGAGCGGGCGATGTTCGTAGTGATGTACCCGGGTACTAGGGATGGGAAAAATTGACATTTTTGACATTATTGACAGAACGAGCCCGCGAGCGCGAAGCGCAAGCGGGCGCAGTTCCTAGGGATGTCCCCGGTCACTAGGGATGGGAATTTTTTTTTTTTTTCTTAAATTTACTACAAAAAATTTTGTTTTGGCCATATCTTCGGAACGGAAGGTGCTACTTCCCTAGGGGTCGGTCCATAGGGTGCCAAAAAAGTTTTTTTTTTTTTAAATGTCAAAACTTTAACCGACCGTATCTCCTAGACGGCTTGAGTTAGACCCATGTTGATGGGTGTCTAAGAAAAGGTCTCGCCGAGATCTAGCCCCCCCCGGTGTCAAAACTTTAACGGCCCGTATCTCCCAAACGGCTGGAGCTAGACCCATGTTCATGGTACTCTAAGAAAAGGGCTCGGCGAGCTCTACCTGGAAATGAAAAAAAAAAAAAAAAAAAGTCGAAAAAAAAAATTTTTTTTTGCCAAAACTTTGATCCGTCATATCTTCCGAACCGTAAGTCCTAGCGAGTTGCGGTTTCGACTTTAGTGATTGATTCGCTGAGCGCTACCCGACCGCATAAAAAAATTTTACATTTGACATAATTTGACATTTTTTTGACATGTCCAAAAAAGTGCTCCGATTCGCTTGAAACTCGGTATCCAGGAGTAAATGGGGTCGCTTATTGCGAATCCACTGTCAAATTTGACACTTTTTGACAACCGACAGGGACTTTGACACTTTTTCGAAAAAAAATTGATCGGACGTTTCTTCGGATTTAACGGCGAGGCCGAAGGCCGAGTTCACATAACCCCGGGGGCATTACAATACTGTTTCACTTGGACATGTCTCCCGAACGGCTGAGGCTGGGCTTAGCGGGATTCAACTTCGTAGAAAGTTGGTTCAAGCACATTTAGACCGTTGACAGTTTGGACACTTGACAGCTGTCAGAGGAAACATTTCGCGTAAAGGATCCCGGCGAGGCCGAAGGCCGAGCCTACAAGTGTCTTTATGGCGAGGCCGAAAAACGAGCATGTGAGGACGGAGAACGCGCCAGTGAGGCCGAAGGCCGAGCTGGCAGCGTTCGGAGTCCGAACATGCGAGTTTTTCGGCCTAGCACGACACCGCGGCCACCAGAGTCATATCTGATTTCATTCTAGGGAGGCCGAAGGCCGACCCCGGAGGACGATTCCGGAGGAATCGTCCGGAGGCCAAACAGTACCAAGCGGCGAGGCCGATGAACGAACATACGAGGCCGAAGGCCGAGTATGTGAGTTCATGAGGCCGAGTTCACTTGACCCCGGGAGCATTACAAGACAGTTTCACTTGGACGTATCTCCTAAACGTTTGAGATTGGGCTTAGCGGGATTCGACTACGTTGAATTGGTCCAAGCACATTTAGACCGTGTATATTTTGGACCTTTGACAACTGTCAGAGTACACAATAGCAAACAATTAGTCCACTTCAATGGAATCAAAGTTACCACACGTATTTCAACGCGCTATTACGGTTACGACGATGACAATGACCGATGACTTTTTTTCCCACCCGATCATGACCGATGACATTTCGTGATACATTTGACTTCTGCCCATTACTTGAATGTCGTCTGATCACCTGTTTCAACTCAATTTCAAACGTGTTTTTTACTCGATACCTTATCCTGTCACGTTAACGAAAATGTTACAACAACTAAATGCAACAACAACAAACAACATACACAAGATACAACCAGGAACAATTACAACTCACGCGGGCTGCCTGCAGCCCGCGCACCACGCAAAACACTAGTTTCTTTTATACAGTTAGGTAATTTGTTATAAATAGGAGTTGCTTTACATAGAACATTATTTCTCATAAGAGCTGTATTAAACCCACGAGAGACCAGTTTATGTCTATGTTGTGGTCGTACAGATTTGAGTTTGTTTTGACATACTTTTACAAATAATTGAGGGTTAGTTTTAACAAATATCGAAATCTCATATATATAAAGACACGGTAATGTCATTATCTTCATATTTTGAAATAATGGTTGACAGGTATCTGTTTGTTTAAGACCACACATCGCTCTTATACACCTTTTTTGTGCCTTAAATAAGCGGTCTCGACGAGTAGAGTTCCCCCAAAAAATTATCCCATATCGGAGTCTTGATTCAACAAGACTATGGTATGCAGTTTTAACTGTTTCTAAATTAACAATTTTCGCTAATTTATATAGTAGGTATGCTGAGCTGCTCAGCTTTTCAAAAAGTACGTCACAATGTTCTGTCCAAGTCAGCTTGTTATCTATAATTAAACCTAAAAATTTTGTTGATGTCACTTTTTCGATATTAGTTCCCTCATAGTCAATAGTCAATGTTCCTAGTTTTGTAGTTCGTTGGTAAAAGTTCATTAGTTCAGTTTTCTCTAAGTTTACTACTAATTTGTTTAAGTTCATCCATGATATAATTTCTTTTAAAGCGTCAGTTATTTCATGTTCCATTTGGTCAGGTGTAACATCTTTAATAATCATGGTGCTATCGTCAGCGAACAAAGTTACTGGAAAAGAAATTTTTTTCGGCATGTCATTGATATAAATAATAAATAAGAGCGGCCCAAGGACACTGCCTTGGGGAACACCACATAAGACTTCTCTTGAACTAGATAAATATTTAATTTCGCGTTTGGTTTTTGTGCAAATTTTTGTTATTTCTGTGCGTTGTGTTCTATTGCTGAGATAGGACTGAATAAGGCTTAAAACGTTTCCCCTTATGCCATAGGTATACAATTTGTCAGCTAGCAATTTATGGTCAACGAAATCGAAAGCCTTCGTCATATCCATATAGATGGCAATCGTTGGCCTCCTCTTATCCATGCCAGGAATGATATGTTCAAGGAAGTCATATATTGCCATATTTATGTTTTTTTTCTTTCGAAATCCTTTTTATTCCTCAGAAAAAAGGTTTCGTGACTCGAAATAATCTAGAAGAGCCCGATAAATGACCTTTTCAAAAATTTTTGAAAAAATGGAGACTAAAGCAATTGGTCGATAATATTTCATTAATTCCCTATCAAGTTTTTTAAATAATGGTTTGACGATAATGGGTTTAAGTGCATCAGGATAGATACCCTGTTCTATACATAAATTTGCTATGTGGCTTAGGTGTGGAGCAACAATCTCACAAACAAATTTAATAACCTTTGTGTGGATTCCGTCATAACCGACACTATTCTTATTTTTAAGTGATTTTATTATTTTTATGATGTCATCAGAGACTGTAGGCCCCAAGAACATTGATTGTGTTGTAAATGGCATTTTGTTTATATTTTCTCGTTCAGTTTTCCCAATGTCATTTTTCGTTTGGTTAATAAAAAAGTCATTAAAAGTATCTGCTATCTTCTGGGGATCAGTAATTTCAGTGTTGTCTACTTTTATTTTCGTGATAGGTTCATCAGGAATGCAAGCTTTAGTACTGTTAATTATTCCCCAAGCTGCTTTTGACTTGCTTTCAGAATTCTGAATTAAGTAATTTGTGCAGCACAGCCTCAGGATAGCTCAGTGGGTTCGGGCCGTACTGCACTATAATAGATTGCCGGGTTGTGAAAGTCAACAAAAACACCGCTTTGTGGACCCAAGGAGTGCAGCCAGGAACTAGGTAGAGTGCCAGATCTTCTACTGTTCTATTTCCTTTTCGGAATACTGCTCGGAATGTGAATGAATGTGGACGGCGCTCCACCCGTTTTTTATAGCACTTTCTCTGTACGCACACATAGGCATTCTACCTCACCCCCTGGAGCACTATTTTATTATTTATTCATGCTTAATCATTCTATTTACAATTAATTCTTATTTCTAACTTATTCTAGATCCTTAGGTCTACACATAGGTATTATGATCATTACGCTACGACGTCTGGGAGCGGACTGGCGGCCGAAAATGTGCTGCGTGGGTATTTATACTTCCTCAACCCCCACCTCAGGAGTATAAATACGCGCCCTCTATGGCCAACCGTCCTCAGTCTGCTTCCCACCGTCGTACCGCTAACATATCATGCTGTAATGCTTATTTACAGACTACTTAGGTATTTCCTAGCATACCTAAGTACCTAGATCGATGTATAGCCTATCTTATACCTAGGTCTTACTCTACGACCTAGCTAGGCGTATCAATGAAACAATCATAGCAAATCATTTTTATTCTGCAAGTTCTTAATATTACCTTGTAACTATTTATTGTATTCTATTTATTAAGCTATTTTAATGCTTATTTATTCAGAGTCGGATAGCTGTTCTATCTACTTATTCATGCCTGTACTATGTTACAGCTATCCGAGTAAATAAACACACGGGACTAATTTATTTATTTTCCTAAACTTAATACTATGCTATTTATATACTTATTTACATGAAAAGTCCGTGATATTTTCATGAAAAACGCGAAAATGTGTGAAAATGCGTCTGTTAGGTAACGCCGCGCAACTATACCCTAAATTCGCGTAGTTCACATATTAGCCGCTAGAGGCGCGCGTGTCTCGTCGTGTACATAATTGTTCTTAGCTTTTTGGGTAAGTTTAATAATCTTTTTAAACTTTTTAGAGTAGTTGAGAAATTTATCTTTATTTTCAATAGTTCTATTGGCTCTGTATTTCCAAAGTAGCTCCCGTTGTTTTTTACTACAAGTCTTGATACCCCGTGATAACCATCTTGGCTTTCGCCTAGTCTTTATCGTTACACTGACAACTGGGAAACAAAGATTATAAAGCATTAAAAAGTTTTCTTGGAAATGTTCATAAGCTTCATTAGGATTATTGCTTCTATATACTTCGCTGAATGATAACGATATTAGGTAATTTTTGAATTTTTCTAGATTGGTTTTACTGAAGTCCCTTTTTGATGCTTTATAGCTATAAATTACGCATGTTTTTTTCGTGGGGCACTTAAGTAGTTGAGCTGTATGATCTGAAAGACCATAGTCTATGACTTCGGACCTAGTACCACGCTTTATGTTATGAGCTAGATTATCGACACAAGTCCCGCTTTGTGGTCTTGTAGGTTCATTAATTGTTAATCGAAGGTTATAATCTGACATAATTGCTTTGAAACGTGACGTTATGTTGTTTTCTTTCAATATGTTGATATTAAAATCCCCACAGACAACAACGCGTTTATTAAATTGAATGCATACTTTATGTAGCAATACATCCATTTTTTCAAAAAATAATTCAAGAAAATATTTTTTCGACTTTGATTTTGGTATTCTGTAGACACATACGATAATTATATTATGATCCTCTAATGCAATAGCACAACATTCAAATATCCCTGTAATAGACAATTTAGAAACATCTTTTAACTCTTTAAATCTGAGTTTTTGCTTTACTAAAATACATGCTCCTCCTTTTTTTATATTATCTCTAGAGTAAATTGCAGCTAGCTGATAGTTTGGTAACGCTAATAGGTGCTCTTGTCCAGATATAATATTATGTTCTGTTATTGCTATAATGTCTACTGTGATATTTTTTGTATATAGTTCTTCCAAACAAATGGAGAGTATGTCCGTTTTATTTATAAGGCCTGCAATGTTTTGGTGTAAGACGTAAATGTTATTAGTGACGAAAAAACTGCTGATTTTCATTTTTGTTTAGGTCATTTTCATTAATAATAGTTTCATTGTCTTTATTTAAATGTCCCAAGTTATCTCTATTATAGTTGTCAATTTCAGTTATT
Organism: Ypsolopha sequella; assembly: GCA_934047225.1. Classification (NCBI taxonomy): domain Eukaryota; kingdom Metazoa; phylum Arthropoda; class Insecta; order Lepidoptera; family Ypsolophidae; genus Ypsolopha; species Ypsolopha sequella. The sequence continues at coordinate 18,123,683 of OW204011.1, forward strand.
AGTGTTTGTAGATGTCGAATAACATTTCTCATTCCTGTGTTATTAATGTGTCCTTTGTAGCTAAACATGTCATAATCGTAAGATAGTGTTTCGTTAGAATCCAAATCAAAAGCGTATTCGTATGTTATTGAGTCAAGATAAAGAAGATCGTTAAAAACTTCAATTCGTTTGTTGTACATAGTCGAGTATTCACCGCAGTTAAATGTATGTAAACAGATAATTATATTTGTATGATACAAGTCAAGTAGAGATTCCCGTATACATAAAACAATATCAGAATAGTTAGCTGTAGTCGCAAAATCTTCTTCGCCCAGCATTATGATACAGTAGTCTTCAGATGTGTAGTCTTTGATTTTCTTATCTAACTCCTTAAGCAGTTCCTTAGCTCCACAGTTTTGTTTCAGGTAGTGACATATATTGTACTCGGAGCTTAATGCATCTTCCATTATCGTTAGTAATTTATTCCTTTTGTTACTGCTTACCAAACATAATTTTTTATTCATATTTTTAAGACGACGTGACTGCTTCAGGAGTTGTTTAGGGAGATTTTCTGAATTTTTGTCAGTAACTTTTGGTGACAATCGTACTTTTTCATTATTTTTGTATTGAGCCATAATTGTTTTATGGTTCTCTCCATGATTCTGTAAACTCTGTGAATTCATCGTTTTTGGAGTACCAATATTTAGAGTTTTCTTTTTCGGGGTAATTAGATCAGTATCTGTAATTTTTTTGTAGATATTATTTTCTATCATAAGTTCTTTATTGTGTTTTTTTAGTAAGGCATTTTCTAATTTCAGATTTTCTATTTCACTTTCAGCAACATGTAATGAATTTTCTAGAATTTCTAACTTGTTTTTCAGTTCCAGCGCCGTTCTTGCGCTTTCTTCATCTGACGAAATATCTGGTATAGTGCTCGCAGTGACATCTATTGATCTGTTGGTATTTTTTTCTTCAGTGTCACTTGTAGTTGAATTTGTTCGTGGTTTCCGAAAAGTTATGAAATTCATGTTGAACTCATTTAATTTCTGTCATAGACAGCAAATTAAAACAAAAATGACACAAAAAGACAAAACTATAACTTTCCGATGGTGGAATCGAACCTGCTATCAATTGAGTTAAATAGTCTGAGGCAGACGTGAATCCCAACACGCTAACTGGACTGTTCTTAGTGACGATGAAATAAGTCACCAACTTCTTAGCATTTTAATGTCCAAACTTGGTGAATAGAGTCTATAATTGTGTAACCTTTGTCTTCCTTTGTGTTGATGTAGCTATGTGAAGCTGACTCACCAGTTGTTTTGATTTTATAACTGCCGTTTGGAGGATGATAATTATGGTTTTTCCTTTCCAATTCGCCTCACAATTTCACATAACTTTAACGATATTGTGCTTGATGCTTTACGCTTCTTTTAATGTAAGAATCAACTTATTATATTTACTTTTTACCACAAATTTTAAATAAAGCCAGGAGAACAAATAAACACACGTCCATTCGTAATTAACGCACAACGCCGAACTTCCAAACAAGAGCCTCACATTTGTTATAATCATCGTCATCCTTCCAAGTCTTGACGTCTTTCTTTAAAAAACCACATGGAACGCCGATGGTTTGGAAAACAATCAGCGTATGATTTGACACAAAATGTTCTATGTTTTTAACCATTCACTTCTGTAATACCTTTTATTTCTCTCTTGATCAATTTTAGCTGTTCTCTGAATAAACATATTTAAAGCATATATTGCTTTAGCCATCCATCTTGCACGTTGGAGACCAGCAGGTGCTCTGAAAGACACGCCTTTTTGATATGTTCCTCCCAAAAATATAATAATGAGGTAGTAATTCTTTGTAACCGTCTCGTGGTTGAAACAGCTTCAACTGATGTGTAGCAAAAGAAGTCATTGTTTCGGTTACGTCTTCAACTTGCTTTAAGGTCTCAGAGTCAGAATCAACTGCCTTGAAGTCCTCTTGTTTTATTTTGAAAGAAAGAAAGAAAGAAAAAATATTTATTTCGGGTAATCAATCGGTCGAGCTTACTTACAATTTACAAATTATACAATACAAGTAAACCCGCGGTGGGGTGTACTACAACTATATTATTTTTAAAACTATTACCCGAAAATGGAAATAGACTCAGCTATATGCTATCTGAAACAATTTTCAGATAACGCTGATTTTCAGCTATTCCCATGCCACTAATGTTTTTTATATTTGATATAAGTTTTTTGTATTATATTTTTGTATTATATATAAGAGATAATTGTGCACGCAGCAGATAGCACTCATAAATAAGTTGAGTAAAACAAAAAACAAAAACATTTATACAATAGACCAAGATATCACAACCTTCAAAATAAATCACCAAACTCATCCGACAACCCCAAATTAGTAACTACATTATTCAATGGCAGTTATAAACTCAAAAAACTCATTAATGATTTCATTCCCATCCTACAACAAAACGACGAAACCAAAAATCTCCTCTCCACAAACCCACAAATCTGCTATAGACAGAACCCGAACCTCAGATCATATTTCACTAAAACTAAACCAAAATATCCTACTCATCTCAATCCATCAATCACATCACCTGGTACCGCTCCATGCCAACGACCACGATGTAAAACATGTCCCATCATTAAAACAGACACAAAAATCAACACACACCACACATTAAACACCTACACCACACAACCCAACACTTCATGCAAAACAGAGAACTGCATTTATCTGCTAGAATGCCGGCACTGTCCGGCATTCTACGTAGGTGAGACAAGAAATGCGCTCCATATTAGAATGAACCATCATCGACACACTACAGACTCAATACCTAATAACACTTTACCTATACCCACACATGCTCGCTCTCATTCTCATTCATTTAACAACTGCTTCACCGTTCGTATCATTAAAGCATTTCACCCCCCTTTGACTGACATTGAACTGAGAACTTGGGAATCGTCTTACATTTGGTCACTTGGTGCCCACTACGGAGCCGGACTAAACAGACAACACTGACTGACAGACACACCCTTCTCTACCTTCACCAGATGAGAGCAAAAAGGTGAATGAAATAGGTTAAGAAAATAGGTTAAGTTTTTTTCTTTTTTAATTTTATTGTTAACTCTATTTTATCTATTTATTCCATATTCGACTGACGACGGCCCCAAGTGGGTCGAAATATATATCGAAAGTTTTATTTTTTATTTAATTTCAACTATAACATTCATAAAAATATGTATATATATATAATAAAACAGTAAAAAAAACAATAACACAATTTTTAGACCAAAATTATAACAATTAATGACCAAAAAAATAAATAAAAAGACCAAGTGTATGTAATTATGCATCTAGCGACTATTAACAAAGTAAGGTAATATAGACAACAAGCATATCAGCGTAAAAACATGTACTTTCCAGGACATTTTAAGTTTTCAAATTTCTTTTGTTGCTTAAGTAGTTTTTCCTTATATTTGAGTTTATTAAATGTTTTGTCTGTTATAAGTTTATTTCTTATTGGTGGAGGCAAATTATTCCAAATCTTAGCAATTCTTTAAGTGAAACATCCTCTAAAACCAGAAAGTTTATGTTTAGGGATACATAATAAGTTGAGATCTTTTGATCTTGTCTGGATGCAATGAACGTCTTTTCTAAATTTTAATTTGTTAAAAAGATACTCTAGACTCTTGGTCCAGACTACTTTGTAGGTAAGGCAAGCTAAATGCAGTTCCCTTCTTGCTTCCATGTTCAGAATTTTGTGTTCATTGAGGTATGGAGTGACGTGTGCGCGCTTCGGTGTTTTATGACAGAAACGCACACACGCATTCTGCACTCTCTGTATCGCCTTCGCTGTTTTCTGAGATATCCTGGGGCCGTAAACTGCACTACAATAGTTGAAAGGTGACAGAATTAGAAGATCGACTAAAGTTTCTCTCACATCTACTGTTAGATAATCTCTGATCCCATAAAGAACTGTTAACTTAAAGAATGCGTTTCTAATTTTTTCGTGTGTATGAGATTGAAACTTTAGTTCCTCGTCAAAAAGTACACCAAGATTCCGGGCTTCTTTTACAAATGGAAGTTTTTGTTTATCTATTGTAATATTAGGATCTTGGTCCAAGACAGATTTTATTTGGTGACTAGTTCCTATCACTATACACTTAGATTTAAGTGGATTAAGAACTAAACAATTCTTTTGTGCCCATTCCCATATGTTGTTGAGATCATCATTAATCTTTACGACAGCCGATGCAATATCTGCCTGATTTAACGAATAGTAGATTTGAGTGTCGTCAGCATAAAGATGGCACTGGCAATGCTTTAGTAATGTTGGCATGTCAGCAGTGTAAAGTGTAAAAAGCAAAGAGCTTAGTATAGATCCTTGAGGAGTACCTCTTACTAATTCTGACAGATTAGAGTTTAAAATTTCTCCATTATCATTTACTTTTGTAAGCCTTGCTTAGAGCTTCATTCCTTAAGCACATCATGAACCGAACCGTGTCAGTAATCCAGGGCTTGGATTTGTCAAAAATTTTAACTTTCCGAAGTGGCGCATGCGCGTCAAATAAGCGAGTAATATAATCATTAAAAAGGTCCACCATTAAATCGACATTGTCTAAATCTAGAATGTTGTACCACGGTATATTAAGAAGATCTTGTTCAAATGCTTCCCTGTCTATTCCTTTTAGATGGCGGGTTATTACAAAACGTGCGGCTAGTTTTGGCTTCTTAATGTCAACATCTAGCCAAACCATACCATGATCACTCAGTGATGGGTTATGCAACACATTAATATTCTTCACCTTGCTAGGGATGTCTGTTATAGCAAGATCTAAGAGGGTTCTCGTTTTATCAGTTATTCTCGTTGGTTTCCTTACTAGTTGGCTTAAATTAAGCTGATGAAAGAAACTTTGAATTCTCTTAGCGTCATAAGAATCCGGAATAAGGTCTGTGTTAAAGTCCGTGAACAAGAAAATATATTTACAATACGAGAAAGTAGTAATTGATTCCGTTAACGCGTCTATAGCCACTCCGCGGTTAACTTGTTCCGGCCTGTACGCGGTACCGATGGCTATTTTGGATCCAGCTATAGTAATTTGTAACCACATCTGTTCTAATATAGAACTAGGATGGTCCATAACTTTTACACGGACACCTCTTCGAATATAAAAACCAACCCTGCCACCCCTATCTACCGCTGATCTAGCTTTGAGTTTAAGTGAATAGCCAGGAATCTCGGGAGCAATCATTTCCGAACCTTCTTTTACCCAGGTTTCATTCAGCGCCAGAATATCCAGTTTAAGGTTTTTAATCGTAACAAATAATTCATATTGGCCTGTGTTTAAGGACCGAACGTTCAAAAAACAAGCCGCAAATATTTATTTTTATTATTGCCGTTGAATGTAAAAAACAAGTTAGACTACAGAAACATTATGCCTATTATGAAACTTTAAATAATATACTTCGAAGCTAGTAAACACAATAAACAACAGAAAAAAGATCAATTCTTGAAATATAACTTCTTCAAATAGCAAGTTAATTTTTAAATTGCTTTTATTACAACAGTTACATACTACCTAAATATTCATTACACTCTTTTTGAATTGTACTAATGGTTACAGCTATTTTTGTACGGTACGTTTTGTAGTAGAAACATAAAAAACAAATATAAGTATACTGAAAAATGTCAAGTAGTAGTGAGAACTTCCGTGCCAACTTTTTCTGGGCTAAAAACACTTGTAAGATCAGTTTCGGATCTGATGCGATGACTAACCTTCCCTTGTTCACGACGTTCAAGGACTCGTCCTTCCTTCGTCCATATGAACCGCCAGCCAGGACGCTTATCTTCCTCTCGAGCCTTATTAAAAAGCCATCTATTCGCTCTTGTCAGCCGTTGATTTATGTAAAAACGACGCGAATAATAGGCCAAAACTTTTGAAATTGCTTGAAGATTTTTATTTCTGGCCCACTTGATGTTTCAAGTGCTAAAACCACCACAGCTTCAAGCATAATCTCCAAAATGTGATGTCTGCATGAAAGCCATAAAAAACTTTTCTCTAATTTCTGCTCTAGTAAGGCACAAGCTCCATTAATTCAGCCTGTGTTCGATGCAGTGGTATCAAAACACATAAACTTGATTTTATCACACAAGCCCCATGATAACAATGTTTCGAATACTGCTGAGGCCATTACTTGTCCTGTTCCATTAAACTTCGGAACAGCCAAAAGCTGATCTATTCCCAGTCCTGATACTAAGATAGGTAAACGATCTACAACCTCGTGTCCCGTTATATCTTCGAGCATTTTACAATCCCAGTGTACAGTAAGCGGAACTTCTGGCTTAAACTCGCTCTTTAAAGATTCTGCTATTTTTTGTCGTTGCTGAATTCTTTGTCGCCGAATAGACGAAGAGCTAACGTTGTAACTCGCTACATCACGGCCTGCCCTCTTGAGAGTATCAATAGATGCTTTCCAATCACTTAGCTTAGCAATATCAAGACTTACAGCCAAATGATCGTCAAGTAGTGGTTTCCTGCCTTGTTTTCGCAGTTTTTTCGATTCAGATGGTCCTAGCCAAAGCCGTGTTAAACCTGGATGACTAAAGGCTTCACTATCCTCTTCAGAGGCCGAAAACGATGATGACATTAGCTCACATTTTTCGGTGAGTCTATTTATGTTTTCTGATTCCCGTTTTTTTCTGCTTTCTAACTTCGAATCCTCTATTAACCTCATAATTTGCTTCTTTTAAAGTTCTCTGTCTAAACCAGCTATCTGACCTGGTTGTCCTTTTTCCCTCTGAGCTAATAAAAACAACCGGTCTTTCTCGATAGTAATCATTTCCAGTGCTTTGGCGTGAGCAATATCAAACAGACAATCCAAACTTCTCTTCCATTTTTGTTCTTTATTTTTTATCACAGCTGAACGTTTTGCCTTATTTTCTTTAATTTTTGCCACTTAGTGAAATATTGAAGTACTTTTGCTTTAAAATGTTTCTCTATTCTGGTGGGAATACTTGCTTTTTCCCAGATTTGCAGAACATCACCGGCAGTACAAGTCGCAGACTCCTCATTATTTTTGTTTTCTATAGTTTTGTAATGGAAAAACAAACTCATGACCTCTTTAATGGACGGTAATTTTGATCGAGACAAGGTATTTTTGATGTGTCCAATAAGCCACACATCTGTTTTTTTTCCGTGTTAAAATTTCAGTTTTGCTGGTTGACACCATTATCACCCGCGAGTATGCAACGATTGTAAATTCAGTGTTTGGGCGAAAAGTATGTAATTATTCGATGACTTTATTACAACTAACACGTTTAGACACACTTCCTATTGTATAGATGACTGCGGGGGCAGACAAAGGGTGTGTGTAATCTATTTGTAGCGTTTTTAGACGACACGTACAGACATGTTAAGTGCAAGGCGTTGCAGTGATATTGTATTGCTTTATAAGGCGTGAAAACTGAAAACTTTGATCATTGGTAGCGACCTCTAAAATTGGTTAATTATAAAATTAAAAAAACATGGGTATATTTTTTTTGCCATTGGAAGGGAATAAAACCGTGCCCCGACAAAAATTCAAAACTATATTTTTTGAAGCATCCTAAATTGGGAATCGGCAACTATATGTGTACATTCACAAGGAAACTTAACTAACTACAAACTGAAATACTGATGATAGGTAAGATATAGAAAAACTTAACTAACTACAAACTGAAATACTGATGATAGGTAAGATATAGAAAAACTTAACTAACTACAAACTGAAATACTGATGATAGGTAAGATATAGAAAAACTTAACTAACTACAAACTGAAATACTGATGATAGGTAAGATATAGAAAAACTTAACTAACTACAAACTGAAATACTGATGATAGGTAAGATATAGAAAAACTTAACTAACTACAAACTGAAATACTGATGATAGGTAAGATATAGAAAAACTTAACTAACTACAAACTGAAATACTGATGATAGGTAAGATATAGAAAAACTTAACTAACTACAAACTGAAATACTGATGATAGGTAAGATATAGAAAAACTTAACTAACTACAAACTGAAATACTGATGATAGGTAAGATATAGAAAAACTTAACTAACTACAAACTGAAATACTGATGATAGGTAAGATATAGAAAAACTTAACTAACTACAAACTGAAATACTGATGATAGGTAAGATATAGAAAAACCAAATTACATAACCTAAAATTTCTATATATATATAGATAACTTTATCTAAGTGCAGCACAGCCCTCGCGTAGGCTCTAGTAGTCGAGCTGCACTTTATATATTGCCGTGGTAGTAGAGAATCGAATCAAGCCAGTTACATGAAGGCGCGATCGTTTTTTACGGTGTGGTAGGGATGCACTCACACAACTTTATTATTGTCTTTATCTAAGCGTTCACATGTCCTTATATGGTGGCGTAGACAGACCGGCGCCTAAATTTACTGAGCTATTCTAACAAGGATGGGTAGGTTCGTGGAAAATTTTGTACTTTTTCCGCGAACCTAGGATTTACTACCTGATACTAGACTCTATTACAATAGCGTTAAGGATTCACTTTACTCTATGTGGACTGTACTAAGTTGCAATGCTATTGGTTATAGCTACCTACATCTGTTTATGTTGACTCTGTTATTCTTTATAGACTCTATACAAGACTGTTTCTACGATTGAAGTTCTTACTACTGATAACTAACAAAACACATATTCCTTATTGTCAGATGGCTGTTTTCTAGGCTAGTAAGCTACCTATCTATCTTCCTACCTATTAGCCACCTGAATAAAGTGAACGACAAGGATGAAAACGTTTATTTCCCAGAGTCTTAACCTATTATACGAACTACTGAACCGACTTATTATTTACTAAGCTACTTAAATATTTTACATTTCACTTATCTCTAGATTTAAATATTTGAACTTAAGTATATATACATTGCACTAAACCTAGACTTAAGTAACTACCTATATTATACGTATGTACATGACTTAGTGTCTTTAATAGCTGTCGTGAACACGTCAGTATGTTCACTAAGTGTCTTTAATAGCTGTCGTGAACACGTCAGTATGTTCACTAAGTGTCTTTAATAGCTGTCGTGAACACGTCAGTATGTTCACTAAGTGTCTTTAATAGCTGTCGTGAACACGTCAGTATGTTCACTAAGTGTCTTTAATAGCTGTCGTGAACACGTCAGTATGTTCACTAAGTGTCTTTAATAGCTGTCGTGAACACGTCAGTATGTTCACTAAGTGTCTTTAATAGCTGTCGTGAACACGTCAGTATGTTCACTTAGTGTCTTTAATAGCTGTCGTGAACACGTCAGTATGTTCACTAAGTGTCTTTAATAGCTGTCGTGAACACGTCAGTATGTTCACTTAGTGTCTTTAATAGCTGTCGTGAACACGTCAGTATGTTCACTAAGTGTCTTTAATAGCTGTCGTGAACACGTCAGTATGTTCACTTAGTGTCTTTAATAGCTGTCGTGAACACGTCAGTATGTTCACTAAGTGTCTTTAATAGCTGTCGTGAACACGTCAGTATGTTCACTTAGTGTCTTTAATAGCTGTCGTGAACACGTCAGTATGTTCACTAAGTGTCTTTAATAGCTGTCGTGAACACGTCAGTATGTTCACTTAGTGTCTTTAATAGCTGTCGTGAACACGTCAGTATGTTCACTAAGTGTCTTTAATAGCTGTCGTGAACACGTCAGTATGTTCACTTAGTGTCTTTAATAGCTGTCGTGAACACGTCAGTATGTTCACTAAGTGTCTTTAATAGCTGTCGTGAACACGTCAGTATGTTCACTAAGTGTCTTTAATAGCTGTCGTGAACACGTCAGTATGTTCACTTAGTGTCTTTAATAGCTGTCGTGAACACGTCAGATAGTCGTTCATAAACTCACACCGAGTTGGGTTTCCTACCCGGGTCGCAACACTAACCCGTTCAAAAATGAACTCGCGTCTCAACACCGACCGTTCAAAAATGACAGTGTCGCTACACTGGTGTCGAATTTTTCAACACCAACTCTGAGCAGGGTTCGCAAGGTTCGTATAGGCTCCAAACGTCACCTGACATCCACGTTAATTTTCGTAAATGACATGACGTTAATTTTCGTATCGAGGGGGTCTTCTCAACGTTATAGTTGATATATTTACGTTAAATTTCGTACAGAGGGGGTCCTCTCAACGTTATTATACTAAATATAATGCAAAAATGACAACTGACGTTTGGAGTGTCGCAACACGACGAAACCCGTTCAAAAACTCAGCGTTACAACCCCAGTGTTCCTACCCAGCCCTAGGTTATTTAATGAACGCACTTCAGTATGTTCACTTAGTGTCTTTAATAGCTGTCGTGAACACGTCAGTATGTTCACTTAGTATCTTTAATAGCTGTCGTGAACACGTCAGTATGTTCACTTAGTGTCTTTAATAGCTGTCGTGAACACGTCAGTATGTTCACTTAGTGTCTTTAATAGCTGTCGTGAACACGTCAGTATGTTCACTTAGTGTCTTTAATAGCTGTCGTGAACACGTCAGTATGTCCACTAAATTTTGTCTTTTATTTTTTTGATGGTCCTGTAACAGGCCTTTGGCTGATTAGGGCTATCACAGTCAATACATTCGTCCTTCTTGATCAGATAACGAGTGCTTCTTCCTAAACACGAATGCTGATGTCATTTTTTGACCGACTTCAAAAAAGGAGGAGGTTCTCAATTCGAATGTTTTTTTTTTTTTTTTGGCGTTGTTACTCCATAACTCCGTCATTTATGAACCGATTTGGATAATTATTTTTTTGTTTGGAAGAGTGTACTTCCAGGTAGGTCCCATTTTAGGATTGGTCATGATCTGATGAAGGTCTTCAGAGATAGGCAGTGGAACTCCTTAGAAAATGACAGCATACCTCTCGAAATTGAGGTAATCGCTAAGTACCTGGGTGCTGATTACAAGGTATTAAAATCGACATTCTTCCACCTGACCTTCGATCCTGGCTTCATCACCATATTCAACATAGAACTCTTCAACGGATCAGAGCACATTGTGGCAATCACTGCGTTAGGGTGCCGATTCAAGGGTATTACTTGGAGACTATCAGCATACCCACCTGACCTTCGATCCTGGTTTCAACACCATAGAACTCCTCAACGGATGACAGCACATAACCTTGGATTGCGGCAACCAGTTTCTATTAGGGTGCTCATTGCAGGGCATTGCTGAAAATTGCCAGTGTACCCACCTGACCTTCGATCTTGGCTTCATCACCGTAGAACTCTTCAACGGATGACAGCACATAACTCGAGATTGCGGTAATCATGTTGTGTTAGGGTACTGATAGCAGGAAGCTACTCAAACATGGCTACTTATACTTACTTGAATTTCGTTTCATATTAACACCACGTTTGCAAGAACTACCCATACCTCACAATTTAGCCCAGCAACACTAAAAAATGTGAAATAAAATAAACTTTTAACAAAAATATAGTAACAGACTTCAATAGTAACAGCAGTCATTCACTAAAAGTTAATAATAATTCTATAAAGACCGATGGTGCGGCGGCCTTTGTTCAACTCGAACGAAAGATGGTACAGGACTCTTATAAGCTGCAGAGTGGTTGAGTGCTCACTACGGAAACCGAATTGCTCGTCCCGGGGTGGGACATGCGGTCTCAGTCTCCGCAGGAGCAGGCGCTCGTCCTGGGGTGGGGCGTGCGGCCTCAGTCTCCGCAGGAGCAGGCGCTCGTCCCGGGGTGGGGCGTGCGGTCTCAGTCTCCGCAGGAGCAGGCGCTCGTCCCGGGGTGGGACGTGCGGTCTCAGTCTCCGCAGGAGCAGGCGCTCGTCCCGGGGTGGGACGTGCGGTCTCAGTCTCCGCAGGAGCAGGCGCTCGTCCCGGGGTGGGGCGTGCGGCCTCAGTCTCCGCAGGAGCAGGCGCTCGTCCCGGGATGGGACGTGCGGTCTCAGTCTCCGCAGGAGCAGGCGCTCGTCCCGGGGTGGGGCGTGCGGCCTCAGTCTCCGCAGGAGCAGGCGCTCGTCCCGGGGTGGGACGTGCGGTCTCAGTCTCCGCAGGAGCAGGCGCTCGTCCCGGGGGGGGCGTGCGGTCTCAGTCTCCGCAGGAGCAGGCGCTCGTCCCGGGGTGGGACGTGCGGTCTCAGTCTCCGCAGGAGCAGGCGCTCGAAGGTCTTCGCGATGTGCGAAAGCAGCGTGATGGGCCGGTGCTGTGCTGGGTATCAACGATCTTTGCCTGTTTCAGGGAGGGTGAGCACCTTTCCAGTCTTCCAGGGCTCCAGGGCTCAGGGAAGTGTCCGGTGCGGAGTATACCATTGAAGAGGCGTACCAACGCCAGCACCACTCTGCGTGGTAGCCTCTTCAATGCCGCAGTAGGTATCCCGTCGGGACCGGGGGTTTTCCTACTGGGAAGTCTTCTTAATGTCGTTGCCAGCTCGGTGGGAGAGATGAACAGGACGTCGGATTAATCTAACTCTCTTTTAGAAAGAATTATTCCACAGTGATCTATGTGATCCGAGGCGGTGGGCGCGGCTGCATTCGGCATGAACTGTCCTTCAAGGTGCTCTGCTAGTATGTTAGCACGGTCTTGGGCTGCGTACTTCCGTTCACCTCTCTCGTTGAACAACGGGTCGATAGGCTCGGGGGCACGCGAAAAGTTTCGCAGTAAGTGGCGTAAGGAGGTTTCATGTTCAGTCGCTCGGTCGATGGGGGGGCTACTACGAGTAGAAAATATTGGTGTCTCATCCTGTTGAGTTCCCTGTCCAGGTTGAGCATATATACAACGTGTAACAGAAAGGTGTAACCATATTTGAAGAGCTTATTCAGTCAATGGTATAGAACAACTTTTACTGTAGACATTAAAATATATATAATCGGGTCTACCGCGATAAATTATTACCTTTTTACGAAAAGGGGACACCCGACGTTTCGAGACAGTTGCATGTCTCGTGGTCTACGGGAAACTGGCAAGTATGGCGAGGCGCAGTGATGAGATGCAGGTGACGACCGAAGTATTTTTCTTTTACCCGCATAAACACTTAAGTCTTTAAAATTAATTGTTATCTTATTCACGCACGGCACACAACACTCACAGTATCCGGAGATGCACTAAGAGAAGAAACCCGCGATTTAAATTTCCCGATGACTGGACTCCATGTGGGAGACAATTTGAAACCATCTTCCCGATTGAAATTATTTGGATGTTTCTTGATTTCAATGAAATTGGACGCGCTCTCACCTCCCATATCAGTTCACGTTTGAGCTTACATAACGGTGGACGCACTCTCACCTCCCATATCAGTTCACGTTTGAGCCTACATCACGGTGAACGCGCTCTCACCTCCCATATCAGTTCACGTTTGAGCCTACATCACGGTAGACGCGCTCTCATCTCCCATATCAGTTCACGTTTGAGCCTACATTACGGTAGACGCGCTCTCATCTCCCATATCAGTTCACGTTTGAGCTTACATAACGGTGGACGCACTCTCACCTCCCATATCAGTTCACGTTTGAGCCTACATCACGGTGAACGCGCTCTCACCTCCCATATCAGTTCACGTTTGAGCCTACATCACGGTGAACGCGCTCTCACCTCCCATATCAGTTCACGTTTGAGCTTACATAACGGTGGACGCACTCTCACCTCCCATATCAGTTCACGTTTGAGCCTACATCACGGTGAACGCGCTCTCACCTCCCATATCAGTTCACGTTTGAGCCTACATCACGGTAGACGCGCTCTCATCTCCCATATCAGTTCACGTTTGAGCCTACATCACGATGGACGCGCTCTCACCTCCCATATCAGTTCACGTTTGAGCCTACATCACGGTGGACAATTATCATCATCATCATCATCAATTTTTTTTTGTGACTGTGTTGTGTTAGTGATCAAATAAACACTGTGGATAAGTGTTGTGTTAGTGATCAAATAAACACTGTGGATAAGTGTTGTGTTAGTGATCAAATAAACACTGTGGATAAGTGTTGTGTTAGTGATCAAATAAACACTGTGGATAAGCATCCACTTAGCGTATCAACTACGAGCAACTTGTACCTATACAGCAGTCTGACGTGTCAGTCGGGCGTTCCTAGCAAAGCAGCTGGAAAATCTGCACACAGCGGGCTGAATCAAAGTAAGATCTTTCCTGTTTTAGCTTATTCATACCAAACAATATACTGAACATGGAAGACCTATTTTCGACCCAAGTGCAGCTACTAGAGGCAATCAATAACATACTGTCGAATTTTCAAAAGGAAGGAAAGGAGCGAAAGACTCCTGAAACTTGCCAAAGAAGGCTTAATACATTAGAGCAGTACTGGTCCGAATTCCTAGGCAATCATGAACAGCTGAAGAATTTCGAGTCAACCGGTCACGAGTATTTTAGTCAGGAATACTTTATACGAGCGCAGAAAATGTACAATGACATCAAAGCGCATATCCAACAATTTTTAAAATCGCTTTCTATCTAACCACCGAGCCCCTTGTCGCAATCAAAGTTTCAGTGGCCCAAAGTCTCGCAGACTACTGAGCAAAAGGGGGCCACGCCAGAAGCTTTTGCGTATCAATGTGCTGCAAATAAATTAGAAGAGCTTCTTCGCAAACAGCGAAGTAACTTCAAAGCATTTGCACACTCTGTATCAAGTATCAACCTCGACTCATAGAATAATATAAAATATTTAAATAGCTTAGTACATAAATAAGTAGGTACAGTAGTTCCCTTAAGTAGATAGGTTAAGACTCCAGGAAATAAACGTTTTCATCCTTGTCGTTCACTTTATTCAGGTGGCTAATATGTAGGAAGATAGATAAATACTAGACTAGATAGATAAATTCTAGCCTAGAAAACAGCCATCTGACAATAAGGAATATGTGTTTTGTTAGTTATCAGTAGTAAGAACTTCAATCGTAGAAACAGTCTTGTATAGAGTCTATAAAGAACTAGTTTCTGCCCGCGGCTTCGCCCGCGTGGCCTACAGGAAACAAATAACATTTTTTTCAGAAACAAACATAAGTGCTCTCACTCCCTCTGGGAGCCAAGGTGTAGTGCTCAGCCGAAAAACTCGCATGCTCGTTTTTCAGCCTCGCTAGAAACACAATACTCGGCCTTCGGCCTCGCCAGAGTGCCAAACACGGGGACTCACCGATCAAAGGTTTTTCCAAAAAAGTGTCAAAAATGTCAAATTTGAATTCGGCGGCATAATCGGCAACCCCGAAAGCCCCTTGATACGGAGTTTCATGAAAATCGGTAAACTTTTTTGGACTTTTCAAAACCTGTCGAATACAAATTTTTTTTTTGGTCATGTAGCCCTAGCTTGACCGATTACTATAGTTGAAACCCGAAGCCGTTTGGGAGATACAGGCTGTCAAAGTTTTGACATAAAAAAAAACTTTTTTTGGCATCCCGTGGTCCAACCCCTAGGCACACCCCGGACACTTCATAGTCCTCGCTCAAGTTATTTACCTACACTCTCGCGCACGCACTGGCTTGTCCACACACGCTTGTGTGTGTGCGTGAGCTAGTCTAGGGCTGGCAGCAAGCGTGTGAGCGTCGTCGATCGAGAGGGACAACATTTATAGTCAGCAACTTATATGATTCTCTTCCTAAGTTTTAGCGTGGTTAATCCCTAGGTTCTAGTTCTGGTTCCCCATGGATAAATTTGTTTTAAAAATATATATATCGTCACGACCTGAATGCGGGAGAGGGTGTCAGAGGTGTTCAGCGTTTCACCTACAAATATTACGTCTCAACGTGGTGGGAGGTGAGCCCTATCGCCGTAAGTACTTTGGGCACAAACACACGATTTTTAGGACATACGGGTTTCCTCACTATGTTTTCCTTTACCGTTTAGAAAGTGGGAAGTACTTACCTATAAGCAAATACGATGCGCATTATGTAAATTCCGAAAAACTCATTGGTGCATGCCAAACCGCGGATTGAACCTGGATCTAAATATTGAGAGGCCAGCGTTCTACCCCTGAGTTACCACCGCTTTTTCATAACTTTAAAAATAAATTAACATAAAAAAAAATGGCTTAGTTCATCGGAAGGAAGCAAATTTGAAAAATTTCCGTTCTTTATTGGTTGCACCGTTTTCTAGGCATTCATATATACAACAATAACAAACCATATTATTGATTAAAAATCAGTATCGTAATAAAATAAAACAAGATTTATACTTGCGATTGTCGGGACTTGATGAAACATAAAAAGCATCTCGATTTTGAACACAAACACTTGTACTATTTGTTTTATAACATTTGTTATGTTATGAAACAAATAGTACAAGTGTTTGTGTTCAAAATCAAGAAAGCAAAACAAAATACGCGCGCAGCGAACGAGTGCTACTCGGGCTCTGCCTGCCTCCAGAATTGCCACTAACTTGCGGGGGACCGCGGGGGACGTTATATTCGCGCGGGGAGGTGAGTGTCGCTTCTTTACGTAGTAATACTTTATATTCTCTGCCCTAGGGATGTATCACCTTCCGTTCCAAAGATATTTTGCTGGGATATAGAGATCGATAGATAGACAGATATATAGATAGATAGATTGTGGATATATAGATAGATAGATACCTCAAAAGGAAAAAATGGAACCCTAATAAGATCACTTGTGTGGCTGTGTGTCTGTCCGTCTGTTACAGCCGTGAGCCGAAGTGCTCTGGCACACATACTTTCAAAAATTTTCATGTCCACTAAATTAAATTTCAAAATCGATGCCATTTTCGTAATTAACGTCCCAAAAAACATAAAAACGACACCCATATTGATATTTACACATTTCAACATCTAAACCCTATCGCACCCCAACAGGTGATGATGGTATTTTACGTCCACTACATTGGATTTAGAAATCGTTGTTGTTTTCGTAATCAGCGACCCGATAAACCATACAAACGATACCCATGTTGATAAACCATAAAAACGATACCCATGTAGATAAACCATACAAACGATACCCATGTTGATAAACAATACAAACGATACCCATGTTGATAAACCATACAAACGATACCCATGTTGATAAACCATACAAACGATACCCATGTTGATAAACCATACAAACGATACCCATGTTGATAAACCATACAAACGATACCCATGTTGATAAACCATACAAACGATACCCATGTTGATAAACCATACAAACGATACCCATGTTGATAAACCATACAAACGATACCCATGTTGATAAACCATACAAACGATACCCATGTTGATAAACCATACAAACGATACTCATGTTGATAAACCATACAAACGATACCCATGTTGATAAACCATACAAACGATACTCATGTTGATAAACCATACAAACGATACCCATGTTGATAAACCATACAAACGATACTCATGTTGATAAACCATACAAACGACACCCATGTTGATAAATTATACAAACGATACCCATGTTGATAAACCATACAAACGATACCCATGTTGATAAACCATACAAACGATACCCATGTTGATAAACCATACAAACGATACCCATGTTGATAAACCATACAAACGATACCCATGTTGATAAACCATACAAACGATACCCATGTTGATAAACCATACAAACGATACCCATGTTGATAAACCATACAAACGACACCCATGTTGATAAATTATACAAACGATACCCATGTTGATAAACCATACAAAAGATACCCATGTTGATAAACCATACAAACGATACCCATGTTGATAAACCATACAAACGATACCCATGTTGATAAACCATACAAACGATACCCATGTTGATAAACCATACAATTGATACTCATGTTGATAAACCATACAAACGATACCCATGTTGATAAACCATAAAAACGATACCCATGTAGATAAACCATACAAACGATACCCATATTGATAAACAATACAAACGATACCCATGTTGATAAACCATACAAACGATACCCATGTTGATAAACCATACAAACGATACCCATGTTGATAAACCATACAAACGATACCCATGTTGATAAACCATACAAACGATACCCATGTTGATAAACCATACAAACGATACCCATGTTGATAAACCATACAAACGATACCCATGTTGATAAACCATACAAACGATACCCATGTTGATAAACCATACAAACGATACCCATGTTGATAAACCATACAAACGATACCCATGTTGATAAACCATACAAACGATACCCATGTTGATAAACCATACAAACGATACCCATGTTGATAAACCATACAAACGATACCCATGTTGATAAACCATACAAACGACACCCATGTTGATAAATTATACAAACGATACCCATGTTGATAAACCATACAAAAGATACCCATGTTGATAAACCATACAAACGATACCCATGTTGATAAACCATACAAACGATACCCATGTTGATAAACCATACAAACGATACTCATGTTGATAAACAATACAAACGATACCCATGTTGATAAACCATACAAACGATACCCATGTTGATAAACCATACAAACGATACCCATGTTGATAAACCATACAAACGATACCCATGTTGATAAACCATACAAACGATACCCATGTTGATAAACCATACAAACGATACCCATGTTGATAAACCATACAAACGATACCCATGTTGATAAACCATACAAACGATACTCATGTTGATAAACCATACAAACGATACCCATGTTGATAAACCATACAAACGATACCCATGTTGATAAACCATACAAACGATACCAATGTTGATAAACCATACAAACGATACCCATGTTGATAAACCATACAAACGATACCCATGTTGATAAACCATACAAACGATACCCATGTTGATAAACCATACAAACGATACCCATGTTGATAAACCATACAAACGATACCCATGTTGATAAACCATAAAAACGATACCCATGTTGATAAACCATACAAACGATACCCATGTTGATAAACCATACAAACGATACCCATGTTGATAAACCATACAAACGATACCCATGTTGATAAACCATACAAACGATACCCATGTTGATAAACCATACAAACGACACCCATGTTGATAAATTATACAAACGATACCCATGTTGATAAACCATACAAAAGATACCCATGTTGATAAACCATACAAACGATACCCATGTTGATAAACCATACAAACGATACCCATGTTGATAAACCATACAAACGATACTCATGTTGATAAACCATACAAACGATACCCATGTTGATAAACCATACAAACGATACCCATGTTGATAAACCATACAAACGATACCCATGTTGATAAACCATACAAACGATACCCATGTTGATAAACCATACAAACGATACCCATGTTGATAAACCATACAAACGATACCCATGTTGATAAACCATACAAACGATACCCATGTTGATAAACCATACAAACGATACCCATGTTGATAAACCATACAAACGATACCCATGTTGATAAACCATACAAACGATACCCATGTTGATAAACCATACAAACGATACCCATGTTGATAAACCATACAAACGATACCCATGTTGATAAACCATACAAACGATACCCATGTTGATAAACCATACAAACGATACCCATGTTGATAAACCATACAAACGATACCCATGTTGATAAACCATACAAACGATACCCATGTTGATAAACCATACAAACGATACCCATGTTGATAAACCATACAAACGATACCCATGTTGATAAACCATACAAACGATACCCATGTTGATAAACCATACAAACGATACCCATGTTGATAAACCATACAAACGACACCCATGTTGATAAATTATACAAACGATACCCATGTTGATAAACCATACAAAAGATACCCATGTTGATAAACCATACAAACGATACCCATGTTGATAAACCATACAAACGATACCCATGTTGATAAACCATACAAACGATACTCATGTTGATAAACCATACAAACGATACCCATGTTGATAAACCATACAAACGATACCCATGTTGATAAACCATACAAACGATACCCATGTTGATAAACCATACAAACGATACCCATGTTGATAAACCATACAAACGATACCCATGTTGATAAACCATACAAACGATACCCATGTTGATAAACCATACAAACGATACCCATGTTGATAAACCATACAAACGATACTCATGTTGATAAACCATACAAACGATACCCATGTTGATAAACCATACAAACGATACCCATGTTGATAAACCATACAAACGATACCAATGTTGATAAACCATACAAACGATACCCATGTTGATAAACCATACAAACGATACCCATGTTGATAAACCATACAAACGATACCCATGTTGATAAACCATACAAACGATACCCATGTTGATAAACCATACAAACGATACCCATGTTGATAAACCATACAAACGATACCCATGTTGATAAACCATACAAACGATACCCATGTTGATAAACCATACAAACGATACCCATGTTGATAAACCATACAAACGATACCCATGTTGATAAACCATACAAACGATACCCATGTTGATAAACCATACAAACGACACCCATGTTGATAAATTATACAAACGATACCCATGTTGATAAACCATACAAAAGATACCCATGTTGATAAACCATACAAACGATACCCATGTTGATAAACCATACAAACGATACCCATGTTGATAAACCATACAAACGATACTCATGTTGATAAACCATACAAACGATACCCATGTTGATAAACCATACAAACGATACCCATGTTGATAAACCATACAAACGATACCCATGTTGATAAACCATACAAACGATACCCATGTTGATAAACCATACAAACGATACCCATGTTGATAAACCATACAAACGATACCCATGTTGATAAACCATACAAACGATACCCATGTTGATAAACCATACAAACGATACCCATGTTGATAAACCATACAAACGATACCCATGTTGATAAACCATACAAACGATACCCATGTTGATAAACCATACAAACGATACCCATGTTGATAAACCATACAAACGATACCCATGTTGATAAACCATACAAACGATACTCATGTTGATAAACCATACAAACGATACCCATGTTGATAAACCATACAAACGATACCCATGTTGATAAACCATACAAACGATACCAATGTTGATAAACCATACAAACGATACCCATGTTGATAAACCATACAAACGATACCCATGTTGATAAACCATACAAACGATACCCATGTTGATAAACCATACAAACGATACCCATGTTGATAAACCATACAAACGATACCCATGTTGATAAACCATACAAACGATACCCATGTTGATAAACCATACAAACGATACCCATGTTGAGAAACCATACAAATGATAATAATAATAATAATAATAATAATAATAATTAATTAATAAGCCTCTTAAAGTCCAACCCTACGTCCGAGCCGAACAGCAGGCCACGTAAGAGGCGGACAACGTGTACAAAACTTACACGGCTAACAGGGCAATGGCAAACTCTTAATGATGGTAAGGAATAATGGTAAACGTATAGGGCCGCTACCTGGGGGTGATCGCCAGGGCGCGTCTGGGGCTGGCGCTGGACGTAGCAGCATGCGAGCCGCCAGCACAAACCGCAGACTGGTCCAACCACCTGACCAGTCCGCCAATCCACCATCACCACCAGTTGGCTTGGTGTCGGCAGGGTCTTCACAGACCCAGCACTCGGCACTCGCCGCTGGTGAGAGAGTACGGCGCATGAGATGGTCTAGCGAAATGAACGCCAATGCCATGCGCGCGTACTTCAGAGCAACGGGGGGCAATACCGGTGCAACGGGATATCGAGCAGTAATGTTCCGCGAATTTCTGTTGCTGGAGCCCTCGATAACTGTCACGGAACAAAACCTAGCGGACAGAGTTCGGTATATACAGCGCTCTAACGTATTTAACGCTGCCGAACTCGAACAACTGAGACGCGAGACTGTTCCTGTAATGGATAATGCACCACATGTGGAAGATGTCTCTACCCAACCAAATGGCAATGAAGAGTCAGAACTTAATCCACAAAATGTCGCAGAAGAAAACATTGCAGAAACGGTCTCCCAGGATTTAGAGCAAATGAGGAGCATATTAGAAGAGACGATTGTAGAGTATCGCCAAGTGCCTATGGAACTGAGGCCTCGGCTTCCCCGGGTGCCTCTGAGCATCAAGGTTCGGGATGTCGTTGGAATCATTAATCAGGTGCTGCCTCCATTTCTGGAAAGCAGCATCGACCTCTGGGATACGGATACGGTGCTATTCAGCGCCGCTATGGCAGTATGCCGGATAGTTGGCGTTCGTATGCCAGGTACTGGATCAATCACTCCCAGAAGTGGTCAGATACCAGCCTGGCAACGCAGAATTAACCGCCGTATCACCAGAGCAAGGATCCTTATCGGCAAACTGACCAGCTTCAGGTCAGGCAACACGAGGCCTAGAGTGATGCGCTTTGTTGCGGAGGCATTTGCTGGGCAAGACATTGATATATCGCACCCAGACTTTAACCAAAACCTAACAGAGCGCATCGACTACCTGAAGCAGAAGATTGCTGCTTGGGGTAAGCGATTAAGGCGATACTCCGAAACGGTAAAGAGGCACTGTAGCCGCTGGCTACAGGAAATGCAGAGCTGATGGAATTTGAATGGGAGAGCAGACAGGATAAGAAAAAGATTGTGGGTAAACTGACCTTTGTTGGAATGTTGTTCTCGATGGGCCGACAGGAGATGCGGTGACGTGCTGAGCCTTCTTGTTGGCTAGTTGAGCTGGCGTCTGTGCAGGGATGTATTGAATGTCCTGGTTTGAGTGATGTACACAGCACTTGTAACTACACTACACTTTAGGTACGCGATAATTGTTTGTGCTGACGCGAATGTCTATTGTTTAGAGCTGTCGGCTGCGCGGGCGCGCGCGCGTGCGCCTAGAGAGGCTCGCCGATCCGAACAGACCGAACGAGCGCCCGCGCGCGCCTCGACCGGCGCGCGGCGGGGGGGGGGTCATCCCCGCCTGCGGGTGCGAATCATGCGTCACGGTCTAGCGTGAACATCCTGGGGGGGCCGGGGCTGCGGCTCCATGGGCTGTGTCCAGATCCACAACCTGGACCACTCCATCCCTGCCAGGCATTGTGCGGAGAATTCTCCCCAACTTCCATTGGAGCGGAGGCAAGTCATCCTCTTTGATGAGGACCAGTTCACCCACTTGAGGAGGGGAGGAAGGGGAGAGCTGATTGGGGCGGGTTTGCAGGGTATGGAGGTAGGATCTGGACCAGAGAATCCAAAAGCGCTGAGAGAGCGCTTGAATGAGCTGAAAGCGCCTAAGAACAGATATGGGTCCGTCGTAAAAAGACTGCTCAGGTAGAGCGGTGAGCGGACGACCAACAATGAAATGTCCGGCCGTGAGAGGGTCAAAGTCCGTAGGATCGGATAAAATCGGGCAGAAGGGTCTTGAGTTGAGTATTATTTCGTGCAGAGCGCCGAACCAAGTTATGTGCTGATTCGCGAGCTTGTGAGTGATTGCATCATAGTTTGTGCCGCAGTCTGAGCGAATGAGAACTGGAGTACCGCGACGTGAGATAAAACCTAACAGGGCTCGTGCTGAGTGAAATTGACCATGTACGTCTGCTATTATTGGTGTGTTAGTGACGTTCACTACACGTTGTGCGGAGTTACAAGAATTCTCTGTTGGAGCTGGAGTCATTGAGTGAAAATGAACTGAGTGTGTATGTGATGAGTGTGTGTGTGATGACTGAGTGCTGGTTTCATTGAGTGAAAAATGAGCTGAATGTGTATCTGATGAGTGAATGTGTGAGTGAAAATGAGCTGAGTGTGTCTATATGTGCTGATTGAATGTGTGAGTGAAAATGAGCTGAGTGTGTATGTGCTGATTGAATGTGTGAGTGAAAATGAGTTGAGTGTGTATGTGCTGATTGAATGTGTGATGAGTGTGACTATATGTGAAAATGAGTTATTAAAAACTTGAGCGCTACCAACTCCAACGTGCGGATAGCTTGTAACTTGCGCGGGCCGAAAAAACGGAACACGGAAAATAAACACGAAAGAGAGAGAAAAAATTTTTTTTTTTAAAAAACAACCTGTATATGAGCCGATACACCAACTTGGAACACCCTATATGTGTACCACAAACAACAAGATCAGAGATGAGAAGAGAAAAAAAAATTGTTTACTATATTTGTGCTATACCCGGGTAAAAAAAGCAGACAATAACACAAATAAACGGTCCGGCAATATATTACTGCGACGTGAGATTACCGCAACACAAAAATATCGAAAAGGGCTGATGAACCTGTTCACTTTTATGTTATTTGCCTTGAAATCACGTGCCGACAATACGCGTTGGCTCTTGTTTACACGAATGTACCTTTACAACAACAACATCAGTCGTCGAAAATTCTATTTATAGAATAAAATATCTACCTACTGCTTTGAGAGCGAAAACAAACAAAGAATGTGTTTACCTGGCAGAAATCGGATCTAAATGAGCGGACAATCATATGATGCAGATCAAGCTTTGGTAACGTAATAATTCGTAAACGTAAACGTTCGTTACGTAATAACTTATGTATACGTGGGTTTTACGTATGTGCACGAAATAAAGCAAATACTCGCACCGAAAAAATATCTCGCAAAATCTCGTAAAATTTGGGTTTAATAAAGAAGTATAGTGGACTGTAATAAACAATTGGGCTGAATGAATATACTTATGTTATCTGAGCCGAATAATAATTACAACCGCGATGAAAATGAGTTATTCTGTAAAGGGGCGTGGGGGGGTCGGTTCTAACCGATAAATGGAATGTTCCAGGCGGCGGTTCTAATTATCTACCCGCGATAGGTATTCGAAACCACAAAATATTTTTTGCCGGGAAAGGGGGCAAAATATGTAACCGGGTGAAAATGGACTGTAGTAAATCGACGGGGGCTGGTTCAAAACAAAGTTATGGGCCGGCGGGGGATAGTCGGGGGGTGATATAAACCAAAAATTTTCCTGGATTGAAAATGGACTGTAATAAATCGACGGGGGCTGGTTCAGTAGCGGTTTGAAGGGCCAAAATTGTGAAAATGGACTGTAAGGACCAGAATTCGATCCGGCCGAAGGACCAAAAATGTAGCCGCTGGCTACAGGAAATGCAGAGCTGATGGAATTTGAATGGGAGAGCAGACAGGATAAGAAAAAGATTGTGGGTAAACTGACCTTTGTTGGAATGTTGTTCTCGATGGGCCGACAGGAGATGCGGTGACGTGCTGAGCCTTCTTGTTGGCTAGTTGAGCTGGCGTCTGTGCAGGGATGTATTGAATGTCCTGGTTTGAGTGATGTACACAGCACTTGTAACTACACTACACTTTAGGTACGCGATAATTGTTTGTGCTGACGCGAATGTCTATTGTTTAGAGCTGTCGGCTGCGCGGGCGCGCGCGCGTGCGCCTAGAGAGGCTCGCCGATCCGAACAGACCGAACGAGCGCCCGCGCGCGCCTCGACCGGCGCGCGGCGGGGGGGGGGTCATCCCCGCCTGCGGGTGCGAATCATGCGTCACGGTCTAGCGTGAACAGGCACCAACACAATCGTCTCTTCGAGAGTGACCAAAAGAAGTTTTACAGAACTCTGGAGCGTCCGGAAATGAGATCGATAGGCGCTCGACCGGAGCAGGCTGATGTAGTCGCCTTCTGGCGAAGCCTATGGTCACAGCCTGTCACTCATCAGGAAGGCCCATGGTTCGAAGCTGTCGAGGGAGCATGTGCGTCTATCACGCCAATGAACCCAGTCAGAATCTCAAAGGAGGACGTAACTGCTGCGGTCCGTAAAGCCCCGAACTGGAAAAGTCCAGGACCAGACGGACTGCAGCATTACTGGCTGAAAGGATTCTGGCGTTCCCATGCTACCCTCGCAAGGCAGTTCCAACAGGCCCTTGACGATGGTACGCTCCCGAACTTCTTAACTACCGGAGTCACTCACTTAGCTCCAAAAAGCGAACATACCGCGGATCCATCGAAATACCGCCCCATCACGTGTCTTTGTACTCTATACAAGACGCTTACTTCCGTTCTGAACTCCAAGATTTCTCAACACATTGTTGAAAATCACATCATCTCGGATGCTCAGAACGGATGTAGGGGTGGTAGCCGCGGTAGCAAGGAGCTGCTCCTCATTGACGCGGTCGCTGGCAAACTGGTCAGACGCAACCGTCGGAACTTCTCCGCCGCCTGGATAGACTACAAAAAGGCTTTCGACTCGGTTCCCCACTCTTGGCTCCTAAGGGTCCTTGAGCTGTACAAAGTCGACAATACAGTTCGACACTTCCTTGAAGCATGTATGGGGCAATGGAGTACTATCCTTAGTCTAGCAGGCGAGAAAATGACGGATGCCGATGACCAAATACGGATAAAAAGGGGTATTTTCCAGGGTGATTGTCTGAGCCCGCTTTGGTTTTGCTTGTCGCTGAACCCTTTGAGTCAACTTTTGGAGAAATCAGCGGCGGGCTTTCAGTTTCGGAGGGGAGGAATGCGGATATCGCACCTTCTCTACATGGATGACCTGAAGCTTTTTGGCCCCACAGCTCAGAAACTGGAGGAGTTGTTGAAGATCACTGATGATTTCAGCAACTCCATCAGGATGGAGCTAGGAGTCGAAAAGTGTGCGGTCTTGCATGTGGAGAGGGGTCATGTTGTTCGCTCCGATGGAGTCGATGTCGGCTCCAATCGATTGAAATCCCTTTCTGAGACTGAAACATACCGGTATCTGGGCATGTCCCAAACAATCGGTGTGAATGAAGCAGACATGAAACAAGCCGTTTGTGGGGTATTTTATAATCGCCTGACAAAAGTGCTTGAGAGCTTTTTGTCGGGCGGAAATAAGGTACGAGCTTATAATGCTTGGGTCATGCCTGTTCTCATGTACACATTCGGAGTGCTCAGATGGACTCAGACCGAACTAGATGCTCTGGACAGAAAAGTCCGCACAATCCTGACCCTTCATAGGATGCATCATCCGAAATCGTCGGTCATGAGACTGTATCTCCCGCGGAAGTGTGGTGGTCGAGGCTTTTTAAACGCCAAGGCTATGCACAACCGTGAAATATGCAGTCTCAGGGATTATTTCCTGTCGAAAACGGATGATGCAATCCATAAAGAAGTCGTGGCATGTGATAAAGGACTCACCCCTTTGTCCTTAGCCAGCGAAGAATGGCGCGACCCGGTTGTACTTAGCACCGCTGAACGAGAGTCTGTGTGGCGAGGAAAGGAATTGCACGGGAGGTTTCACAAGGCCCTTCACGAGCCTCATGTTGACAAAAAAACCTCCATGCATTGGCTGCGCTTTGGTGACCTCTTCGGGGAAACCGAGGGTTTTGTCTGTGCAATACAAGATCAGGTGATCAAGACGCGCAACTACCGGAAATACATTATCAAGGATGGGACCCAGGACATCTGCCGGGCATGTGCCCATCCTGGAGAATCTCTCCGACATGTTATTTCCGGGTGTTTCGCTCTTGCCAACACTGAGTATCTGCACAGACACAACCAAGTGGCCAAAATCCTTCATCAAGAACTCGCCCACAAGTACGACCTCGTAAATCAGAAGGTGCCATATTACAAGTACTCACCGGCGCCAGTACTAGAAAACGGCCGCGCCAAGCTCTACTGGGATCGGTCTGTCATCACGGATAGGACTATTCTCACGAATAAACCTGATATCGTGTTGATGGACCGGGCGCAGTCTCGGGTGTTTTTGGTGGATATCACAATCCCACACGATGAGAACCTCGTGAAAGCCGAAACCGAGAAGAGGAGGAAGTATCTCGACCTGGCTCACGAGGTTACCGACATGTGGGGCGTGGCATCCACCGAAATAATCCCAGTTGTTTTATCCGCGAACGGGTTAATACCAACCAGTCTTGAAACCAACCTGAGACGTTTGGGATTCCGCGGCAGTTCGCTTCCAGCGCGGATGCAGAAGGCGGTTCTGCTCGATACTGCTCGCATCGTTCGCCGGTTTCTTTCCCTGGGGCTCTGAACCTCGGTCGACTGTGCTTCTGCCGAGGAATGTACCGTCTCTCTCTCTTTAAATTCTTTCGGCCAAGAGGGAGAGACGAGATCAAAAATTCTCGAAATAATAATAATAATAATAATAATAAACCTAACAGTGCGCATCGACTACCTGAAGCAGAAGATTGCTGCTTGGGGTAAGCGATTAAGGCGATACTCCCAAACGTTAAAGAGGCACCAACATAATCGTCTCTTCGAGAGTGACCAAAAGAAGTTTTACAGAACTCTGGAGCGTCCGGAAATGAGATCGATAGGCGCTCGACCGGAGCAGGCTGATGTAGTTGCCTTCTGGCGAAGCCTATGGTCACAGCCTGTCACTCATCAGGAGGGCCCGTGGTTCGAAGCTGTCGAGAGAGCATGTGCGTCTATCACGCCAATGAACCCAGTCAGAATCTCGAAGGAGGACGTAACTGCTGCGGTCCGTAAAGCCCCGAACTGGAAAAGTCCAGGACCAGACGGACTGCAGCATTACTGGCTGAAAGGATTCTGGCGTTCCCATGTTACCCTCGCAAGGCAGTTCCAACAGGCCCTTGACGATGGTACGCTCCCGAAATTCTTAACTACCGGAGTCACTCACTTAGCTCCAAAAAGCGAAGATACCGCGGATCCATCGAAATACCGCCCCATCACGTGTCTTTGTACTGTATACAAGACGCTTACTTCCGTTCTGAACTCCAAGATTTCTCAACACATTGTTGAAAATCACATCATCTCGGATGCTCAGAACGGATGTAGGGGTGGTAGCCGCGGTAGCAAGGAGCTGCTCCTCATTGACGCGGTCGCTGGCAAACTGGTCAGACGCAACCGTCGGAACTTCTCCGCCGCCTGGATAGACTACAAAAAGGCTTTCGACTCGGTCCCCCACTCATGGCTTCTAAGGGTCCTTGAGCTGTACAAAGTCGACAATACAGTTCGACACTTCCTTGAAGCATGTATGGGGCAATGGAGTACTATCCTTAGTCTCGCAGGCGAGAAAATGACGGATGCCGATGACCAAATACGGATAAAAAGGGGTATTTTCCAGGGTGATTGTCTGAGCCCGCTTTGGTTTTGCTTGTCGCTGAATCCTTTGAGTCAACTTTTGGAGAAATCAGCGGCGGGCTTTCAGTTTCGGAGAGGAGGAATGCGGATATCGCACCTTCTCTACATGGATGACCTGAAGCTTTTTGGCCCCACAGCTCAGAAACTGGAGGAGTTGTTGAAGATCACTGATGATTTCAGCAACTCCATCAGAATGGAGCTAGGGGTCGAAAAGTGTGCGGTCTTGCATGTGGAGAGGGGTCATGTTGTTCGCTCCGATGGAGTCGATGTCGGCTCCAATCGATTGAAATCCCTTTCTGAGACTGAAACATACCGGTATCTTGGTATGTCCCAAACAATCGGTGTGGATGAAGCAGACATGAAACAAGCCGTTTGTGGGGTATTTTATAATCGCCTGACAAAAGTGCTTGAGAGCTTTTTGTCGGGCGGAAATAAGGTACGAGCTTATAATGCTTGGGTCATGCCTGTTCTCATGTACACATTCGGAGTGCTCAGATGGACTCAGACCGAACTAGATGCTCTGGACAGAAAAGTCCGCACAATCCTGACCCTTCATAGGATGCATCATCCGAGATCGTCGGTCATGAGACTGTATCTGCCGCGGAAGTGTGGTGGTCGAGGCCTTTTAAACGCCAAGGCTATGCACAACCGTGAAATATGCAGTCTCAGGGATTATTTCCTGTCGAAAACGGATGATGCAATCCATAAAGAAGTCGTAGCATGTGATAAAGGACTCACCCCTTTGTCCTTAGCTAGCGAAGAATGGCGCGACCCGGTTGTACTTAGTACCGCTGAACGAGAGTCCGTGTGGCGAGGAAAGGAATTGCACGGGAGGTTTCACAAGGCACTTCACGAGCCTCACGTTGACAAAAAAACCTCCTTGCATTGGCTGCGCTTTGGTGACCTCTTCGGGGAAACCGAGGGTTTTGTCTGTGCAATACAAGATCAGGTGATCAAGACGCGTAACTACCGGAAATACATTATCAAGGATGGGACCCAGGACATCTGCCGGGCATGTGCCTATCCTGGAGAATCTCTCCGACATGTTATTTCCGGGTGTTCCGCTCTTGCCAACACTGAGTATCTGCACAGACACAACCAAGTAGCCAAAATCCTTCATCAAGAACTCGCCCACAAGTACGACCTCGTAAATCAGAAGGTGCCATATTACAAGTACTCACCGGCGCCAGTACTAGAAAACGGCCGCGCCAAGCTCTACTGGGATCGGTCTGTCATCACGGATAGGACTATTCTCACGAATAAACCTGATATCGTGTTGATGGACCGGGCGCAGTCTCGGGTGTTTTTGGTGGATATCACAATCCCACACGATGAGAACCTCGTGAAAGCCGAAACCGAGAAGAGCAGGAAGTATCTTGACCTAGCTCACGAGGTTACCGACATGTGGGGCGTGGCATCCACTGAAATAATCCCAGTTGTTTTATCCGCGAACGGATTAATACCAACCAGTCTCGAAACCAACCTGAGACGGTTGGGATTCCGCGGCAGTTCGCTTCCAGCGCGGATGCAGAAGGCGGTTCTGCTCGATACTGCTCGCATCGTTCGCCGGTTTCTTTCCCTGGGGCTCTGAACCTCGGTCGACTGTGCTTCTGCCGAGGGATGTACCGTCTCTGTCTCTTTAAATTCTTTGGGCCAAGAGGGAGAGACGAGATCAAAAATTCTCATAATAATAATAATTGGGGTTCGTATGCCAGGTACTGGATCAACCACTCCCAGAAGTGGTCAGATACCAGCCTGGCAACGCAGAATTAACCGCCGTATCACCAGAGCAAGGATCCTTATCGGCAAACTAACCAGCTTCAGGTCAGGCAACACGAGGCCTAGAGTGATGCGCTTTGT
This sequence comes from Ypsolopha sequella, assembly GCA_934047225.1. Taxonomy (NCBI): domain Eukaryota; kingdom Metazoa; phylum Arthropoda; class Insecta; order Lepidoptera; family Ypsolophidae; genus Ypsolopha; species Ypsolopha sequella. The sequence continues at coordinate 18,154,613 of OW204011.1, forward strand.
TACGGAGGCATTTGCTGGGCAACACATTGATATATCGCACCCAGACTTTAACCAAAACCTAACAGAGCGCATCGACTACCTGAAGCAGAAGATTGCTGCTTGGGGTAAACGATTAAGGCGATACTCCGAAACGGTAAAGAGGCACCAACATAATCGTCTCTTCGAGAGTGACCAAAAGAAGTTTTACAGAACTCTGGAGCGTCCGGAAATGAGATCGATAGGCGCTCGACCGGAGCAGGCTGATGTAGTCGCCTTCTGGCGAAGCCTATGGTCACAGCCTGTCACTCATCAGGAGGGTCCGTGGTTCGAAGCTGTCGAGGGAGCATGTGCGTCTATCACACCAATGAACCCAGTCAGAATCTCGGAGGAGGACGTAACTGCTGCGGTCCGTAAAGCCCCGAACTGGAAAAGTCCAGGACCAGACGGACTGCAGCATTACTGGCTGAAAGGATTCTGGCGTTCCCATGCTACCCTCGCAAGGCAGTTCCAACAGGCCCTTGACGATGGTACGCTCCCGAACTTCTTAACTACCGGAATCTATTACTTAGCTCCAAAAAGCGAAGATACCGCGGATCCATCGAAATACCGCCCCATCACGTGTCTTTGTACTCTATACAAGACGCTTACTTCCGTTCTGAACTCCAAGATTTCTCAACACATTGTTGAAAATCACATCATCTCGGATGCTCAGAACGGATGTAGGGGTGGTAGCCGCGGTAGCAAGGAACTGCTCCTCATTGACGCGGTCGCTGGCAAACTGGTCAGACGCAACCGTCGGAACTTCTCCGCCGCCTGGATAGACTACAAAAAGGCTTTCGACTCGGTCCCCCACTCATGGCTCCTAAGGGTCCTTGAGCTGTACAAAGTCGACAATACAGTTCGACACTTCCTTGAAGCATGTATGGGGCAATGGAGTACTATCCTTAGTCTCGCAGGCGAGAAAATGACGGATGCCGATGACCAAATACGGATAAAAAGGGGTATTTTCCAGGGTGATTGTCTGAGCCCGCTTTGGTTTTGCTTGTCGCTGAATCCTTTGAGTCAACTTTTGGAGAAATCAGCGGCGGGCGTTCAGTTTCGGAGGGGAGGAATGCGGATATCGCACCTTCTCTACATGGATGACCTGAAGCTTTTTGGCCCCACAGCTCAGAAACTGGAGGAGTTGTTGAAGATCACTGATGATTTCAGCAACTCCATCAGAATGGAGCTAGGGGTCGAAAAGTGTGCGGTCTTGCATGTGGAGAGGGGTCATGTTGTTCGCTCCGATGGAGTCGATGTCGGCTCCAATCGATTGAAATCCCTTTCTGAGACTGAAACATACCGGTATCTGGGCATGTCCCAAACTATCGGTGTGAATGAAGCAGACATGAAACAAGCCGTTTGTGGGGTATTTTATAATCGCCTGACAAAAGTGCTTGAGAGCTTTTTGTCGGGCGGAAATAAGGTACGAGCTTATAATGCTTGGGTCATGCCTGTTCTCATGTACACATTCGGAATGCTCAGATGGACTCAGACCGAACTAGATGCTCTGGACAGAAAAGTCCGCACAATCCTGACCTTTCATAGGATGCATCATCCGAGATCGTCGGTCATGAGACTGTATCTCCCGCGGAAATGTGGTGGTCGAGGCCTTTTAAACGCCAAGGCTATGCACAACCGTGAAATATGCAGTCTCAGGGATTATTTCCTGTCGAAAACGGATGATGCAATCCATAAAGAAGTCGTGGCATGTGATAAAAGACTTACCCCTTTGTTCTTAGCCAGCGAAGAATGGCGCGACCCGGTTGTACTTAGCACCGCTGAACGAGAATCTGTGTGGCGAGGAAAGGAATTGCACGGGAGGTTTCACAAGGCGCTTCACGAGCCTCACGTTGACAAAAAAACCTCCATGCATTGGCTGCGCTTTGGTGACCTCTTCGGGGAAACTGAGGGTTTTATCTGTGCAATACAAGATCAGGTGATCAAGACACGTAACTACTGGAAATACATTATCAAGGATGGGACCCAGGACATCTGCCGGGCATGTGCCCATCCTGGAGAATCTCTTCGACATGTTATTTCCGGGTGTTCCGCTCTTGCCAACACTGAGTATCTGCACAGACACAACCAAGTGGCCAAAATCCTTCATCAAGAACTCGCCCACAAGTTCGACCTCGTAAATCAGAAGGTGCCATATTACAAGTACTCACCAGCGCCAGTACTAGAAAACGGCCGCGCCAAGCTCTATTGGGATCGATCTGTCATCACGGATAGGACTATTCTCACGAATAAACCTGATATCGTGTTGATGGACCGGGCGCAGTCTCGGGTGTTTTTGGTGGATATCACAATCCCACACGATGAAAACCTCGTGAAAGCCGAAACCGAGAAGAGGAGGAAGTATCTCGACCTGGCTCACGAGGTTACCGATATGTGGGGCGTGGCATCTACCGAAATAATCCCAGTTGTTTTATCCGCGAACGGGTTAATACCAACCACTCTCGAAACCAACCTGAGACGGTTGGGATTCCGCGGCAGTTCGCTTCCAGCGTGGATGCAGAAGGCGGTTCTGCTCGATACTGCTCGCATCGTTCGCCGGTTTCTTTCCCTGGGGCTCTGAACCTCGGTCGACTGTGCTTCTGCCGAGGGATGTACCGTTTCTCTCTTTTTAAATTCTTTTGGCCAAGAGGGAGAGACGAGATCAAAAATTCTCAAAATAATAATAATAATAAACACTTTATTGCACACAAAACACAGATAAATACAGATTTAAGAGAAACACGGGGCAAAGGCGGACTTATTTCTGAAAGAAATTTCTTCCAGTCAACCATAACTGACAGAGATGAAGAAACATTATAAATTGGCTTATTGAAATTTAAAATGAGTGATATAAATATGTATGTAACTATAATAAATATAATAGTTAACAAACACTACTAACCTCAAAGTATACCTAACGACCTAACGGTCTAAAAACTAAACAATGAGTAGGTTTTAAAATAATATATATATATATATATATATATTATATGTATTTAAATATGATACACTACATAAATACGTACGATACATACATACTAGTAGCTAGAGCTGCTGAGAGGACAAAAAGTGGTTCTTAATATATAATTAAATATGATACACTACATAAATACGTACGATACATACATACTAGTAGCTAGAGCTGCTGAGAGGACAAAAAGTGGTTCTTAATATGTAATTAAATATGATACACTACATAAATACGTACGATACATACATACTAGTAGCTAGAGCTGCTGAGAGGACAAAAAGTGGTTCTTAATATATAATTAAATATGATACACTACATAAATACGTACGATACATACATACTAGTAGCTAGAGCTGCTGAGAGGACAAAAAGTGCTTCTTAATATATAATTAAATATGATACACTACATAAATACGTACGATACATACATACTAGTAGCTAGAGCTGCTGAGAGGACAAAAAGTGCTTCTTAATATATAATTAAATATGATACACTACATAAATACGTACGATACATACATACTAGTAGCTAGAGCTGCTGAGAGGACAAAAAGTGCTCCTTAATATATAATTAAATATGATACACTACATAAATACGTACGATACATACATACTAGTAGCTAGAGCTGCTGAGAGGACAAAAAGTGCTTCTTAATATATAATTAAATATGATACACTACATAAATACGTACGATACATACATACTAGTAGCTAGAGCTGCTGAGAGGACAAAAAGTGCTTCTTAATATATAATTAAATATGATACACTACATAAATACGTACGATACATACATACTAGTAGCTAGAGCTGCTGAGAGGACAAAAAGTGCTTCTTAATATATAATTAAATATGATACACTACATAAATACGTACGATACATACATACTAGTAGCTAGAGCTGCTGAGAGGACAAAAAGTGCTTCTTCAAGTTAAATTTGAAGGAAGCGGTTGAGGGAAGACTTTTAAGGGAGTGTGGAAGATCATTCCAAAGACGGACAGCGTCCACTGTAAAAGATCCAGAGTAACGTTCCGTGTAATGAGTTGGTATAGATAACATAAGATCATGAGAGGGCCGAAGATTCCTGTTGCTCATATCGGTGAGAAAATTTAGCCTATCTTTTAGGTATTTGAAAGAAAGAAAGAAAGAAAGAAAATAAATTTATTGGCGCGTTTACAAAAGAATAAAAAGAACTTATAGCTAACACAGTAGATAAGGTTTTTTTAAGTAGGGAGTAATCTATAGATAAAAATAACACGACAAAAGGATGTAGCTCAGCTATGTGCCATCAAAAAAAATGCTTTGGTTGGCGCTGGTTTTCAGCTACCTCCGTTATAATTGCCTGATAAGGTATTAACGAGTTGTTAACAATTTTATTTACTAAATTGAAAAATCAATAAAAATTGGCAGAAATGGCTTATAACTAAATTAAAGAAAATAAAAACAAAAACCAAAAATGCGTAACAAGACAAAAAACAATAAAAAAAAAAGGTAATCAGTATATACAGATATTGACTTATGTTCAGTACAGGTGTACCGAACGTGCACCGGTTCCAGCAAAGTCCGGCAGTTGTGTGTGCGAGAGGAAGCAGGCGAGGTAGGGGCTAATAAGAGAAACGAGAATTCGACTTTGCGATAGCCCCGTCCACACCGATCAGTCGACTCGTTGCTGCTCGATGCTCGCAGCGAGAGAGAGAGAGAGACGCTCGTAGATCCTTTCAGTCCCACGCCACCGCTTTTTCTTGTCTCGTTCCTCGAAGCCCGCTGTCCAGGTTGGAGCTTCTACTGCAGTGGAGTGAAGAGAGGCCTCTGGTGTCTTCGGATGTCTTCAGAAGTCTTCTTGTTTCGGCGAGCGGTAGCGGACTGATTTTTTGCCGAATTGAGCGTATTTATATCCTAATATCTAGGCTGTCAGATAGCGCTAGTTGCCACGATTCCTATGTGTCGACCAATCGTTGTGGGGGATAGTCTATCCTTTATTTATAATGGACTGTATTCTTATGTAATTATTATGTAATTATTATGTAACATTATGTATTATTATCAGCTATGTTTAGCTTTTGGGCCGCTATCCAAGTATTTATTTATTTGCGACCCAAATGAAACCATATACACCAAATCATATTTATTTATCTTATAGCTACTTATTTACATGATAGCTACCTATTTACATTATTATCTTGTAGTTATCTTATGTATCTATCTAATCGGCGTCGTGTACATTCTCCCGCCGTGAAGTAGTTGCTTCATTACCCGTGGGTAGCACGACGAGCTTCTTTACTGGCCGCCGCAGGATGCCCTTCGTAGTGCGGATGTCAGCTGTTCTCGTGATGCCGTCCGGGCCGGGGAAGATCTTGACTACGACGCCTCGAAGCCATGTGTTGCGTGGGAGAGTAGCGTCGACTATGATGACTAAATCTCCGACATTGATGGCTTCTCCTCTGCCGTATGGCTCCCGCCGGTGTTGAAGTGTCGGGAGGTACTCTCGCAACCAGCGTGCCCAGAATTGATCAGCGAGGCGTTGGCTGGTTCTCCACATCTTCTTCAAGCTGAAGTCGGAGTCGTCGAAGACGCCTGGCTGTGGTACTCGGGAAGGTCCACCGAGTAAGAAGTGGTTTGGAGTCAGCGCCCCCTGGCGGTCATCAGTCGAGACATGGGTGAGAGGCCTGCTGTTGACGGTATCTTCTACTTCAGCCAGCAGGGTGGATAGGACTTCTTCTCTCGGGTGTTGCTCATGTAGTACGACTCTAAGGGCGGTCTTCACGCTGCGGACTAGTCGTTCCCACGCTCCAGCCATGAATGGTGAGAGAGGTGGCAAGAAGCGCCATCGGATGAGGGCGTTGGCGGCTGCTGATGCTAGTTGATGTTCATCTAAGGCCTGGCGGAGCTCGGCGTCGCTTCCTCGCAGGTTGGCTCCGTTGTCGCTCCAGATTTCTGTTGGTCGGCCGCGGCGCGCCATCATACGACGAAGTGCCATGATGCATGAGTCTGTGGTCATGGACTCTGTGATCTCTAGATGGACTGCTCGTGTGGTGAGACATGTGAATAGGGCCACATATCTTTTCTGGTGCTGACGGCCCACGGTGACTGAGAGTGGGCCGAAGAAGTCCAAACCAGTGAAGGAGAAGGGCCGCTGATGATGTGCTAGTCGGCAGCTTGGCAGGTCCCCAGTAGGCGGCGACGTTGGCTTTGCTCTTCGGAGTCGGCAGGGCTGGCAGTTGCGGAGTACGCCCCGGACAGTGGGGCGCAGTCGGAGCACCCAGAGTTGTTGTCGAACTTCATTTGCTACGGTCTCGACCCCGCCGTGGTGTAGCTCTCGGTGCACCCAGTCTATGAGTAACCGGGTGTATGGATGGCTGCCGTCGACGATAGGTGGCGCGCGCTGCTCTGCTGTGACGTCATCTGCGGCGTCTATACGTGACTTGACGCGCATGATTCCCTCCTCGTCCAGGTAGACAGAGAGGTTTTTGATGCGACTCTCGGGAGCAATGGGGCTCCCGCCGGTGACACAGGCGAGCTCGTCCGGGAACGCCTGTTGCTGCAGCGCGCGGATCCACAGCTTCTGGGCTTCCATCAAGGTGTCTGCTTCAAGTGGGGTGAAGCGGTCGGCTGCTGCGGCGGGCGCCCTCGTGGTGGCGCGGGGCTTCGTCGTCTTTCTCGCCGTCGTCCAGGTCGGGTCCACTTCTGGGTTCTTCGTCGTCCTCTTGCGCTTGGCAGCAGCGCATTTGACTCTGTGAAGTAGCTGAATGAATTGTAAAACCCTCCCCGTTACCCTTATTAATCGAAGCCACGATGAGTAGCGCGTTGGATCAGGTAGCGCCGCTTGCAATTCTGTCGTCCTCTTCATTGTGGCTATCTTCTCTTCTCCTGTGATTGTAGGAGTGATGACGGGTTCTGCTGGCCAGGAGTCTTCGTTGTTGTACAGGAACGTCGGTCCTCTGAACCATCGATGTGTGTTGTCGAAGCCCACAGGAGTGTCGCGTGTGGCATCATCTGCAACATTGTCTCTGGAGGGCACCCAGTACCACTCGTTTACCTTAGAGGCCTCCTCTATTTCAGTGACTCGAAACGCGACAAACTGTTTGAAGACGCGTGGTCCCGCTCGTAGCCAGCATAAGACTGTTTTGCTGTCAGTCCAGAAGAATCGTTTGGTCGGCCGCTCGTCGTGTTCTTGTTGGACGGTGTTTGCGAGGCGGCAGCCCAGTACAGCACTCTGTAACTCCAACCGAGGAATAGAAGTGGTCTTGAGTGGTGAGACCCGACCTTTGGCAGCTGCGAGACTTACTTGTATGGATCCGTCGCTCATTTTCGTACGCCAGTATACAGCGGCGGCGTATGTTCTCTCGCTGGCGTCGACGAAAGTGTGTAGTTCTCTGTCAACTGCTCCCTCGTGTCCTGGGTAGCAGCGAGGTAGTGCTATACTACCCAGACTGCGTAGATCATGAAGCCAGCTGTACCATCTCTCTGCGAGGTCCGTTGGTAGCTGCTCGTCCCATCCAACTCCCAGGCGCCATGTCTCCTGAAGTATGTGCTTCGCTTGGATCGTTACCGGTGTAGCAAAGCCTAGTGGATCGAATAGAGACATTGCTGTTCGTAGAGTCTCCCGCTTGGTCGGTACCTTGTCTCCGCTGATGATGGCTGGCGCCACACGCGCCATGTTGAGATTGAATCCTAGAGTGTCTGCGCGTGGTCGCCATACCAGACCCAGGATCTTCTCGCTCCCGCCGGTATCTAGGTCCTTGCTTACCTCTCCTGGTGTAGCCGTGAGGTGTTGGATGGCGGCAGGTTCGTTGCTTGTCCACTTTTGCAGTTCGAAGTGGCCTCTGCGGTGGATGGTGTCCACTTCCTTGGTGATCCTCTTTGCTTCCTCTACTGTGCTGAAGGATTGTAGATAATCATCCATATAGTGATTACGAATTATAGCATCTGTTGCTTGTGGATGTAAATGCCTGAATTCTTCAGCATTTTTGTTCTTTACGAAGATTGCACTCGCCGGTGAGGAGGTGGCTCCGAAGATGACTGACTTCATACGGTACTCACAAGGTTTTGAAATTCGATCTGCGCCTCTCCATAGGAATCGAAGTGCATCTCTGTCTTCCTCTCGAATTCCGATGCGTAAGAACATATCCTTTATGTCTGCGGTGACTGCTATCTGATGCTGGCGGAAGCGCATGAGCACGCCGGGCAGTGACTGCAGCAGGTCTGGACCAGTGAGGAGCAGCTGATTTAAATTCGTACCTTTTGTAGTGGCCGCTGCGTCATGGACAATCCTCAGCTTCTCTGGTTTTGCTGGGTTGATCACAGCAAAGTGAGGCAGGTACCAGCGTCTTCCTGGTGTAGATCCCTTTGGAGCGACCTCTGCATAGCCGCTCTTCAGCATCCTCTCCATCTGCTCCGTGTAGCGGATTTTCAGGTGGGGATCCTTATCCAGCTTCTTCTCCACTCCTTCCAGTCGTCGCAGCGTGGCATCATAGTTGTCTGGGATGTTGTTCATGTCGCTCTTCCACAGGAGTCCTACTTCGAAGCTTCCATCTTCTCTGCGTTTTGTGGTGGCTTCCAAGATGTTGAGTGCTCGCTGATCTGGATCAGAGCGTGGACGGCGAGGCTCGACTCCCAGTGATTCTAAAGCGAAGTGTTCCTGAAGCATCTTGTCGATGTTCTCTTCTTCCATAGGACGAGTTTTCAATACGCGATGGATCTCAACTTGCTGCGTAGTGTTTACCTTGTCTCCTGTGAGTCCATGTATTACCCACCCCAACCCGGTGAGTGAGGCCACAGGTTCGTCGTGGCATCCTGTGCGGGTGTCGCTGGTCATCATCAGCTCCCAGTTATCCTGGCCAATCAGGATGGAAGGAATAGCGTCCTCGTACAGCAGCTGGTTGGTGATATCTTCCAAGTAACTGCATCTCTCAATTAGTGTGTGTCGAACTGTCTGACCTGTTATTCCTAAGTTAGGAATGGTGCGCGCGTCAATGAAGTGTTCTTCCTGACTATGTCTCCCCTTAATTGCGAATGTGATGAGTTGTGTAGCAGCATTCACTCTGGCGCCGGCTATACCTTCTATGTTGAGGGTGCGCTTGGGTCCTTCTGCTCCTATCTGTCTGGCTACCTCTTCCTTGAGCAGCGTGATGGTAGACCCTCCATCCAAAATTGCGAAGATGTCAGCAGTCCCCTTAGGTCCGGTGAGTGTTACCGGAACTATCTTCAAAAGAGCCGTTTGTCCTAGCGTAGAGCAGACTGCTCTCATTGCTCGTTCGTCAGCGAGGGTTGCAGCAGTGTCTGGTACTCGATGAAGTAGGTGATGGTGAAAATACTGACAACCGTCGATGTCGCACCTCTTGGCGTTGCAGCGATGCTTGTAACTACGGTACCTTAAACATCTGAAGCAGAGTTTTTTCTGTTTGCAGGTCTCCCATCTCTTATCCAGCATGAGCTCTTGGAAGGTGCGGCAGTCAGGTGTGACGTGACCTTGTCGCTTGCAATAGTCGCAGCTCTTTTCCGTTGACTTGTCCGCCGTTTTATGTTCCTTTTCCGCTGCTTTATGTTGCTTGTCCGCCGCTGTATTTGTACGCTGACCTCGACGTGGCTGCTCCGTATGACGTAACGTTGGAACCTCCGGTCGAATATGACGTACCTGGAGCTTCATCTCAGCCTTAAGAAAGCGTCGTATTTTTAGCAGACCCGGCTCATCCTCCGCTTGTCTCGCCTCGAAGTCGTACCATCTCGCTCGGTAGAGCGCAGACATCTTGTCCTCTATCATATGCAATGTCTGTGGACTTACGAGGTATGCCTCTCGCTTCAGCGCTAGGATTGTCGATATGACGGCGTCGACCTTGCAAGCGAAGGTAGCCAGCTCCTTGCCGGCATCAGTAAGGCGAGGCAGCGACTTCAATTTCTCCAACTCTGCGTAAACAATGTCATCAGGACGACCAAATACCTCTTCTAATGCGGCTATGATTTCCGAGGGCGGCGCAGTGGTCTTCATTAATCCTTCTACGAGGTCCTTGGCTGGGCCCCGCAAGCTACGTCGTAGGCGTGCTTTGTTCTCGGCGTCTCCGAAGTGATGTGCTGTAGATGTATAAATATCTCGCCATGCATACCATTCGTCGTAAGCGCCGCTGTACGGGAGTAACTCGCTGAGATACCTCGGAGCTGTGTTGCGGGGTGCCGGGGAGGAGACTGCTTGAGATAGCTGCGAGAGTCCGTGCAGAAACATCTGTTGTTGACGCTCAAACATACCCATAAGGTGATCCGTAGACGACGTTGCTACGACGTTGTCTGTAGTTGCTGCGGTGTGTCGCGAGGCGGCGCCACCTCCTTGCCACGGGGATGGATCGTAGCTCTCGCTCTGTTCACCGTAGTCGCCTCGTCGTGGTGGGACGCCATCTCCTCGGTGTGGAGGTGTGGCAGGCTCGTAGTGATGTGACCGAGCCGCTGAGTTCCCAGGCATCGTCTGCTCTGGGTGGGCCCGGTCTGGTCTTGAAACCTCAGTAGTCTTCGGCTGCTCCGGCGCGAAGCGGGTTTCAGTGGAGATCCCAGTGGTCCACGGCTGCTGCGGCTCGTGGCGGGTCTCTTCGTGGCGCCAATCCTCAGTGGTCCCATGCTGCGTCGGCGATGGGCGGGATTGGCTTGCGGGTTCCAGCGGCGTGCGCGCCTGACTGGTTTCTTCATTTGATGTGATCCTCGGCTGCTGCGGCGCGTGGCGTACGTCCTCTTCTGGCGATGCCACTGCGTCGTTGTGTGGTGCAGGCTGGGGTCGGGGAAACTCGTAGGCACTGTGGTCAATCACTTGAATATTAGTTGTAAGTAAACTTACGCGTTTTGGTCCCTCCAGTGCTAGTGGCTTGCGACGTGTCCCCTCTATCCAGTCCGCCACGCGCCGCTCCGACGTGGTCGTGAAGAGAGAGCGTCGATCTTCATCTTCATCTTCTTCCTCCTCGCTGGTGGCGCCTGCCTGCAGCTTGTAGCGCTCGATCTCGATTTGCTTGAGCAGGAGTTCCTCTTCTAACTTGAGTAGGCGCGCCTTACTGCTGCGAGGGCGTACGGTGCGCACGCTCGAAGGTCCTCTCGAAGTTGCTGTGCCGTGTCGGGAGACAGGCTTGTCGCCCGGCTGTGGCTGCGCTCCATCTCTCTGGATCGTAGGCAGCCCCTCGCCCCGTCCCTCTGCATCCCCGACGTGGCGCGGCTCCAGTGACTTGCCGGCGTCGTAGTTGGCGACGTCGACGGAGACCGCGTTGACTGTGGATGCGGGCCCTCGCTGCGGGCCCAAGGGTGGAGTGACCAAAGGTGGCGTGCCCGGTGTCCTCGGAGTTGATGCGATGGTGGACGACTCGGTTGTCTGTCCGCTTGCCGGCGTGACTGAGGAGTCCCACGTGTGAGTCGAGGCGGAGCCGTCGGTTGGTGCAGTGTTCATCTTGCTCGTAGTCCCGTCGTCCCCGCCTTTGTTGCTCTCCATCTGGCGCTGTCCGTCTTCTGCCATGGTGCTGGTGGAGTCGCTCTTGCTTTGTGATCGGGTGGATACCATCGCACTCTCGACACAACTGCCGAAACCGGAAGTATCCGGCTCGAAGGACCAATGTTCAGTACAGGTGTACCGAACGTGCACCGGTTCCAGCAAAGTCCGGCAGTTGTGTGTGCGAGAGGAAGCAGGCGAGGTAGGGGCTAATAAGAGAAACGAGAATTCGACTTTGCGATAGCCCCGTCCACACCGATCAGTCGACTCGTTGCTGCTCGATGCTCGCAGCGAGAGAGAGAGAGAGACGCTCGTAGATCCTTTCAGTCCCACGCCACCGCTTTTTCTTGTCTCGTTCCTCGAAGCCCGCTGTCCAGGTTGGAGCTTCTACTGCAGTGGAGTGAAGAGAGGCCTCTGGTGTCTTCGGATGTCTTCAGAAGTCTTCTTGTTTCGGCGAGCGGTAGCGGACTGATTTTTTGCCGAATTGAGCGTATTTATATCCTAATATCTAGGCTGTCAGATAGCGCTAGTTGCCACGATTCCTATGTGTCGACCAATCGTTGTGGGGGATAGTCTATCCTTTATTTATAATGGACTGTATTCTTATGTAATTATTATGTAATTATTATGTAACATTATGTATTATTATCAGCTATGTTTAGCTTTTGGGCCGCTATCCAAGTATTTATTTATTTGCGACCCAAATGAAACCATATACACCAAATCATATTTATTTATCTTATAGCTACTTATTTACATGATAGCTACCTATTTACATTATTATCTTGTAGTTATCTTATGTATCTATCTAATCGGCGTCGTGTACAACTTATTAGTAGGGTGTATAGTCTTAAGCATTGTAGGCTTTCCAAGGATGTTTCAAATGTCCAGTGTCCATTTGCTTTTTCATAAGATACTGTTTATACCTAAACTTAAATGTATGGGCTGAGCACTTTTGTCTCAAGGGCGGTGGTAAATTATTCCATATTTTTGCACTTCGGTATGAAAAACATCCTCGGAATCCTGCAAGTTTATGTTTAGGAGTATACAGTAGGTTTTGATCCTTTGATCGTGTTCTAAAACAATTAACATTTTTCAAAAATTTTAATTTTTCAAATAGGTAATTTGGACACTGTTTCCAAATAACTTTTTGGATTACGCAAACCAAATGCAACTCCCTTCTAGCTTCCATGTTTAAAATTTTATGTGCGTTTAGATAAGGAGTTACGTGGGCGCGCCTCGGTATCATATAACAGAACCGCGCACACGCATTTTGAACTCTCTGTATAGCATTTGCTGTTTTCCTACATATTCGATAACCATAAACCGCACTGCAATAGTTAAATGGAGACAATACCAGGAGCTCGACCAGGGTTTCTCTTATGTCTTTTTCTCATTTATGGATAGGAGTAATCCTGTGAAGTATCGAATAAAATAGTCTAACAAATCTTGTTTACCCATACAAACTTTGGACCCCCGTTTCACCCCCTCAGGGGGTGAATTTTGAAAAATCCTTTCTAAGTGGATGCCTTCACTATAATAAGGTATCTATTTGCAAAATTTAAAGTCTTTAGTCAGTCCTACTCAGTCCATATAGAAAAAGTGAATCCTTAACGCTATTGTAATAGAGTCTAGTATCAGGTAGTAAATCCTAGCTTCGTGGAAAAAGTAAAAAAAATTCCGCGAACCTACCCATCCTTGTTATTAACATATTATTAGAATAGCTCAATAAATTAAGGCGCCCCGGTCTGTCTATGCCACCATATAAGGACATGTGAATTTTATGGTAAGGACAATAATAAAGTTGTATAAGTGCATCTCTCTCACAACGTAAAAAACGATCGCGCTTCCATGATATTGGCTAGATGTAGAATATCCATACAAATATGAATCTCAGAGCTATCGAATGTGACTATACGGGAATTTTAATTGAGTAGAAACTCTGCTAGAGTAGCGTTAGAAAAAAGCGCTGAATTTTACGGTGTGGCGGGGTGGCAGCTTGGATATTAAGTTGTAGTACTTATTTTATTACGGGTAAGTTCGTGAGATCTCGCCACGTTAAGAAGTGCTCCGTGCTTTATATTTGACAAAAGTGCAAAATGGCCTCAAAAGCCCTCGAAATTGTGGTGAAAGAACTACAGAAGACAATTGAAGCCTTGTGCAATAAGGTCAGCTCGCTAGAAACTAAGGTCAGTGCCCAAAATGACCTATTAGTTAAAATCAGCTCACCGAACATCGTATCGCCTTTATCGGTCAAACCGGCCAGTCGCCAAAGCATTCCAGCACCGGCAGCGCTACAGCAGCGTCCACTTCGACAGGCACGTATAAAGACGCAGGAGATGCGCAGCGCTAATAAGCTTACTGCAGCGACAACTATGAGCACAACGCGAAATTCACTTATAGCCAATGGCAGCCCACTAACTAGCAACGCGCCTGCGCCTCGCACGGTTAAAGCCGATGATCCTAAATCTAAGGGCGTGGCCACAAACTCTGAGGCCGTGACTAAAGACGCAAGTATTGTCTTACCATCTCGGGTAGAACCCCTACTTATTGCTAATGTATCTGCGCTTAGTACTACGAATCTAAGCAAGGAAGACGTTGCTGTTACTCTAACAGCTATAGATAAAGTCTCTCATGAAGAAGGATGGACGAAGGTGGTATCGAGGAAACCGAAAAATCAACACCGCTCCAAAAATATTCGAGTGGGTTCCGACAAATCTAACAATGAGCTACAGACAGTTGAACGACTGAAATACATTCAAGCGTGGTCCTTCAAGCCGGAGACTACAACTGACAGCGTGCTTAAGTTCCTAAACAAAGTTGCGTTATCAAATCATTATATTGTGGAGAAGCGGAACCTGCAAACAGATAAGCACGCTTCGTTTGTTATCGGGATACCAGAAAGTCTGTTCGCGCTTATAGACACTCCAACGGTGTGGCCCCACAACGTTAAGTACTCGGACTGGTTTCCCATTAGGCCCCGCCGTCAGCAGCGGGGCGACTCTCAACGCTGTGACGTCGACGGCAAGCCCACCGCCGCTGCCACCGCCGCACCGCCCGCCGTCGCATCATAACTACCCTCAATCTGTGACTCCTGCGCCTAATCGCGATCTTAAAATAGATGTCTCTATTTGTCATCAGAATGTTAGGTCCATTTTAGGTAAAAGAAATATGATTGAGGTACTATTGAGAAAGGAATTAAAATGTGATATATTTGCTGTAACCGAGCATTGGTTAACTGATACTAGGTTAAATATGATCGGTTTTGATAACTTCATTTTAGCTTCTAAATATTGTAGAAAGAAAATTGACGAACATGGAGGGTCCTGCATTTATGTAAAGAGCAACTTGAAATTTGTAAACAGGGTAGACTATTGTAAAATGTCTAATTTAGTAAACTGTGAGGTGTCGGCAGTTGAATTACCAGACCTGAAGTTGTTAATTCTATGTATTCATAGATCTACTGAATCAAAACTCCCTGACTTTATTGATTGTTTTGAACGACTTCTCGACAAAGCGCAAAATGAGACGTTAGATGTTATATTTGCAGGTGATTTCAATATTGACATGTTAATAGACTCGAGTGACCGGCGTAAACTTAAAGACACAATTTCAACGCGAAATTTTACGGCCCTTGTATATTTTCCTACGAGAGTGGTAAAACAATCGAGCACATCGCTAGACAACTTTATTACGAATACGGACATGTACCGAATGACTGTCAGTCCGGTGTCGGCGCGCGTTAGTGATCATGACGGGCAGCGGCTTGTTATCAGTTGTACTGTTGAGTCATCGTTGCCGGTAGCGACCCATTGCAGGCGTAGGCAATATTCGATGCAGAATAAAGCCAATTTTGTCAGGACTTTGGATTCCTGCGATTGGGCCCACATAAAACTTATATGTGCACACAGTCCTAAAAAATACGCAGCGGCCGTCTTGAACATTATTTCAAACGCCGCGGAGATTAGTTTTCCCTTTAGATCAGTTCCCATAAATAAGCGAGGAAAATATTGGATCAATAACGATGTTTTAGCCATGAAGGACACCCTTCATCAATTACAGGACCTTACTGATCTGTTTCCAGACTGTGACCATGTAGCCAATATTGCCACAAATTATGCTAAAAGATATGAGGTGTTCCTTGCTTCAGTACGCGCGTCGTTTTACTCGGATAGAATTTTATCTAGCGACAATAAAGTAAAGGAAATGTGGCAGGTTGTTAGGGAACAAACAAAACCACACGACAAATTAACAAAGGATTTTACGGACATTGTGAAGCAACCAAACGGTGAGCCCTTCAACTGTAAGCTGGATCTGGTCAATTTCTTCAACCAGCAGTTCGCTGATGCTGCCAGGTTGGTGTGTGCGCCGCGCACTGATCTAGTGTCTGCGCGCGCGCTCCTCACCGCCGCACGACCGCCTGCCACCTCCTCGCTCCACCTCAGGGCTTTCACTATCCAGGAGCTTTACAAAATTATGTTGACTCAGATCGCCCCAAAGAGCACAAAAGACTTAAACGACACATCATGTGAATTACTGTGTCGAAGTGTAACTGTTTTGGCCGCCCCTTTGAGTGACTTATTTAACACGTTGCTTAAAAATGGCTCTTTTCCCAAAGCATTAAAAAATGTCAAAGTTACTCCTGTATACAAAGGGAAAGGTAAACCTGAGGATAGTAAGGATTACAGACCCATAGCAATCATCCCTGCCCCTGCAAAAATACTTGAGGTGGGTATATGCAATCGTCTTGTCAGATTCCTGATGGAAACGGATGCTCTCTCTTCAAAACAATACGCGTATAGACCAGGGCACTCGACAACTGACCTAGCTCGACAGCTAGTGTGGCAGGTTCTAAGCGCGCGTGAAGCCGGCCTGCAGGTCGCACTACTAAGCTGTGATCTGTCGCGTGCTTTCGATGTATGTGATCATTGTCTCCTTGAGATGAAGTTGGAGTACTACGGGATGCGGGGGCCAGCTTTGGCACTCATGGCTGACTTCATGAGGGACAGACACCAGACGGTCGTGGCTTCCGCTGGTGCACTTAGATCGGAGCCAAGGAGTCTGGACATGGGTGTCGCTCAGGGATCCTGCATCTCAAACCTGACTTTCAGCCTCCTTATGAATGATCTACCGGAATCACTGAACAGTGCGGAAGTTCTGATGTATGCGGATGATGTGGCTGCTATCGTGACTGCTCACCGCAATGAATCACTCGAAACCAAGCTGCAAGAAACCGCGGATGGACTTGCATCATGGTTTCGTGCTAACGGACTCGCTATTAATGCGAAAAAAACGCACTTTATAAGGTTCGATTTGTCGGGGCACATGGATGCATAAATAACCGTGACAATGAATGGCGATAAACTGTCCCAAGTAAGCGCTATCACTATGGTGGGCTTTAGAATTGACAGATCACTTACCTGGCGCACACACATCGATAAACTCTGCGATAAGCTGGGTCGAGCCTGCTTTGCGCTCGGGCGTGTAGCGCGCGTGCTGCCGCCGCAGGCGGTGAGGCAGTGTTACTTTGCGACGGTGCACTCGCTGCTTAGCTACGGAGCCGAGCTATGGGGTCAAGCGGCTGATTGGGAAAGGGCCTTTGTCATGCAAAAGCGAGCTGTGCGTACAATTGTACAAGTCTACGATCAGTCCGTCACGGCGAAACCCATTTTTATTGACCAAAAAGTGATGACACTGCCTGCAATGGTTATATATCAAGCTTGCATTTATGTCCATAAAAATCTAGGACAATTTCGCCGTCGCAAAAACATCCACAAATATGCGACAAGGGACGCCAACAAACTTGTTTCTCGTGTCCATCGACTCGAGAAAACTCACAAATGTACCCGCGTTTTCGGTATAAATGTGTACAACTCGCTGCCTACTGAGATAACGAACGCACCATCACTCACTAGTTTTAAAAGCAAGCTTAAAAAACTGCTAGTCGAGTTTGCGCCTTACACGGTCAAGGAGTTTATGGACAGATGTGGTAGCTAATCGTACCTACATAGAATATTAATCTTTTTGACATAACTTAATCATAATACAATTTATTGTTTTTTCAATTATTATTATTATTATTTTTGACTAAGAATATTATTATTCTATAATTTTATTGTTAATTTTAAAATAATTATACTTTAAGTATAACTTTGCATTATATTCTTTGACATGTAACTATATTTGTTATTAATAAATAAATCTAAATCTATTCCCTGTCTAGTTGACAAACGAGAAGACAGACATTTATCCTTCACCATCGTCGCGACAAGAGGTCTGACAACCGGCGCACATTAGTGTGAACCGCACACTGTGCTGTACAACTGGCGCACATTAGTGTGAACCGCACACTGTGCTGTACAACTGGCGCACATTAGTGTGAACCGCACACTGTGCCTTACAACTGGCGCACATTAGTGTGAACCGCTCCCTGTGCTGTACATTTTTATGTTTCAATGATTTTATTTGGTTACAGTTTTCTTGAAATCCTTACATTTTCTTTAGCTTAATATGCAATGCAAAAAGGCAGTACCTTTTTTTTGTAAGTAATAAAGCAGCAACTGGCATTATACTGCTTTTTTGTATGGAAAAAAATATGCTGCACTTATGCTCTGACAATAGTCTGATTTCATAAAATGCAGTAAGAGAAAACCCTTTATATTTCTTAGAAAATATTTTTTTTCACTATTTCTATCATCACCAAAATGTAGAAAACTGTGCAAGGATTCCAAATAAACAAAAAAAAAATTCTTTAAGTGTGTTACTGCTTTCTTACTCCGAAGCCTCTCTTTCAAGCCAAGAAGCTACATGTCACAAGATGTATTGTACAGTCAAGTAATCTATTGAATTATTATTATATACGGCTTGAACACTCACGTGTGATTGTTGTTGACTATATGCCAACCGTTTCACCGATACAATTTCGGCATTATCAAGGCGAGTGTCGTTCTTAGGACGACGACGCGGCGTTCACCGTCGTTGTCAAACGGGCACTGGCAGCCGCCGATCGGCGAGCTGCACGCATTGCTCGTGCGCTGAGCGTTGGCTGCGTCGTCGATAGGGGTGGGATGGTGGATGCACTTGATTCCTTTGATTGTTCCAATTGTTTGTTATTAGGGGCGGTTATTAAACAAAACGAACTCACAACATCGTCACTGTCACTGGGCACTGTCCTAAAGTTGCTCGATCCATCGAGGACCGGTTTCCAAGACGGAGCCAGCTGCCAACCATGATCCCTGTTGAAGTTGGGGTTACGACTTATCTCGATGGCTTCGTGTATTTTGCGAGGAATGGTATATTTCTCCTTCACTAATACTGTAGCCTTGTCGAAACGGATGAAGTCACACGTGAGTGTTCAAGCCGTATATAATAATAATTTAGTATGTCAGCTCACGCGAGTTTTAATAAATCTATTGAATGTTTCAGATCGATTAAATCCTCCAACGATCACAGAAGTAAAAGCATATAAACACGACACCAGCTCCGGATACATTATGTTGTATTGGAAACCGCCACCAAAACCTAAAAAACTTAAAAATATTGACTCTTATGATATCTACTATAAAGCGGATACTGAGAGTGATTGGACACCAACTTACACATCTTGGTTTGAATTCCTGAAGATTAAAGGTCTTGACCTAAAAAACAAAATATACCAAATCAAAATTAGAACTGTCACCAAACCGAATAAAACTGTAGGTAAAATCAGGGGCCCCTTTAGCGACATCTTAACGCTAAGTGAGTATCACGAGGGTTAATATAATAGAACTATAGGTGTTGTGGACTGTATGTAAATGAAAACGCTTGTTTCGATTTCTTCCTTTATTGCTCTTTATTGTAGTAAACCGCCCTACTTTTATACATGCCGTTTAGCACACGGCACTAATCTAAACAGTCTTTCTTTGTCTAACTTATATCTATCTCTTTCATAAATTATCTAGCTTATGTCTATCTCTCTCTATACTCGTTGGGTGCGTCTGTGCGGTACTGCCAACGGAGACCACCCTATTTTCCGTTTACGGCGAGGCTCGGCGTCCGCAACGTTCCTCCCCCCGGCGTAGCACGCGTAGCCTCCTTTTCTAGGACGACGAGTCTTCTTGCGGGACGTTTGAATACTCCAGTTTTCGTTCGGACGTCTGCTACTCGTACGCCGCCGTCTGGTCCCTGGTAGGTGCGCTCGATGATGCCCATTGGCCAGGTGTTCCGAGGCAGGGTGTGATCGACGATCACCACGACGTCACCAGGCTGAAGAGGTTGCTCGTTCTGGGTTGGCTCGCCACGTGGTACCAGTGTAGGAAGGTATTCGCGTACCCATCTCTTCCAATAGATGTTTGCGAGTGCTTGACTGGCACGCCAGGTCCGTCGATCAGCGACATCACATGGGCCCGTAGTAGGAAGACCGGTAGATGTACCCAGAAGGAAGTGATTTGGGGTGAGCGCCTCAGGATCGAGAGGGCTCACGCTCACATGTGTCAGCGGTCGTGCGTTCACCGAGAACTCTGCCTCGGTCAGGAGTGTTTGTAGGACCTCCTCCGCTGGTTCTCGTTCTTGGAGTGTTGCCTTCAAAGCTGTCTTGATGGAGCGCACCAGTCGTTCCCAGGCTCCTCCTTGGTTTGGTGCTCCTGGTGGTATGAACCGCCACTCCATTCGATGAAGCAGCGCTTCGTCTCGCAGGGCGGGTGCCCACTCTGTATAGGCGGCTTGTAGTTCATGATCCACTCCTTTGACGTTCGTGGCGTTGTCTGAATACATTAGACGTGGCCATCCTCTACGTGCAGCCATTCTGCGCAGCGCCATTAGCACCGAATCAGTGGAGAGTGACGGGACAAGTTCGATGTGCACGGCGCGTGTGGTGAGGCACGTGTAGAGTGCGCCCCATCTCTTTTCGCGGCGGCATCCCACTTTCACCACCATTGGCCCGAAGTAATCTACGCCACAGTTGGTGAACGGGCGATGGAAAGGGTCCAGGCGGGCGCGTGGCAGGTCTCCAGTAGCTGGCACTCGTGGTCTGGAGCGGCGCACTCGACAGAGAGTGCAGTTGCGTTCCACGGCTCGTACTGAAGGCCGCAGGTGGATTATCCAGTACTTTTGTCGAAGGTCGTTCGTCACGCGTTCACGGTTTGCGTGACCAGCAGCACAGTGCTCTTGCAACACGATGAGCTTTGTCAGGTGGTGACGTCCATCCAGGATCATGGGTTGCTTCGTCTCAATGGGCGCAGTCGCTGTTCCTATGCGGCCGCGGACTCGAAGCACGCCGTCTTTCAGTACGGGATCCAGTTTGTATAGTCGGCTCCCTTTAGTGATAGGGCGGTTCGACTCGATCTTCTTTATGTCCTGATTGAAGCTCTCTTTCTGTGCTTGTTGTATGAGCGCTCGTTCGGCTCGTTCAATGTGCTGGTGCTCCATTCTTGTAGCTCTGCGCCGGCATATGTCAGTGAATGCCAGCACACGGGTGGTTGCTCGTACTAGCGTCTCGTACTTGGAGAAACGGGTTGGATCTGGCAACCAGTCGCTTGTCGTCGTAGTATCTTCGCTCGTATGGAGAACGTCTTGTTCGTCGTTTTCCTCGTTGATTGTGTTCAGAATAAAATGTATATTTCGGAACGTATCCATCAATGGTCTATATATTTTGTCTATGGACTTGGAGCTGTCAAAAAACGAGGGACGTGGACATTATAATAGATCGCGGACGATTTTATAAAAATGTGTTATTAAGGGCTTAATAGCAGGGGAAATCGATGCGGACATCGTAAGAAACATTATTCAGTTTGGTGTGAAGACCATTTTGAGTGAATTTCCTGTGTGTGTGTGACATAACCTGTGTCCACGCGGCTTCCGACAAGTGGACTTGTCCATTATCATTTCTTCTGGGTTCTGGATGCATCCCGGGGTAGGAGGGTTGTGTTTAGATTCATCGTGGAAGGTGATCAACGTGTCACGGCACCGGCACGCCTTGGAGTCCACGTGCAGAGGGTCTTCGCGAGGACTACCTGATGCGGTCATCATGAACAACTGTCTGGTAGGACGTTTTGTAAATATTTTTTATATAATATAAGATATTTGTAGATTATTGATCTGGGACAGCTTATGGGCCCCTGTTCCAGCTGCGAATATCGCCCTTTAGCATACAATTAGTGGTGTCTGAGCGTGGTTATGGAATCCTCGCACCAGTGACGCCGATGCCCGTCACTGGTCAGACATATTACGCACTTTTTATGCTACAGATTGTTTGTTTTGTGGGCCATTGGTCTTCTGGTTCAAATAGGAAGCGCGGCCCTTGAAACCAGCGGTTGTTCTCGCTGATCGGTGCTTGTGTCATCCTTGTGGCGTCATCAGCTACGTTCTCGCCAATGGGTAGCCATCGCCATTCTTCTTTGTTAGTGAGCTCCGTGATCTCACCAAGTCGGTGCGCGACAAAAGGAGTGTATCGTTTTGAGTCGTGGTAAATCCAGTGTACCACGGTTGTGGAGTCACTCCAATAGATTGTTCTGGATATCTCGATACGATGTTCCCTTTTTATAGTCTCGGCGAGTCTGGCACTGATGACAGCCGCTTGTAGTTCAAGGCGAGGGATGGTCTGTACCCGTCGTGGTGCCACCTTAGCTTTGGCAGCCACTAGGGCGACTTGGATGCTCCCGTCGTGGTTCAGGATCCTCCAGTAGGCTACAGTAGCGTAGGCCTGCTCGCTTGCGTCACATAGAACGTGCAATTCTACACGCTCGTAGTTGCTCAGTCCGTAGAATCGATCTAGAAGCAGGTGGGCGATCTCGGTGAGTTGCTGCAGCCAACATGTGAAGAGTTCGTCTTCTTCCGCGGGGATAGGTTCGTCCCAGGACATTTTGAGGCGCCACAGGCTTTGCAGGATGATCTTGGCTCTGATGGTGTATTGGCTCAGCAGCCCCAGTGGGTCGTATATTGACATGACCGTGCTGAGTGCTTTTCTTTTTGTTGGTGCGCGGGTCTGTGCTCGTACTTCAGCCGGGACTCGATGCATGGATGTGTTGAATCCCAACTCATCTCGTTCTGCATTCCAGAAAAGCCCGAGTATCTTGTTTCCCAGGTCTTCTCCTCCCAGTTGTGCTGGCACGGTCGCATGTAGGTCAGCTGGTACATCGCATAATGTGGTCTTGCGATTAGCGTTCCATCCGCGCAGTGTGAATCCAGCGGCTGCGTGCACTGTTCTAACTTCTTTGATGGTGCGTAGGGCCTCTTCTTCATCCTCAAAGCTGCATACTAAGTCATCCATGTAATGGCTGTGAGTGATGACTTCCAGTGCATGTGGATGTGTTATGATCGCGCACGGAATGTGCCATGAATGGTGAACTCGCAGCGCCGAAGATCATACTCGTCATTTTGTAGAGACGAGGTGGGTTCATTCTGTCTTCGCCTCTCCAAAGAAACTGTTGCGCTGGCTGATCTTCAGGGCGGATCTTGATACGTAGAAACATTTCTTGTATGTCTGCGGTGACTGCGACTGGTTTCTCTCTGAACCGAAACAGGATCCCCTGCAGTGATAAAAGCAGGTCCGGTCCTTCAAGCAACTCGGTGTTGAGGCTCACACCGTGACTCCTCGCAGCCACATCGAATACAAGTCTTTTTTTGCCGGGTTTGTTTAAGTTTTCTACGGCAAAGTGCGGCAGGTACCAGCATACAGCGCTTGCATGTTCTGAGCCATCACATGGTACCGCGTATCCTTTCTTGAGCAGGTTTTCTATTTGCGTGGTATATTCTCTGGCAAAGTCAGGCGAGGCGTCCATCTTTCGTTCTATTTGCTGAAGTCGACGTAACGCTGTGTTATAGCTCGGAGGCAGAGTTACTTCATCATGTCGCCATGGTAGCCCAACTTCATAACCGCTGTCAATCTTCTTCATTGTTTGTTTGACAATGCTCGTGGCTCGCTGATCTGTGTCGTTCAAGTGTGGTTTGCGAGCGACACCAAGTGCATCTATTCTGAAGTGTGCTTCTACCAGTTCGTGCAGGCGTTGATCATTCTGTTCTCTGTTCTTGTTCATGTGCTGATCAGGTGTGTAGATATGTAGCACGCTCTCTTGGTTGTAGATGACGCTGCGTGGTACTGTTCCATGTATAACCCAGCCGAGTTGTGTTCTGGACGCGGCTGGTTGATTAGGGCCGCCGACTCGTAGCTCGCGGGATACAATGTGCTCCCAGTGGTCTGTCCCCACCAGGATTCCGGGACGTGCTAGTTCGTAGCATACGTCTTCTTTCAGTAGATCTTGCAGGTGTTCATGCTTCAGCAGTGATTCTGGGATGGACTGCTGATGAAGCCTCAGGTTTTTGACGGTGCGTGCTTGTAACTTGTGTAGTGCGACGTCTCTCTTGCCTCTCAGTTGCACGCTGACAATCTTGCTGTCTCCCTCTTTTGTAGTCATATTGACGCCGTGCAGGTGCAAGGGTAGTGACAGCCCTTCTGCACCAATGTTCCGCGCTATTTCTTCGTCGATGAGAGTGACAGTAGCTCCCTCATCAAGCAGTGCATGAGTGCTGACTTCTCCCCGTGGTCCGACGATGACGATTGGACATACTTTGAGCAATACGGTTCCTGGGCCGGTAGCGGTTTTGGTTGCTACCGACAAGACTGCCTCGGTGCTTACAGTCGGTGTCTGGGTGGCGGGTGTGCTTTCCTCTTCTTGATGCAATGTCTGGTGATGGGGGCGGCGACATTGGTTGATACCGCACAGCTTGGCTTTGCAGTATGCATTTGAAGCATAACTTCTTGTCTCGAACGAATTCCCAACGCTGATCAATAGTTAGTGCTTTGTAGCTCGGGCACTGGGGTAGCGTGTGTCTTTGCTCGCAGCTTGGGCATTGGCCGCTCTGTTCTTCTATACTTTCGACGATGTTGTATATGGCGCTTGCTTTCTTTTTGTGAATTGTAGCTGGTCGAAGCTCTTTCTTTGTTGCGGAGACAGGTGCAGTGTTCGTGGTGGAGGAGTACGCGTACTTCAGTCCCCAGTCTGCCTTGCGCATGAGGAAGCGAGACAGAACGATGATTTCAGGATCTAGTGTTCCTTCCTCTTCATGAGCATATTGACACCAGCGAGATTGAAGGTGTGGACTGAGTTTATTCAGAACCTCTCGCGCCAGTGTGGGATTGTAGAGGTACCCCCGTCGATCGATGCTTGTTATGAATAAAATGTATATTTTTAGAACGCATCAGTCGAGTGTTCGGTCGACGATTTTGTTTTTTGTGTGTGGTAACACTGCGCTCTCTTGCTGGGACGACTTTCCGATGATCGGAGGTTTTTTCTCAATATTTAATATATTAATGGATTAATACGTGGAAAATTGATGTGGACATCTTAAAAAACATTATTGAGTCAGGGTCTGACCATATTTTGACGAGAAGACTATTTTTTGTTTAATTCCTGTGTGTGTGTGACATAACCTACATCCATGCGGTTTCCAACAAGCGAAGAACTTTGTCAGGTTACCATTTCTTCTGGGTTTGGATGCATCCAGGTGTAGGTGGGTTGTGTTTAGATTCTCCGTGGAGGTGAACAACGTGTCACAACACCGGCACACCTTGGAATCCACGTACGGAAGGAATTCGTGCGAGGACGTGCTGAGGACGTCATCCAAGTACCATTTTCTGGTAGGAAATTTTGTACTTATTCTTTGTAGCATACGAGCGGATTGAATTTGCATGGACGTAGATCTGGGACAGCTTATGGGCCCCTATTCCGGCTGCTGATATCGCCTTTTACCATACAATTTCTGGTAGCCGAGTGTGGTTTATCCTACCTTCAGATTATATACATTTAAACAGCGGAACTGGGCGGCCCCAGTTGAACTGAACTGTTAACATAGCTAGGCTATTTACATGATTGTATTATGGATATGTTATTGATGTAGCAATTACATTGGATTTGTTTAGTGCTTTGAGTCGATAATTGATTACCGAAGGGTTCGGTATCAATATATACCGAAGGTATCAATATAAATTGTTAATTTAGTACATATAAAGTGTTCTTGTACTCCAATAACATTATATGATATAACGGTTTATAATATAGATTTGGAAATCAACTTGTTAGTTAACACACTGTTATGTTGGCATGAATTTATGTACTTTCAAGTTATATACAAGTGCATAGTGGAATTTGCATTCAGGTTTGTGTGTATTGTATACACCAAATATAATTTAAATTTAGTATTGCTGTAATAGGTAGGTAACCTAATTGTAATTTGTATTGTAGGTACACTACATAGTTTTGTAATTGGGAATTACATTTGCTAATTAAATTCTATTTATAGGTAGGGTATCTATTGAGCAGTGCTTCTGTATTTTGTGCCTTGTCAGGGTGTTTGTTAAATAGTTTTTATTTATAAATTTCCCGGTTCGTTGCGGCAAGATGTCCAAGTCTCTCAAGGCTGCGTTGGCGAAGGAGCTACGCTGGTTTACAACCGTCCAGGGATTGCTATCTCGATCGGATCGTGACACTGCAATCCTGGAGAGAGCCGAGCGGATGAATCAGCGGCTGGCTGACGCAGAGGCGGCTGTGGCAGCACTGGAGGAAATGGATGAGCCTATGGACGGGTATGTTACGGATTTAGCCCAGATAATGGGAATTTATGATGATATTACGGAGGCGGCCTCCATGATCAGGAAGCGACAATCGGGCGGCCCGGTTGTTAGCACACCTCGATCGGCAGATGGAGTGACGGGTAGGTTGCCGACGCTTCAACTCACTCATTTTAATGGGAGAATGGAAGAGTGGGTTTCTTTCAAAAATATGTTTACTTCATTAGTAAATTCTAGGGTAGACTTAACAAAGGGGCAAAAGATGGCTTATTTGATGTCAACATTGGAGGGCGAGGCCAGGTCGCTCATCCAGTACCTCAGGGTGGAGGATGATCATTATGACATAGCGTGGGGCCTATTAAATGATAGGTATCAGAATATCCGTTTGCTGGCAGATGCGCATGCGTCTCAATTGTTGACGTTGCCAAGAGTCAATAACCGGGCACAGCTGAGGCAGCAGTTACTGACTCCGGTTACCGTCGCAAGCAATTCCTTAAAGAGATTGGGATTACCAGTGGACGAGTGGTCTTTTCTTCTCGTTCACATTATTTTAGGTAAGTTGCCTGTAGATATCCGGTCTCGTTTTGAACGGGAGTCTGCGGAACGAGATGGTGATAACTTACCGAAGTTCACGGACCTGATGAAGTTTTTGGAGTACGAAGCCAGGGTGGTGGAGTCTTCACAGATTAAACTTGGAAGTTTCGTCGGTACCGCTCCTAGGTATTGGTGGACTGGAGGTGAAACAGTCGTTAGGTCAAACACATTTCACCTTTTCATCGGTACGTTCCTCCACCATGAGAATTTCGACTGCAGCCATGGTTATGGACGAAATTGTCGGCTGGCAGCCTTCTTCGGACCTTCCACCGTCAATAATCTCGTGCACGTCAGGTCTGGATCTGGCAGACCCACGTTTTTATCATCCGTTCCCAGTCGATGTTCTCCTGGGTTCGGATGTGTTAGGATGGATCCTATTAGGTACTCAGAAGACTCTGGATCCCTCACCATTAGTGGCGGTTTCCACAATATTTGGGTTTTCTATAATGGGACCAGCCTTTGATGACTATGCTCCGGACGAGTTGAAAGTCATAACATCAGCATCTCTTGCCAAGACGATGCAACAATTTTGGGAAATTGAGGAACCTCCTATGGTCTCTAGGGTGGACCCGGACCATGTAGAGTGCGAGGCATTTTTTAAAGCCAACACTACGAGGTTGAATTCCGGTCGTTTCGTAACTAGGTTACCATTTACTGTATCCTCTCCTGTTCTAGGTCAATCAAGGTCACTGGCAGAGAAAAGATTGTTGTCCATGGAGCGGCGCATGCAGCGCGAGCCTGTGCTTCGCGATAAATATATAGAATTTATGCGCGAGTATGAAGCATTAGGCCACATGTCTCCGGCTCGAGTACACTGGACGTCCACTGAGCATTACTTTCTGCCTCACCATGCAGTGTTGAAGGCTTCTTCGGGCAAACTGAGAACTGTGTTCGATGGTTCGGCCCCCACTTTTACTGGAGTCAATTTGAATCAATGTTTACATTCCGGTCCCAAGTTACACCGGGATGTTATTGATGTTATTTTAAATTTCAGGAGACACCAGGTGGTGTTTGGAGCAGACATTAGGATGATGTTCCGGCAGACGGTTATCCACCCAGATGACAGGCGGTTTCAGCTGATTCTCTGGCGCGAACACCCGGATGATCCGGTAACCGTCTACGAGCTCAACACCAACACATATGGTTTGAAATCCAGTCCATACATTGCTATTAGGTGCTTGTTGGAGTTGGCGGAGCAGGAACGAGCTCGCTTTCCCCGTGCGGCGGCCGCATTGGCACGAGATATCTATGTTGATGATGTGTGCACCGGGGCTCCAAATATTGAGGAGGCTCTCATATTACGGGACGAGTTAATTGCAATTCTTGCCACGGGAGGTTATGAACTTAGGAAATGGCTTTCAAATGACCCTAAACTGTTGGAAGGTATTCCGGAGGATCACCAACAGAATCCAAACTAATTTGCGGACGTCGAGGATCCTAACATGATAGCAGTATTAGGAATGAAATACCAACCTGTCAATGATATTTTCACGTTTCAGGTGGAATTGGAGTCACAGAGGGTCTGGACTAAGAGGACGGTGCTGTCCACAGTAGCTCGTATGTTTGATCCAAACGGTTGGATCTGTCCAGTCATCTTCTTGGCCAAGTGTCTCCTGCAGCAGCTCTGGACTCTGGGAGTTTCATGGGACGAGCCGCTCATCGGGCCTCCGTTAGACACCTGGCTGGATTTGATCACCTCGATGGAGGAAGTCAATCAGGTGGCTTTGCCTCGTCGAATTTTACCGCCAGGCAAGTGTCAGGTAAGCCTTCATGGTTTTTGCGATGCATCTGAGCGGGGGTACGCTGCAGCAGTGTATTTAAGGACGGTTGATACCGGAGGCCGGGTCAACGTCATATTAATTTTGGCAAAAAGCAAGGTTGCACCCATTCGCACCCGTCTGACTATTCCAAAATTGGAGTTAAGCGGAGCCCTTTTGTTATCCAGGCTGTTAAACCATGTCTCTCGTGAGTTGGCCCCTACTGTTGACATTCAGAATGTCTTTGCTTGGTCAGATAGTCAAGTGGCGCTGGCATGGCTGCGTGCCGCTCCACATACTTTGGAGATTTTTGTAGGAAACCGGGTTTCTCAGATTCAAAATGTAGGAATTAACATTATTTGGCACCATGTTCCAGGTGATTGCAACCCAGCGGACTGTGCGTCTCGGGGTTGCACTGCTCCAGAACTGGTGTCTCATCCACTTTGGTGGAAACCAGAGTGGCTGGAAGGAGAGGAATCTTCGTGGCCTGTCCAGCAGGTGGACAGAACAGCCCAGATTTTGCCAGGGTTACGTGTTCACGCTCTGATAGTGGAACCGGCCTTGGATCCTGATTGGCTGCCTGGTCGATACAGCAGTATGGATAAACTACTGGTGATTACTAGTTGGATGAAACGTTTCATCCATAACTGTCGACATCCACAAAATAAACTTTTGTCCCCAGCCGTGAGTGCAGAGGAGCGTCGGAGCGCGATGATACACTGGGTTCGTGTACATCAGGCGGACCGCTTCAAGTCGGAACTTCAAATATTGCGTGAGGGTCGCGCCAAGCTGAAAGGAGCGGTCGCTAAATTGAATCCTTTCACAGACTCTGAAGGACTTTTGCGTGTTGGAGGCCGACTTCGGCAAGCCGACCTGCCATACGGAAGTCGTCATCCCTTGCTTCTACCTAAAGATGGACCTTTGGTGAAGCTCTTGGTGTCGGACCGGCACATTCGCAATGCACACGCGGGCTATACTGCCCTGATGGCGATACTACAGCGAGAGTACTGGATTTTGTCTGCTCGCCGAGTAATTCATAATGTGCTTTTTAGTTGTGTTCCTTGTTACAGGATTAAGGCCTCTCTCATGCAGCCGCAAATGGGTGATCTGCCCGCAGACCGGGTCAATCCTTCCAGGCCTTTTGACGGAGTTGGTACCGACATGGCGGGACCATTCTCGGTCAAAACGTCCACCGTTCGCATCGCTCGGGTTGTCAAAGCATACCTATGCGTATTTGTGTGCTTGGCCACCAAGGCTGTCCACTTGGAAGTGGTTTCAGCTTTGTCTACTGAGGCCTTTGTCGCCGCGTTGGACCGTTTCGTGTCGCGTAGAGGTTTACCTTCACTTGTTCGCTCCGACAATGGCACAAACTACAAAGGTACTGCTAACTATCTAAAAGATATTGATAATTTTTTTGTAAATAACTATGCTAGTTTAAGTCAAGTCTTCGCCCGGAAAGGGGTAACTTGGCGGTTCAGTCCTCCAAATTGCCCTCACTGGGGGGGGATTTTTGAAGCTGCCGTCAAGTTGGCGAAGACCCACCTCCGCCGCGTTATTGGGGAAACAGTCTTAACTTTTGAGGAGCTTGCCACTGTATTTTGTAAAGTGGAAGCGGTCCTAAATTCTCGTCCTCTCTGTCCCCTGTCTTCTGATCCAAACGACCTCGAGGTCCTCACTCCTGGCCATTTCTTGATTGGGCAGCCGCTCACTGCCTTGCCGGAATACCCCTGGAAGGGAGAACATATGACACGGTATATAACTTTAAACTCTCGCGTTTTGTACACATTATAATATATATAATCGGGTCTACCGCGATCAATTTTTACCTTTTTACGAAAAGGGGGACACCCGACGTTTCGAGACAGTTGCATGTCTCGTGGTCTACGGGAAACTGGCAAGTATGGCGAGGCGCAGTGATGAGATGCAGGTGACGAGCCAGTCAGCCAGTCCTGTGGCTCCGGTGCTCGCCAATATCTGGATGGAACATTTTGAGGAGGAGGCTTTACGTACCGGTCCCTCAACAATCAGACTCTGGAAGAGATATGTTGATGACGTATTTAGCATTCTCAAGGGGGGTAACGAGGAAGCAAAACAGTATGCAGATCATCTTAACTCCATCCATCCAAAAATAAACTTTACGTATGAGATGGAATGTGACAGAACTTTGGCATTTCTTGATGTCAAATTAATGGTGAGATCTGATGGTTCTCTGGCCCACACTGTATATCGAAAACCAACACACACAGATAGATACCTGCACGCCTCTTCACACCACCATCCTCGTCACATCCAATCCGTCATGACATCACTAACAAACAGAGCACATGATCTCTGCGACCCTGACCATCTTAAGGATGAGCTGTCACATGTTCAGGAGGTACTCAGACAAAACGGATATCAGATGAAGAGGCGACATCCAAGACCAAAAAAGGAAAAGTGTCCTGAGGTTAACAGAAAACCAGCGTTTATGCCCTATATCAAAGGTATTACGGATAAGATTGGAACAGCATTAAATAAATACTCCATTAAGACTGTATATACTCCGTTATCCAAAGTGGCAAGCCATTTACGCACACCAAAGGATGTGATTCCTTTTCAAAATCCAGGTGTCTATAAGATAAAATGCAGCTGTGGAAGTTCCTACATTGGCCAAACAAAACGTAGCGTACAGGAAAGGGTCAAGGAACACATAGCAGCTGTGAAAAACCGGCAGATGTACAAATCAGCGATAGCAGAACATCTTTTAGAATCCGGGACCAACCACTGGATAGAACTGCATAACCCGAAAATTCTCTCCACCGATCGTCATTACTACCCTAGAATTGTGCGTGAAGCGATTGAAATCAAGAAACATCCAAATAATTTCAATAGGGAAGATGGTTTCAAATTGTCTCCCACATGGAGTCCAGTCATCGGGAAATTTAAATCGCGGGTTTCTTCTCTTAGTGCATCTCCAGATACTGTGAGTGTTGTGTGCCGTGCGTGAATAAGATAACAATTAATTTTAAAGACTAAAGTGTTTTTGCGGGTACAAGGAAAATACTTCGGTCGTCACCTGCATCTCATCACTGCGCCTCGCCATACTTGCCAGTTTCCCGTAGACCACGAGACATGCAACTGTCTCGAAACGTCGGGTGTCCCCTTTTCGTAAAAAGGTAAAAATTGATCGCGGTAGACCCGATTATATATATTATAATATGACACGGTTGTCGCAATTTCAAATGTTGCAACAAATGGGCCAGGACTTCTGGAATCGATGGTCGGTTGAGTACCTGCATCTGTTGCAGCAAAGGGTGAAGTGGACAGACAGGACTGAGCCTCCTAGGGAAGGAGATTTAGTTCTTTTGAAGGATATGAATTTGCCATCCTTATTCTGGCGCCGGGGCCGTATATTAAAGTTGATTTTTGGCGGAGACGGAACTCCACGCGTCGCAGAGGTGTTGGTCGAAGGTTCGATTTTGCGACGAGCCATGACAACTCTCTCTCGTCTCCCGGTTGTATGAGCTAGCGGTCTGAGTGCTCAGCCCGGAGCGGGGGATGTTATGAATAAAATGTATATTTTTAGAACGCATCAGTCGAGTGTTCGGTCGACGATTTTGTTTTTTGTGTGTGGTAACACTGCGCTCTCTTGCTGGGACGACTTTCCGATGATCGGAGGTTTTTTCTCAATATTTAATATATTAATGGATTAATACATGGAAAATTGATGTGGACATCTTAAAAAATATTATTGAGTCAGGGTCTGACAATATTTTGACGAGAAGACTATTTTTTGTTTAATTCCTGTGTGTGTGTGACATAACCTACATCCATGCGGTTTCCAACAAGTGAAGAACTTTGTCAGGTTACCATTTCTTCTGGGTTTGGATGCATCCAGGTGTAGGTGGGTTGTGTTTAGATTCTCCGTGGAGGTGAACAACGTGTCACAACACCGGCACACCTTGGACTCCGCGTACGGAAGGAATTCGTGCTGAGGACGTCATCAAGTACCATTTTCTGGTAGGAAATTTTGTACTTATTCTTTGTAGCATATCAGCGGATTGAATTTGCATGGACGTAGATCTGGGACAGCTTATGGGCCCCTGTTCCGGCTGCTGATATCGCCTTTTACCATACAATGCTCTTGAACACGCAGACAATGTTCTGTAGTTTGACGCCGAATTTGTTCAGTTCAATTGGTGACTGTCCTGGTCTTGGCAGTTTCTTCAGCTCCTCGAATGTTTGGTCGATGATAATTTCTGGTCTCCCGTAGCATTGTTCCAGAGTATGCATAATTATCTCTGGACTGGTAGCTGTGTGCATGAGTGCGGCCACTGCGTCTCGTGCTTCTCCTTTGAGGCAGGTTCTCAGCCGCAGTAGGTTCTCGGCAGGTGAGATGTTGTACATTTTCGTAGAGTCGCGCATAGCTGCCTTGAATGGTAGCCACTCGTTCGAAGATCCGGAGAAAAATGGCAGCTCGATCTGTCGGGGCCGCGGTCTGCCTATCCTCTCTAGTGTCTCTGCTAGTTGATCGATACTGTTTCTAGTTCTGTCCGGAATGCGCCCCACATTGGTCATGCGTGGAGTATGTTCAAACTGGATTCTTGTTGGATCTTCTTGTATTCCTACTGGTTCTTGTATCTGCTGGTTAGCGCTGTTCTTCCCCCGTGCAGTCTGCGGGTTTGCGCGCAGCCAGTCGTCCACCTTCTTTTGAGGGTTGTCAGCTCGTAGTGGTTATTCGTGCTGGCTCCCTTCCTCTTCTTCGATTACAGACATGTCGACGGCTAGACGCTTCTTTATTAGGTCAGCTTCGATTTCCAGTTCTTTTTTCTTAAGGGCTGCTAACTTCTCCGCGGCTTCCAGTTCAGCCATTCGCTTTCGCATCGTGGCGCTCGCAGTAGATCGTTGCGAGGACACGGAGCGCGCCGGTAGCCCGTATTGAACTTGGGTCTCTCTTAGCAGCATCTCTGACGAAGTACCGGCGATGGCTGTGATGCCGGTGGTGGTACCGTGGTCAACGGTGCCTCTTTGTACCGTAGGTGACGCGGGTGGTTCTATCTGCAGTCGTCTCTGTCGCTCTTGCTCTAGCCTCAGATTATCGTGGCGTAGTTCCTCTTCACGCTGTTCAGTCGTGCGCCTCTGGTCTTCCAGGTTTTCTGCATCACCGTGGCTCCTTGTGACGACCATTGTGATAGGTCCGTAGCAGCTCTGGATAGGCGTCCGATGGTGTGGAGAGGTCTTCTTTGGCTGGTTCTTGGCTCGAGATCCGGCTACCGAAGGTCCATTTACTGTTGTGGACTGTATGTAAGGAAAACGCTTGTTTCGATTTCTTCCTTTATTGCTCTTTATTGTAGGAGAGCTATTATTCAACTGAATGCTGACACAGTAAACCGCCCTACTTTTATACATGCCGTTTTGCACACGGCACTAATCTAAATAGTCTTTCTTTGTCTAACTTATATCTATCGCTTTCATAAATTATCTAGCTTATGTCTATCTCTCTCTATACTCGTTGGGTGCGTCTGTGCGGTACTGCCGTCGGAGACCACCCTATTTTCCGTTTACGGTGAGGCTCGGCGTCCGCAACAACTATGTTGCAGCTATCCGAGTAAATAAACACACGGGACTAATTTATTTATTTACCTAAACTTAATACTATGCTATTTACATACTTATTTACATGAAAAGTCCGTGATATTTTCATGAAAAACGTGAAAATCTGTGAAAATGCGTCTGTTAGGTAACGCCGCGCAACTATATCCTAAATTCGCGTAGTTCACATATTTTCCGCTAGAGGCGCGCGTGTCTCGTCGTGTACACTCTTGAAATGACAATTTTGTTACAATATTGGAGATAAAAAGTCTACGAACACTTAGTATTCCACTTTCTTGATGTAGAAGGTCTGTGTCAGACCGAAATGGTTTCTTCAACATTACTTTAATAACCATACGCTGAGCTCTTTCCAGGTGTAAAATTTTTGTTTTGGCAGCACCACCCCAGGAATCAATGCAGTAAGAGACTAGGCTTTGGCACATAGCGTAGTATACACTTAGTTTAAGCTTATTGTTAAGAATATTTTTAAGGGACCCGAAAATGAAGCACAACTTTCGTATCCGCCCAGACAGGATTTTAATGTGCTCATGCCAGTTGAGTCTATCATCAAGAACAACCCCTAGGTAACGGATCGTTTTCAAACGTTCAATGGTATCGCATTGACATTGAAAGACGGAGAAATTTGAAAAGTTGTTACAAGTATGAAGTTTCAGACAATGACTGTCCTCTGCGGCTATGTGATCTGTTTTAGTGAAACATAAATATTTGGTTTTGCTTATGTTCAGCGTTAGTAAGTTCTTATCGAGCCACTCTTTAATCAACGCAACTCCGCGATTTGCTTTATTGAAGACTGTATCCCAATTAGAGTCTGTAAAAATGAGGGCAGTATCATCCGCGAAAGACACTATCCTGCCATTTATAATATTTAAATCTGTCAAGCTATTTATGTAAATCAAGAACAAAACAGGGCCCAGGACGCTGCCTTGGGGAACTCCATAGGATACAGGCAAAGATTCACTTATTGAACCCTCGATGTTAACTTTTTGATGTTTGTTTTCTAGAAACGAGCGGAACCAATGCATTGGTAGGTCTCTTATGCAAAGGCTTTCCAGTTTGCAAAGTAGTATTGGAATAGAAACTGTATCAAAAGCCTTGGCCAGATCCAGGAACACACCGATGCAACGTCTCTCATTGTCCAACTGTTCAACAAGGTAGCTAGTCAAGTCATCTAAGGCGTCACCTGTTGACCTTTTATGCCTGAAACCATATTGTTTATCTGACAATAGATTATGCTTTTCCAAAAAGCTGATGAGACGTCGTTTTACTAATTTTTCCAATACCTTAGAGATGGTAGGTAGCATAGCAATAGGTCTATAATTCTTGACGTTTTAAGTATCACCTCCTTTATGCAGAGGAACAACAGTAGCCAGTTTGAAATAGTCTGGAAAGATGCCATTAGTGAAGCTTAGATTAAAGATATGGACAAGAGGTTCTAGAATGAGAAATCCGTTTTTTTTTTTAATTTCGTTACTTATATTATCCCAACCAGAAGAATGAGAAAATTTTAGTTCCTAAAGGAACATAAATGGTAGACAATACTTCTTCGGCATTAACGGGAGATAAGTAGAATGAATTGGGATGTTTTGTTGTTGAAATTATGTCATTAGATAAGTCTTCTTCTGATCTATTAAGACGAGTAAGTGTAGATTGAGCAAGCTCTTTGCCTATGTTGCAGAAATATGTGTTTACTCTATTGACAGACTCTGCATTGTTTATTTTACCATCCAAAAGTGAGATTGAAGCATTTTTTGACGTTTTCTCAAAGACCGCAGCTTCTTTGATGATATTCCAAGTTTTTCGAGAATTGAATTTATTACGTTCTATTTTGTTACTAAAGTAAAGGTCACGAGCAGCCTTGGTTGCTATTTTACAAATATTTCTATAAGTTTTGTACGATTTTTGTATTTTTTCACTGTCCGGAAATTTTCGTGCCATTTTGTGCAACGAATCTCTTTTAATTATAGATTTAACTAAGGATTCCGTAATCCATGGTTTTACAGCGCGTAATCTATGTGGTTGTGTTATTGTTTTGGTATGGTTTTTTATTAGAGACTGTAATGTACTAATAAGCTGATAAGTTGCTTTATTTACATCAATTTCATTTAGGGTATTACTCCAGTCTAAACCATTTAAAGACTTGGTTAGGGATTTATAATCAATTTTTGTCAATACTGCACGAGAACTAGCCTTTTTAGATGGGGTAAAATCAATACTGTTAACAATTAAAAAGTGATCAGTTGTATCTGTATTTACAGTCAAACTCTTAATTTTGTGTTCTGCTCTAGCGAAGAAATGGTCTAGGCAATTGTACAATCTCGTTGGATGTCGAGCTGTAGGACATAATCCATGGGAAGAGAGAATATTTTCATAATCAACAGTATTAGTGTCATTTTCACTATTGCTCCCAATATTGATGTTTATATCACCTGTTATAAATAGGTTTTTATTTTTAGATAGTTTGCTGACCTCAGCATCCAAGTCGTCCAAAAAAAATTTTGCATTATGTACATGAGGGGAGTGATAAATACAAAGTAAGAAAATATTTTTGTCGATTGTTATAAG
Source organism: Ypsolopha sequella (assembly GCA_934047225.1). Classification (NCBI taxonomy): domain Eukaryota; kingdom Metazoa; phylum Arthropoda; class Insecta; order Lepidoptera; family Ypsolophidae; genus Ypsolopha; species Ypsolopha sequella. The sequence goes on from OW204011.1 coordinate 18,191,100, forward strand.
TAAGGTATTAGAGTCTCGAATTGATAATTCCTGAATTTGGACGTTCAGATTTTGTTTAATATACACTGCAACTCCGTCACTTTGAAATTTGTAAATTGAGGTGGTGTAAAGATTGTAGCCTGAAATATGTCTTGGTCTATAGGACGCGGTATGAAGCCAGCACTCAGCCAATACTATAATATCGTAAACTATGTCAAGTCTGTGCAACATTATTAAAAAGTCATCGAAGTTAGCCTTAATACTTCGAATATTAAAGGTTATTATGTTGAAGTGGTCATTCTTTATCAAGGATTTGCAATTTTCCAAACGATCAACTTTGGCTGAAGTGAACATCTCTGAATTATCAATTACCGAGCAAATGAAATTGTGATCTAGTTCAATCATCATAGTATTTTAATTAAAGTAGTCCCTAAGACATCAAAGCGAGGGTTCAAGGATTGATATTCAGAGATGGTAGGTTCAAAAACAATAGTTTTAAGCATATAATGGAATGTTATGTACTGTAAATCAGCATTTGTATTTTTTTCTTCAAGATAAGTATATTTGGATTGAGTGTATAAGGCAATAAGTTTAAAATAGTAGGTATGAATTACGATTAAGGGGTAGATGCAATTGTTTTTATATGAATCTAAGTGCACTGGGTGCCCTTTGCTTACAAAATTACACAATAAATTAGTTAGTACAGTGTTCAAATAAACTTTAAGAATTTTGGTGTAAAAAATTTGCATATTTAAGTTACAGACGGAAATAATATCACATTTTGTTTTTAGATAAGCAGACTCATAATAATATTTGTCAGAAATACTGTAAGAGCATTTAATTTGCCACAAAGAATAAATTTTACACAGCGAGCGATTATATTTTCTCTGAGGAAATTTTTTCCCATTTATGAACAATTTGCTTAAAAAATTACACAATAAATTAGTTAGTACAGTATTCATATAAACTTTTAGAATTTTGGTGTAAAATATTTGCATATTTGAGTTACGGACAGAAATTATATCACATTTTGTTTTCAGATAAGCAGACACATAATAATATTTATCAGAGATACTTTTAGAACACTCAATTTGCCACAATGAATAAATTTTACACAGCAAACAATTACATCTGTTCTTATGAAGGTTGTTTTCATTTCTGGAAAATTTGCTCACAAAATTACATAATAAATTAGTTAGTACAGTGATCATATAAACTTTTGGAATTTTGGTGTGAAATATTTGCATATTTGAGTTACGGATAGAAATAAAATCACATTTAGTTTTCAGATAAGCAGACACACAATAATATTTATCAGAGATACTGTTAGAACACTCAATGTGCCACACTGAATAAATTTTACACAGCCAACAGTTATATTTGTTCTTAGGAAGATTTTTCCCATTTATGAAAAAAAAGGCATGACAACTATAATACACAACCCTGTAAGGGTGCATTGTTACATAGTAAAACATAGAGGTTTGCCTTATCAACCAAACTTTTATTTTTCAATGTATTGGTCGGTACACCATTGTGGGTGTATGAAAGTAAGAACACAGATTTTATTATTCTAAGCAACTTATTTACTAACTTCTGTTGACAGAACTCCACCAAAAACTCGTTCAAGGTCCATCTCCCTAGTGATGTGCTCAACTTTTGAGTTTTCAGTTTTTGGGACGTTAATCTTCCCATCACGGGTCCAGCAGAACTTGTAGTTCTTCTCATTTTTCAGTCTGCGAGCTGCTGCAAAAAGCTGTCTTTTCTTTTTAGTCAAGCGTTCATTGAAAAAGATTTGAGTAATATTTCCTGTGAACTCAAGATCCTGGCTGGTAAGTCCTCGACGAATTCTAGCCGCCTTAATAAATTCATTTTTCAGAGTATGGCGAGTAAGGCTCACTACTATAAGTTGGGGTGTTTGGCTGTCTTTTTTGTATGGACCGACCCTTCTAGCAAAGTCTATGTCCCTGTCATCCAGTTGAATTCCCAGTATTACTCCAGTTGTTTTGATAATGTGGATTAAATTCTCTACTCTGGTTTCAGGGATTCCAGAAATCTCAATTTCCTTCATTGCTAGTGACTGGTTTTGGCTTTCCATAGTATCTTCTAGCTGTTGAATTGGGTTTTTAACCATTCTATTTCTTCTTCGCGATCATCAAGAACCAAACGGAGGCTTTGATTTTCCTCTCTCAGTAAGCCCGTGTTGCTTTCTATTGCTCATAATCTACTCTCAATTGATGAGGCCCTACTTTCCCATTTGTCCAGTCTATCCAGTATTTGTCCAGTCTATCCAGTATTTGTCCAGTCTATCCAGTATTTTTCCCGTGTCTTGCTTCCATCCTTCTCTCTGTGTAGCAAACATGCTGTAAAAGCCTCAAGGTCCAAATTTACCATGGAGGTTGTAGCTGTTTGTAGACTTGGCTCACCTGTTTTTGTTGTCTTGCATTCTGGACATGTCCATTTCATTCTATTCATTGGCAGTATCTTATCTAAAGCATTTTTTGTTATACCAAGGCAGCCAGAGTGAAAAGTCTTTTGGCATTTTTTACATTTCAAAATGTCCTTTTCAGCCAAGCACTCACAATTTGCACAGAGAGGATTCATTGTATACTTACGGATTGGTTTATTTATCTCACAGCAGGGTCGAAATCCAGGCTAAACAAAACTGTCTCAAAACCATCAAAACACAAAGTTTCTATCTGTAGCTGTACACAGTTATCTATCTGTAGCTGTACACAGTTATCTATCTGTAGCTGTACACAGTTATCTATCTGTAGCTGTACACAGTTATCTATCTGTAGCTGTACACAGTTATCTATCTGTAGCTGTACACAGTTATCTATCTGTAGCTGTACACAGTTATCTATCTGTAGCTGTACACAGTTATCTATCTGTAGCTGTACACAGTTATCTATCTGTAGCTGTACACAGTTATCTATCTGTAGCTGTACACAGTTATCTATCTGTAGCTGTACACAGTTATCTATCTGTAGCTGTACACAGTTATCTATCTGTAGCTGTACACAGTTATCTATCTGTAGCTGTACACAGTTATCTATCTGTAGCTGTACACAGTTATCTATCTGTAGCTGTACACAGTTATCTATCTGTAGCTGTACACAGTTATCTATCTGTAGCTGTACACAGTTATCTATCTGTAGCTGTACACAGTTATCTATCTGTAGCTGTACACAGTTATCATTGCGTGAATCCACGAATATTGAATCGGTATTTTGATATTATGTTTGGTCTCCAAAAACCTTCAGTAGATGTTGAATAATTGTCTAAGAAGTCAAACACTTAAAATAAGCGATAATCACCGTTTTTTGTTTTCGAATGGCAAAACGGGTAGACGATCACTGTTCCGCAACAAATTAGTAAACCGAGCAAAATGTTCAGCGAGTCAGTAATACTTTGAGATAACACTTTTCCTGCACAATTAGCGTATGCCGAATAATCTTATCACATTAACTTCACAAACTAATCGGTTGTACGACTTTAATTGATTTATAAGCAGAGACGATCAGAAAAATGGCGTTTGTCACAAAGCGCCCTCTAGCGAAAAAATAAAAAAAAGTTTGTACCTATATTTGGTTACGAAATATCTCAAGCCAAAGTTCACTTATTTTGTCACTGACTGACTGACTGATCATCAAAAGCATAAATGTGTTCTAGCAGAAATTTTGCATGCGGTTTGCAACAAAAAAATATAAAAATATTATTTGCGGTTGGTAATTTAATATTTCCATACAAAGTCTGTACAAGATGTATGTTTCCAGCTGCATCTATAAATTTGTATGACACTAGATGACGTTGGTGGTATGCTGCTTTGCATTAAAGACATCTACCACGAATAAAATTAACTTTTAACAAAAAAATAGCAACTGACTTCAATAGTAACAGCAGTCATTCACTAAAAAGTTAATAATAATTCTATAAAGACCGATGGTACCGAAGCAACACTTTTGCTGACTTCTTACTTCCTGAAACGTTACGTTATCTAGAAGTCGGCGTTCTTATATTGGTTTCTATGTTGCTATATCGTAGGAAATACGCCGACTTCTAGATAACATAATGTTTCAGGAAGAAAGAAGTCAGCAAAAGTGTTGCTTTGGTACAATCGGTCTTTATAGAATTATTATTAACTTTTTAGTAAATGACTGCTGTTACTATTGAAGTCGGTTGCTATTTTTTTGTTAAAAGTTAATTTTATTTCACATTTTTTAGTATTGCTGGGTTAAATTGTGAGGTATAGGTAGTTCTTGCAAACGTGGTGTTAATATGAATAGCCATGTTTGAGTAGCTTTCTGCTATCAGCACCCTAACACAACATGATTACCGCAATCTCGAGTTATGTGCTGTCATCCGTTGAAGAGTTCTACGGTGATGAAGCCAAGATCGAAATTCAGGTGGGTACACTGGCAATTGTCAGCAATGCCCTGCAATGAGCACCCTAACACAAACTGGTTGCCGCAATCTAAAGTTATGTGCTGTCATCCGTTGAGGAGTTCTATGGTGATGAAGCCAGGATCGAAGGTCAGGTGGGTATTCTGATAATCTCCAAGTAATACCCTTGAATCAGCACCCTAACGCAGCGATTGCCGCAATCTCGAGTTATGTGCTCTGATCCGTTGAAGAGTTCTATGGTGAATATGTTGATGAAGCCAGGATCGAAGGTCAGGTGGGTATTCTGATAATCTCCAAGTAATACCCTTGAATCAGCACCCTAACGCAGTGATTGCCGCAATCTCGAGTTATGTGCTCTGATCCGTTGAAGAGTTCTATGGTGAATATGTTGATGAAGCCAGGATCGAAGGTCAGGTGGAAGAATGTCGATTTTCAAGTAATACCTTGTAATCAGCACCCAAGTACATAGCCATTGCCTCAATTTCGAGAGATATGCTGTCATTTTCTGAGGAGTTCCACTGCCTATCTCTGAAGAACTTCATCAGATCATGACCAAACCCAAAATGGAACCTACCTGGAAGTATACTTTTTCAAACAAAAAAAGAATTGTTCAAATCGGTTGGGAAATGACGGAGTTATGGAGTAACAACGCCAAAAAAAAATATATATAAAAAAAAAAACATACAGTCGAATTGAGAACCGCCTCCTTTTTGAAGTCGGTTAAAAATTCTACCTCGTTACGCTAGATGATAAAAAGTGTAAAAAATGCATACTTTTATTTCCGAAAATAGAGCAAGTAGTAAAAATAAAAATAAAACCGTTAAAGTGCGAAAAATAAAAAATTAAACCGGTAAAGTGCGAATCAGACTTGCGCATAAAGGGTTCCGTACACATACAAAATACGGGTACGAAACCCTTAAAGTAAATTACAACAATATAGATGCCATAGCAACATTAAGGCGACAAAAAACAAAGCGATAAAACAGTAGCGCCTGACAAACAATTCGGTACCTTTTTAGTACGGAACCCTAATTTTCATTATTTTACTTTAAAGTATTTACTTCAGACCCCCCATAGTTTAAACTTGTACTTGTATTACCGTTCTAAAGATATAGCCTTTGTTATAATAATCTGTTCCTTGGGTAAGGAACCCTAAAAAGGGTGGTTTATAATGTTCGACATATTCACAATTAGTCTATTTAAGAAGGGAATATAAACATTTCTTAATTAAGTCACTAAAAAAAACGGTAAAGTGCGAATCCGACTCGCGCATAAAGGGTTCCGTAACCCCACACAATACGGGTACGGAACCCTAAAAGTAAATTGCAACAACATAGATGCCATAGCACCATCAAGGCGACAAAAAACAAAGCGATAAAACGGGAAACGGTAGCGCCTGACAAAAATTCGGTACCTTTTTAGGAAGGAACCCTCATTTTTATTATTTGTTATTTTACTTTAAAGTAGTCTGCCTAAATTTTCAACTTGTAGGTAGTTGTATGTATAACCGTTCTAACGATAGAGCCTTTTTTATAATAATCTGTGCTTTGGGTAAGGAACCCTAAAACACATTTAGTCTATTTAAGAAGAGAAATATCAACATTTCGTAAATAAGTCGCTATTAAACCGGATAGGTGCAAGTCGGACTCGCTTACGAAGGGTTCCGTACTACCATCACACAATATGGGTACGAAACCCCAAACCATTATGGTAAATACCAACAATAAAGATGACATAGCAACATAAAGGCGATAAAAACAAGGCGCTAAAATGGTAGCCCCTGAAAAACATATCAGCACCTTTTGAATAAGGAACTCTAATATTTATCTGCCCAAAATTGTTCTAAGTATTATAAAGATAGAGCTGAAACAAATAACGTCAAATAATTGTTCTAAGTATTATAAAGATAGAGCTGAAACAAATAACGTCGAATAATTGTTCTAAGTATTATAAAGATAGAGCTGAAACAAATAACGTCGAATAATTGTTCTAAGTATTATAAAGATAGAGCTGAAACAAATAACGTCGAATAATTGTTCTAAGTATTATAAAGATAGAGCTGAAACAAATAACGTCGAATAATTGTTCTAAGTACTATAAAGATAGAGCTGAAACAAATAACGTCGAATAATTGGACCCTCCTTGGATTTCAATTTATTGAATTTTTTATGCTGTGATAGGGGCCATATTATTATTTGCCGTGATAGAGGACAAAGTAACTTATATTATGTGCAAATATTTACGCGCTATATTCATCTATAACGGCTGAAGCTGTAGACCCATGTGATAGATGGATAGACAGCGGAGGCTTAGTAATAGGGTCACGGAACCTTAGGATACGGAACCCTTAAAATCAAGGTAAAAGGTTATTTATCCAGTAAAGCTTACAGGAAAAATAAAGCGGCTAATGTTGTATTATTTGTATATGCATCCTCTATGATGTAGGTATATTGAAATGTCTATGTACTCGTGTGTCATTGAATAAAGACCAAGTTTAGACATAATAATGTACTCTGGTTTAGACTGACAAGCTTGCCTTTCACTTCATGGTCAAAAGAAATATTAACCTGCCTGTTGTCGCGAATATCGTGAGTCCAAATTGCGTTAAATCATTTTTTATTATCACTTAATAATTTTTATCTAATTGCACTAAATTTACATGGCACCGGCAGGAGGAAGGTGGCAACACTGTCGCGTTTTTTGACAGTCATATATAATTTGGAGTTGAAGGAATAATCAATAATTTCGTGTTTCAATGGTAAAAGGATCATTGGTGAGTCTGAACATGTTCACTCTGCTTAATGAAAAGTACATATTCAAGAACAGATAGATTAGGATCCAAAGGTTGTATCTAGCAGTAAAAAATAGTATGATATCGCTGCGGCGATTGTATCAGTGTTCTCAAGACAATCAGTATTTTTATCAGACCAGCTGTGAGGATTGGGGTGACTGTAAGGGGAGGTTGGAGGTCACAGGGGTTTTGGGAGCCCGATTCAGATTAATACAATCTGTATATTTTGGTTCAGATTGTACCGGTCAGAAAGCATATCGTTGTAAATGAAGTATATATTTGGTACTTACTGGTTGTTCTGACTCCTTGTTAGTATATACATGGTACTTACTGGTTGTTCTGACTCCTTGTTAGTATATACATGGTACTTACTGGTTGTTCTGACTCCTTGTTAGTATATACATGGTACTTACTGGTTGTTCTGACTCCTTGTTAGTATATACATGGTACTTACTGGTTGTTCTGACTCCTTGTTAGTATATACATGGTACTTACTGGTTGTTCTGACTCCTTGTTAGTATATACATGGTACTTACTGGTTGTTCTGACTCCTTGTTAGTATATACATGGTACTTACTGGTTGTTCTGACTCCTTGTTAGTATATACATGGTACTTACTGGTTGTTCTGACTCCTTGTTATTATATACATGGTACTTACTGGTTGTTCTGACTCCTTGTTAGTATATACATGGTACTTACTGGTTTTTCTGACTCCTCGCAGTTCTTTACATGTATTTATTTACTATTTATTATCATTTAATTAATAAAATAAAATGACACTGGCGGCGGAGTAAAACAATTATCTTTGGTTTATTACTCATTTATAGTGATGTGAAGGATATGAAAGTACCGATTCAAAAATCACAATTTCGTATAATGTCAATAAATTTAAATACTTGTAATTTCATACATTTCTTTATTGATAATCTTAAAACAAAAAAAAACGAATATATTCTTAATCTGATAGTTATTTCACAAGCTGAAATGAATTACCTATAAATAGTATATAACCGACTATCGGACTGAATATCGGACATGTATGTACGATTTGCGATTCGATCATACTGATATTTTGGTTATTTGAGTCTGAATGATGATGTGGGGTTTCCCCCCGTGGCTTCCGTTTGCCAATATATCCATCACGAACTTTAGGGCTGTTCCCCGTTGCTATATGATTTGCAATACTGTTTCCTGCAGTTATCGCTCAATCCAGGGCTGGTATCTGGGACTATCAGTGACTTTAGGGCTGTTCCCTAGGACCGTCTGTGACTCCAGGGCTGTTCCCTGGGACTGTCAGTGACTCCAGGGCTGTTCCCTGGGACGGTCAGTGACTTCAGGGCTGTTCCCTAGGACCGTCTGTGACTCCAGGGCTGTTCCCTGGGACGGTCAGTGACTCCAGGGCTGTTCCCTGGGACTGTCAGTGACTCCAGGGCTGTTCCCTGGGACGGTCAGTGACTCCAGGGCTGTTCCTTGGGACTGTCTGTGACTTCAGGGCTGTTCCTTGGGACTGTCTGTGACTCCAGGGCTGTTCCCTGGGACGGTCAGTGACTCCAGGGCTGTTCCCTGGGACTGTCTGTGACTTCAAGGCTGTTCCTTGGGACTGTCTGTGACTCCAGGGCTGTTCCCTGGGACGGTCAGTGACTCCAGGGCTGTTCCCTGGGACTGTCTGTGACTTCAGGGCTGTTCCTTGGGACTGTCTGTGACTCCAGGGCTGTTCCCTGGGACGGTCAGTGACTCCAGGGCTGTTCCCTGGGACTGTCACTAAATCCAAGACTGTTTTTTGGGACTGTTATGCAGGGCTGTTCCCTGAGACTGCCAGCGACTCCAGGGCTGTTCCCTGGGACTGTCACTGAATCCAATACTGTTCTTTGAGACTGTTATGCAAGACTGTTCTCTGGGGCTATGACTAAATCCAGGGCTGTTCCCTGAAACTAAATGTGCATGATGTAAATTTTAAGGAGTAAAATCCGTACTATTGATGTCTACTCAAATCAGCACTGAAATCATTTTTTCTTTTCTCGATCTTGATGCAATCGACTCCGTACACGAAAATTATTATCGTGTAGGGTACAACCCTATCGTTTGTTTCTGATCACCCCTTTTTGGTAAGCATAGACTTAGGATATCCTCGGTCTATGGTAGTAAGTAACCAAAACAAACAACAAAGGGAGTGGTTATCAAACTTATATTCTAACGAGTTTCTCTTTACCATTGTATGTTTAAATGATGAAATCATAAGGAAAAAGGGAATAAAGCAGCTCCTCCACCATGTTGCGAAGCTTATTAGCTTGCGAATTTAACTTATTTATATAATATACGTACCTGCACTTTGTAGTGCACACGTATCTGACTGTCTGGTCCAAACCAGTATTTCCAAAATATACTGATTGTATAAGATGGAGTCTTACCTAAGATGGAGTTAGCCAAGTACGATGGTGATATTCTCAAATGGCACCAGTTCTGGGACCAGTTTTCTTCGAACGTAGACAGGCGCGATATAAATGACGTTGACAAATTGCTATATTTAAAATCTGTTCTACAGGGAGAGGCCAAACAAGCTATTGATGGTCTAGATACTACCCAAAAGAACTACAAAATTGCTGTACAAACGCTTAAAGATCGTTATGGGAAACCAGGAGCGATTATCGATGCTCTTTATGTTGCTCTTTATCGGATTCAAACAGCTGGTAAATCTGCTAAAGAATGTCGTAAAGTTCTCAATGAAATTGAACAAAACTTGCGTGTGCTACAATCCCTCGGCGAAGATGTAAATCATAATCATTTGCGTGTAATGATAATGGAAAAATTTCCAGAAGACTTGATTTATGAGCTCCGAATGAAATTAAACTCCGAAGACGAATCCATAGAAAATATTAGACGAAATTTAGAATTTATCATTTCAGCAAGAGAAACTTCTAACAGACTTAAGAAGAAGAACGATACTGCTGATCGAAAATTTACGTTAGAAGCACTTCACGTTCGATCGGAGAAAAAAGAAAATAATTATCAGTATACAGGTAATCGTAGACAGACATATGAACAGGAAAGGAACAGAAAATTTGATAATTTCAAATTTGACAGAAATAAACAAAGGAAACGACCATTTGAAGACAATAAAATCAATCAACATATGGATCCAAAGATTAAAAGGGCCAAGATATCATGCATTTTTTGTCATATGGATCATTATAATGACGAATGCACAAAAGTGAAGACTATTGAAGAACGAAAACTCAAACTAAAAGGTCGCTGTTTTAACTGTCTCGCGGAAAACCATACAGCAAAGTTTTGCAAATCTAAAAGAAAGTGTCGTCATTGTGGCAAGTTTGGAGTTCATAACCGAGCTTTATGCCCAAATAAATGTTCTGAAAAACAGAATACAACAAAACATTTTCACGTCAATGCGAAAATTGGTGAAGCAATCGTTATCCTACAGACATCTTTTGTCCACGTGTACAAAGTGGGAGATAACACAAAATATTTAAATTGTCGCATTTTATTAGATTGTGGGAGCCAGCGATCGTATATTACACAGAAAGCCGCAAAGGAATTGAACCTTCCCACTTTAGAAGAAAATCACCTGTCAGTATTTACATTTGGTGCAAAGACACCTCAAGAAATCAACAGCCCTGCTGTTAACTTTGAAATCGTGACACGAACAAACAAAGCAAGAATGATTTATGCCAATGTGGTACCCTACATAACACAGAGCGTTCCATGTCCAGTTGGAAACATTCAGAAAGTTGAGGACTTTTTACAGAATGAAGAAATTGTTCTAGCAGACGATGGCTCGCGAAACGATCAAGTAGACATCCTGTTGGGTAATGATTACTACTATTCATTTATGTTAAATTCGAAAATAGAAGTCTAAAAAGACCTTTATTTGGTGAAATCTGATTTCGGATGGATATAGTCTGGCCGATGTCCAGCCGAACGGAACGAAAAGGATAATCTTACGGTATTAACATATTTTCAGTCTAACAGAAATTCTGAAACGCATTTCTATGAACCTGACTTACCTTTACGTACTGACACTCTAAAACAGTTGTGGGATTTAGAGTCAATTGGTATCGTAGATTCTCCAAAATCTTCTTGAGATGAAGAAGCGATAAAACAATTTAATGAAACCACAGAATATGTCAACAACCGCTATTTTGTAAAATGGCCATGGACGGAATATCCTCCGACAGCACTCCCTGTCAATCTAGGAATGGCATTAGGGAGACTGACCAATCTTGTGAAAAGGCTTGAACCTGATACTATAAAGGCATACCACGGAGTTTTACAAGATCAACTAAGTAAGGGGATCATTGAAGAAGTCAAGGAAGACGCACTCCCAAATGATCACCCGGTACATAATCTGCCCCACCATTGTGTTCTACAAGAGAACAAGTCAACAAAACTGAGAATAGTCTATGACGCATCGGCAAAGACCAAAAACAAGAGTAGTCTTAACGATTGTTTATATAGAGGACCATTGATGCTGGAGGAATTGACCGGATTACTCATTAGATTCAGAGAAAACAATATTGCAGTAGTGGCAGATGTTGAAAAGGCGTTTTTACAAATCGGCCTGCAACCAAACGATCATGATGTTACCCGCTTTCTCTGGATGAAAGATCCCAATTCAGAGGTGACGACAGACAATCTTCAACATCTACGATTTTGCCGCGTCCAGTTTGGGGTAATGTCAAGCCCATTTTTATTAAATGCAACGGTACAATATCACCTAACAAAAACAGACGATGAAACAAGTAAAAGGATTTCCCAAGATATCTATGTTGATAATCTGGTGACTGGTTTGCCAACTGTTGAGGATGCTCTAAAGCTATATCAAACAGCTAAAAGGTCCTTCCAAAACCTTTCAATGAATTTGCGAGAGTGGAACTCAAATTCCAAAGAACTTTTGAGAGATATTTCTCAAGAAGATCAGGACAAACGTGATGTCATTAAGATTCTTGGTATTGAATGGAATAATAATACAGATAATTTGAGTCTCAAGCCCAATTATGAAGCAACCAGAAACATCAACGCCAAAAGAGGAGTATTGAAAGTAACTGCCTCTATTTACGATCCATGTGGCTTTGTTTCGCTGACAGTGTTACCCGCAAAATTACTGGTTCAAGAGCTGTGGAATCAGAAGGTAAAATGGGACGAAGCGTTACCACCTGTCATGAAAGAAAAATGGCAAACCATTTTAACTGGCTTAGACAATATAAGCAAATTGAACGTTCCACGTTTATATACTGCTAAAGCTATGACGCAATATGAAGATGATAAAGTGTATGAGTTACACTGTTTTGCAGACGCATCGATGCAGGCTTATGCAGCAGTTGTATACTTACACGGATTTGATAAACAGAAGAACACGAGTTCAGTATGTTTTGTTATGGGCAAAAGCAGACTGGCACCCATAAAGGATCAAAAGGACTTACAAATTCCCAGATTAGAACTACTAGGCGCAGTAGTAGGGAATCACCTGATTCAATATGTAGTCAAATTCTTGAGACTATCAGTACAAAAACAAATTTTATGGGTTGACAGTGAAATTGTACTAAGTTGGTACAACTCAGAGAAACTTCTCCCACCCTTTGTAGCCCGCAGAATAAGCGAAATTAGAAAGAACAAAAGCTTGCAAATGAGATATGTTCCAACTAATCTCAACCCTGCGGATGGAGCCACTAGACCAATTAACACTGAAGACAACAATAAACACTGTATATCAGGACCCAAATTTTTGAAGCTTCCGCCAGTAAAATGGCCGATGAAATCATATCCGAATAAAACTAATAGTCAAATTCAGATGTCAGCCGTGGAGGAGGGCCTACCTAAAGATGGAGTAGCAGAAAAGTACCAAGAAATATTGATAGACCGAGATATGCAAGACCAAGATATGCGAAACAAAGACATGCAAGACAAAAACACGCAAGACCAAGACATGCAGGATATTATAGATGAAGAAACAAGAGACAAAGAAAGAAAAAATAAGGACATAACAGAAATTAATACAGAGATAAATGAAATAATACAGTTACAAAAGAAGCACTTTTCTAGAGAAATAGAAGGACAAAAGACAAATCTGTCAAGAAATCTGAATCTATTTAAGGACGAAACAGGATTTTTGAGATGTGGTGGTAGATTTGAAAACACGGGATGGTCAGAGGAAAAGAAAAATCCAATACTTTTACCAAAGGATTCAGATCCCACCACAAGAATCATTGAACATATTCACAAAAGTAATTACCACGTTAGAGTAGGCCATACTTTAGCTATTGTGAGAAATAAATACTGGATTTTACAGGGACGTTCGCAGGTCCAGAAAGTGTTGAGAAATTGCCCACCATGTCGAAAATATGGAGGTGGTCCATATAAAATACCCTTGATGCCTGCATTACCAGCAGAGAGAGTGCGTTATTCTGCACCGTTTACTTTCACTGGACTAGATTATTTCGGCCCACTAATAATTCAAAAAGGGTCTAGTACAGAAAAGCGATGGGGTTGTCTATTTACATGTTTGGCTATAAGAGCCATACATATGGAAGTCGTTAAGGACTTAACAGCTGAAGAATGTGTAATGGGAATCAGAAGATTTGTCGCAATAAGAGGCCTTCCCCAGGTTATAACTTCAGATAACGCTAGCCAGTTTAAACTTACGTCGGAAGTTTTGACGTCTAACTATTGCATCAAGAACAAAATATCGTGTCGTTTCATTCCTGAACTAGCGCCCTGGTTTGGGGGTTTTTATGAACGCATTATCGGGATAGTAAAAAATTGTCTAAAACGGACCCTCGAAAAGCACTTGATTAACAATAACCAGCTTTGTACAATAATCAAAGAAATAGAATCTGTAGTTAACACTCGACCCCTTACAACAGTGGGGCAAGATCTTGAACAGGTATTGACTCCAGCTGATTTTCTGCGGGTTGGAGGCGCATTGGTGACAGACATATCAAACACTGATTTTCTACAAAACGCGACGGCTACCAAAAAAAATCTTATAATGGGGTGGAAACGTGGTCAGATGATGTTACAGGAATTTGTGAAGATGTTCATATCACAATATTTGACTAGCCTCAGAGAAAAGAGGAGTGTGCACAGACAGACCAGAGTAGTAGAGAATAGAGTACCCAAGGTGGGGGACCTTGTACAGATTAAAAGTGATAGTAACAGAGCCTTTTGGAAGGTGGGACAAATATCAGCAGTGGTAATGAGTTCGGACGGAAAAATCAGAGTAGCTAAAGTAACTATGCCCTCAGGTGAGACATTGACCAGATCAATCGGACACTTGTACCCGCTCGAACTTGTGGATGATAAAAATAAGACATCAAACACCCGAGATCATGGAGAACAGACTAATTGAGAAAACGTTGACATGAGTTATTAAATAATAATTTTGGTACACAAACACAGCTGACTTTTAATTAATCACTAATTCCTGGCCGGCAGTGTCGCGAATATCGCGAGTCCAAATTGCGTTAAATCATTTCTTATTATCACTTAATAATTTTTATCTAATTGCACTAAATTTACATGGCACCGGCAGGAGGAAGGTGGCAACACTGTCGCGTTTTTTGACAGGCAGATATAATTTGGAGTTGAAGGAATAATCAATAATTTCGTGTTTCAATGGTAAAAGGATCATTGGTGAGTCTGAACATGTTCACTCAGCTTAATGAAAAGTACATATTCAAGAACAGATAGATTAGGATCCAAAGGTTGTATCTAGCAGTAAAAATTAGTATGATATCGCTGCGGCGATTGTATCAGTGTTCTCAAGACAATCAGTATTTTTATCAGACCAGCTGTGAGGATTGGGGTGACTGTAAGGGGAGGTTGGAGGTCACAGGGGCTTTGGGAGCCCGATTCAGATTAATACAATCAGTATATTTTGGAAATACTGGTTTGGACCAGACAGTCAGATACGTGTGCACTACAAAGTGCAGGTACGTATATTATATAAATAAGTTAAATTCGCAAGCTAATAAGCTTCGCGACACCTGTTGCATCTAATTGTGGATAATAATAATAATAACTTACCGTAAAAATGAATATTTCAATGTAACCTGAAATATTGTCCACACCTAGTTGTCCCTATACCTGGAGATGGTTCATGTTGGTTCCATTCTTTGTCATTCTCTATGTATGGGAACATTGAGTCGTCGTATGACATTAGGTTTGCGGTAGTCGAGTATGTGGTAGCGCATTGGGATGAAATGCAACTTTATACGTGTGACGAGTGTGGAGACACTAATAACGCTGACCTGTACTCGACAGCAATGATGAAAACTACCACCTAGGGTTCCGTATCCGAACTTATGGCTGCCACTTCTTTGTATCCATTTACATTCGAGGTTTACAAAAATTGCCGTTTGAGAGGATCATTTGGTGGCGATCCTGGGACGCCAGTGAAACGTTTACAATTTTCTGGTAGTTTCTTAGGTTGTCATTATGAAGTGCTTCTTCCCGATATTAGTTTCTCTGGAGTATGTTCAAATGATCAGTTAAAGGGAGTGGGCTTTAAGAAAATCAGTAGCTGACGTACAAGAAAAATTACCCGAGAAGAAAAAAAGGAGGACTACCTATAAAAAGAAATGAGATCCCATTAAAAACATAAAATGTACAAAAATGTCAAGTCTCGCAATGCAATCTTTCCACCGTAAAAAGCCAAGTCTGTTATTTTAGTTTGTATGGAACCACTTTTTCATTTAAGTTAGTATGGGAGCACCTATTTAACAAATTTATCGTTAATTGTTTCCTAATTAGTTACCTACCAACATTAAGTGACTGTATTTATATTAGTCGTCTTTATTTCTCTAATAAAATATAGTGACTTGGCAATCGCAGAGCATAAAATAAAGCGCTGATGCGTAGAAATATCTTTTCAAATCGCTAACAAATTTGTATTATGTAGATATGTTGTATATGTTGCTGTGCGATTGCGAAGTCACTATATTTTATTATAGAAATAAAGATGACAAATTTCAAATTTCTTACACGTAAAATTTAATCTAATAAAGAAAATATATGTAATAAAATAATAAATATACATGAACTAAATTAAAGGTTGTAGCGGCCCAACTGTTCGGGAACCGTCGGGAAACGTCGGCCATGCTCGTGGTCTGCGCTCTCGTGTCGTTCGCCCCGCCGCCGCCCGCCCACGCGCGCTGTTGCCAGTCGAGCTGCCACCGCCGTCGCAGGCACGCATGTACGATTTCGTCACCTCGCGACCCTCTCTTTCGAGTTTTTACTACATATTTGTAAGATCATACTGTTTATGTAAAGCTAGCTGGAATAAAGACATTCAGTAACTTTATAAGGTTCATTTTATTTATGTAGCAATATATTTACGATTCAAATGATATGTAAAATTAATATAATGTATATTATACAAGATAAAATCCAATCAGCCACCCGAACCCATACCGGAGACCCGGCCAGGGACCAGGAACAAAGTTCAATGATCACCAACCGAGCCCCCAGCATGAATCCAGGCGGCCGACCAAATCCCATCCTATATACTACATACTAATAGGTTACATATATAAATACATGCCTACCTCCGCCCATTCGATTAGTCTTGCTAAGAAGAAGGACAAGAAACTTAGCAAGATCATGTCTTTTTTTTTCAACATAAAACTTATACTATACAATATATAGAATAGAATAGAATAGAATAGAATCATTTATTGAAATAAATATTACATCATTTCTTGTTATATCTTATAAACTAGGGTTAACTTAACTAAAGAACATTTTTAGATCATACATACATTGATCTTTGAGCCAATTCTTAACTTTTTCTTTAAATACATTTATTCTTGTTTCTTTTGTAATTTCTAGTGGTAATGAATTATAAATTTTTGTTGCACTATGTATAATACTTCGCTCAAAATGCTTGTGGTTATGTTGCACGATTGACAACTTGTGTACTCCTTTACTTCGCGTACCATAATTATGACCACTACCGAGAATTTTGAACATGTTTGGGTTCTCCCTAACAAACAAAGCCATCTTTAAAACAAATACATCAAATAATGATGATAGACCAAGTTGTTTGAAGAGTGGTTTGCAATGTGCATCTATAGCTGCGTTCATCATAATGCGGACAGCCCTTTTTTGTAATTTGAATACTTTGTTGGCAATTTCCAATGATCCCCAATATTCGATACCGTATGTCATTAATGGGTTAAACTGACCCCAATACGCTGTTTTGACAACCTCTTTTCCTCCTATTCTAATAAGGCTTTTTAAACAAAAACTTACGGAAGATAATCTTTTGACCAGTTTATCAATATGTGTGGTCCATCTTAAGTGGTCATCTATATAAAATCCTAAAAACTTACATGACTTTACAATATCTAAATTATTATTATCAATTTTGATATTAACATTGTCTCTCTTTTCCGTATTCTCGTATATACTAAACAACATACATTGTGTTTTTTGTTTGTTTAATATCAGGTTATTTCCTTTGAACCATTTGCACAACTCTGTCACTGCTTTTTCTGCTTTGATGTTTAGGGATTCTATCTGTTTATCATTAATTAAACTTGTAGTATCGTCTGCGAATAAAATAAGGGTGGAATGTTTAATGTTAGTGGGCAAATCATTTATGAAAATCAAGAACATTAGAGGTCCTAAGATAGATCCTTGAGGAACACCACATTTTATGTCAAACCATTTAGAATTTACGTCAATTTTTTTCATTTTAATGTCGTCTGTATATGTCAAGTTAATTCTAAATTTTCTATGTTTGAGGTATGACTCCAATAGTTGATGAGCTATGCCTTGTACTCCATATCTATAAAGCTTTTTCAACAGAATTTTATGGTCAACTAAGTCAAACGCTTTTGACAAGTCTACAAATATACCAATAACATTTTCACAATTATCTAAGAATTTTAATATATTTTGTGTCAAGTCTGTTGAAGCGGTTATTATTGACTTGCCTTTTTGGAAGCCATGTTGGTTACTCGAAATAACCTTTCATTGTTGAAATATTCAATAAGTCTATTATAAATAGCCCTCTCAAATATTTTTGAAAAAGAAGGTAAGACTGATACTGGCCTATAATCCTCTATATTTTTTTCATCACCTTTCTTGAAAATGGGTATAAGGCGTGCATACTTAAAATTTTCTGGAAACCAGCCATTCTTGAACATTTCATTGACCAGGTATGTGAGTTGTTTTATAATAACCTTAGCTGTGCATTTGACGATGCAGAATGAAACTTCTATAAAGTCTTTTGTATATTTTGGTTCAATAGCTTGAATTAGTTTTTCTGGTTCTTCCTCTGTATAAGGTTTAAGGATGAATTTATTTTTAATAGAATGGTTAACATTAACGATATGGTTTTCTTGGCAATTTTTATGTATTAAATCATTAGAGATATTTTGAAAATAATTACCAAAAAGGTCTGCTATTTCATTGTAATTTTGGTATCATTTTCCTTCAACATCTAATGTTAACTTTTTCGCAGGTTTTTGTTCTGATTTTTTTGACTCTTTGTTTATAATGCTCAAAACCGTTTTTGACTTATTATTACTATCCGAAATTTTTTGTCCGATTTGTATTGATTTAGATAAAGATAAATTTATTGATCTTCAGTAAGAGTTATTACATATAATGGTAAAAACCTATATTAAATACAATACTATAATATTATTTATAGAAGTACCTCAGGGAACCCTGTTCCCTACACTAAGTACTAAGAGTACCTGTACGGTAGGGATCTAGAGTATTCTTCCTTTAATCCTTTTATTTCATTACAAAACTCATAATTTTTTCCAAATAGGCCTATAGCATCCAAAACTTCTATTTTCTCTTTTAATTTTAATGTTCTTTCAGTTGCCTAGTAATCGGCTGGTTTAGGCTTATCTGTAACCCATTTTACCGGGAAAGCTGCATTGTATAACTGGAGGTATAGCTTCATGAAAATATTAAAACTTTGATTTACATTGCCTTCACTGTACATGACAGACCAGTCTTCAGCTTGTAACATAACATTAAAATTTTCAATATTTTAGCTAGAAAATGTTCTTTTTCAGTAAAGATACCGTTTTGTTGGTGGCTTTCCTACAAGTATTGATAGGCTCTGTGCCCTATGGTCTGAAAGACCATTTGGTATAACTGAGACTGAAGAGGTATTATTCACTGGGATGTTAGTAATTATGTAGTCTAATAATGAAGCTCTTGTTTTACAGATACGTGTAGGTTCAGTTATGTGGTTTTTTCAAATTGTAAATTTTGAGAAAGTTTTTAAGTATTTTTAAATGTTCATTAGTTTTACTTTTATCTAGATAATCAATGTTAAGGTCACCTGCAATAATAATATTAGTTTCGTCATCTTTGAAATTTCTGTCTACTATGTACTCCAACTTATCGTAATATTCTGTAATCGTAGCGTCAGAATCACTGTTTCTATACAGTCAAATTAACCTAAATTTTGTGTTTTTTCTAAAATCAATATTTAAAATTGCACATTCAAAATATAAATAACTAAATAAATTATTAAAATCTTTATTTATAGTACAAAATTCTACAAGACACTTCTTAACATATATAGCAACAGCATGGAGCGACAGTAAAAAGTAATTAATTCGTAATTTTCAATTTTAAAACTAATTATTTCCTCTTCTTTCAGTTTCGTCTCTGTGATTACAATGATATCTACATCCGTGTTATTTAGGTAAACTTCCATTTGTAGTTTCTTTTTCCTTATACTATTTAGATTTTGATGAAAGATGACCAAGTTTTTAGAAAATTGGCACTTTTTTTCTTCTGGGGGCTCGGTTGGTGATCATTGAACCTTATTCCTGGTCCCTGGCCGGGTCTCCGGGATTTTACCTTGTATAATATATATTTTACCTATCATTTTAATCGTAAATATATTGCTACATAAATTAAATAAACCTTTAATTTAGTTCATGTACATTTATTATTTTATTACATATATTTTCTTTATTACATTAAATTTGACGTGTAAAAAGTGTATATATATCTATACCTGCTTTGCAAAATAAACTATTTGAATTTGAATTTGAACTAGTCTAAAAAAGGGGTTGTTGTAGTTTTCATATTTGTTAGATCGATATTATCTTTTTCTGTTTTCGCGTCTTATGCTTTAATTTAATAGTAAGGAATTGTGCCAGGTTTGGGATTCATGTTTGTTTTCTTAAGCTCCTTCTGTATTTTTTCCTCTTTCAATCTCATTTTCTCGGAGTTGATGTAGTCATTTTTGTATGTTATATGTATAATTTCTTTTGATATAGATTGGGAAATTTGTTTACGTCGTCTTTCTCTTCCACCTATATATCTGAATAAGAATAAGAATAAGAAACATTTATTGCCAAATACACACAAAAAACAAAAAAATGAGTACAATAAAATATTAAAACATAAAAAGTTAAAAACACAAACAGTTCGTACACAGAATATAAACATTTAAACAAAACATTTATTTGGACAAATGGGAATAACTCAGCATTTGCTGACGCTGTCATACAGTGTGCAGCGCTGGTTTTCAGTTATCCCCAGCTCTTAGGGTAGTGTTCAGAGCAGAAAGTAATAAGGGTAAGTACACAATAAGAGAAGGGCTGTACATAAGTGTGTAAGGTTTATGTTGTGTCTGATGTGTAGTGTAATGTATGATGATGAAATAGTAAATTTATTTTAAATCCAAAATATGATGAATGTAATGTAGTGAATGTTGAGTTTTAGATGAGGGCATTTTATCTATATATATATCTATAGGTTTATTATGTTTTTTGGTATAGAGATAAAAGGTTTTAATCAATAATATGTATTGAAAAGAAAATTAACCTTATCAGGATGCTTCAAATTTTCACCCTGTTTTTGCCGCTGCAGGAGTATTGCCTTAAATTTAGCTTTAAAAGTATTAGTACTAATCTTTACTCGTAACGGTGGCGGTAGATTGTTCCATATTTTTGATGCCGCATATTTGAAGCATCCTGCTATAATCCATGTCAATAAATAAGGCATCTTTGTATATTTTGCTTATGTGTCTTATATCGTGATTGAGTTTATCTTTATTCAGGTTTCTATTGAATGGAATTTCACAGATAAGTCTATTTGAGTTTTCTGATGACAATAGCCAATGGTGCAAATGGCCTTGTAGTTCGAGAGGGTTTGTTTCATTTACTCCAGCAATCAATACTATAAAATCATCTTTCGTTAATGTATTTAATTGACCCATTGTCACTGTTGTAATATTGCCTACAGTTGCATCTGGTTTATAAAAGCAAAACACTTCGTAGGTGGTTCCTAGAATTTCCTGCACAGTTGATTGTATTCCTCAATCTTGTTGATCTGCTAATATAATTACTCTTTTTTTAATTTTTGAATTTTTTGTTTGTTGTTTGGTGTAATTTTCCATTTCAATTTTCCTTTCAGGTTGGAACGCTGTTTTTGCGGTTTCTGTTTCTAAATTTGTCTCTGGAGCAGTAATAGTTTGATTTTCAATTTTAGTTTCGTTTATGTTTTCCAGATTAATGTCTATTTGTTTCTCAGCTGATAGTTGAATTTTAGGGGTCTTAATACTAATTATGCTTTCATATTGTGACGTTGATGGCTGATTTGGGGAATTTTATGGATTTTCTTTAAGCATATTTATTGTAATCGCGGGATTACAGAAACTGCAGGGCGGATGGGATTTGACACAGGAGAATTGTGGAAACAATGTGGGTGCACTGACCTGGTTAGAATGTTGATGGGCGAGAGACGAATGCGCCGTGTTTCGTCTCCTCTCGTTGGGCTGATATGCTTGGCGATGATGAGCAGTGATGAGCTGGATGTCTCGGAGTAATACACAGCACTGATATGTTCACAAGACACGGTAAATACGCGAGATTGTTTGTATCGGCGGCGCGAATGTGTACACATGTATCGTTAGGTCGACGGTTGCGGCGAAACAGAGCGAGCGCCGGCGCGCGAGTCGAGTTGGCGCCAGGCGCTGTGTTGCGAAATTACTCATCCGAATGCGTCACGCTTGTGGCGTGAACATCCTGGGGGGGCCGGGCTGCGACTCCTCTTGAGCTGAATCCAACGGCAGCCTGGCTAGCTTGAACACAGGTCGTCGCAGATTTCCATGGGCTGTGTCCAGATCCACAACTCGGATCACTCCATCCTTGCCAGGTATTGTGCGGAGAATTCTTCCCAACTTCCATTGGAGCGGAGGCAAGTCATCCTCTTTGATGAGGACCAGTTCACCCACTTGAGGAGGGGAAGAAGGGGAGAGCCATTTGGAGCGGGTTTGCAGGGTATGGAGGTAGGATCTGGACCAGAGAGTCCAAAAGCGCTGAGAGAGCGCTTGAATGAGTTGAAACCGTTTAAGAGCAGATATGGGTCTGTCGTCAAAAGACTGCTCAGGTAGAGCGGTGAGTGGACGACCAATAATGAAATGTCCGGCCGTGAGAGGTTCAAAGTCCGTAGGGTCGGATGAAATTGGGCAGAGGGGTCTTGAGTTGAGTACAGCCTCAATTCGAGCCAAAAGAGTAGAGAATTCCTCAAAAGTGAGGTGCTGTTCACCTATCACGCGATAAAGTAGTTGCTTGGTGGATTTTACGTTTATTTCGTGCAGAGCGCCGAACCAAGGCCCTTTAGGCGGGTTCAGTAACCAAGTTATGTGCTGATTCGCGAGCTTGTGAGTGATTGCATCATTGTTTGACCTGAGGAAGTTCTGAACTTCAATGAGTTGATTCCTAGCACCTACATAGTTTGTGCCGCAGTCTGAACGAATGAGAACCGGAGTACCGCGACGTGAGATAAAACGTTGCAATGCCGCAAAGAACGCTTCCGTTGAGAGTGCAGAGACTGGTTCCAAATGAACCGCCTTTGTTGCGAGGCAAACGAAAATACAAAAGTACGCTTTAATGAGTTTCGCGTTCCGCAACGTGCTGGATTTAACGAAGAAGTGGCCAGCAAAGTCCGTCGTGACGTGACTAAAAACTGGCTGAGGAGTAACTCTGTCTGCTGGGAGATCAGCCATGAGCGGAGCCTTAGGCTGAGCGCGGCACCGGAAACATCTAATACATTTAAACACGCGGTGTCTAATAATACGACGAGCGGACAGAATCCAGTACTGCTGGCGTAATATGGCGTGTAATGTGTCAGCTCCAGGGTGGCAGTGTATTGTGTGATAGTGATCTATAATGAGATCTACGAGCGGACTTGAGCTGGGTAGAATGAGTGGGTGTTGAGCGTCATACCTAATTGACGCGTGAGAGAGACGACCACCGACTCTCAAGAGGCCGTCCTTTATGAAGGGCGAGAGACGCTGGAGCCGAACGGGACAAACTTTATCAGTCTGGATACGATTAATGTCTTCAGCAAACTCATTGTGCTGAACAGAGCGGACCCAGTGCAACAGAGCGTCCCTGCGTTCACTAGCTGTCAACGGACCAGAGCGCCGTGCATCTGGGCTGTGCCGACAATTGAATATGAACCTTTTAATACAAGCCGTCACTCCGACGAGCTTGTCAAGTGAGCTGTAGCGAGTGAGCAAGTCCAGATCGATATCTGGGACTGCTATGTGTGCTGGTACCTTTTTGGGCTTAAGGCCTGGGAGAGCATGATGGCCTAGAGCGGGTGGCATCTTGGGCCAAGTGCAGGTAGGTTCTTTGAGCCAACTGGGTGACCACCAAAGGTCATGAAGTGAGAGAGACTGGGCAGACATGCCTCTGCTTGCACAGTCAGCAGGGTTGAGATTCGTGGGCACATGCCTCCACGTATGGCTAGTTGAAATAGCTGTGATCTTAGCCACTCGATTGGCCTCGAAAGTCTGTAATCGGTGAGGTGGGGTATTGAGCCATGCCAACACTATTGTGCTATCTGACCAGCATGTGTGTGTTTGAATGGGTATATGAGCTGACAGTTGGGCTGACACTCGAGTCATGAGCTGAGATAAAAGAGTCGCGGCTGACAACTCCAATTTCGGGATTGAGAGACGAGTCTTTATGGGTGCGACCTTGGACTTGCCAATGATTAGGTGTACATTGACATGTCCAGTGATATTGCGCTCATGAAGGTAGATAGCGGCACCAAAGCCAGCCTCTGATGCGTCCGCGAACCCGTGAAGTGAGTAAGTAGACGTGGGCTTGTACTTACAAATGTGCCGAGGTAAACGGAGGTTTGAGAGCTGAGGAAGATCCTCTGATATGTGTTGCCACTCTGTGTGGACTTCTTCAGAGATAGGCTCATCCCATCCTATTTTCAGAAGCCAAAGCTTCTGGAGAAGAATCTTTGCGCGGAAGATGACTGGAGTGACCCAGCCATTGGGGTCATAGAGAGACGCTACTGTACTGAGAATGGAGCGCTTTGTGACTTGAGCATGAGTGGGCAGAGAAATGCGGTAAGTGAACTCATCAGTTTGAGGAATCCACTGTATTCCCAGAACCTTAATGGAATTAGAGTCGGGACTGAAGTCAAAGTCCTTGGGCATGTCGCACTGGTCATCTGGGAATCGTTCAAGGAGCTGGGGCGAGTTGGAGGTCCATTTACTGAGCTGAAAGCCACCTAGGGCGAGTAACTCGATCAGTTCGCTTTGGAGCGACTGAGCAGATTCTACAGAATCTGCGCCTGAGAGAATGTCGTCCACAAATATTGATTTGCGGAGGACCTGAGCAGCGTGGGGGTAGCGATGACCTTCGTCATCAGCCAATTGGAGTAAAGTGCGGATGGCATGGTATGGGCTGGACCTTAATCCATATGTGACGGTATTAAGGGCATACGTGAGCAAGGGCTGGTCGGGTGACGACCGCCAGAGAATGAGTTGAAAACGTCTTTGCTCTGGGTGAATGAGTATATTTCGGAACATCATTCGGATGTCTGTGCTGAAAACTTGTGAGTGGATCCTGAAGGACATGATAATGTCAACAATATCTTGCTGAAGAGCTGGACCTGTATGAAGACAATCATTTAGATTGACGCCGTTTGAGCTCTTACAACTTCCGTCAAACACACAGCGTAACTTTTCTGATCCTGGCTTGAATATGCCATGATGTGGGATATAGAAATGGGATTTATGAGCAAAGGTATTGGGGTGACACGGCGACATATGTCCCAATTTTATGTAATCTGACATGAATTCTACATATTTCGAGCGGAAGGGCGGGTTCGCTTGCAACTTCTTCTCTAAGTTGAGAAACCTGCGTAGCGCAATAGCGTGAGTGGAACCTAATGTCGGCGCGTTGTGCAGAAAGGGCAGTGTAACCACATATTGACCTGATGGTTCACGAGTAGTTGTGGTGCGGAAAATGTCCTCACACTGATCCTCTAATGGGCTGGTATGCTTGTAGGTTTGGGGTTCCTCGGATTCCCAAAACCTCTCAAGACTTTTGTGAATGTCATGAGTGGAATGCTCTGAGTCCGTGTGAGAGCCGACAATGTGAACGGAATTGACCTGATTCGTGGGTGAGGTGTGTAAACTTTCGAAAGGTCCTATTAATGTAAAATCGAATATCGTGCCGAAGGCTATGGGCTTGCCAGGGCCGAGCGAAACCTTGGTTCCGTCTAACACTTGACCAAGAACGTCAGATCCTAGTATTAGATCAACCGGAGCTGGTGTGTGATATTCTCGATCAGCAAGAGGAATCGGTGGGTGACCTGTTAACTGAGCGAGATCTGGAACCTTTTCCAACGGTAGGTACCCAGTTACGTTCTTCAATATATGGGCTGTGGCCGTGATCATAGGTGTGTCACGGTGAGTAGGTCGGCATACAATTGTGATTGATGCCTTTGAGTTTTGTGTGTGCTGATTTCCAACTCCTGCGATTTTTAGAGATGTATGTTTTAATGGTAAATTTAAAATTGTGGCCATGCGCTGAGAACAAAGAGTCAGCATACTTCCACAGTCTAACAGGGCTCGTGCTGAGTGAAATTGACCATTTACGTCTGCTATTTTAAGTGAGACGGTTGGCAACAAAATTGGCGTGTTGGTGACGTTCACTACACGTTGTGCGGAGTTACAGTAATTTTCTGTTGGAGTTGAAGTCATTGAGTGACAATGAGCTGAGTGTGTATGTGATGAGTGAATGTGTGATGAGTGTGCTGAGTGTGCTGAGTTCTGGTCGTCCTCGCCTTCATAGTGCTCTGTTATTGTAGGTAGTCACTGTTGACTACCTACCCGAGACCTACTTGGCGATCGTGATTGAGTGGGCGAGTTGGGATGGGACGTATATGCCTGTGTAGCATGCGCCGAATGGTATTGAGGCTCATGCGCTGAGCGCTGTCTGGGCTGCTCACGTAGAGACGGAGGCAGCAAATGAGCAGATGATCGTGTCGGAGACATGGCCCCATGGCGATGCAGTGAAGTGTGGTGGTCAGACCGTCCACACTCCTTGCATGCACGTGTAGACCTGCACTCGTTCTCATAATGAGGACCCAAACAGCGTCGGCACCGGTTGCGTGCGTTCACAAAGTCCCACCGACCTTGAACCGGTTGGTTATTAAATCCTGGGCATGCGATGAGTTTGTGTCCCCTATTCCTGCAGTATGGGCATGGCATACCACCAGTAGGGGAAGAGGGTTGAGCCGAATAATCCTGTCGGCGAGTGGGTGATGGGGATGATTGGGCCGAGTAAACTAGCTGACGAGCGGATGATGAGGACGGTTGGGCCGAGTAGGTTAGGGCGTCACCGAATGCCAAGAACGGCCTATGGGGAGCAGGTTGAGGAGAGCGATATTCTTGCCGGCTCCTAAGCGGAGCTATGGGACGGAATTCTCGAGTAGCCGTATAAGGCTGACGGGAACCTCGAGTGGGCTGAAGCAGCTTATTGAGCTGAGCGAGCCTTTCTGACGGGCCGAGCCGTGCTGAAGAAGGAGCCTCCTGTGACGCAAGGGACGAAGACTCATTCTCTTTGCAGCGTGCGTGCTCTTCCAAGAACTCAATGAGGTTAGCCAGAGTGGGCAGAGTTGGCTGAGATCCGTGCTTCCGTTCGAAGAGAGTACGGAGCTCACCTTGGAGTTTTCGTACCACTATAGATACGAAGACATAATCTGACTCCTTCATGGGCAGATCTAAATTTAAAAGAGCGCTTTGCGCTGATATGAGCGGTGTTAAAAATAAAGCGCGGACATTTGAACGAGCGTCAATTTGTGGGAGCCCTAGAATTATATCCACAAATCGATCTATGAGAACACGACGGTTCTCATAGCGCCTGGTGAGAATTTCCATCGCCACTGCATAATTCTCATTAGTGGGCTGAAGGTGAGACACCATGCTGAGTGCTTCACCTGTAAGAGAGCCGAGCAGATAATGATGCTTGACGGCATCAGAAACAGTAGCCATTTCTCCGATGAGGCTCCGGAAAATGGCTATGAATGAGGGCCAATCTTCTATTTTGGACGAAAATTTGGGCATTGAGATCTTGGGCAAGACCGTCGACGATAGGCTTGAGGTACTTGGGCTGGATGGAGAGGCTGTGACGGGAAGCGCTGATGCCACACTCAACCGCTGGGATGCTACTACGACCTCCTCATAGTCATTTATCGCCGTCTGATAACTCATCGTATAAGCGGCCTCAGTATCTTTGAGCAGATCCTCGTCCTCAAGAATGTCGTAATACACATCCTCCAGTTTCTTCCGGTACGCCTCTAGTCTAAGATACCGTCCCGTAAAATCTTCGACACAGTACTTAGTTCTGTCGCCCGCTACGACAGCTACGCCTATCTCCTTCAAGTTGGCAATAGCCTTAACTGCTTCGCGAAATATGGCCGCTTGCTTCTTTGAAGGCATTTTAGTGTTGAAAATGAGTTATTAAAACTTGAGCGTTACTAACTCTAACGTGCGGATAACTTGTAACTTGCGCGGGCCGAAGTAACAAAAACTATGTTCAAACGGAACACGGAAAATAAACACGACAGAGAGAAAAAAAAAAATAAAATAAAAATGTTTTTTTTTAAACAACCTGTATATGAGCTGATAAACCAACGTGGAACACCCTATATGTGTACCATAAACAATAAAAGGCAGACAATAACAGGATAAAACTGTTCGGAAAACTTTTACCGTAACACAAGATTACCGCAACATTAAATATCAAAAAGGGCTGATGACCTTGTTCACTCCTATGTTATTATGCTACTTCCCGCTTACACGAAACTAATAAAATACCTATCTACTGCCTCAAACTCGTAAACAACAAAGAATGCGTTCACCTGGCAGAAATCGTATCTAAATGTGCGGACAATCCAATGATGCTAATCAAGCTTTAATCAACGTAATAATACGTAACCGTATAACGTGTGTACTTATGTACTCAACACACGTAACTTACGTATATATGTAACGTATATAAGTGCACGAAATAAAGCAAATTTATACTCGTTCCGAAAAAAAAATATCTCGCAAAATCTCGTAAAATTTGGGTTTAATAAAGAAGTATAGTGGACTGTAATAAACAATTGGGCTGAATGAATATAATTATATTATCTGAGCTGAATAATAATAACAAACTGAGTTTATTCTGTAAAGGGGCGTGGGGGGGCCGGTTCTATACCGATAAAATAGAATTTTCTAGGCGGCGGTTCTAATTACCTACCCGCCATAGGTATTCGAGACCACAAAATATTTTTTTTGCCGGGAAAGGGGGCAAAATATGTAACCGGGTGAAAATGGACTGTAGTAAATCGACGGGGGCTGGTTCAAACAAAGTTACGGGCCGGCGGGGGATAGGCGGGGGGTGATATAAACCAAAAATTTTCTTGGATTGAAAATGGACTGTAATCGACGGGGGCTGGTTCAGTAACGGTTCGAAGGGCCAAAATATTTTACTACCGGCTCGAAGTGACCAAAATGTAATCGCGGGATTACAGAAACTGCAGGGCGGATGGGATTTGACACAGGAGAATTGTGGAAACAATGTGGGTGCACTGACCTGGTTAGAATGTTGATGGGCGAGAGACGAATGCGCCGTGTTTCGTCTCCTCTCGTTGGGCTGATATGCTTGGCGATGATGAGCAGTGATGAGCTGGATGTCTCGGAGTAATACACAGCACTGATATGTTCACAAGACACGGTAAATACGCGAGATTGTTTGTATCGGCGGCGCGAATGTGTACACATGTATCGTTAGGTCGACGGTTGCGGCGAAACAGAGCGAGCGCCGGCGCGCGAGTCGAGTTGGCGCCAGGCGCTGTGTTGCGAAATTACTCATCCGAATGCGTCACGCTTGTGGCGTGAACATTTATTTTCCTTTGCTTATTTGGGGTCATATCTAATGTTAAACCTTTATAAAGTTCAATAGTTTTCTGAGCTACTGTAAGTTCCTTTTTAATTTTCGTATTTTCTTCAGTTAAATTCTCAACCTCCATATGGGTACCGTCAAGCTCAAGTGTAAGTTCCTCGATACGCAAATTAAGTTTTGTAATTTCGTCTATCAACAAAGAAGTTTCCATGGATAAGTAGGTTTCATCAGTGTTATTTTGCGTCAAAATCTTGTTTTCCTTGAGATCTTTTGCTTTTTTTCTAGTCATTATATCTTTTTTTGTCTCCATTTTAAAAGATTTTATACAATTATGTTCCGGTTTCTTGGTTGCCCAATGATGAATTTAGTATAAAATTTTGTGTTTAATGTTTCAGATGAGTTTATTGTTGTAACGTTTCATCAATAATAATTAGGAAATAATGTAAGGTGTCAATGTTGTGTGGTGTGAAATGGAACGTAAACTTTTTGTTTAAATGGAGCAATAACAAAACGTTTCTCTGAATGTCACTTCGATGTTTGACATAAAACAGCTGTTGAGTCTGTGAAATATATCTTTTTGTTTTAAATGAGTTTTGCTCGGTAATTGGCTCATTACTCAATCATTGTTATTCAAATTCAAAAAATAATTCGTTATTTATCCTCTGGTGATTATTGTTTCGTGATTTTTGTTAAGATTCAGCCATATAGAAGTGTTTTTATTAGCCTACCTTTTAGTGCGGGTTATGTTGTTTTGATTTTCCGATAGTATGAACTTATTTTACAGGTTTGTGTGCACTTTTCCACGAATACTTTACAGAGCTTCAAAAATATGACCTTGTTTACACAGTGTTCACAGACTACTTTTATGAATTATCTACTTTAACCAAGGGATAAGAAAATACAAGACAGCAGGAATTCCGGTTAATGAAAAAAAGAAAAACATATATATCTTTGTCTAATTGTCTCATATAGTCTTTTTCCTTTCACAGTCTGTAATCAATTAATGTTTACACCTTAGAGGAATCATAAGTTAGGAAATTATACTATTGAATTAAATTATAACTTACTATCATTATCACTGTAACACCATGCTTCACCATCATCCAAATATTCATTTATTTTATAATATGCCTTTTTCAATAGGCCCTGCTTAATATACAGTTTAAACTTATTCTCTGACAAAGTAAGGAACTCCTTTGGAAGTTTATTGTAAAATCTTATACCATGTCCTACGAAAGGTACTCACCTTAGCGAGTCTGATTTTTGGAAAAGCCAGTTTATGCTTATTTCTGGTTTCCTTACAATGTTGCTCACCAAGCCTTGGCAAAGACTCAACATTTTTTCTGACATATCTAAGGACTTGGCAAATATATTCACAAGGAACCGTTAATATATTATATTTCTTTGAACTTTTCTCTTAATGAATCCCGGTGCTTCATATTATAAATAGACCGAATTGCTCTCTTCTGCAAAACAAAGACTGCGTCTGTATCTGCGGCTCTACCCAATAATAGCATGCCGTATGACATAATGCTGTGAAAGTAACTAAAATAGACTAGTCTAGCAGTATCTACATCAGTAATTTGTCTTATGCGTCTAACAGCGTATGCGGCCGAACTAAGTCTACCACATAGGGCTTCTATGTGGGGACCCAACTGAAGACGAGAGTCTACCGTAATGCTTAAAAACTTGGTTTCGTTAACTAACTCCAGCTTGGACCCCTGCAAAAGCAAATTACCATCCACTTGAATTACATTTGGTAACGTAAATTTTATACCCTTTGTCTTTTTTGCGTTTAAAACTAAATTATTTACAGTAAACCAATCAAGCACCAGTGATAAAGTTGTATTCGCGTCGTCAAGAATATCTTTACATCTATTAACTTTAAAAATAAGTGACGTGTTGTCTGCGAATAAAAATATCTTCGTTAAGTCTTTAAATAAATAAGAAAGGTCATTTATGTAAATTAAAAACAGCAAGGGCCCTAATATGGAACCCTGCGGGACACCCATTTTAACTAATGCTTCACATGACTTGACCCCGTCAATGTCTACTTTTTGAATACAATCACTAAGATATGACTTCAATAAAGCCAAAGATTTGCCCCTCACTCCATAGTGATCCAATTTACATAAGAGTGTTTCATGATTAACGCAATCAAAAGCTTTCGAGAGGTCACAAAATACACCAAATGCATCTTGCTTTTCTTCCCAAGCATCAAAAATGTGCTTAACTAAAACAACTCCTGTTGCTCCTTCCCCAACGATGTAATATATACATCTGATGTTTGATTAGCGTTGGACCCAGGAATTGCAGTAAATATCCACAGCATCAAAGTTAGCAAAGTCAGGAAAAGAGATCTCTTTCCCGGCTTCTTTCTCTCAGTTTTCCGCTCAGTTTCTCTCTCAGTTTTCTGCTTCGTACTCTTCTTAGTTTCCTTCTTCATAGTCTTCTCAGTTTTCTTGTTTTTGGTGTCTTGCCCCTCTCTTGATATTAAAGTTGATGTTGATGTTTGTTCTTCTTTTGGCAGTGGAGATAGTTTGACTATAGGTCGCTTCATTATTCCATTCTTAGTTCTTAAAGTTACTACCCGGACGTAACCATCTTTGCCCGGATGTAGCTCCACCACGCGACCCATAGGCCATTTTCCTTGTGGCATTATACTATTTTCCCGTATCAAAACCACATCACCTTTCTCAATATTTTTGGTGGGTTGCTGCCATTTGCTCCGAATTTGCAGCTGGTGTAGATAATCATGTGACCAGAGTTTCCAAAACTGTTGCATCATTCTCTCAGTTAGCTGCCATCTTCTTCTTAAGTCTATGCTTCCATCTTCTAAGTAGTTGCCTTGAGGAACTGCTAATGTAGGACTCCCCGTGAGAAAGTGTCCAGGAGTCAGACTACTTCCTAGTTCATCTGGATCCTCAGTCAATTGACAAAGTGGCCGCGAGTTTAAACATGCTTCTATCTGATTTAACAACGTAAGAAATTCTTCGTACGTGAGTTTTTGTTCCCCAAGCACTCGTCGCAAGTGATGCTTCATAGACTTTACCGCGGCCTCCCACGTCCTTCCCCCGCCGCTGGGCCAAGAAGGGACGCTGAAGTGCCATTCTATCTCCAGTTTGCTGAGCTCATCAAAAAATTCGTTGTTCATCAGTTGTTTGAAGTCTACGAACTCTCTCTTCAGTACTTTAGCCGCTCCAATAAAGTTTGTTCCTTGATCCGAATACATATGGCGTGGAGTGGATCTTCTGGAGCACATCCTTTTCAGTGCAGCGATAAATGTTTCAGTGCTGAGGTCTGAAACTAGCTCCAAGTGGACTGCCTTAGTTGCCAAACACACAAAGACGGCAATATAGCCTTTGCAGGTACGGACTCCTCTTCCTTTGTTGAGCTTGATATCAACATGCCCCGTATAATCAACGCCGGTGTGAGTAAATGGCTTACAGGGAGTGACTCGGTGCGCAGGCAAGTTCCCCATAATTTGATGATTTTCCTTGGTACTGAAGCGGTGGCATCGCACACATTTCCGTAATAGTGATTTTACTGCTTTATTCCCACCTACAATCCAATACTTCTGGCGAATCAGCATTAATGTTAGTCGCGCTCCTCCGTGTAAGGTTTGTAAGTGTGCATGTTCAATAACTAGACGTGTTAGCCGCCCAGTGTTTGGTAGGGTTATCGGGTTCTTCATGTTGTAGGGCAAGGCAGAGTAGTTAGTACGTCTCTGTCGTCTAAAAATGGATTTAATTTATATAAACAGCTGCTTTTTGACACCAATCCATTTCGTCTAAGTTGCTTTATTTCATCGGCGAATGCTGATTGTTGCACATATTTTATTAAGAATGTTGTTGATTCGTCGATTTCCAGTGTTGCTAGGTATTTTGTATTTGTTTTGATTCGACGAGTAGCCTTGTAGAAACGCAAAATCCAGGTCATTATTCTAGTTAATCGAGTAAATGAACTGCATTTATTCAATAAGTTTTGAATAAAATTATCTGTATTTTTCAGCGACGCGCATGACATTTTCATATCTTCAGATCTTTCATCTTGACTCACAGTTCCGTTATCTGTTGCATAAAGACAAATCTTCACCTTAGTTTCCTCAAAGTTTTTAAGCCAAGCAGGTCCTTGCCACCATAGGTCAAAGGTAGCCAGTTTTATCGGTGAAAGTCCTCGCGATGCGCAGTCCGCGGGGTTTTCTTCTGACTTGACGTAAGCCCACTGTTTATCAGGGATTATCTTCGTTATCTTGGCTACCCGAGTAGAAATGTATTTTTCCCACCTTGACTGTTCTCCTTGAATCCAGGCCAGGACTACCTTGGAATCACACCACCCAAAGATCTTTATAGTTTTTCCTTGTAAGGAGTTAATAATTTTTTCTATTAACTTCGCCAGTAACAAAGTGCCACAGAGTTCCTTTTTCGGTAAGCTAGTTTTTTGTTTCAGCGATACCACTCTTGTTTTAGCAGCAATAAGGGTGATTTTTGCTCTGCCATCCTTATCTATACTTCGGTTAAATACGACCGCCGAAAACGCTTTTTCGCTCGAGTCGCTGAATCCATGTAATTGCATGTTGCTGTCTGAGCTTTCTATCCATCGTTCTAATTTCAGTTTTTTAATACTGAAGAGTTCGCTTCTTAGTTTTCTCCACTCCGTACATATACTCTCAGATAAATCTTCGTCCCACTCAGTTTTGTTTAGCCAAACTTGTTGAAATAAAATCTTGGCAGCTACCGTTATAGGGGATAGCCAGCCAAGTGGATCATACATTTTGGAGATTTCTGATAATAACATTCTCTTAGTAATCCGTTTCTCATAGTTATGTCCCATATCCCAGTTAAACATGAAATTATCAGTCTTCGGATTCCAGATTAATCCAAGCGTTTTCATCGAATCTTGTTGCTTGAAATCAAATGTTGTTGATGAAACTTGATCCGCTGATAAATGAGTCAGTAGTTCGGCTTCGTTACTAGACCATTTTCGTAAATTAAAGCCACCGCCTCTTAGTAAATGAATCAATTGTTGTTGTAGTATTTTTGCTGAACTTAGCGAATTCGTCCCGCTGACTAAATCATCCATATAAAATTCGTTTTGAAGGATGTCAGCGGCTAGCGGGAACTTATGTCCGTCGTCTATTGCTAGCTGTTTTAGGGTTCTCATAGCTAAATATGGCGCACTCTTGGTTCCGTACGTGATAGTACAGAGTTGCATCTCCTTCAAGTTTTCGTAAGGGCTGTCGCGCCAGATGATTTTTTGCAATCCTTGCTGTTTTTCATGTATCAGGATTTGTCGATACATTTTTTCGATGTCGGCAGTAAAAACGTATCGATAGCTTCGCCATTTGATAATTAGCGACTGGATATCCTTTTGCATGTTAGGACCCTTTTCCATAAGCGAATTTAAGCTGTCTTGTGACTTGGGACCGCTAAATTTCATCGATCCATTGAACACCACTCTCAGCTTGGTTGTCATAGATGATTCCCTCAGGACTCTATGATGAGGTAAAAAACATTCCAATCTTTCGTCAGTAGTTGCAGTAGAAGGTTTCATGTGTTCCAGTTCCATGTATTCATGAATGAACTCCTTATACATCTTTTCTAGCTTCGGCTGTCTTTGTAGTCGTCTCTCTAATTGAAGAAATTGTGAGATACACTTGGATTTGGAGTTTCCAAGTTTCTCTTTAAAGTCTTCATATAAAGGCATTTGGACTACATATCTCCCATCGTGCCGTCTCTCAGTAGTTTGTTTATAAAAATATTCACATCTGTCCTCCTCAGACGTCTCCTCAGTTTCCAAAATAT
The DNA here is from genome assembly GCA_934047225.1 of Ypsolopha sequella. NCBI lineage: Eukaryota > Metazoa > Arthropoda > Insecta > Lepidoptera > Ypsolophidae > Ypsolopha > Ypsolopha sequella. Next base: position 18,226,281 of record OW204011.1, read on the forward strand.
CTTCATTTTCCCAAAACTTCACTAAGTTATCAGTTCCTGTCAAGGTTATGTGACAGTTGAGTGTTTTAACATTTCCACATAACACCCATCCTAGTTGAGTTTGCTGAGCGATTGGATAGTGTGAAGACCTCTTAATTACACCTTCCAGGATAATGTCAGAATACACGTCCGCCCCCAGGAGTATGTCGACAGATCGTGATATATTGAACTCTGGATCGGCGAGCTTCAAGTTATGGAGATGAGGCCAATTTCCAGTATCAAAGGTTTGGTTCGGCAACTTGTTTATTAGCTTCGGCATTATTAACGCCTCAATTGTTAAAGTGTAATCTGAGTAAATGGATTTACACTCAATCTGAAGCAAACCCTTACAGTCGGTGGAAGTCACTCCCACTCCTGTTACTGTTGCATTTAGTTTTCGTCTCGGCAGCCTCAGTAGTTGCGCGGCATTTTGGCTGACCAAGCTTATCTGACTTCCTTGGTCGAGCAAACCGCGTAAGTTCACATAAGTTCCATCTACAGTTTTCACTCTCAGTATTACCGTAGCCAACAAAACTTCTTGTGTCTCACCCGACACGTGACTAGATTTGGGGTAATTATATTTCCGTTGACCCGATTGTTGATTATGGCGTGTTACAGAATCGTTACTATTTCCGTATGGATGAAGTAACGTGTGATGCAGCTGATGACATAGTTTGCAGTTGTTTGTTGACCGACATTCGCTGTTTCCATGGCTGTATAAGCAGTTTTTGCAAACGCGAAGTTTTGCAACCGTTTCGTTCCGTTTTCCTGAATCCATCTCAACAAATTGGCGGCAATGCATCAACACATGATCTTTCTGACAAAGGGGGCAGTTTATGGTGGTAGCATGAAAAGTTTTAGAAAATCCCTGCTGCCATGCCTTGTTTTTATAATTGTTGCCTATAGATGTTGACGGCTTCGGATTACTTAACTCCGTTTTCTGGTGACTCCTCGCAGCTTCCAGTGCCATGAACTTGCTTTCCAGAAAATTGCTGAACTCATCGAAGTTTGGTAGTTCTCGCGGGTCTTCCAGCTCCTTGTTGTACTCGTTATATGTTACAGAGTCGAGCTTTTGCAACATCAAATGCACGATTATTGGATCCCAAGTAGCTATGTCAATTCCTATGTTGTTGAGACCGTTTAAACACTCGATTATGACGTCATGCATATTTTTTATGACGTAAGCAGTCGCTTGCTGAATTACTGGAAGATTCAGCATCGTATTCATGTAAGAATTAAACATCATACGTTTGTTGTTGAAGCGATGATTTAATATTTCCCAACAGGAATCGTAGTTTTCAGCGCTAATAGTCAAGTGCTGTACTTGTTGTAATGCTTCCCCTTTTAGTTTAGTTTTCAGGTGTTTCATCTTCTGAGCTTTTGGTATCAATGGGTTGTTATGAATAGTTTCCGTGAATAGATCCTTAAATGATACCCATTGATTATAATTACCCGAGAATTCGGGAATCTCCATACGCGGCGTTGATTCATGGTAGTGAACGTTCGCCCAGATTTTGCTGTTCAGCTGTCTTCGTAATTCGTCATAGTGTTTTTCTAGCCTTGTATAGTTTTTCTCGTACTCATCATCATGATCTTCTTCCTGGAGCAAGCTATCCAACTCCCAGTGTCGCTTGTCAATAATTTCCCATTTCACCTTCAAAGTTTTCAGATAATCCTCCATTTCCCATCTCTCCACAGTGTTCTCCATGTTTATTTTCTTCATAGTTCTCTCGAAAGCCTTAAAATTAGATCTTTGTTGCCTCAGTATCTCAGTTGTCTTGTGTGTTGTCGGATTTTCAACACTTGTTTCCTCCTCCATAGTTTTTCCAGCCTTTGAAGTTGATTCAAGTAAAGTCAGAATAGCTTTCCTTGTTTTCTAGTACATATTTCTAGTCTGCTCAAACACCTGTTTCGTAAAATATTCATGAGCCGGGTCAGTTTTTTGTAGAAGTTCCACGTGCCTGACCTCAAAATCTTCCCATTGGTTTTCCAGGGACACAATCCGCGTTGTTAAATAGTCCACAGTTTTTCTCGCCTTCCCGTCCTTCCCAAAGTTCTCGCACAGTCTCTTAATATTCTCATACACTTCTCCCTGAATACGTAAATCTTCCATCTTTCCTCACAGTTAGTTAATGACTCTGATTAGTTAGTTAAGTAGATGTGTTCGAACACGTAGCTAAAGTTCACTCCCCAGTAAGATTTTTGACGTCAAATTCTGTTAAAGTTCAATCTCAAAGTTCAAGTTACTTCGTAAAGTTTTTCACTGACACAGTTCCTCTAACCCACAGTTAATTAACCCACAGTCTAATTCACAGATTTTTTCAGTTTATAATCACAGTTACAGAGTCACTTTAGGTAGGTACCGTACCTCTTTTAGTTACACAGTTAATTTTTTCTGCCGACGGATGAAGCCCTACAACGTAGTAGATCACAGATTCCACAGCCTGTTAGTTCCAGTCTTCTTTTGTACCTCGACGTATTTCCCCGAAGAGTCCCGAAGAAGTCCTGGTGCTCGAAGGACCAAATTGATGTATGGTCAGAGTGATCAGTTCTGGCCGTACGATTGTTGTTGTCGTTAGATGAAGTGGAGTGGTGTAGAAAGTGGAAACAGACTTGTAATTTGAAGATAGTTTAATAAAGAGAAAAGTAGTTTTCTCTAGCTGTGATCTCTACGGTAGCTAAGTAGGTACTCAATTGATAGATAAATAAAAATGTATAAAGTAAAGTAATAACATCACGTACACGCTGGACATAACTAGGTCGCAACGTAGCAGAATGTACGGAAGGTTGCCCGTACAATGCACCTGGCATACAAATATTGGTGACTTTCTGCATAAGTTTATTTCCTAATAAGGGCCCTAAGTTTTTTCCAATAGAGTCTGTAGCCGCTGGCTACAGGATGCAGAGCTGATGGAATTTGAATGGGAGAGTAGACAGGATAAGAAAAAGATTGTGGGTGAACTAACCTGTTTTGGATGGGCTGGTATGTGCTGCGTGGCGCCTCTTCTTGGTGGGCTAGTTGAGCTGGCGTCTGTGCAGGAATGTGCAGGATTGTCTTGGTTGTAGTGATGTACACAGCACTTGTAATTACACTACACTTTAGGTACGCGATAATTGTTTGTGCTGACGCGAATGTCTATTGTTTAGAGCTGTCGGCTGCGCGGGCGCGCGCGCGTGCGCCTAGAGAGGCTCGTCGATCCGAACAGAGCGAGTGAACCGCGGGTTGGCAGCACGCGAGTCCATTGTGTCGCCAGGTGGCGCCAGCGTAGCGCCGCGATATTAGTCATGCACATATCATTCTGACGTCACGCTGGTATAGCGTGAACATCCTGGGGGGGCCGGGGCTGCGGCTCCTCTTGAGCTGAATCCAGCGGCAGCCTGGCTATCTTGAACACAGGTCGTCGCAGATTTCCATGAGCTGTGTCCAGATCCACAACTTGGATCACTCCATCCTTGCCAGGCATTGTGCGGAGAATTCTCCCCAGCTTCCATTGGAGCGGAGGCAGGTCATCCTCTTTGATGAGGACCAGTTCACCCACTTGAGGAGGGGAAGAAGGGGAGAGCCATTTGGAGCGGGTTTGCAGGGTATGGAGGTAGGATCTGGACCAGATAGTCCAAAAGCGCTGAGAGAGCGCTTGAATGAGTTGAAACCGTTTAAGAGCAGATATGGGTCTGTCGTCAAAAGACTGCTCAGGTAGAGCGGTGAGCGGACGACCAATAATGAAATGTCCGGCCGTGAGAGGTTCAAAGTCCGTAGGGTCGGATGAAATCGGGCAGAGGGGTCTTGAGTTGAGTATTATTTCGTGCAGAGCGCCGAACCAAGTTATGTGCTGATTCGCGAGCTTGTGAGTGATTGCATCATTGTTTGTGCCGCAGTCTGAGCGAATGAGAACTGGAGTACCGCGACGTGAGATAAAACCTAACAGGGCTCGTGCTGAGTGAAATTGAGTGTGATTGAGTGAATGTACGTCTGCTATTTCAAGTGATACGGTTGGCAACAAAATTGGTGTGTTAGTGGCGTTCACTACACGTTGTGCGGGGTTACAAGAATTCTCTGTTGGAGTTGAAGTCATTGAGTGAAAATGAAATGAGTGTGTATGTGATGAGTGTGTGTGTGATAAGTGTGCTGAGTGCGTTGAGTGCTGGTTTCATTGAGTGAAAATGAGCTGAATGTGTATCTGATGAGTGAATGTGTGAGTGAAAATGAGCTGAGTGTGTCTATATGTGCTGATTGAATGTGTGAGTGAAAATGAGCTGAGTGTGTATGTGCTGATTGAATGTGTGAGTGAAAATGAGTTGAGTGTGTATGTGCTGATTGAATGTGTGAGTGAAAATGAGTTGAGTGTGTATGTGCTGATTGAATGTGTGATGAGTGTGACTATATGTGAAAATGAGTTATTAAAAACTTGAGCGCTACCAACTCCAACGTGCGGATAGCTTGTAACTTGCGCGGGCCGAAATAACAAAAGCCATGTTCAAACGGAACACGGAAAATAAACCCGACAGAGAGAGAAAGAGAAAAAAAAAAGAAAAAAAAAATTTTTTTTTTTTTAAACAACCTGTATATGAGCCGATACACCAACTTGGAACACCCTATATGTGTACCACAAACAACAAGATCAGAGATGAGAAGAGAAAAAAAAAAAAAAAAAAATTGTTTACTATATTTGTGCTATACCCGGATAAAAAAAGCAGACAATAACACAAATAAACGGTCCGGCAATATATTACTGCGACGTGAGATTACCGCAACACAAAAATATCGAAAAGGGCTGATGAACCTGTTCACTTTTATGTTATTTGCCTTGAAATCACGTGCCGACAATACGCGTTGGCTCTTGTTTACACGAATGTACCTTTACAACAACAACATCAGTCGTCGAAAATTCTATTTATAGAATAAAATATCTACCTACTGCTTTGAGAGCGAAAACAAACAAAGAATGTGTTTACCTGGCAGAAATCGGATCTAAATGAGCGGACAATCAAATGATGCAGATCAAGCTTTGGTAACGTAATAATTCGTAAACGTAAACGTTCGTTACGTAATAACTTATGTATACGTGGGTTTTACGTATGTGCACGAAATAAAGCAAATACTCGCACCGAAAAAATATCTCGCAAAATCTCGTAAAATTTGGGTTTAATAAAGAAGTATAGTGGACTGTAATAAACAATTGGGCTGAATGAATATACTTATGTTATCTGAGCCGAATAATAATTACAACCGCGATGAAAATGAGTTATTCTGTAAAGGGGCGTGGGGGGGTCGGTTCTAACCGATAAATGGAATGTTCCAGGCGGCGGTTCTAATTATCTACCCGCGATAGGTATTCGAAACCACAAAATATTTTTTGCCGGGAAAGGGGGCAAAATATGTAACCGGGTGAAAATGGACTGTAGTAAATCGACGGGGGCTGGTTCAGTAGCGGTTTGAAGGGCCAAAATTGTGAAAATGGACTGTAAGGACCAGAATTCGATCCGGCCGAAGGACCAAAAATGTAGCCGCTGGCTACAGGATGCAGAGCTGATGGAATTTGAATGGGAGAGTAGACAGGATAAGAAAAAGATTGTGGGTGAACTAACCTGTTTTGGATGGGCTGGTATGTGCTGCGTGGCGCCTCTTCTTGGTGGGCTAGTTGAGCTGGCGTCTGTGCAGGAATGTGCAGGATTGTCTTGGTTGTAGTGATGTACACAGCACTTGTAATTACACTACACTTTAGGTACGCGATAATTGTTTGTGCTGACGCGAATGTCTATTGTTTAGAGCTGTCGGCTGCGCGGGCGCGCGCGCGTGCGCCTAGAGAGGCTCGTCGATCCGAACAGAGCGAGTGAACCGCGGGTTGGCAGCACGCGAGTCCATTGTGTCGCCAGGTGGCGCCAGCGTAGCGCCGCGATATTAGTCATGCACATATCATTCTGACGTCACGCTGGTATAGCGTGAACAGAGTCTGTAAACACAACAGTATTATGTCCTTGCGACGCCGAGGATTCAGTCGCTGACGCAGCAACCAACAAGGGCTCAGAGGGCTGAGGGGAAGAGCTCGGCGTGGGCAGCGCGTCAGACGTAGGTGCAGGGTGTGACGCGGTTTCCACTGCAGGAGTGGATGATGGTTCTGCGCTATGACCGGAGCCACGACGAAGGCGAGCAGAACGGCGACGTTGCCTTCGACGGGCAACCTTGCTCTTAGGTTCAGGTGTGGAGACTGGTGTTTTGGGACGCTGGTAAAGCTGACAGTCCTCACCTATGGACTCGGACGGAGGCACTGGCACCTCAGGAGAGCCTGGGGACAGTCTCAGACCAGTGACAGAGGTGTGCTCCTGTGCGGGGGGTGTCATAGTCATGCCAAGGGGACTCTGAGACGTATGTAGATCCTGAGGGGTCAGTATAGGCGGAGTATCCGGCGAAGCTGGTGTTGCAGATGATCCATACAGCAGGCAGCTACTGTGTATGCAGCTAGGTTCCTCTGAAGACTAATATTAATACAGTCACTTAATGTTGGTAGGTAACTAATTAGGAAACAATTAATGATAAATTTGTTAAATAGGTGCTCCCATACTAACTAAAATGAAAAGGTGCTTCTATACAAACTAAAATAACAGACTTGGCTTTACTAAGATTTCACAACTTTTTACGGTGGAAAGATAGCATTGCGAGACTTGACATTTTTGTACATTTTATGTTTTTAATGGGATATTGTAATACATTTTCTGTGTGTTTTCGTTTTTGTAATTTTCTTTTTTCCGTTTGTTCATTTTTTTGTTGTGCACTTTGTTTTTCATTTTCTTGTTCTGTACTGTGGTTTTCATTTTCTTGTTTTATATTTTGTTTTATATTTTACATTTGCTGTAAATTAAAATTAATCTACCAGAATCGAGTCTTCAATCGTCTTTTGTTCAGAGGCTGTCGGATCATTGTCTTTGCCGTTATTATAAACTTGAGTATTTTTCTTTAATGGGTTTATTATGATAATCATTGTCTTTGTGCAGAAATTGTTGGATCATTGTCTTTGTGCAGACATTGTTGGATCATTGTCTTTGCCTTCCATTTCTGATGAACATAATTTCTAATGTACTGCGTACACTCGCCAGATGTATCAGCTTCTGTTCATGGTATCGTAGTTGATGAAATACCGCGTACACACATAATGTGTTTCGGCCTCAGATCGTAGTTGATGAAATGCCACGTTCATACACACGTGAATTGGCCTCAGGCATCAACAGCAATTGAAATGTCGCGTCCACACACACGTGGATCGGCCTCAGGCATCAACAGCAAAATCTAGTGATAAAAACAATCACCTACTTATACTGAACAGGGCTAAACTTTTAAACTTTTGCATAGTCCATCACCGTTAGTACGACAATGTGTCGCAATCCCGTTCTAATCTTAACTGGCCTAATATCCGAAATCGTCGTAACGTTCATATTTTAACGCTTCTTTGAAACATCTTCAACGATTCCCTCTCCCCCTCTTACCTGAAAGAAAGGTTCGTTTCCCGTGATTTCCTTGGCCACCCTCAACACCCAGAGAACCATTTACATTTGTGCACCCCCACACATAAAACTGACATGTTTACAAATTCATTCACTCATCATTCGAGAGTCTTCATCATTAGCTGTTAGTCCTGCAGCACTTTTTACATATATGCAAAGTAATTAATACAGTCATAGCACATTTATCCCCTGGATGCATCTAAAACCCACAAGATATTGTAGGCGGCCATGTCTTTACATTTTTTCATAACCGCGTGCTTACAGGTTATTTCACCCAAAATGAACAGTACGAAAAGGTGCCTCCCCGGTAAGAATAGAGGGTCCGCCCTGATCCACAAACGTTTATACGGTATCCACGTCCGTTTATCAAATTATATTCCAAAATATTTCAGCAAAACTTCCAAGGATGACAGCCAGATCAAGTCAGTCTGTCCACAGACAAAAACCATAGACCACTGTCGGATACGTTCCAAAATACACATTTTATCCGAAACAAATATACTTAGTGCAATTATCAGGATCACAGATAAAAGCAGTTGGACTATCTAGTGAGTCTAGTTTCCGAACGAGCAGAACGAACGTTCGGGTTTTACCGTTCAACGGGTGTGGGAAGGACAGCGGCTACTCTCTGTTAGCCGAACACAATCGACGCGCCGTGAGCGCGCTGACGCGTTCGCCGGCTGATATCCCCTCCACGCCCACTTTTGCCTTCCCCTCAGCTCATTTTCGAACGAAATCCAACGATTTCAATAATTTTTTTCGATACCTTCCCACCGATATTTTTGCATGGCAATTTTTTTGGTCCTTACATTTTAATTAATCTCGCGTCAGAAAAAAAGCCAATACAGCTGAGCCCACATGAAAATTATCATTATTTTGGTACTTTTAATTAACGCTGGCAACCCTTTCCCACCACCCGATTGATTTAATTTTTTTTTTAGGTGCACAGGGAGTACAGAGCAACTGTTAAAAAATTAAAGTCGCTGAGCCCACTTTTTTTTCTTTTTTTCCCCCACCCCACTACACCCGCACCCACCGCTTGCGGCCTGCCAGCACGAAGATTATCGGAAAAGGTTGTTTAAGAAAGTAGCTAACGGAGTTTCAATACAGCTGAAACCACATGACCGATTTGGTCGCTAGCTCTTAGACTATAATGTTCTTATTGTTTTTGTTGCAGCTAAGCCGGGAGAACCAACCATGCTCACTATTGAGTACATGAATGGTAAGTTCATATACATTTTGGTAAATATTTCATAAATAAATTATTTATATGTACTGTCGTGGTCATATGACAAAACATATTTAAACGTATGTGTAATGTATATTAACGGACACTTTCTTACAACAGCAATACAAATTGTAAGACCCTCCGATGTGTTGGCTACATTCCATTCAACTTGAAGGTGGGTAAACTAAAGTTTTTGAGAGTGTAGGAACTGAAAGTTTAATAAGTTAATCTAAACTCTTTTTCATTCTGCCGCTATGTTCGAAATGTGGCACGGTGATAACTCGACTCAATGCAGATGTCCGTAGTCATTCCTGCACCGTGAATCCAGTCCAGTGGCGGCTGGTTTAAAAGTGCGCTCGTGCACTGCACCACCAATTAATATCACCAAGATAACACCCATAAATCTAGTCTTACCAAGTAACACGAAGATATTACTATAAACAATGAACAACGAAGTGCCTTTCATTCATAGCCTCAAACTTATAAACAAAGTCTTATGAGTTATTGTTAAAGAAGTTTGAACTTTAATTCCACCTACTAAAACACAATTTACCTCGCGCTAAACATCTCCCGTGCGTTTTCAATTCTGCACGGAGCTTGGACCTGTATTTGTATGTAATACGATTAAATCGCCTGGCGCGTGAAACAAAATATACTGAGTACAAAATGTATGACGAATTTCGCTAGAACTCGTGCACCGCACGCGCCTAGTGAGGCCGATGATTGCCGAAAGAGGCCAATGATTGCCGAAAGAGGCATCAACATAACATATCCCGAATAATTTGACCTTCACCTATTATTTCATGTAAGTAAGACACAGGTACAGGACACAGCAGGTGTGACAAATCAGTCAATGACCGTTCATAGCCGCGCGTTGTTAAGATCGTTGATGATTATCTTAATTAATTATAGAATGTTACTGCGCGGTAAAATAACGAGTGCTACTTTTAATATTGGCTACAATAAAAACAACAGAGTGACAAATAACGAGTGCTACTTATAATATTGGCTACAATAAAAACAACAGAGTGACAAATAACGAGTGCTACTTTTAATATTGGCTACAATAAAAACAACAGAGTGACAAATAACGAGTGCTACTTTTAATATTGGCTACAATAAAAACAACAGAGTGACAAATAACGAGTGCTACTTTTAATATTGGCTACAATAAAAACAACAGAGTGACAAATAACGAGTGCTACTTATAATATTGGCTACAATAAAAACAACAGAGTGACAAATAACGAGTGCTACTTTTAATATTGGCTACAATAAAAACAACAGAGTGACAAATAACGAGTGCTACTTTTAATATTGGCTACAATAAAAACAACAGAGTGACAAATAACGAGTGCTACTTATAATATTGGCTACAATAAAAACAACAGAGTGACAAATATCGAGTGCTACTTTTAATATTGGCTACAATAAAAACAACAGAGTGACAAATAACGAGTGCTACTTATAATATTGGCTACAATAAAAACAACAGAGTGACAAATAACGAGTGCTACTTATAATATTGGCTACAATAAAAACAACAGAGTGATAAATAACGAGTGCTACTTATAATATTGGCTACAATAAAAACAACAGAGTGACAAATAACGAGTGCTACTTATAATATTGGCTACAATAAAAACAACAGAGTGACAAATAACGAGTGCTACTTTTAATATTGGCTACAATAAAAACAACAGAGTGACAAATATCGAGTGCTACTGTTAATATTGGCTACAATAAAAACAACAGAGTGACAAATAACGAGTGCTACTTATAATATTGGCTACAATAAAAACAACAGAGTGACAAATAACGAGTGCTACTTATAATATTGGCTACAATAAAAACAACAGAGTGACAAATAACGAGTGCTACTTTTAATATTGGCTACAATAAAAACAACAGAGTGACAAATAACGAGTGCTACTTATAATATTGGCTACAATAAAAACAACAGAGTGACAAATAACGAGTGCTACTTATAATATTGGCTACAATAAAAACAACAGAGTGACAAATAACGAGTGCTACTTATAATATTGGCTACAATAAAAACAACAGAGTGACAAATAACGAGTGCTACTTTTAATATTGGCTACAATAAAAACAACAGAGTGACAAATAACGAGTGCTACTTTTAATATTGGCTACAATAAAAACAACAGAGTGACAAATAACGAGTGCTACTTATAATATTGGCTACAATAAAAACAACAGAGTGACAAATAACGAGTGCTACTTTTAATATTGGCTACAATAAAAACAACAGAGTGACAAATAACGAGTGCTACTTATAATATTGGCTACAATAAAAACAACAGAGTGACAAATAACGAGTGCTACTTTTAATATTGGCTACAATAAAAACAACAGAGTGACAAATATCGAGTGCTACTTTTAATATTGGCTACAATAAAAACAACAGAGTGACAAATAACGAGTGCTACTTATAATATTGGCTACAATAAAAACAACAGAGTGACAAATAACGAGTGCTACTTATAATATTGGCTACAATAAAAACAACAGAGTGACAAATAACGAGTGCTACTTATAATATTGGCTACAATAAAAACAACAGAGTGACAAATAACGAGTGCTACTTTTAATATTGGCTACAATAAAAACAACAGAGTGACAAATATCGAGTGCTACTTTTAATATTGGCTACAATAAAAACAACAGAGTGACAAATAACGAGTGCTACTTTTAATATTGGCTACAATAAAAACAACAGAGTGACAAATAACGAGTGCTACTTTTAATATTGGCTACAATAAAAACAACAGAGTGACAAATAACGAGTGCTACTTATAATATTGGCTACAATAAAAACAACAGAGTGACAAATAACGAGTGCTACTTATAATATTGGCTACAATAAAAACAACAGAGTGACAAATAACGAGTGCTACTTTTAATATTGGCTACAATAAAAACAACAGAGTGACAAATAACGAGTGCTACTTTTAATATTGGCTACAATAAAAACAACAGAGTGACAAATAACGAGTGCTACTTTTAATATTGGCTACAATAAAAACAACAGAGTGACAAATAACGAGTGCTACTTTTAATATTGGCTACAATAAAAACAACAGAGTGACAAATAACGAGTGCTACTTTTAATATTGGCTACAATAAAAACAACAGAGTGACAAATAACGAGTGCTACTTTTAATATTGGCTACAATAAAAACAACAGAGTGACAAATAACGAGTGCTACTTTTAATATTGGCTACAATAAAAACAACAGAGTGACAAATAACGAGTGCTACTTTTAATATTGGCTACAATAAAAACAACAGAGTGACAAATAACGAGTGCTACTTTTAATATTGGCTACAATAAAAACAACAGAGTGACAAATAACGAGTGCTACTTTTAATATTGGCTACAATAAAAACAACAGAGTGACAAATAACGAGTGCTACTTTTAATATTGGCTACAATAAAAACAACAGAGTGACAAATAACGAGTGCTACTTTTAATATTGGCTACAATAAAAACAACAGAGTGACAAATAACGAGTGCTACTTTTAATATTGGCTACAATAAAAACAACAGAGTGACAAATAACGAGTGCTACTTTTAATATTGGCTACAATAAAAACAACAGAGTGTAGGTATTTACCCCAGTCTTGACGGGATCTTTTTTGACAGAAATAGAAGGCAGCGCTTTTGTCTGGGTTGAGCTCGATTCTCCATTTTCTAAACCAGTCGCCTAGGATTGTAACTGCTTTTTGGAGCCGTTTGATAACGATGTTCCTATTTATTCCAGTGTAGTATAGGGCTGTGTCGTCGGCAAAAAGGGCTAATTGTACGTTATAGTGTTTAGGGATGTCGCTGGTGAATAATGAGAATAATAGAGGGGATAAAATTGAACCTTGCGGGACGCCCGCGTGAATTGGGTGAGGTTTTGAGTGAGTCCCCTCAACTCTATACCTGAAGAATCTGTTAGATAGGAAGTCGTTTATGATGAGAACTAAGCGATCAGGGAGTTCAAGCTTGAAGAGTTTGAAGATTAGGCCGTTATGCCAGACTTTGTCGAAGGCTTTTGCTACGTCAAATAGAATAGCGCCTGTGCCATAAGTTTTTTTGCGGTTGAAGCCTTCTAGTATGTGTTCTGTAATCCTATGAATCTGTTGGACACATGAGTGTGCGGGCCGGAAGCCAAATTGTTCCTCATTTATAAGGCCACGGTCTAGAGCTATTTTTTTGAGACGTGTGTTTATGACTTTTTCATATAGTTTACCTAAGGTTTTTAGTAAGCTAATTGGGCGGTAACTGGACGGGTTTGATCTCTCTTTTCCCGGTTTATGGAACCCTATTACGTGTGCTTCCTTCCAGGCGTCAGGAAATATACAAAGAGCTATACGTGTATTAAAAATATTTACTATGATCATGAGTAGGGGTAGTGATAGGTTTTTAAGGATTTTATTCGTGATACCGTCTGATCCTGGTGCTTTTTTGGCATTAAGCTCTTTGATGATTGTGGTGATTTCATTTATAGTGACTGGTTCTATGTTATCGGTGGGGGGATGGTTGTTTTATCTGTTACTTCGCTATTTATCAGGTCGAAGTGCGTTTGGTCAAAGGGTTGGTTGGATAGGGAGCATTGTTGTTCAGGGTTGGTAGCCAGGCATTCGGCCTTTTCCGTGTCCTCTATGGCCTTAGAGTTATCTGGGCGTGTGAGTACTGGCATCTCCACTATTGTTTCCGACTTGAGTGCTCTGGCCAGTTTCCAGTAGGCCTTGTGGTTTGGGGTCAAGTTGATGAGTAAATTATCCCACTTCTGAGATTTAAACTCTGCAACTTTGACCTTTACCTCACGTTGGAGTGCTCTAAGTTCTTTTTTCTTTTCTAAAGATGGGAAGTAATCGTGAGCTCTGGTGGCGGCGTTTTTTCGTCTGATTAAGTCTATTATATCGTCTGGGAGTTTGTCTCTTTTGTTGTCAGTGGGGGGAGCCTGTCTTGTGCATTCCTGTGTTATTTTTTTGTATGTGGTCCGTTAGTGCGTGGATGGTTGTGTCGATGTCTTGTCTGTTAGTTAGTTCGTTTGGAATTTTGTCTAGTTCTGTAGTCTGGGCATTTGCTTTAAATGTGTTATGTAGTCGTGTCCAGTCAATGATGTTGCGGGTGGGAGGGGGAGGAAGGCTCGAACCACCGAGTTTTGTAATGACAGGTCGATGGTCGGAGTCAAGTTCGTGGAGGACTTCTATACTTTTTAGTGGTAGGCGTATATTTTTGAGCATCATAATATCTAAGATGTCCCCTTCCGCGTTGGGGATGCTCTTAGGGAAGTGAGTTGATGTCATCGGGGCTATTATGTCTATTAATAGGTTGTCATATATATTATTTAATATTCTGCCATTTTTGTTAGTTATTCTACTATTCCAGCTCGAATGCTTACTGTTAAAGTCTCCGGCTAGAATAACAGCGTCTCCTAGGTTAAGAAGGGAGATAATGTCAGACTCTTCCAGTTCCCTGTGAATTTCTTGGGTGCCTTGCTTTTGGTAGCAGGAAGCTATAGTAATAGATGGGTGGCCTGTTAAGGCCAGTTGACAGACTGTGGCTTCTATGTTTTTTAGTGGGGGGGTGTTGATGGGGACTATATGTAGGCATTTGCGATAGTAAATAGCCGTGCCGCCTTTTTCTTGATCTAGTCTGTCTTGTCTGATTAGTTTGTAGTTGGCTATGTTAGGATTTCTATGTTTCGGTTTTAAAAAAGTTTCTTGGATGAGAAGGATATCTATTTGGTGGTTGTTAAGGAATAGGGATAGGATGTCTTTCTGTGTTCGGAGTCTGCCGTCCATGTTAAAGTATGCTAGAGTTATTGAGTGGGGTTTTATTCGTCCTGTTGTACTATACATTGTGGTTGGAAATACGGTTGTTTAAAAATGAATCTAATTTTGTTAGGAGGGTCCTATGTTTTTGGTAAGCTCTAAATATTTGAACTTTGTCCTTCGCCGCTACTGCGCAGTCAAAATCGTACATAAATGCATCGATTTGATTTGGATCGATTTGACTGAGGATGTTCAGCAGCTCGGTGAGGTTGTCGGAAGGTGCGAGGGGTGGAAGGGGGGCTGGTTGCAGTAGGGGGGGCCTGCTAGGGTGGTATTGTCTTGTGATATACTCATTGTTTATGTTTAAGTGTGGATTAGGCACTGGGTGACTGGGGGGTGCGGGGGCGCGCAGTGGCGCGGGGTTGAAAGGTGGAGTTTGACTAGTTTGTTTAACATTGTTTATGTGCAATGGATTTGCCCATGCATTTTGTAGGTGAGAGGACATATTTCGGGCTGGTTGATTGAGAGGGCGTCGGTTTGGATGTGGAGCGTTCTGGGTTGGTTGCAAGTTGGTTCCTTGCTGCCTCATGCGCGGGCGATGAGGGCAACCACCGTAAGAAGCGGTGTGTCCCACCGCCGCGCAGTTGACGCAGCCTGGTTTTTCTGTACAGTCGAGCGGGTTTTTGGGTCGCGGGCAGTCCTTAGTGTGATGGTCATTTAGGCATTTGACGCACCGGGACCTGCGATGACAGTTACGTTGTGAATGGCCATACAACTGACAATTGTGGCACTGAAGGGGGCGGTTTTTGGTATGAGGTTTTTCAATTTTTATATTTGAAATTTGGCATATGTTCGAAATATTGAAAATTTGTTTTCCGGCTGCAGAGAGCTCCGCAACAATCAGTACAAGGTCGAAGGGTTCCTTTGTGCGTCCATTGTACATGCGGTGTACTTCGTGAGTAGGGATTTTTTTGTTATTTAATAGGTCGTATTTTATTTCGTCCGATGTAATTTCTTTTGGTACCCCCCTGATTACGACCCTGAGTCGTTGATCTTCAGGTAGGGTCCAGTTGTGATACTGAATGTCCCTTTCACCTAGAAGTTTGGTGAGGGCTCTGTGGTCGTCGGAGGTGGGGACTTGTACTAAGATCCCGTTAGTAGAGTTTTTAGCGTGGATGAAGTTAATTTTTCTTTCCGTGAGTGCAGCTGTGAGCTGTGTCCACGACTCTTTGTTCGCTATACAGATCTGTGGTGGTTTATATTGTCTAGTCCGGGGAGTATTGGTACTTGGTGTAGTGCTGACGGGGGCTATAGATGTTTTTATTATTTGGTTGTCGTTTGTTTTAGCTGTTTTAGCTACACGTTCGGTGGAGTTATCGTTACGCGTGCGTTTGTTGTTTGTTTCTGGGTAAATATTTGTATCCGCCGATCTTAGAGCGGGATACTCTTTGGAGGTTGCATTTAGCGCGGCAAGCGACGCATCATCGTCTAAGTTGAGTCCAAAAAAGCTGTTATTTGGGTCGTTATATTGTATGTCCATGTTTGAGACATGGATCTGAGGTTCTAGCGGAATTAATGTGGGTTTTAGATTTGGATGTAATTGTCCTAAGTTTATCTCAGGGGAGGGGGAAGTGGGAGAGGTGTAGAGCGCTTGACTTAGGAAGTGGGAGAGGTGTAGAGCGCTTGACTTAGGAAGTGGGAGAGGTGTAGAGCGCTTGACTTAGGAAGTGGGAGAGGTGTAGAGCGCTTGACTTAGGAAAAGTTCTACGTCTGTAGCCGTGTCCGGGTGTTTAGCTTTTAAGTAGCTTAAAATTTGGGAGTCCACGGGCGTGGACATGTTGAATGCTTGCTATTGTAGGTAAAAAGGGGGGTATAATATCCTCCCTGCCGAAACAGGGAGATAGGTGTCTGTGTGTGTGTGTAATATACCACTGTCTTACCAGATAAAATCCGAGTACTTTATAAAAGCGGGCACTTTGTAAAATGCCGTACTACGCGGGGTAGGCATTAGCCAAGGTGCCACTATCACAACAATCCAATCACTGAGTTATTCACAATCCAATCACTGAGTTAATCACTTTGTTTGTAGTCTTATCACTGTTTATCTTCTCTTTATGGTGAGTCTATATCGAAGCGGGCCGGCGGCAGAGTCCGGGGAGCGGGCGAACATACGTGCGAGCGGGCGAGCGTGTGTGCAAGCGAGCGAGCGAATGCATGCCTTAAAGGACATTTAAGCTACATTATGTAAAAATTTAAATTAAAATTTTATAATGTCATGCAATATAATGAATTTTAAAGCAAATTATGATATTATTATGTAAAATGTTCATTATAATATTTTTGTATTATAACTTCACTTTTTCTAACTACAAGTCATGCCATTGTTGGACAAAGGCCTCTCCCATCTAACTACAAGTCATGCCATTGTTGGACAAAGGCCTCTCCCATCTAACAACTTATGTATAAATATAACCATGTTAATATTGTTAAAATACATTACAGTATGAAACAAATTAAAAATAAAAGAACTCCACTACAGCGTGAAGTTACAGGCCGTCAAGTTACAGACCGTCAAGTTACAGACCGTCAAGTTACAGACCGTCAAGTTACAGGCCGTCAAGTTACAGGCCGTCAAGTTACAGACCGTCAAGTTACAGACCGTCAAGTTACAGACCGTCAAGTTACAGACCGTCAAGTTACAGACCGTCAAGTTACAGGCCGTCAAGTTACAGGCCGTCAAGTTACAGGCCGTCAAGTTACAGGCCGTCAAGTTACAGGCCGTCAAGTTACAGGCCGTCAAGTTACAAGCCGTCAAGTTACAGGCCGTCAAGTTAAAGGCCGTCAAGTTACAGGCAGTCAAGTCACAGGCCGTCAAGTTACAGGCCGTCAAGTTACAAGCCGTCAAGTTACAAGCCGTCAAGTTACAGGCCGTCAAGTTACAGGCCGTCAAGTTACAGACCGTCAAGTTACAGACCGTCAAGTTATAGGCCGTCAAGTTACAGACCGTCAAGTTACAGACCGTCAAGTTACAGACCGTCAAGTTACAGACCGTCAAGTTACAGACCGTCAAGTTACAGGCCGTCAAGTTACAGGCCGTCAAGATACCAACTACACATAAACATGTAATAGTTTTATTATATTTTGCTTCACTGTACCAATCTTGACATCGTGCCAACATGTCGGGGGATTCCGAAGGATCCCTTCCAAGACCTCTCTGTACACCACTAGCCTCGCACCATATCACGCCAATAGAATAGTGAATACATACAATACATATATACCTATATTATGCCTATTTAATACAATAATTAACTAGGCATAATATCCAAAGTGAATACAATAACTTATACCTCACGTTTCTCAGTCTTGTTCCTGCACCAAGGGACGTACGTGGAGACTCGGTCTCAGTCTTGTTCCTGCACCAAGGGACGTACGTGGAGACTCGGTCGGCTTCTCGATGTGATCCAGGCTACTTGCGCCCCGTGGGTAGCTTCTCGATGTGATATAGGCTACTTGCGCCCCTTGGGTAGCTTCTCGATGTGATCCAGGCTACTTGCGCCCCGTGGGTAGCTTCTCGATGTGATCTAGGCTACTTGCACCCCGTGGGTAGCTTCTCGATGTGATCTAGGCTACTTGCGCCCCGTGGGTATCTTCTCGATGTGATCCAGGCTACTTGCGCCCCGTGGGTAGCTTCTCGATGTGATCTAGGCTACTTGCGCCCCGTGGGTAGCTTCTCGATGTGATCTAGGCTACTTGCGCCCCGTGGGTAGCTTCTCGATGTGATCCAGGCTACTTGCGCCCCGTGGGTAGCTTCTCGATGTGATCCAGGCTACTTGCGCCCCGTGGGTAGCTTCTCGATGTGATATAGGCTACTTGCGCCCCTTGGGTAGCTTCTCGATGTGATCCAGGCTACTTGCGCCCCGTGGGTAGCTTCTCGATGTGATCTAGGCTACTTGCGCCCCGTGGGTAGCTTCTCGATGTGATCTAGGCTACTTGCGCCCCGTGGGTATCTTCTCGATGTGATCCAGGCTACTTGCGCCCCGTGGGTAGCTTCTCGATGTGATATAGGCTACTTGCGCCCCTTGGGTAGCTTCTCGATGTGATCCAGGCTACTTGCGCCCCGTGGGTAGCTTCTCGATGTGATCTAGGCTACTTGCGCCCCGTGGGTAGCTTCTCGATGTGATCTAGGCTACTTGCGCCCCGTGGGTATCTTCTCGATGTGATCCAGGCTACTTGCGCCCCGTGGGTAGCTTCTCGATGTGATCTAGGCTACTTGCGCCCCGTGGGTAGCTTCTCGATGTGATCTAGGCTACTTGCGCCCCGTGGGTAGCTTCTCGATGTGATCCAGGCTACTTGCGCCCCGTGGGTAGCTTCTCGATGTGATCCAGGCTACTTGCGCCCCGTGGGTAGCTTCTCGATGTGATCCAGGCTACTTGCGCCCCGTGGGTAGCTTCTCGATGTGATCCAGGCTACTTGCGCCCCGTGGGTAGCTTCTCGATGTGATCCAGGCTACTTGCGCCCCGTGGGTAGTTTTTTTCAGATTATCAGCCCGCAGATCACACTGTCTCCCATTTTTTTCTCTCCACGTATCTACCATAACATTTTTATTTTCTCGGACCGCGTCGCCAATGTTTGTCATTAGTTTAAGCAAAAAATATCTTTACACCACCGCAATTAGTTGTAAAGTTATCACACTCAGTTTGAGAGTTATAGGTTTCGAGAACTTGACAGATGCTATATATAAAGTGTGTCGTTCATAACAACAATATCTTTCAGCCGCACAAAACCGAACGGACCTGACATGGAATAAACCAGTTTCCGACGGAACTTTCAATATCTACAGATATATCATGGAATGTAGTAAAGACAATGAAGAATTCTCCAAGTGTGGCACAGCAAATGGGCGGCAAAATACAAAAATAAGAGTGAATGTAGATTTAATGCATCACACTTACCGCTTCAGAGTGAAAGCTGAAAATTGGATCGGTTTTAGTAAAGTCAGCAACATGGTGACCAGGGGTAAGTAATCACAGCAACATGGTGACCAGGGGTAAGTAATCACAGCAACATGGTGACTAGGGGTAAGTAATCACAGCAACATGGTGACCAGGGGTAAGTAATCACAGCAACATGGTGACCAGGGGTAAGTAATCACAGCAACATGGTGACCAGGGGTAAGTAATCACAGCAACATGGTGACCAGGGGTAAGTAATCACAGCAACATGGTGACCAGAGGTAAGTAATCACAGCAACATGGTGACCAGGGGTAAGTAATCACAGCAACATGGTGACCAGGGGTAAGTAATCACAGCAACATGGTGACCAGGGGTAAGTAATCACAGCAACATGGTGTCCTGGGGTAAGTAATCACACGACGGTAAATTATTCAGCTAGGTACAGTCGCCAGATCATCAACCTCTCTATTTTAACCTTTGCCCCGTTAGAATTTGAACGCATAACTTGTCAGAAAGTGATAGTTATATGTTTGTTTCTTCGTCTCTGCTTGCGCGCCCACACGTAAGTTGCTACTAATCACTTACAGTTAAGCCTGTACCTGAGCCTAGAGCATGACCAACTCCAGTCTATCTAGGATTCGTTTGAAGAAATTTGGACCCTCCTTGTATTGAAAAAAATATATTTGGTTTATTAATCTTTTCTCTAGGGATCTTACGTATAAACAATGTACTAAGATTTATACTTTTGTCAAAAAAAAATGTTTTGCACCCTCTTATTTTTTGGTTTTCAAACGTTCGCTTGAAGAACGCAGTTAAGAGATCAACTTAATTTTTTTTTCATAAAATAGGTAATAGAAATATGAAGGTATATCACCTAAATTCAATATTTTTTTCCCTACAAAATATTTCAGTATTAGCTAAAAACACACCAATTTGTTGTTTCGCTGCGTGATCACTAGTATTACGCGTCTAAGAAAAAGAGGCCAAAGAGCCAACACATAATCGCCTCTATGAAAAGCAGCTAAAGTCTTTGCCATTAGACTTATTGTGCTGGACGGGTAATAAAAAAAGTTGCTAGGGTATGCCATCTTCTTAATACATATACGTTCCACACGGCTAATTTCAATTGTCAACTAATTCTAGAAAATTGTCAACCAACTCGGGTCATGTGGCATGCCTTTTAATCATTAAACTCTGTCTATGATCAGAGACTACGACTATCAAGCGGAAACCATTGGAACCAGCCCAGTGTTCTAAGTTGGAACCAGCCCAGTGTTCTAAGTTGGAACCAGCCCAGTGTTCTAAGTTGGAACCAGCCCAGTGTTCTAAGTTGGAATCAGCCCAGTGTTCTAAGTGGGAACCAGCCCAGTGTTCTAAGTTGGAACCAGCCCAGTGTTCTAAGTTGGAACCAGCCCAGTGTTCTAAGTTGGAACCAGCCCAGTGTTCTAAGTTGGAACCAGCCCAGTGTTCTAAGTTGGAACCAGCCCAGTGTTCTAAGTTGGAACCAGCCCAGTGTTCTAAGTTGGAACCAGCCCAGTGTTCTAAGTTGGAACCAGCCCAGTGTTCTAAGTTGGAACCAGCCCAGTGTTCTAAGTTGGAACCAGCCCAGTATTCTAAGTGGGAACCAGCCCAGTGTTCTAAGTTGGAACCAGCCCAGTGTTCTAAGTTGGAACCAGCCCAGTGTTCTAAGTTGGAACCAGCCCAGTGTTCTAAGTTGGAACCAGCCCAGTGTTCTAAGTTGGAACCAGCCCAGTGTTCTAAGTGGGAACCAGCCCAGTGTTCTAAGTTGGAACCAGCCCAGTGTTCTAAGTTGGAACCAGCCCAGTGTTCTAAGTGGGAACCAGCCCAGTGTTCTAAGTTGGAACCAGCCCAGTGTTCTAAGTTGGAACCAGCCCAGTGTTCTAAGTTGGAACCAGCCCAGTGTTCTAAGTTGGAACCAGCCCAGTGTTCTAAGTTGGAACCAGCCCAGTGTTCTAAGTTGGAACCAGCCCAGTGTTCTAAGTGGGAACCAGCCCAGTGTTCTAAGTTGGAACCAGCCCAGTGTTCTAAGTTGGAACCAGCCCAGTGTTCTAAGTGGGAACCAGCCCAGTGTTCTAAGTTGGAACCAGCCCAGTGTTCTAAGTTGGAACCAGCCCAGTGTTCTAAGTTGGAACCAGCCCAGTGTTCTAAGTTGGAACCAGCCCAGTGTTCTAAGTGGGAACCAGCCCAGTGTTCTAAGTTGGAACCAGCCCAGTGTTCTAAGTTGGAACCAGCCCAGTGTTCTAAGTGGGAACCAGCCCAGTGTTCTAAGTTGGAACCAGCCCAGTGTTCTAAGTTGGAACCAGCCCAGTGTTCTAAGTTGGAACCAGCCCAGTGTTCTAAGTTGGAACCAGCCCAGTGTTCTAAGTTGGAACCAGCCCAGTGTTCTAAGTTGGAACCAGCCCAGTGTTCTAAGTTGGAACCAGCCCAGTGTTCTAAGGCAAGCGGAATAGACACAGGCACAAAGATATTGTGCAGCACAGCCTTTCGATAGTTCTTGTTGGCCGTACATTGCCGGGGTAGTAAAAGACCTGGCTGTATTTCTCTCTCTCTTTTTTTAAACAACTTGTTGAACTTTGCGTAAACAACTTGTTGAACTTTGCGTAAAAACGAGGCAATAGTGACAATATCCTGACAGCTATTTATGATGGCGTTTTTATCAAATTTTGCTTTTTTAACTGTATAGAAACATAGATAGATGCCTCTAGAATATATTTTTGAAAAAAGATATGAAGAAAATAAGCTGCAGACTTCACATTCAGTTTATACCTATTGTATGGATTTTAAGAAAAATCCAGGCGTAAAGGGGCCTCTTAAGGAAAACCTTGTATGAAACTATTTGTCATCTTAGTTAAAAGAATTCAAGGAAAAACTAAACAAAGCTATCGCCACATTGACCAGTAGATATAACTAATCTCTTTAGAATAGAACGATATGGTTTTCATCTTTTATACATTATTTGTTCTTCAATGCACTGTAAATATTTCATATGTAAATAAATTTCTGTATTTTAAACACTTGGCAATTTATCCCAAGTGTACCTATATAATTTGAAAAAACTTCACTTATTGGAGCCGAAATGGTGAGCCAATACTGCAGGGCAATTTCACGAAAAGGTCATTGACCTTTGATACAGATCTCAGTAAGTATAAATTAATTTGGGTTTTAATAAAGATCAAAAAATTATTTTTTTAGTCCTACATATTTTCTCGCATAAAAGTATGAATTAATTCTAAATTCATTCAGTTTTGTTGTTATGACTATAGCACGAGATGTAGCTAAATCACTCATACGATTTTGTTGAGTATTTAACGGCAGGAAAATGATGCTCCTCGAAATATTACTTTATAAAATTAATTTCAATATCTTTGGGAGTAGTTTTGGGAGATATTTATAGGTTGCAAAAAAAGACACAGGTTCCACGTCATATGGGCGCCAACGCAAGGCATAGATTGACAATAACTCACTGCCGTGCCGCCAACTGCATCAGTCAATTTACGTTTTAATTAATTTATTTACGCACAAAACAACTCTTTGTGTACGGAACACAAAACATAATTCTTTGGTTACGGAACACAAAACAAAACTCTTTGGGTACGGAATACAAAACATAATTCTTTGGTTACGGAACACAAAACATAAATCTTTGGGTACGGAACACAAAACATAAATCTTTGGGTACGGAACACAAAACATAACTCTTTGGGTACGGAATACAAAACATAACTCTTTGGGTACGGAACACAAAACAAAACTCTTTGGGTACGGAACACAAAACATAACTCTTTGGGTACGGAACACAAAACATAACTCTTTGGGTACGGAATACAAAACATAACTCTTTGGGTACGGAACACAAAACATAACTCTTTGGGTACGGAACACAAAACATAACTCTTTGGGTACGGAATACAAAACATAACTCTTTGGGTACGGAACACAAAACATTATCTTTGTGTACGGAACACAAAACATAAATCTTTGGGTACAGAACACAAAACATTACTCTTTGGGTACGGAATACAAAACATAACTCTTTGGGTACGGAACACAAAACATAATCTTTGTGTACGGAACACAAAACATAAATCTTTGGGTACAGAACACAAAACATAACTCTTTGGGTACGGAACACAAAACATAACTCTTTGGGTACGGAATACAAAACATAACTCTTTGGGTACGGAACACAAAACATAACTCTTTGGGTACGGAACACAAAACATAAATCTTTGGGTACAGAACACAAAACATTACTCTTTGGGTACGGAATACAAAACATAACTCTTTGGGTACGGAACACAAAACATAATCTTTGTGTACGGAACACAAAACATAAATCTTTGGGTACAGAACACAAAACATTACTCTTTGGGTACGGAATACAAAACATAACTCTTTGGGTACGGAACACAAAACATAATCTTTGTGTACGGAACACAAAACATAAATCTTTGGGTACGGAACACAAAACAAAACTCTTTGGGTACGGAACACAAAACATAATCTTTGTGTACGGAACACAAAACAAAACTCTTTGGGTACGGAATACAAAACATAATCTTTGTGTACGGAACACAAAACATAAATCTTTGGGTACGGAACACAAAACAAAACTCTTTGGGTACGGAACACCAAATATAAATCTTTGGGTACGGAACACAAAACATAACTCTTTGGGTACGGAACACAAAACATAATCTTTGTGTACGGAACACAAAACAAAACTCTTTGGGTACGGAATACAAAACATAATCTTTGTGTACGGAACACAAAACATAAATCTTTGGGTACGGAACACAAAACAAAACTCTTTGGGTACGGAACACCAAATATAAATCTTTGGGTACGGAACACAAAACATAACTCTTTGGGTACGGAACACAAAACATAATCTTTGTGTACGGAACACAAAACAAAACTCTTTGGGTACGGAATACAAAACATAATCTTTGTGTACGGAACACAAAACATAAATCTTTGGGTACGGAACACAAAACAAAACTCTTTGGGTACGGAACACCAAATATAAATCTTTGGGTACGGAACACAAAACATAACTCTTTGGGTACGGAACACAAAACATAATCTTTGTGTACGGAACACAAAACAAAACTCTTTGGGTACGGAATACAAAACATAATTCTTTGGTTACGGAACACAAAACATAAATCTTTGGGTACGGAACACAAAACAAAACTCTTTGGGTACGGTACACAAAACATAACTCTTTGGGTACGGAATACAAAACATAACTCTTTGGGTACGGAACACAAAACATAACTCTTTGGGTACGGAATACAAAACATAACTCTTTGGGTACGGAACACAAAACATTATCTTTGTGTACGGAACACAAAACATAACTCTTTGGGTACGGAACACAAAACATAATCTTTGTGTACGGAACACAAAACATAAATCTTTGGGTACGGAACACAAAACATAATCTTTGTGTACGGAACACAAAACATAAATCTTTGGGTACGGAACACAAAACAAAACTCTTTGTGTACGGAACACAAAACATAACTCTTTGGGTACGGAACACAAAACATAACTCTTTGGGTACGGAATACAAAACATAACTCTTTGGGTACGGAACACAAAACATAAATCTTTGGGTACAGAACACAAAACATTACTCTTTGGGTACGGAATACAAAACATAAATCTTTGGGTACGGAACACAAAACATAAATCTTTGGGTACGGAACACAAAACATTACTCTTCCGCATAAAAATAACATCGTGTGGAGCTGTGGGCATCAGCTGTGTGAGCTGTGTTTCATTAACATAAAATATTTTTATTTCAGCTAAACCAGACCCAGTCACAAACCTCAAAATAATAAAAATGGACAATGTTGAGAAACTCGGTAACACAGGCTCTGTCACGCTTCAGTGGGACAAGCCAGCCAGTGGGGGTACCAGAGACAGGTACAATGTAGAAATGAAAAATACTAAAAAAGATACAAAATGGTCGTTACCTCCAAAATGGTCGTACATTACCTACGTTAACGAACCCAAAAATACTGTAACAATATATCAATTACCGCTCCGAAATGAGACATTCATATATAAAGTTATCAGTTATAACACGGGCAGCGGTCCGAGTTTGGAAAACCCACAGGTCTTTAAAGGTAAGTTTTGTTTGTTGACAACCTTCATTTTTGTTATATTTAAAAGCCGACTGATGTCTTTTGGGTGCCTATATATTTTTTCTTCGTACGAAGACCCTTTCAGGACCTAAAAGAACTGATCCACTGCGTAGCTGCTAACTGTTTGTATTCAAAACTGTGCAGACACGAGAGAGAGTAGACATCACATTCTAAATTAACCCGTATTACAGTGTTCATTTAATATAATCACATTCTAAATTAACCCGTATTACAGTATTCATTAAGTGCATTCAGTTATCGCTTCTGTGTGGCGCGTGACTGGTGTCGCTCGCCCCTCACCCCCTTGGGTAAAGAGTACAGTCGATATTTTTGACTCGCTTCAACACGTTGCTGTACTCTCAAGATAACTGTGTATCTGGCTCGGTATCCGATCGCTTGCTTATACCGCGCGTAAGTACTTACAATAAATGGCCTGTCTTGCTTATACCGTGCGTAAGTACTTACAATAAATGGCCTGTCTTGCTTATACCGCGCGTAAGTACTTACAATTAATGGCCTGTCTTGCTTATACCGCGCGTAAGTACTTACAATAAATGGCATGTCTTGCTTATACCGCGCGTAAGTACTTACAATAAATGGCCTGTTTTGCTTATACCGCGCGTAAGTACTTACAATAAATGGCCTGTCTTGCTTATACCGCGCGTAAGTACTTACAATAAATGGCCTGTTTTGCTTATACCGCGCGTAAGTACTTACAATAAATGGCCTGTCTTGCTTATACCGCGCGTAAGTACTTACAATAAATGGCATGTCTTGCTTATACCGCGCGTAAGTACTTACAATAAATGGCCTGTTTTGCTTATACCGCGCGTAAGTACTTACAATAAATGGCCTGTCTTGCTTATACCGCGCGTAAGTACTTACAATAAATGGCCTGTTTTGCTTATACCGCGCGTAAGTACTTACAATAAATGGCCTGTCTTGCTTATACCGCGCGTAAGTACTTACAATAAATGGCCTGTCTTGCTTATACCGCGCGTAAGTACTTACAATAAATGGCCTGTCTTGCTTATACCGCGCGTCAGTAATTACAATAAATGGCCTGTCTTGCTTATACCGCGCGTAAGTACTTACAACAAATGGCCTGTCTTGCCTGCAACAAAGCTGTTAAATTCGCTGACACACTTAAATGTGTCGCTTGCCATGAGACTTACCACTATCAGTGTCTCAATATGACCACTGCAGCCTACATGAGTCAGCATCAAGAGCTTAAACGCTCCAGGCGTTGCCCAACCTGTGCTAATGTAAGAATTCGCCGCAATGACGATAACACCCCAGTGCGCACACAACCAATGCTATGTTCAGCGCTAAGTCCAATAATCCGACGATCGACCCTGCCATAATGTTAGAAATAAAGACCCAACTACAAGCAACCATCAAAGAGTCCGTTGCTGAAGCGGTTAAGATCTGTTTTCAGAAGAAGTTTTCGCGAAGACCTTGAAATGCTCAAAAGTCTGAAATCGACTGTCAATTTTCTGAGCGCTGATTATGATACCGTGAAATTAGACTTGAAGGGGGTTATGGATACAATTGCTGGACTACAAAAGGAGAACGAAGATCTTTCTGACAGTAGTAAAAACTTCAATCGTAGAAACAGTCTTGTATAGAGTCTATAAATAAAAACAGAGTCAACATAAGCAGATTTAGGTATAGTGTAGTGTAGTGGACGACGCATAGTCTAGTGGACTATATTGAAACTCTTGTATTTTTCATGTTTATTTTTCTTATAATGCTGAGTACTGAATGACAAAATGTGGGTTAGGCCCACCTTATATACTTACCGTTTTGCACACGGCACTAATCTTATACCTATTTCTTTCTAACATGTGTGTGCGTCCTTGCCTAAGGAATCTATCATGAAAACTCATCATAATTTATTTAGTCTTATAGCTAGACTTAGCACAATATTTTTCCCTAATTCTATATCGTATTCCTAATCTATTAACATTATTTACTCCTTCATCCATCTGTGCCAAAAGTGGTCTGCAAGACGCTGCGTAGTCCTCCAGTCCGCCTTCCCAATTATTGCTTTGTCGTCGAATTTTCCAATGACTGGCACTCCGTTTGATCGTCCCAAGAGGAAATGGTTTGGCGTTAGGCTTTCTTCGTCTGCTGGATTGGTGCTCACGTTCGTCAATGGTCTGGAGTTAACCATGTGCTCTATTTCACTGACCAGTGTGTACAGTGTTTCTTCAGATGGCGCCTTTTCTTTGAGCGTAGCGTAGAGTGCAGTCTTGACTGTTCAAACCATTCGTTCCCATGCTCCTGCCATGTTTGGTACTCATGGTGGTACGAACTTTCAGCGAATTCCTAGGCCTTGAATCTTCTGCTCTGGGTCTTCTTTCTTCATCTTCTCGAACTCTTCTTTCAGCTCACGTTCTGCTCCGATGAAATTAGTTCTATTGTCACTGTAGAGAGTGGCCGGTGTTCCTCTTCTTGCTGCCATCAGTGCCTCAGTGCCATTATCATGGAACTGGTGCTGAGTGTTTGCGCCAGCTCTAAGGCCCGTATTAATAAAACGATCTCAGCTCTGAGAGCGATCTCAATCACGCTCTTGAGATGCGGTTCTAATTAATAAACCGAACCTGAGTTCACATTGTGAGATCCCGTCATCACTTGAGTGACGCCGTATTAATAAATCAAACTCGGCACTTAAGAGAGCTCTTGAGATCGCTCTTAGGTGCGTGTTTGCTGAGTGCAGTCCGATGGTGACTTGAGTGCGTGCGTTGACAAGGTTCTTGTTCAGTTTGTGTTAAAATATCATAAAAGAAATTAATTACTACGAAGTTATCGATCAGATAATTTTGTCAGTTTTTTTTTGTGAATTTCTCGACCGCTTTATTTTTCCTGTAATCTTTACGTAAACACATATTACCATGATTTTTTTCATATTTTTTGATCCACCAGTTTTGGAGAAAAGGGGGGGACATACATATTTTTGTGGTTTTTTTGAAAATAATTTTTTTATTTCTTTTTTTGTATTTCTCATTAGTGCTGAATTTTTTTTATCGCTATAGTTTTCCTGTAATTGGCCAGTTTTGATCTACGATTGACATTTTTTTTCACATTTTTCGGTTTACCAGTTTCGGATATAAGGGGAGGGGGGAGGGGGGACATACATATTATTGGGGTTTTTTAAAAATTTCTCGAAACCAGTTTCAGTAAATATATTAAAAGTATATATTTTTACAATCAGCTTTTTAATACCTACAATTTGATATCCATATTGTATTTTTAGAAAATATTTTTTTTATTTCTTTTTTTGTATTTCTCATTAGTTCTGAATTTTTTTTTATCGCTATAGAGTAACTGTAATTGGCCAGTTATGATCTATAATTGTCATTTTTTCATATTTTTCTGTTCACCAGTTTCGGAGATAAGGGGGGGGGGGGACATACATATTTTTGTTTTTTTTTAAGATTTCTCGAAACCAGTGTCAGTAAATATATTAAAAGTATATATTTTTACAATCAGCTTTTTAACACCTACAATTTGATACCCATATTGTATTTTATAAAATATTATTTTTATTTATTTTACTGCTTTTTTTGTATTTCTCATTAGTGCTGATTTTTTTTAATTGCTATAGTTTTCCTGCAATTGGCCAGTTATGATCTAATCGACGGGTTCCGTACCATTATTTATAAAAACGGCAAAAAAAAACATGTCTGTTGTATGGGAGCCCCCTTAAATATTTATTTTAATCTGTTTTTTAGTATTTTTTGTTATAGCGGCAACAGAAATACATCATCTGTGAAAATTTGAACCGTTGCCCTTGTAGTGAGGTAAGTGAAGAGTACGCCCCAGCGTTTTTCATTTCGTCGGCCTATGGTGATCTTCATTGGCCCAAAGTAGTCGACAGCGGCGTATGTAAATGGTCGTCGTAAATGATGTAAATGATGTTGTAGTCATCCTCCTGGTAGGTCTCCCGTCGGTGGTCTTCTTCTTCTTCTTCTTCTTGGTGGGCTCGGTTTCCGCACCTAGTCTCTTTTTTGGACCTTTGTGCGTGGAAAAGTGTGTACCTAGGTCGCCACAGAACTGGCAGAGCGTCCTTGGTTCACCGAGGATCTTAATCCGTTGTGTGCTGACTCCTACGCAATCCACTGTCACGTGGGTCGGCGTTTCTTCGATCTCCATACAAGCTCTGCATAGAGAGCTGTCCGTTAGACCTATAATATAAAAGTGTCTGTTAAGGTAACTGTGTCCTATGATTAGCCTTACCATCATGCGAAGGTTGGATCTATTAAGACGTAGTAGTTTCTTTGTCAGACGATGGTCCACGGTAAGTAAAACCGCTTTCATCTGTCTGCAGGCTGTCATGCTTGCCCATTGCTCAGCATGTAGAGAGCTGGTTCTTTCACGCAGCCATGTTCGTATCTGGTTAAAGGGCAAGGGAACCAGGGGTTTAGCACCTACTGGTTTTAAAATTGCGCCTTTTTTCGCCAGTTCATCTACTGCGTCGTTGCCCAGCGATCCACTGTGTCCTTTTATCCACTGGAGGGTTACATTATTGTGACGACTTACCTCTTCCAGTTGATCAAGACATTGTAGTATTAGCCCAGAGTTTATTGTGGTCTTGCTAAGGGCTCGTAGTACCGTTGTGTTGTCAGAAAGTATCTTAATATTGAGGCCTCTAGCTTCCCTTCTGAGTACCGCGCTTGTCGCCAGGATAATTCCGACGCATTCCGCTTGGAAAATCGTATTGTGCTTACCCAAGGCTGTTGATTTGTAAATGTTAAGTTCGGCTGAGTACGCTCCGGCCCCAGTACCCTCCTCTGTTTTGGAGCCATCTGTATATATCCTTACCTCGTGGATATTAGAGTGGTCTGCTGGTTCCTTAAATAATTTCTAGGGATTCTGTCACACGGTGCATCCATTAGTGGCTGGTGGGACAAAGCCAGCCCAAGAATGGGCGTGTGTGGTGCCCTGTCGTCGCTTTTCCACTGTCCGGCTGCCTTAAGTCTGAATGTTGCAGCCGCCGCCTCCTGTTGTATAAACAAATGTAGCGGCGGGATGTCCAGAATTATCTCGAGGGCCGCGGATGCAGTGGTTCGCATGCAACTTGTGGTTAGCATACAGGCAAGCCTTTGGAACTTTAATAGTACTTTCTGTACGTAACCGGCGTCGTCCATCCTGGGCCACCAGACAACGGCACCGTATGAGACCATTGGTCTTATCACTGCTTTATAAAGCCAAAGCATTATGTTTGGGCGTAGTCCCCATTTCTTATCCAATAGGCGTTTGCATTGCCATAATGCTATGGTTCCCTTTTTCAGTTTGATGTTCATATGTTTTGTCCAATTCAACTTACTGTCAAGTGTCATACCCAGGTATTTGACTTCAGTTGATAGGGTTAATGCAGTGCCGAAGAGTTTCGGTAGTCCCATGTTCGCCAATTTTCTCTTGTTGGTGAACAGGACTAGTTCCGTTTTTTTCGGGTTCACTGTTAATTGGTACTCCTCGCACCATTTTTCAACGACTTTGAATGCACCCTGCATCAGTTCACAGAGTGTGCCTTCGAATTTTCCATTAATAAGAATCGCAAGGTCATTGGCATAGCCTATTGTGTGAAAGCACCTATCGTTGAGACGTCGGATTAGATCGTCTGCCACGATATTCCAGAGCAGTGGTGATAGGACGCCTCCTTGTGGGCAGCCCTTGGCAACCACCACCCGTCGGTGGTCTCTGCGATGTGATTTTCTTCATACGGCACCACTGGCATTGATGATTCAGTTTTCTGATGCTGGATCTCATCCCTGTGATGTAGTATTGTTGCCGTAGTTCGTTCATCACCTCCCGTGGTAGCAGTGTCTATGGTAATCTTCCATATCCAGGCGTGTGATTCTGTGTCTTCCTTCCAGCACTGCAGGTTTCTTCATAGTATCTTGTACGCCAGTAACCTTTTCGATGCGGCCTTTGACTCGGAGTACTTCTTCCTTATCTAGATAGACTTCGAATCTGCTCAGTTTGCTTGATTTCTTCAATAGTTGGTTCTTCTTTAGGTTATTGGTTTCTTCACTAAAGCAGTCTTCTTGGCTCTTCTTTATTAAAAGTATTTCTGCTCGTCTATTGGTAGAAATTTCTTTTCTTCCATCTTCTTGGGCAGCGTAATCTTTTTCTTCTTCTCTTTTTTGGAATAAGGTTTCCAGTTCTTGTCTTCATGTGCGGCCGTTACGACATTCTTCTTTCTGCAGATGTCGATGAACATGATAACTCTTGCCATGATCTTCAGTAATTTTTTCCATGTTGAGTAAGTAGGGCTGTTCATCTGGAGTGGAAGGTTTTAGACAATTAATGGTTGCTACTCTTTTTACTTTATCTTCTCCTGTTGGCTCCACCTTGTTCTGGAATCTGTTGATTGGCCAGTTCTTCTCTGTTGTCTGCAGGAAGGATGGTCCGGAAAACCACGCAGATTGTTCGGTGAAATCACTACGGGTGGCTTCATCAGCTGGATTCTGTTTAGTGCGGACCCATCTCCATTCTTCTGGTTTGATAAAGTCTTCTTTTTCAGCCAATCTGTGCGCCACGAAGGTCTTGAATTTTCTTGGCTCTGTCTTGATCCATTGTATAACTGTACTGGAGTCTGACCAAAAAACTTTCTTCTGTATTTCTACGTCTGTTTCTTCGGTTATGCTTCTGGCCAGCCTGCTGCCAAGTAAGGCGGATTGCAGCTCAAGACCCGGGACTAAAATTGGTTTCGTTGGCGGGTCCTTGGCTTTCCCTGCGATGAGCATGACTCTGATGCTGCCGTTTTCTTCAGTGGTTCTCCAGTATGCGGCGGCTGCGTATGCTTCTTTAGCACTTTAGCTTGGTCCACTTTTACTGTACTTGAATTATTTGCCTCTTCACTAGGTTGTATCTTTCTTTTTTTTTGCTAAGAAGGCTCTCGAACTGCCAATCCCTTTCTTATTCTAGAATCAATTATTTCAGGCAATAAACACTCTAAATAAAACCGCACTAACTTTGGCATCATTTTTTTATCCCAAAACTCATCATTTCTGTTAATGTATTCCGTTTTTAAAGGGTAATCATCTCCATTATAATATATATAATCGGGTCTACCGCGATCAATTTTTACCTTTTTATGAAAAGGGGTCAAGGAACACATAGCAGCTGTGAAAAACCGGCAGATGTACAAATCAGCGATAGCAGAACATCTTTTAGAATCCGGGACCAACCACTGGATAGAACTGCATAACCCGAAAATTCTCTCCACCGATCGCCATTACTACCCTAGAATTGTGCGTGAAGCAATTGAAATCAAGAAACATCCAAATAATTTCAATAGGGAAGATGGTTTCAAATTGTCTCCCACATGGAGTCCAGTCATCGGGAAATTTTAATCGCGGGTTTCTTCTCTTAGTGCATCTCCGGATACTGTGAGTGTTGTGTGCCGTGCGTGAATAAGATAACAATTAATTTTAAAGACTAAATTGTTTTTGCGGGTACAAGGAAAATACTTCGGTCGTCACCAGCATCTCATCACTGCGCCTCGCCATACTTGCCAGTTTCCCGTAGACCACGAGACATGCAACTGTCTCGAAACGTCGGGTGTCCCCTTTTCGTAAAAAGGTAAAAATTGATCGCGGTAGACCCGATTATATATATTATAATGTGTACAAAACGCGAGAGTGTAAAGTTATATAATCATCTACACTCTATTCCGCAAAAAGATATGTCTTTTTTTGTGAGATATGCAGTTTACCCTGTACCTGGAAATACCATGGGTGACTTTCATTGATCTTGCCCATCCCGTTTTCAACCGTCCAAAACCGAATCTTCTTTTCAGTAATGGCTTCTTGTAAACCTAACTTGAAGGCCGTAATTGGACATTTAATTTCCACAATCATATATTTTGCCCCAATCAGACCATCAGGTGTGGCTCCTAGGAATGGGTACTCTTCATCTATAAAAAGTTCACATCGTTGGATCTCAACTTTTTCTTGAATTTCTAAATGTTTCAAAGCTGATTTTTTATATTTTAATCCATGTCTGATTTACGGCACTCCTGATAATTTTTTGCCACAAAGCAATCTTTTGACCAGGGGAGCACAAGCCGTAGTTTCTCTTCTCAAAATAACGGACCCAACTGATGAAGGTGTTAACATTTCGCTCCGTAATTGTAACCATTTGGTATCTTCTCTTTGAAGAACAGTTTCTTTTTGAATTTGGTCTCGTAATAAACTGTTATTGGTTAGATTTTCTAACAAAATCTTCTAAGTTTTATCAAATATTTCTTCATCCATGTCCGGCTGAGCTACCTTTGTCCCGTAATCATTTTGTTCTTTCTTTTCCGCAGAACGAAGCCTTCTCCTGATACGAACGTATTTATTTTTTGCAAGGTTCTGTTTTGATCGTTTTGTCTCATGCTTTTTTATATTTGAGGATGGTGAACGATGGAGAGTAGCTTTTTGTAAATTAGTAATTGCCTTTCTCTTGTTGTAGGATGTGACAGTAGCAAAGACCCTTGCAGTGTAAGATCCACGCGAAGTAAAATTACTACGTTTACCTCCAATAAACTTTCGACAATGTTGCTTTGGCTATTTTGTAGCAAGCTTCTAGCATGGGCTGCAAGTGTTGAAACAATGACTGACAAACGAATCCACAGACCACTTGTTGGTAACTGACTAATAAGTTCCTCTGGATCATCAGATTTACTTCCGGAGCAATAGAAATCTTTGCAGTTGCCATGTGATCTGAATACGTGCAAAAGTAAATTGTTTATGTCACTATGCAATTCATTAATTTTAACAGTATCGGAAGTTGGTAAGTTCTGGATAGCTTTTTTGATGTTGCGCCGTATAGACATAATCCGTTGCTGTGTTAATAATTTTCTTAACTTAACTGGAAATTGTGTGTCTGAAGTTAAGTTCTTCATTTTGTTAAAAAAATTGCGTAGCAAATGATTAATACATTCTATTTTCTCAACCGTCACATTCGCATAAGGCCGGGCTTCTAAAATTTTGCAGTATGGGCTTGAGTCTCAATCAGAAACTAGGCGGCCATAAATCAGGTTATACATTGATATAGACGATTTAAAACCCTCTAACAATATGTCGGATTCCATGCCTGATGACGATCCTTCATAGTTTTTGAAACACTTGTGCTCCATTGTTATTTCTTTTCTCTTACAAAACTCGCAAATTGAACAATATTTGTTGCGCACCGCTAAAAACAAGACCTTTCCAAAGCGTTTTCCGATTATCGTTGCTGCTCCAGATAGAGAAGAGTAGTTAGAGCGATACGACCGCTTTGCCCAGCAGCCATCTGCAACCACATCAATAATTGGTGTACCGTTTAAATCTACCCTCCTTTTAAAGCAGCAGCAGTTTTGAGTCTTCAGCTGTTTCAGAATCCGATTGAATAATTTGCTGGTATTTGCAATTATTACATGTAAAGGTAAACTTTGATACAAGTCTCGTGCGCGTCTCATTCTCACAGGTAATTTTTCCAGTGAACACCCAAATTTCTTATTATGTGCAGCAAATTTTATCAAATCCATCATGAAATGTTGAAAATGAATAATACGACGACCAGCTATTTTTGTTCCAGAAAAATCAACTTTGCCTTTTGCAATCTGGAACATATAAAAAGCATCAATGGTATCTTTTGAAAATTCACGATAGAATTAAATTGTATGTTATGATTTTAGCTTTTTGTGATTAAGGCCTGGAATTTTCTGATATCACAAGCATTTTTAGACGACATATCTGAATTACTGACATGGTTATTATCGTCATTAAACATTTGGGGACTTTTTCAAGTCTGTCTTTTGTCTGGACATATCGACAATCTAAAGCATGAACTTTGTTCTTTTCAATCTGTAATGCAGAAAAATAACAATGATGTTTTGGGAATCTACTTAGTGTTTTCTGTTTGCAATGTTTTTAGTTTTTTCAAATAATGATCCATACCTGAAGTTGATCAATATCATTAGGGATTACAGACGTCATCTTTGAATTACTAGCATTGCTAGTGACATTATTAATAATTACAGGAAAAGATGCCATTCCGCCTTGTGTCTAAATAAAATAATGAAATGTTGTCACATGTATACCGGACAAAATATTCTGGTATGGCAATGTAATTTAAATGCATTATTCAAAAAAGTGACTTTATTTTACTGTAAAGGTTTTTTTTATAAAAATATATTTCGGGCCAAAACCCGAAAAAAAAGTTTATTTTGCAAAGTAGGTATATATAATACACGTTTCACAATAAAATAATAAATGTACATGAACTACTTAGATTAAATGTTTATTTAATTTATGTAGCAATATAGTATATACGATTAAAATTATAGGTAAAATATTATTATACAAGGTGAAATCCAATCAACCGCCCGAACCCATACCGGAGGCCCGGCCAGGGACAAGGAACAAGGTTCAATCATCACCAACCGAGCCCCCAGCACGAATCCAGGTGGCCGACCAAATCCCATCCTATATACTACATAGTAACAGGTTACATATATAAATACATGCCTAACTCCGCCCATTCGATTAGTCTTGCTAAGAAGAACGGGCAAGAAACTTGGCAAGATCATGTCTTTTTTTTTAACATAAACTTAAACTATACGTTGAATTACTTATATCTACTTTAACCAAGGGATAAGAAAATACAAGACAGCAGGAATTCAGGTTAATGAAAAAAGAAAAACATATATATCTTTGCCTACCTGTCTCATATAGTCTATTTCCTTTTACAGTCTGTAATTAATTAATGTTAACTCTTAAGAGGAATCAAAAGTTAGGAAATTATATTAATTAATTAAATTATTACCTACTGTCATCAAAATCAGTATCACTATAACACCATGCTTCACCATCATCCAAATATTCATTTATTTTATAATATGCCTTTTTCAGTAGGCCCTGCTTAATATACTGTTTAAACTTATT
Organism: Ypsolopha sequella; assembly: GCA_934047225.1. Lineage (NCBI taxonomy): Eukaryota > Metazoa > Arthropoda > Insecta > Lepidoptera > Ypsolophidae > Ypsolopha > Ypsolopha sequella. Next base: position 18,262,872 of record OW204011.1, read on the forward strand.
CTCTGACAAAGTAAGGACCTCTTTTGGAACTTTGTTGTAAAATCTTATACCATATCCTACGAAAGAGGTACTCACTTTGGCGAGTCTGATTTTTGGAAAAGCCAGTTTATACTTATTTCTGGTTTCCTTACAATGTTGCTCACCAAGCCTTGGGAGAGACTCAACATTTTTTCTAACATATCTAAGGACTTGGTAAATATATTCACAAGGAACAGTTAATATATTAATTTCTTTGAACTTTTCTCTTAATGAATCCCGGTGCTTCATATTATAAATAGCCCGAATTGCTCTCTTCTGCAAAACAAAGAATGCGTCTGTATCCGCGGCTCTACCCCATAACAGCATGCCGTATGACATAATGCTGTGAAATTAACTAAAATAGACTAGTCTAGCAGTATCTACATCAGTAATTTGCCTTATGCGTCTAACAGCGTATGCGGCCGAACTAAGTCTACCACATAGGGCTTCTATGTGGGGACCCCACTGAAGACGAGAGTCTACCGTAATGCCCAAAAATTTAGTTTCGTTAACTAACTCCAGCTTGGACCCCTGCAAAAGCAAATTACAATCCACTTTAATTACATTTGGTAACGTGAATTTTATACATTTTGTCTTTTTTGCGTTTAGAACTAAATTATTTACAGTAAACCAATCAAGCACCAGTGATAAAGTTGTATTCGCGTCGTCAAGGATATCTTTACGTCTATTAACTTTAAAAATAAGTGACGTGTCGTCTGCGAATACTACTATCTTAGTTAAGTCTTTAATTAAATAGGGCAGGTCATTTATGTAAATTAAAAACAGCAAGGGCCCCAATATGGAACCCTGCGGGACACCCATTTTAACTAATGCTCCACATGATTTTACCCCATAAATGTCTACCTTTTGAATACGATCACTAAGATACGACTTCATTAACGCCAAAGATTTGCCCCTCACTCCGTAGTGATCTAATTTACATATGAGTATTTCATGATTAACGCAATCGAAGGCTTTCGAGAGGTCACAAAATACACCAAATGCATCCTGCTTTTCTTCCCAAGTATCAAAAATGTGCTTAACTAAAGCAACTCCTGCATCTGTGGTTGACCTCCCTCTAGTGAATCCGTATCAGTGAAGCAACTTATTTAAATTAAAATGAAATAACAATTGATTAAAAACTATTTTTTCAAAAACCATACTCAAAACCGGTAAAACTGACACAGGTCTATAGTTTGATGGGTCACCGTTGTCGCCTGATTTAAAAAGGGGGATCAATTTACTAAACTTCATTAAGTCAGGAAAGATACCATCATCTACACATTTATTAAAAATTAATGCCAAATAAGGAGCTATTAAATCAATAACAAAACTTATAACTTTCACAGATAGGCCCCATAAGTCCTCGGTTTTTTTCAAGTTAAGCGATTTAAATGATTTAATTAAAGTTAATGAATTAATATGTTTAAAAGCAAATACAGAAAGACACTGAGGTACGTTATCTATTAAAAGATCCTGCGCAAGCCCAGGGCTTGAATTTAAATCTTTATAAAAACGTTCGTCTAATTTATTTTAGAACATAAACACACAACAAAAGATATAAGTAAACATAAACACACAACAAAAGATATAAGTAAACAGACCCAACGCGAATACTTCAATCCTATTACCCACAAACGAGTACGTGTTTGTATGTTTAGACATCTTTCACTTGTCTATGGCTCTTGGATTAAACAGTTTGCATTGGGTCTGATTACTTATCTCTTTTTTTGCTGTATATTTTAAAATAGAGAATAGATTATGTACCCATGTTTCATTGTTTTTTTGTGAAGTTGATCCAGATACGTTGAAAGTAGCATCAGTGGGAAGCCATTGATGCTCCGAGACTAAGTTGTTTGTGAAGTTTGTGCTATATGTAGGTAGGTTCACTCTTCAGTCGAGATTATACCGTTGATCAAGCTCCAGTGTTTTCTATACTATCCCGTGTACTTATAGACTATTTGGCGACGAGGAGTAAAATTGGTGTGTTGTGTGGGCCACATTGCGTTTTTTTTTTTACGGTGAAGATGTCGGTGGGAAAAATTGGCGAATTTAACATCGAAAACGGCAATTGGACATTTTATTGTGACCGTTTGAACGCCTATTTCAAGGCGAATAAGATCGAGGAGGCTTTAAAGACTGCCACGTTAATTACTGCTGTGGGCGATGATGCATACGAACTGATGGTGAACCTGGTCAGTCCGAAGCTTCCGGCGGAACAGAAGTTCGAGGATCTACTGGCGGTTATGAAAGAACATCTCCAACCCAAACCTTCACAACTTGCTGAGAGATTTCGTTTTCGTCTAAGGCGGCAAGCTAGTGGGGAATCAATCAAACAATACGTGGCGGAGTTGAAAAAGCTTTCGAGGTTTTGTGAGTTCGGCAGTGCATTGGATGACAATTTACGTGACCAATTTGTGTGTGGTTTGTCTAGTGACCTTATCCGACAAAGACTTTTCTCCGAAGAAAATGTGAAGTTCACAAGAGCGGTGTCATTCGCATGTTCTTTGGAAGCAGCCGAGCGGGATGCAGCGGCTGTGGAGGGCATTTCTAGGTCGAGCGCGGCAACGGTTACCGCGGCGGGCGGTGTCGACAGAAACGAGCCGGTTTACAAGATGGCAACGTCGCAGTCGAGCGGTGGCTCAGAGAAACAACAACTTTCGTCTCGCATGGATGCATGCGAATGTTGTGGTAATAATCATGCGACAAATACCTGTCGCTTTATCAAGTACAAGTGCGGCAAGTGTCAAAAAACGGGACATTTAAGAAAAATGTGTACGAAGTGGTCAGGAGGACGTGGCGGTCGCAGTGCTGCAGGTGCCGGTGGCCGGTGGGGTCCCGGTCCAAGCGCGGGCTCGCGCACGGGGCGCACTCACTACGTTGAGCAAGGCGGCGATCAGTCGGAATCTGATGAAGAACCTATTTATCAAATGTCACTAAAGGCGTACAAGCCGGTAAGCTTACCTGTCAAAGTAGATAACCACGAGTTAATTATGGAGTGTGACACCGGAGCGGCCAGTTCCTGCATTAGTTTAAGAACCTACGAAAAATATTTCAAACATCTAGAACTGAAACCTTGTAGTCTAGTGTTTAAATTTTATGATGGTAGTCGTGTAAGGCCGTTAGGAATTATTCGCCCGTGGGTAGAATATGGCGACAAAAGGTTGGCTTTGGACTTGTTTGTTATTGATAAAGGTGTAACCTCTCTGATTGGACGGCAATGGTTGACGGAATTATCGGTAACAATTCCAACTTTTGGTTTTGATCGCCTTGACAATTTAAATTATAACAGTGATTGTAAGAATCTTGATGGTATCCTCTTCAGATATAAACATGTGTTGGACGGCGGACTGGGGCGTTACACGGGCGGCACGGCACGGCTGCGGCTGCGCGAGGGTGCCTCGCCGGTGTTCCACCGCGCGCGCCCGCTACCCTTCGCGCTGCGCGAGCGCGTCGACGCCGAGCTGGATGCCATGCTACGGGACGGTGTCATAGAGCCGGTAGAATGTTCGGATTGGGCTACTCCATTGGTGCCAGTGAATAAGAAAGATGGCGCCTTACGTATCTGTGCGGATTTCAAGGTAACATTGAATCCCGTTTTAATGATTGATCGATATCCTATTCCGAGGGTTGAGGACCTTTTTGCGGACCTGGCTGGTAGTGAAAAGTTTTCCAAAATAGATTTAATACAATCTTACAATCAGATCTGTTTAGATGACACGAAGAAGTACACCGTGATCAATACCCACAGGGGTTTATTTAGATACAATCGTTTGGTGTATGGTCTAGCTTCATCCCCAGGCATTTTTCAAAGGATTTTATCAAATCTATTTAAAGATGTACCTAATTGCAAGGTTTTTCTGGACGATGTACTGTGCTATGGAAAAGATGAACGTTCTCACTTAGATACAATAAATAAGGTTTTAGACATATTGGATAAAAACGGTTTAAAGGTTAAAAAACAAAAGTGCGAGTTTCTGGTCGATGAAGTTAAGTACCTGGGCTTCATTATTAACAAGCATGGAATTAGACCAGATCCGAGTAAACTTACTGCGATTAAAGATATGCCATGCCCGGGGAATGTTACGGAATTACGAGCCTTTTTAGGAATGATAAACTTTTATGCGAAGTTTGTAAAGAATTTTAGTGACGTTTTACATCCACTTTACGCGTTGTTAAAAAAGGGTAAAGCATGGTTTTGGAGTGCTGAATGCACTCGGGCAGTCAAACAAGTAAAAAAATTGTTGTTAAGTAGTGAAGTACTCACGCACTACGATCCCCAGCGCCCTCTGGTGCTCACGTGTGACGCGTCGGGCCGCGGAGTCGCCGGAGTGCTCAGCCAGCCGGACGAGCAGGGCCGGGAACGGCCGGTCGCGTATATTTCGCGCAAGTTAAATGAGGCTGAAACTAATTATTCGCAAATTCATAGGGAAGCTCTAGCGATCATATATTCGGTGCAAAAATTTCATCAGTATTTATACGGAAGACATTTTATATTGAGGACCGATAATAACCGCTCGTAAGTATTTTTGGTCCAAAATTAGGCGTGCCTACCATGGCTGCTAGTCGTATGGTGCGATGGTCTATTATCCTATCTGCGTATGTTTACGACATACAGTATGTGAACACGTGTGACAATAGCGCGGATGCATTATCACGTTTGCCGGTGGTCAATAACACCAAAATAAAAGAAATACCAGAACAGTCATATTTACATTTCGCATCGGATGCTTTATTGTTAAATAGTGAGAGTATTAGGAAAAATACTAGCCGTAATTCTATGTTAAGTCGGGTTCTTAGTTTCATTAGGGACGGTTGGCCGGAGACAGTAGATATTGAACAATTGAAACCATACCTAAATAGAAGTAAAGAATTATACGAAGAGTTAGGGTGCGTAATGTGGGGACATCGTGTAAAGTAAGTAAAAGTAAAGTAAAAATTTTCTTTATTACATAAAGCATTTAACAAATTATCCTTAAATAGACTTAAAAACATAAATACAAAGGTGAGTCTTAACTAATAAGGATAGCCGTTGGCATCTATGCTAGTGTGTAGCACTGTACAATAGATACCAGCGTCTTCCGACACTCACTTATATTTTAAAACATTCATAGCTCATAAGGATAAACAATTTGGAAATCTTAGGAACTAAACAAATTAAAAAGAGAGAATTGCCTATTTAAGTAGTTAATATAACAATGGAAGTGGTAATAAAATTAATAAGGTTGGGTTAGAATTTGGGGAGAATTAATTTACTGGAATTAAGGATGTAGGTATGTGAATAATAAATAATATTATGCTTAACTATGTGACGGATTTAAGTAAATCTTCCGTGTCTATGTAAGTCATATCAAGAAGCCACTTTGAAATAATGGATTTGCAGAGATGAAGTTTTTTTGGGTAGATATTGAGAACATTATTTATTCTATTATAAAGGTGACAGCTGATACATATATAATGTCGGGAGGAAAGTGCAAGTCTGTGTGAAGGTATTCGACAAACGAGGTCATTGCGTCGTGTTTCTTCAAAGAACTCAGAATTAAAAGGTATAGAGGAGTGCTTACGCAGGGTGGTGCGAAAAACAAAAAGCTGTCTCACTGTAAGTACTTGTACTTCTTTGTACAAAAGGGTTGTTCCAAAACGGTAAGGTTTGTTGGTCATTACCTTGAGAACAGCCCTCTGTGCTCGCTCCAAACGAAGCATAGATGTGGCATGTGTTCCCCCCCAGACCGTGATGCAGTACGAAAGGACAGATTGAGCTAGGGCATAGTACACAGTTTTAAGTGTTCTAAGATCTGCAGACGACCTCAGTTTCTTAAAAATGAAAATGAGTCTCCGGGTTCTTGATATTAAAGAATTTAGATGAGGTTTCCAGCATAGCGTACTATCTATATAAACACCTAGATACTTGACCTCATTTGTTCTTTCGAGAGCTAGACAATTGCAAAAGAACCCATTATTTTGGTCACAAGTATGAGCTTTAATGTGAAAGTCATTAATGGTAGGTTGACAAGAAGTCAAGGGACTAAAGGTGATAAATTTAGATTTTTCTACATTTAAAGTTAACAAATTATTGGAAAACCACTGTACTACGCGAGATAAGGCTGATTCAGCTAGCCGTTGAGTGCCCTGCCATGTTTTATCATGAATAAGAAGAGCCGTGTCGTCAGCATAGGTAAAGATTTGACAGTTAGTTAGATTTAATTTACAGAGATTATTAATATAAATTAAAAACAAGGTTGGACCCAAAACACTTCCCTGGGGGACTCCATAGCTTAAGGATTCTTCGAAACTAGTATATTTGTCAATAATAACTGACTGAGTACGCGCATTTAAGTAATCTTTAAAAATATTCGTGTAGTTATTCCAGAGTCGTGTAGGGCTGAAGTGATACGGGAATTACATGACGCACACATGGGCATAACTAAGACCAAAGCCATGGCCCGCAGTTACGTGTGGTGGCCCGGGTTAGACGAAGAGATCGAGCGGAGGTGTCGCGAGTGCACGGTGTGTGCGGCGGTGGCCCCCGCGCCTCGCTCCGCACCGCCCTCTCCCTGGCGATGGCCGGTGCAACCCTACGAACGTATACATTTAGATTTTCTGGGTCCGATTGATGGTATTGTTTATCTCATTTCGATTGATGCACGATCGAAATGGATCGAAGTATATAAAATTAGTAGGACTACGGCTGACTGTACGATTGATAAATTGCGTGAATCATGGGCCCGTTGGGGGATCCCAAAATTGGTAGTCAGCGATAATGGACCACCTTTTTCCAGCTTTGCTTTTCAGGAGTTTTTAAAAAACAATGGGGTGCGTCACATGTTTTCCCCACCATTTCATCCGTCTTCGAACGGAGCAGCTGAAAATGCAGTTAAAATAATAAAGAGGGTCATTAAGAAAGCCACCCACGAGCAAAAACGAGTGGATATCGCTATCAGTAGATATTTACTCAATTATAATAATACTCCGCACAGTACGACGGGTGACAGTCCCGCTAAATTGCTAAATTGCTGCAAGGTCGAGCTTTAAGAAGTAGGTTAGACAATTTGAAACCAGACAGGAATGCGAAAGTACAAAAGGAACAGGAAAGGCAGGTTAAATACTCGGGTGGTACGTCGAGAGAAGTACAGACAGGCGAACAGGTATGGTTCCGTGATTACAGGCCAGGGCGTAAATGGACCGAAGGGTCGGTCGTAGGTCGTGCGGGCGTGGCCGATTATGCAGTGAAAATTTCCGAAGGGTCCTTAGTACACAGGCATATCGATCAATTAAAACGTCGATCTCGATGTTCAGTAATTTGTCCGGAACAGATTCAGTCACCAATGGAGTCTCCTGCTACCGTAGACGCGGGGCAGGCACCTGTCTCGGTGGCGGCGAGCTCGTGTCGCGAGTTGACCGAGGTGTCCGTGGGCGAGGTGGAGCACGCGGGAGTGGCGACCCCGGCGGGCGAGCCTCGGTTGAGCGAGATGACGTCACTTGCGCCCGCGACTCGCTCGCCAGACCTGACGCCCGCGGGGGCAGGGCTAGATAGTGGGGAACGGGAGAGGACTCACCCAGTCCGCGTCAGAAAACCGGTAAACAGATATGGTTTACCGAGTTAAAATTTTGTAATTGTATAATTATTATTATTTTTTTTTCTCTCATATGTTTGCGTTTTAGTTTTTTTTTGTTATATGATGTACCTTTTTACATTCTGGGCTATTGTTATGTATAAATATATATATATATATATTTTTTATAAGTACATTTATCTAAGGGTTTTATTTGTAATTAATGTACTTAGTAGTTAAGAGTGGAGGATTGTGCTACATGTAGGTAGGTTCACTCTTCAGTCGAGATTATACCGTTGATCAAGCTCCAGTGTTTTCTTTACTATCCCGTGTACTTATAGACTAAAGTTGATCCAGATACGTTGAAAGTAGCATCAGTGGGAAGCTATTGATGCTCCGAGACTTAGTTGTTTGTGAAGTTGATCCAGATACGTTGAAAGTAGCATCAGTGGGAAGCCATTGATCCTCCGAGACTAAGTTGTTTGTGAAGTTGATCCAGATACGTTGAAAGTATCATCAGTGGGAAGCCATTGATGCTCCGAGACTAAGTTGTTTGTGAAGTTGATCCAGATACGTTGAAAGTAGCATCAGTGGGAAGCCATTGATCCTCCGAGACTAAGTTGTTTGTGAAGTTGATCCAGATACGTTGAAAGTAGCATCAGTGGGAAGCCATTGATGCTCCGAGACTAAATTGTTTGTGAAGTTGATCCAGATACGTTGAAAGTAGCATCAGTGGGAAGCCATTGATCCTCCGAGACTAAGTTGTTTGTGAAGTTGATCCAGATACGTTGAAAGTATCATCAGTGGGAAGCCATTGATGCTCCGAGACTAAGTTGTTTGTGAAGTTGATCCAGATACGTTGAAAGTAGCATCAGTGGGAAGCCATTGATCCTCCGAGACTAAGTTGTTTGTGAAGTTGATCCAGATACGTTGAAAGTAGCATCAGTGGGAAGCCATTGATGCTCCGAGACTAAGTTGTTTGTGAAGTTGATCCAGATACGTTGAAAGTAGCATCAGTGGGAAGCCATTGATGCTCCGAGACTAAGTTGTTTGTGAAGTTGATCCAGATACGTTGAAAGTAGCATCAGTGGGAAGCCATTGATCCTCCGAGACTAAGTTGTTTGTGAAGTTGATCCAGATACGTTGAAAGTAGCATTAGTGGGAAGCCATTGATCCTCCGAGACTAAGTTGTTTGACTTCCTTCGAAAATCACAATATTACAATTATATCTATTAAATAATAACAAACTAAAATTTCAAATCCTCCGTCTATCACCCTTGATCAAAACTATGAACACTTTGGATAAGTCACCTTTCAAATAAAAAAAAAAACATTAAAATAGGTTCATCCATTTAAAAGCTAGACAAAAACTAAACAATCGTGAGCAACGTCGCGGGCAAAAGCTAGTAGCTAAGATCACTTTCGATCAAGTCACCTTTAAAATAAAAGAACTAAATCATAATTGGTTTGTTAGCGACGGATGCAGCAAAGTTCAACTTCACACGCCCTCTGCAGGCAACGAAAAGGAACTAACGAAGATTTAGGGTATGCTAGCGCGGCGTTAACGTACAGACGCAACAAAATGTTTTTCGCGTTTTTAACATAAAAATAATGATTTTAGAACAAATAAATAAATGTAAATAGATTAGGAATATCATATAGAATTATGGAAAAATATTATATTATGTCTAGTAATAAGAATAAATGAATTATGACGAGTTTTCTAGATAGAACCCTTAGACAAGGACGCACATATATGTTAGAAAGAAATAGGTTTAAGATTAGTGCCGTGTGCAAAACGGCAAGTATAAAAGGCGGGCCTAACCCGCATTTTGTCATTCAGTACTGAGCATTACAAGAAGAATAATAAGAAAAATAAAAGAAGAAAAATCTAAAAGAAGTTTCAATACAGTCCACTACAGTTTTTGGACCTTCGGAAGCCGGATCACTGAAGGAAGAATATTTTCGTCGAGAATCAAAATCCCGGGAACAATGCCGGTCACACGCTCCACGACGTCGAGGGACAAGGATGCAAGAGCTGCCTTGAGGACGACTCACGACCCGCCAACGGCTACCCAAAGTACGACCACCGGTGGCACTACTGACGTCGAGGCTACAGGCATACTACACTTCGAGAATCCCGCGTCGCCGTCAGACTCCAAGAGGCCCGCACACCCGACCGAGGGTATTGCGAACCCCGCACCCCTCACGCTGCTCGCACCCCCCGCGCTGCTCGCACCCTCTGCACCGCCCGCATGCTCCGTGACACCTTCAGCCACTGCAAGCACCGTCAAGGAAGCCGAAGCTACGAAGCACACCACGACACACGAAGAACGAATCCTACCACCCGCTGGAGCCCACCGTGCACCGTTAGGGAGGAAAGATACCACCGTTGCAAGATCGACGACGTCATCCCGTAGTCGCAGAAAGCTTGAAGCTGAGGCCAAATACAGATTAGCCATGCAGAAGCTTGAAGAAGAAAAAGCTCGAACGGAACTGATAAGGGCACAGGCAGAATTGTTGGCTCTTGATTCAGAAGAAGAACCCGACGAAGTCTTGGAGCTGGAGAAATCAATAAATGTAGAGCGATGGATCGACGACACTATGAATAATCAAGAACCCGACATGCCGCAAGAACCTCAACCTTCTATGGGGCCGAAGCCACGTGACCACGTGACAACAGCACCGTTTGAAGAAATGAGAAGCGACACCAAGAAGAGTGACATACAGATCCTGCCTGATGCAATTTTAGAAGCAACACAGAACAACGCATCACGTCAACCAGTCGCACTCCACGCATACACGCAAGATCTACCATCGTTCAGCGGAAACATTGAAGAATGGCTCATATTCAAGAAACAATACAGAGAGACCACAGCCCTGTACTCCAAAACACAGAACATGGCAAGGCTGAGGAAGAGCATCACTGGGCCGGCAAGAGAAGCTGTGAAGAGTTTGCTGATGCTAACATCACGACCCGAGGACGTCATCACAGCATTAGAACGACGCTTTGGGAAACCCGACGCGATAGTATTAGCCGAGATGGAGAAGATCAAGAAACATGCAGCACTGAACGAGAACCCACGAGACACATGCATCTTCGCTAGTCGCGTCAACAACGTCGTGGCGACTATCAAGGCACTTTCAATGCCGCAATATCTCCACTCACCTGAGATGAGCAGAAGCATCATCGAGAAGCTCACACCTATCACCAAGCACCGATGGTACGACTTCAGAGCGAGGTGCACCGACTATGAAGAACCAGAACTCCTCAAGATCGACCGGTTCCTCAGTACGGAAGCAGACCTCTGCAGACCATACACACCAGCGGAAAGTAGAGAAAACCAAGAGCTTCAACAGATCGAACACGCGCTTCGCACAAGCACATCACGTCAAGGAAGAGAAAGAAGAGACCACTGCTGCAGTGCAAGAAGAGAAAAAGAAGACCTGCATATTTTGCACTGAAGAACATTGGTCACACGAATGCAAGAAATTCATAGCAGCAGACAATGAGAAAAGATGGAAGATGGCAATGGAAAACAAACTCTGTTTCCGTTGCCTGAGAAAGCGTCACCAAAGAACAAGCTGCCGCAGTCCACCATGCAAGATCTGCAAGAGAAGCCATCACCTTACTTTGCATAACCCAGAGAAGAAAGAACAAGTCGCGAAACCCTGAAAACAAAGGGAGAATCCAAAAGAAGAAAAGAAAACTGAGGAGACCGTCAACACTGCAGTACTGTCCGTCGCAGCGCCACTCACAGCCTATCTCAAGATTATTCCCGTTGAAGTTTACGGACCCGAGGGCTCTCAAAAGATACTGGCACTCTTGGACGAGGGATCGACCATCACTATGCTAAACAGTGATGTAGCCAGGAAGATAGGAGTCAGGGGTGAACCAGAGAGGCTGAGCATCAGCACCGTGGGCGGCGGTAAAGTCACCACACTCAGTTCCCTACTGCCGTCCAATTCATAACAACCGTAAGTGCATAAAGAAGAGTTTCGAGAAAAACGCGCGCAAAGTTTTTTTTCTTATTTTTGTTGTCACTCATTAATCGTTTTTATAATTATTTGTTTCATTATTTTGAATGGTAGTGTCCTACATCTTTTACATACTGACATAATATTTTCCCCCATAATATTAATAGTTTTGTTTAAATTTATAAAATATTCTTTATAAGTAGGAACGATGTAGTTTTTAAAATAAGTTTCCAACGCATTAGCACCGTAAGTTCCAAGTTACGGTTCTTATACCTGGGAATACTTGAAAAATATAAATAAGGACAGAAATTTCATGTAAAACAACCTCATAAAACAAGGTAAATTTTTATTAAGGAATTACTAATTTAAATTTTTAAAAATGCTAGTAACAAATCCTTACAATTAATGGTAATATAATGTTATTTTATTGCTTGTTGAAATAATTAAGAAAAAATCAACTATACTTTATTTAAAAATGAGACTCTTTTATCGTATTAATAAGGCAGTAGGTTAAACAAATTTGAAGGCTTTAATTTTAGTTTGTGCAGTCAAAACTAAAATTTTTCCAAAGTAAATTTAGCTTCTGTTTCTTATCCGATCCGAAAAATCTTTCATTGGCCTCTGTTTAGTTGATATTTTCTGTTATAATTTTTACTTTGTGCTGTGGATTTTTTTGTGAATAATTAATAAATAAACACTCAAGGACTATTTGTTATAATGAAAATGAAGTTTTGACAGCGATTAGACTAAAATTAAAGCCTTCAGAAACTTTTTCGTATTTCTAGAATATTAGTTTTCATTGAATAAATCAACATTATCAGCTTCAGAGTTCACTAAGGGCAAATTAAACCAAAAATCTCTTCTGTTGTGAGGCATTAGTGGAACTAATTTGTTAATAATTTCGTTTCTTCTTTCAGCTGTAATTCCTCTTGGTATTATTTTTGGTATTGCTTTGGGAAATTCTTCACTTTTAAAAATCTTAGTTTGGAGAAAATCTAATGTATTCTCAAACTCGGAATCATGATCAGTTTTATATTTCAGGGCATATAATCCCCTTTCGACTCTCACAGCCATTATGTCTTTCAGGTTTGTTCGTTGCTCGTTCTTTCTCAGCTTATATTGAGATGAAAAGTCTTGGTACTCGTAAAAATCCGTAATGCTCATTACTTTAACATGAGTTTTTCTCAAATTTGTAGCCTGAACACACTCTACGTAGTCCGAAAAGTCATGTACTTTTTTTTTTAGCTTTCATAGCTAATTCTACTTGATGGTGGAATGAATCGGCAGACATAAAAGTGTGCCCTGGCTCAAAGTACTTAATTGTTATGCTGTCAGCTGCAATTGCATTACTGTTTATAATGTAAACAAGAAAGGACATAAATGCCCAGTTTTTGTTTTGGGCCGCACAATTGTCAAGCCAGAGCACAATATTTTTAGCATCTCGTTTATATGTTAGAAATGTCTGAATACATTTAAGCCGGCAAGATATACCACATGGCGTTTTCATCGAAAGTTTATCTTCGTTTTCATTCTTTTTTCAAATTTTTTTTCAGACAGCAGCTCTCTGTTTTTGTTTAATTGATAAACATCTTTTGGAAGTGACGGCCTGGTTTCAGTATCTTCTTTTTGTGTCCCTTGATTTGGTAAAATATTTTGATCAGTTTGAAACACATCGCTTTTTTCCTTCAGTGTAGCTTTTCCAGTTAAACTTTCATTATTTTCATTGTGTATTGGATTTTGAATTTTTTTATTTGTTTCTAGAGATGTCTGTTGGTTGCTATTATGTTCTTGTTCTGTATTCTTATATTGTATAGTGTTTAGTTTTCTAGAAAAATGTGTAGCCCTTTTGTTTGTAGAAGAATTTCCTTTGTAATTTTTTTTGTTTGCTTTTAGCTTTTGACTCGCTCGTTTCGTTTTAAGTTTTGCTTCTGTGGTACAATTTTTATCTGTGATTGTCTCATTTTCTAAATTGAATTCATCCGAATCAGAGTCCGTGTCTCTGCTGTCATCAGAATTATGATAAATATCAACTTCATTATTGTGATTAGCAGACATATCAGTCTTGTCATCATTGAACTCTTCATGACAACATAAATCATTAACAGAATTATCTATATTATCATGTTTTAATAAACTGTATTCATAGGATTCTACCAACTGGTGTAAATTTTCATATTCGCTAGAGTGAAATGAGTTAGAACACATCAATCAAGTCAAGTCCGAGAAAACTGGCATATATTGGTGGATAACTAAACGGTGAGAGGAAACTAAACGGTGACAGCCACCATCTGGTGACAGCCACCATCTGGTCGCAGCGGGCGAAAGCGGGAGGGTCAAAATCCAAGTCATTTTCGAGATTCTTCCGCGAAAAAGATAATACCCAACAAATAAGTTTGTAAGGAATAAGAGGGGGGGAGGGGGAACTAATTTGTAATGTACTCTCCACTATGTGGTTATGGGGGGCAGAGGGGATCAAAATTTACGTTATTTTTGCGATAGCTCTTACGGTTTTCGAGAAAAATGCATGTTTAAAAAAAACTTGCTTATATGCTGAATGACAATAATATCTGAAAGTTCACTCACGATTTCCCGCGTCAAGCTTTCACGAAGAAATAAAATTGCCACGTAGATGTGTGACGCACCCTCTCCTCATTGATACTTAGCATCGACCGACTATTTGGTCAATTTATCCCCCGCCCGCAGACCTCCTTCACCCTTTTATCATCAATAGTTGTACACTTACCTTTTCTAAACGCAGTACAACAGATTAAACCAATCATGAACACCGTAAATGCAGATAAAATGCAGTTACCTTTCTTATGTGTAGTTTTTCTAACAAAAAAATAATTTCTTTTTTTTTAATTACTGCCGTATAGTTACATACGGTTGTTATGTGTTACAAAACATCAAATTTTATAGAAGAATAGCTATTTACGAAACCGTCTTGATACTTACGGTGGTAATGAGTGGGAACCACCAAAAAAAAATTGCTCTTACCTTCCTTATGAAAATTCTATCTTTGTTTCTATAAAAGTTAGCAAAATTTCATCTAAGACAAGATTGTAGATCTCAAAACGCTGATTCAGAATATATAATTAACTCATTTTTGACAAAACTGGCACTTACGAAATGAAATGAAATGAAATGAAAAATGTTTATTCACAATTATAAATGTTTATTCAATTTATAATTATAAATATTACGGTTGTTATGATTTGGGCGGCAGCCTACGAGTCGACTTGAAGATAAGAGGACTTCATCGCAGCGACAAGAGAAACATCACCAACGTGAGAACTATAGAAGACTTGAAGCTGCCACTCCAGCAAGTCCAGAAAGAAGATATTGAAGCATGAAAACATCTCAAGAAGATAGAGAAACAAATCACCTTCACACCTGAAGCACCCAAGATGATCATTGGGCAAGATAACTGGGGTCTTATCGTCAGCAGAAAGATAATCAAAGGAAGACCATCTCAACCTGTCGCCTCAAAGACAAACCTCGGATGGGTACTCCATAGCGTTCACGCAGGCATCTCCGTTTCAGTTAACTTTGTCAATCACTGCATGGAAGAGAGAAGCGAAGATGAAATAGAGAAAATGATAAGGCATCACTTCAGCATCGACGCACTAGGAGTACAACCGAAACTACCAAGCACTGACCCAGAAGAGAAGGCTCTGATGATTCTGAACACAACCACAAGAAGACTTCAAGATGGAAGATTTGAAACGGGACTGCTGTGGGCCAGCAAAGAAGAAACACTACCAAACAATCACACCCACGCCCTGAGAAGACTGAAGTCAATAGAAAAGAAGCTGAACCAAGACGAAGAAATGAAGACTGAATATCGACAGCAGATCCAACATCTAATTGACAGCGGATACGCCGAAGAAGCCCCTCTACCAAAGGCAGAGAACAAGAGGACATTCTACTTACCGCACTTCGCCGTAACTCATCCAACAGCAGAAGGGAGAATAGAAAGAGTAGCAACCATTAATTGTCTACAACCGTCCACTCCAGATGAAGAGCGCTTCTCAACATGGAAGAAACTACTGAAGACTATGGCAAGAGTTCTCATGTTCATCGACATCTGCAGAAAGAAGAATATCATAATGGCCGCACATGAAGACAAGAACTGGAAACCCTATTCCAAAAAAGAGAAGAAGAAAAGGATCTCGCAGCCCAAGAAGATAGAAGAAAAGAAATTTTTACCAATAGACGAGTCATACATAAGACGAGCAGAAATACTTTTAATAAAGAAGAGCCAAGAAGACTGCTTTAGCGAAGAAATCAATAACCTAAAGAAGAACCAACTATTGAAGAAATCAAGCAAACTCAGCAGATTCGAAGTCTATTTAGATGAGGAAGAAGTACTCCGAGTCAAAGGCCGCATCGAAAAGGTTACTGGCGTACAAGACACTGTGAAGAAACCCGCAGTGCTGGAAGGAAGACACAGAATCACACGCCTGATTATGGAAGATTATCATAGACGCTGTTACCACGGAAACCATGCGACGGTGATGAATGAACTACGGCAACAATACTACATCACAGGGATGAGATCCAGCATCAGAAAACTGATTCATCAATGCCAGTGGTGCCGTATGAAGAAAAACACACTGCAGAGACCACCGACGGGAGACCTACCAGGAGAACGACTACAACATCATCGACGACCATTTACATACGCCGCTGTCGACTACTTTGGGCCAATGAAGATCACCATAGGCTGACGAAATGAAAAACGCTGGGGCGTACTCTTCACTTGCCTCACTACAAAGGCAATACACTTAGAGCTGGCGCAAACACTCAGCACCAGTTCCATGATCATGGCACTGAGGAGGATGGCATCAACAAGAGGAACACCGGCTACCCTCTACAGCGACAATGGAACTAATTTCGTCGGAGCAGAACGTGAGCTGAAAGAAGAGTTCGAGAAGATGAAGAAAGAAGACCCAGAGCAGAAGATTCAAGGCCTAGGAATTCGCTGGAAATTCGTACCGCCAGGAGCACCA
This sequence comes from Ypsolopha sequella, assembly GCA_934047225.1. Classification (NCBI taxonomy): domain Eukaryota; kingdom Metazoa; phylum Arthropoda; class Insecta; order Lepidoptera; family Ypsolophidae; genus Ypsolopha; species Ypsolopha sequella. The sequence goes on from OW204011.1 coordinate 18,279,433, forward strand.
AACATGGCAGGAGCATGGGAGCGAATGGTCAGAACAGTCAAGACTGCACTCTACGCTACGCTCAAAGAAAAGGCGCCATCTGAAGAAACACTGCACACACTGCTCACTGAGATAGAGCACATGGTTAACTCCAGATCATTGACGAACGTGAGCACCGATCCAGCAGATGAAGAAAGCCTAACGCCAAACCACTTCCTCCTGGGACGATCAAACGGAGCACCAGTCATTGGAACATTCGACGACAAAGTAATGATTGGGAAAGCGGACTGGAGAACTGCGCAGCGTCTTGCAGACCACTTTTGGCACAGATGGATGAAGGAATACCTCCCAGAACTACTTCTACGTCCCGGAGGCCTCCGACAAGCTACAGCAGTCGCCGAAGGAGACATCGTACTCATCGCGGATGGAACGCTGCCAAGGAACCTGTGACCTAGAGGAGAAGTAACGAAGACGATACCAGGACCTGACGGAAGAACAAGAATCGTCGAAGTCCGAACAGCTGGCGGAACATTTAGGAGACCGGTGTCACGGATCATCGTGCTGGTTCCTGCATCGTCGCGACCGAAGGATGTTGCTGCGCACGGCGGGGAGACTGTTAGCGACGGATGCAGCAAAGGTCAACTTCACACGCCCTCTGCAGGCAACGAAAAGGAACTAACGAAGATTTAGGGTATGCTAGCGCGGCGTTACCGTACAGACGCAACAAAATGTTTTTCGCGTTTTTAACATAAAAATAATGATTTTAGAACAAATAAATAAATGTAAATAGATTAGGAATATCATATGGAATTAGGAAAAAATATTATATTATGTCTAGTTATAAGAATAAATAAATTATGACATGTTTTCTAGATAGGACCCTTAGACAAGGACGCACATATATGTTAGAAAGAAATAGGTTTAAGATTAGTGCCGTGTGCAAAACGGTAAGTATAAAAGGCGGGCCTAACCCGCATTTTGTCATTCAGTACTGAGCATTACAAGAAGAATAATAAGAAAAATAAAAGAAGAAAAATCTAAAAGAAGTTTCAATACAGTCCACTACATGGTTCATCCGATTGGGAGCTACGAAGCCGCAGGCAGACACACAGATACACACCCTTGTTTGCTGAATCCTAGATGTGAGGCGTTTGATTTACACCCGGTGTAGTACCCAAAGGCGAGACCTCAGTGATCTATGCATATTTTTTACTAGGTATTATACATTGTTTAAGCTTGCCTAGTGTTTTCTCACTCTAACTGTCTATTCCACGTATGTCTATCACGTTTACAACGAAAGATATAAGTGAGAAGGTAAAAGTGCTAACACACCCAAACCCGAGGCGTGCACAATTGCGAGACTCCGCCTCACATTTATGTGTTTAAACATACGGTGTTTGTAAACCGCCTCGGTTTTGAGTGTGTGAATACGACTCGGTTTTGGTATTGCCAAAATCACAAAATCGAGACCGCTTCATTTTAAGCTATTGTTGTGTGTAAGAAGACTCGGTTTTGATAATGTCAAAAGCATAAATATGAGGCCGTCTCTTAATTATGATACGGTTGTATGTTAAGTGTGTACTATTTTCCAACACGCCAAAAGAAACGATTATTTACACCAGTTTGTTCACAGAACATATTTTTTATTCTTGGAGTTTGTTGCTATTCAAGATTCAACATTCATTTATTTTTATCACATAAATAGTTATTTCAAAAAAGCACTTTATCAAGTTAATCATTTCAATTAATAATGTCTAAATTAAAAATGAAATGATATTATGCAAATGTCAGAAATTTATTCAGGAAAAACTGTGCCCGATATAGCATTCAACACTTAGCACCCGGACAGCGTACAAAAAAATAAAAAAGTATTCATGAAAATTTAAAAAAATATTTTAAAATATAATTATTTTTAAATATTAGGCAATTTATACAAAAAGTATTTTTTTTTTTCGTTAACTATTAGTTTATTAATAACAGTTTGGGGCGGAAAGACATCAATTTTAGAGTACGATAATGTTGTTGCGAAAACCGGAAATCTACACGTCCATACAAATATTTTTTCCGAAAAATAAATCTATAAGTTAAAAAAAAAACTATTGTTTCATACATTTTGGTCGAGTAGGTATGTCACTTTTCTATAGAGCAAATTTTTACTCGCGGTTTGAGGTTTAGTTCCATTGTAAAAGTTATTAGCATAGACGAGTAATATTGCCAGTTTCTGGCTTTCACAACATCATATTTAATACATTTAAAAAGTGAAACTAGTGCTATTTGCACCAAGCTGTAATCATGCGTGAAAATGCAGATGGGCTAGTTTTTAAACCCATTGGTAATCTTTTCATCTGGTATTGGTTGGTGCTTGTTGTAAAAGCTGTGTAGTTTCTACTCTGTGGATCAAGCTCTACTTGATAATATCCTTGAAAAAGGTCTAAATGACTATAGTACATGGCACCAGAAAGAAAATCTAAAATATCTGCTATATTGGGCAACGGAAACTTGTCGTCTTGAATTTGGTCATTAAGTTTACGGTAATCAATAACTATGCGCCATTTCTTTTCTCCTGTGGCGTCTACTTTTTTTGGAACTAATAACAATGGACTCGACCATTCACTACGCGATTCTTCAATTATGTTGTCTTCTAACATTTTACTAATTTGCTTTTCTATTTCTTGTTTTTGGGAATGTGGGAGTCGATATTGTTTTGTATAAACGGGACTGATATGCGGTTTTAGTTGAATAGACTGTTGATATATTTTGGTACTTGTCAACTTATCCCCCTCTAAAAAGAAAACGTCTGGAAATTTAGCACATATATTTTCAATTGATATTTTCTCTTCTTAAATCAGTTGATTAAAATTCAAAACCGAAAACAATTTCTTCACGCGCTCTGCGTTTATTAAAGGCCTATTAAAATTACAAACTTCATAATCCCTTAAGGGAGTTATAATTAATACAAAATAGCTTAGGCAAACCTCTGTATCTTTTGTATTTAAAATCTTAATTGGAATCTTACCATTTTTTGGTCTCGATACCGTATTAGCAATAAACACACCCTCACTTAATTCTTGAGAATTGACTACGCAATCTTCTGTCCTATTCGTTTGAATATAATGAATGGATTCACTACGTGGGGGTACTGTCAAATAAGACTGGTTTCCTGTTTTGGATAACTCAAAATTAACTATTATGTCATTTCCTGAATCACTACGTAGTTTTAAAGTATTCAGTTCGAAATTCAAAATTCCATTAAAACGCCGAATAAAGCCTAAAATTCCATAAAACTAAACCTAAAATTCCATCCGTCTTGCAAGGTAAATTTTTGAAAACATAAAACTTGTGTTTGAATGTTTATCCTTTAGAAGATAATTCTAGATAAACAAACCCATCCAAGATTATATTTCCACCTATACCTTTAACGATCATCTGTTCTAATTGAATTGTAATGTTAGCATTTTTTAATTGTTGATACTTCACGGCACATATGGACGCACCGATGTCAAGTAACCAGCTATATTGATGTTCGTCAACACTAAAATGTATCTTGTTGACATTGTCACAATAGTTTATAAAGTTAGCCTCGAAAAAAATTATTCATCTGATTAATACTTGCACTTTCTGGATGGTCTCGGTTTGAATTTACTGGGTGGTCTGTTGATACCACGTTGACCTGTTCTCCAGAGGAAAAACCACGCCCGCGGTTTTGATACCTACCGTGATATCTTGCTTCTCCGAAGTTTCGGCCTCGATTAAAACCTCTGTTAAATCCTCGATTGAATCCACGATGGAATCCATGATTGACTCCATGATTTCCGGTAAAATTTCCCCGGTTGGAATTCTGATTTCCTCGTTGATGGAATGATCTGCCTCTGTAATTAAAACTAAACTTACCTCGTCTCATTTCAAAAACCTGGGGATTGGACGCAAAAGACTGCTCCAACTCTTCATCCTTTGCCGCTCGAATAACATCCTTCAAGGCTAGGTAGTTACGGGCTGCTAAAATATTACTTAAATTACGGTTTCGCAAGCCATCCGTGAAACGTTTTATCGCCAATTTTTCATTCAACGGTTTTAAAACCCTGTATGAATTTTCGTCACCGTCGGCTTGGGAAATCGTCAAATTAACGAATAAATTCTCGAGTTTCTTGCCAAATTCTTCTAATGACATGTTTGTCTGGGTAATTCTATTGAGTTCTGCGTGTAGAGCATTACTAGATTTTTTCGTAAGTAAATGTTTTTTCATGTCTAATAAAAGCACTTAGCACGAAGTATACGATTTAGCCATCCTCAATTTGGCACTTTCCGACAAACGTGTTTTTAACACAAAATTTATTAAAAGATTTTGACTTTCTTTGTCTATTGTGGAACTATACAGCTCTATGCCATCAATTAAATTTTTTGTTATCTTTTCATTTCCGTTCATTACAGGTAATAAAGAAACTGCTGTTCTTAACTCAAATTTCTCCGTATTGCTTTTTGTTACAACACTCACACTTTTGCTACAAAAAAACCTCAATTTGACTGTACAATGTATCTATTTTTACACATAATTCCTTGATTACTGAAATATCAGACCCTTTAATTTCTTCTTTTTCAATTTGTTGATTAATTAACTCTGAAGAAGAAATATAGTCTTTATAAATTAAATTCGCTTCAGCAAAATTTTCTTGTAAAATCTTATCAGTTCTCTTGGTTTGATTTAATTTAAATAAATTTTCCTTAAGATTCTTTATCCTATTTAATATTTCATTATGTTCTTGCGTCATAATAAACAATATATAAACCCATTATTACTACTGAACTCTGAAATAACGATTCCTTACTTAATTCATAAAGCTTAATTAAAAGAAATGAAAAAATAATTTTTCGTTTTAGTTACACTAATCAAACAATTCTGAAACTACTTCTATGAACAGAATAAGGACGTACAACTAACACATCTGTATATGGTACGGAATGTCAAAGCTTACCAAATCGGTCACCGCATATCGTGTTCGCTCGGTCTCGCGACACTTTTAAACACTGTTTGAAGCACACTTTATTAATTGTCACCAAAATGTTTCGAAATTGCCACCAAAATTTTAAACTTTAACGAACGTTCAAACCTCTTTATATAACGATGATTTATAGAAGCTTCCTACACATCTTCTGGTATCTGTATGGCTTCACGTCAACGTAGAGACTTCCTCATCGAGTGGTGGTTTATCTCTCGACGCATCCACTGGGTATGGCATTTCCGGTAAAAAATTAAAAACGTCATACAGCATCCGCAGCAAAACATCACCATGATCAACCCGAGAAAAATCGTTGTCATCCCGAGGTGGAGTTGCATTTGCTCCACTGCTGCACCATTGGAGCCTCCGGCTCCCGCATTTTGTGCGATGATGACCTCCTCTTTGGATTGTGGTTTACCCATTTTTAGGTAAAAATAAAAAAAAAACTTCACTAAAACCACACTACATGACTTTTTGCAGGTTCACTTAACATGACTCACAATCCTGGCATGGGTCACCATGAATTGAAAGACAAAAGTAATTCAGTAATTTACGTATATTGTTCGAAATAGAATGCTCCTCTGATCTACAGTGATCGTTCCTATATATGATCTTACACTATCCTTACATGGCTAACGCATACAATATTAGTACACTCATTGGTGTGCTCTACGCACACTACATGTCCTCGTCCAATCACATGTTATAAATAGAATGCTCCTCTGATCTACAGTGATCGTTCCTATATATGATCTTACACTATCCTTACATGGCTAACGCATACAATATTAGTACACTCATTGGTGTGCTCTACGCACACTACATGTCCTCGTCCAATCACATGTTATAAATAGAATGCTCCTCTGATCTACAGTGATCGTTCCTATATATGATCTTACACTATCCTTACATGGCTAACGCATACAATATTAGTACACTCATTGGTGTGCTCTACGCACACTACATGTCCTCGTCCAATCACATGTTATAAATAGAATGCTCCTCTGATCTACAGTGATCGTTCCTATATATGATCTTACACTATCCTTACATGGCTAACGCATACAATATTAGTACACTCATTGGTGTGCTCTACGCACACTACATGTCCTCGTCCAATCACATGTTATAAATAGAATGCTCCTCTGATCTACAGTGATCGTTCCTATATATGATCTTACACTATCCTTACATGGCTAACGCATACAATATTAGTACACTCATTGGTGTGCTCTACGCACACTACATGTCCTCGTCCAATCACATGTTATAAATAGAATGCTCCTCTGATCTACAGTGATCGTTTCTATATATGATCTTACACTATCCTTACATGGCTAACGCATACAATATTAGTACACTCATTGGTGTGCTCTACGCACACTACATGTCCTCGTCCAATCACATGTTATAAATAGAATGCTCCTCTGATCTACAGTGATCGTTCCTATATATGATCTTACACTATCCTTACATGGCTAACGCATACAATATTAGTACACTCATTGGTGTGCTAGAATAGAATAGAATATGAATAGAATATGATTTTATTCATCTAAAAATTACACAATAACAGAATAGGATTACCTTGACGCCTACAAGGGTGTATGTACCGGTGCTATAGGCGCCAAGCTCTTTCCTTACAGAGTAACACTACAAAGCGGCCCGACGAAATGACGCTCATTCCTTGGTAAAATGGGCGGTCCTTGGTATGGGACGCTACATGTGTCGATTCAATGGGCGGTCCTTGGTATGGGACGCTACATGTGTCGATTCAATGGCAGCGTCCTATATTCGGGTGACCGCCACCAAGGCAGGTGCGGCGGCTGCTACGGCAGAAAAACACAAGCGTGACACGTACAGAGCTCTGGGTGAGGGTTATATATTCATGCCATTTGGCGTAGAGACCCTCGGACCGTGGGGGCCGGACGCGTGATGACTTTATAAAGAAATTTCATCGCGCCTGGTCGACGCTTCGGGCGACCGAAGGGCTGGGGCCTATTTTGGCCAAAGAATAAGCCTGGCCATCCAGCGTGGCAACGCCGCCAGCCTTTTGGGTACCCTCTCCAGCGACGGCGACGATTTGGCCAGCGTTTTCTACCTTATGTAAATATTTTAAGTTTAGTTTAGTTTAGTTAAGATTAATTTATTTTAGTCCCCCTTTTTTTAAATTATTTTAATGTTATTTAAGTTAATTTTATTGTTTGATTAAATAAATCAAAAAAGTTGTTAGAAATAGCGATATTTATGGCTTCAGGTGATAAACTTGCGATATTTAAACAACATTAGCACTTAGCGCGGTATAATAGGTTTATAGGAACGCAAAGTAAGGTTAAAGTTGTATTGTAGCGATTCCAATTGCCATAATGCAAGCAAAGCATCTTGTATTATAGCTTCAACCTAAACTTACAACTGTAAGATTTATAAAGGAGATAATAGACGCCTTATTCCTCCTCAAGATTTATATTGACGCTAACAATCACTCCTTAAACACCCAAAAGTTCTAACAGTGTCTGTTAGAATCATTAGTTCTTGAATAACGCTCACAAAACCCCTTCTAACACTAGATGCTATAGGTTGTCATTACAGTTCTTTTAAATGTCAAGGTTGTATCAAACTCTTTTTAAACACTACCATACATGTATGGGTTCTTAAGAAGCGCTAATCATGACCACAGTACACCCTAAGAAGCTATAACGCACTTACTCGTGGGCTTGAATACTTACGAATGGGCGGAGGTAGGCATGTATTTATATATGTAACCTTATTAGTATGTAGTATATAGGGTGGGATTTGGTCGGGCGCCTGGATTCGTGCTGGGGGCTCGGTTGGTGATCATTGAACCTTGTTCCTGATCCCTGGTCGGGTCTCCGGTGTGGGTTCGGGCGGTTGATTGGATTTTACCTTGTATAATATATATTTTATCTATAATTTTAATCGTATATATATTGCTACATGAACTAGATTAAATAAACCTTTAATCTAGTTCATGTACATTTATTATTTTATTACATATATTATATTTTTATAAGATTAAATTTTGACTAGTGAATTGTGTATTTTATATACCTACTTTGCAAAATAAACTATTTGAATTTTGAATTTTGAATTTTGCTTAACCTATACCGCCATTATACGTGAATAATTTAAAAATTAAAATTGAGTTATTCATTGTAATTTGGATGTTATTTGCTTAGAAAGTTCCTTAGCCGATATGTTGTAACGCATAGAATCGAAGATAGAAACAAACATGAGTCCATAAAAACCATAGATTACACCTATATAATACGTGTTACACTTTAGTAAATAGAGGTTATTCCATGGGCGCTTTAATTTTGAGATAAAAATGTATATGTATTTTTACAGTAAACTTACCTTTGCAATGATAGTTTAATCCTTAACATGTACACTCTCAGAATATCTTATGTATACTAGATACATAAGATATTCTGAGAGTGCTTCCATTCCACCATTAAAAATAACACTTTATCAACTTGATTGAGTCACTCTGTTTACCTGTGTGTAAAAAGTACAGAGAAAAATACGTTTTACGACCTAAGGATTTCCTATTTAAATAAATATTGTGTTCGCTACAACCCAGAGAGCTATAATTGATCCCAATATACCTGCAATATAACTTAAAGTCATTTTCATCGCCGTTGTGGACCTTGGATAGCACTTTCGGTCTCCACTATATAATAGTAAGACTCTTGTATCGCTGTGAGATGTATTTATCACCCCTTTAGCACTTACATAGCCCTCTTGTACAACTTAATTCCATTTCTTACCACCTTCATATCGCCGTTGAAGGACCTAAGCCTGTAAAAAGTAATGTCTAATCCGGGGGTATATCAAGGTTAGAGCACGCTCTAACTCTAGTTTAATCGCTTATTTACATCTGAAAGATTTTAGGAGCGCTTTAATAGATCTTTTGTAGCCCTTGCAGTAGCGCCTAAATGTTTTTTGGGTGGGGAACCAGAACTGGACCTAGGGAATAACCACGCTCAAATTTAGGAAGAGAAACATATAAGTTGCTGACTATAAATCTTGTCCCTCTCGATCGACGACGCTCACACGCTTGCTGTCAGCCCTAGACTAGCTCACGCACACACATAAGCGTGTGCGGACAAGCTAGTGCGCGCGTGACAGTGTAGGTAAATAACTTGAGCACTCAGTATGAAGTGTCGGGGGTGTGCCCATAGCACTTAGTCTCGTAGGGAGTACGCCTACGTCACGATTCAGGAATGCGCATGCAGCGAGACTATCTTTAGGGTTGTCAACTACTCAAAAAAAATTACTTTGAAATTCATCAATTACTCACATTAACTTAATTTTAGTGTTTAGAAATATGCTAATATTACATAAAGTGTACGGCAAAATTTAAGTAGTTATATTTTTCTTGTACCGAATCCACTGTTATTTTTATTTTTCCAAAACTAATTTCAATTTATTCATCGTAGGCAGCAATGTAAGCAATAGTTAACTAAGCAATTGTTAGTTAAGTACTGAAAATATTACTAAATCTATTATAAATCTACTTGCTCGAAAAATTCGATAACTATTTTTTTTTCTGAAACGTAAGAATTTACCTAAAAATCAGTACTTAAAAACTACGGCAACACAATAGTCTCGCTGCTCTAAAATGGCCGCCATGTAGCCTCGTCGGGAATAAGCCAGGGATGTACCAGGTATTATCGATTGTAGTTATCGATTAAACACAATCAGTTTTAAAATTTTAATAATTTCTTGTTTGTTATTGACTAATAAATAGATCTATTCCCACGAAATGTTTTCAATCTCAGATAAATTTAAGTTATCTGAAGTAAATAAATGTTAATTTTTATCTTATAATATAACATATTATATATCATATCGTGATGATACATAGCCTAATACCTTCCTCAAGAAACTACCTTACCATGAAAATTGCATCAAAATCCAATGAGTGGTTCCCAAGTTATATAAGCGTACATACAGACAGACAGATGTTGCATTTTATATGTAGATATAGAGAAAATGTTGTCCACCTGAACAGATTCCGATGGTATGGCGTCAGTAATGTATTTATCGATAAACGTGCTCCCAACTCTATTAAATATAACGCACACATTCAAAGACGGTACGTATTTACGTAAAGTTTTTTGCGGGTGTGCGAATCACATGTGTGTACGTTTGTAGGAACATCATTTGGTTATTTACGGGTGGTTACCTCGTCCCCCACCAAAAGTGGCAGAACTGACTGTGTGTGGAAATACGCCTAAAACTGGTCCAGTCTTATATGGTCTAAGCGTGTATTTGAGTTTGACATTTTCAAACCTATATTCCATACAAAGCGTGTAGTGTTTGACATTTTCAAAATGGCGATGGGGCTCACCCCCTATCGGTGAAACGCGGGTGTACCGAGTGTGGACTGTGACTTGCTTAACTGATAGGTTGTGTTATTGATTTAAAATAGTATTTTTCACAGTTTACCATCTATCCAGTATATTTGTACCTACTGGTTGGGATAAACTTCAATATTAATATACCCAACTTTCAACTTTCAGTTAGGCCAGGTGCGCCGAAGGACTTTCATGTCTTAAAATTAAGACAGTCGGGTTCAACGGGTTCCATAGAAGTAGAGTGGAAAAACCCTGAAATGGTTAATGACACAATAGATGCATACCTAATAGAATACGCGTATGGATCAACATGGGCTTTTAGTTATTACTTTTATCCAGCGAAGATACAAATATTTGGACAAGTCGAAAAGGGCATTCAAGATAATGTACCAAAGGAATGTTGTTACACCTTCAGAATTCGTGCCAGAACTATGGCTGGTTTAGGCCCAGCTAGCAACAATTATTACGTTGGTAAGTATATTACCTATATCAATTATTATTATTTATAGTAATGGGGCATCACTTTGGTAGTTAATAATAATATAGTAATGGGGCATCACTTTGGTAGTTAATAATAATATAGCGATCAATCTTTTATAGTAATGGGGCATCACTTTGGTAGTTAATAATAATATAGTAATGGGGCATCACTTTGGTAGTTAATAATAATATAGTAATGGGGCATCACTTTGGTAGTTAATAATAATATAGTAATGGGGCATCACTTTGGTAGTTAATAATAATATAGTTGTTCAGAATAAAATGTATATTTCGGAACGCATCCATCAATGGTCTATATAATTTGTCTATGGACTTGGAGCTGTCAAAAACGAGGGACGTGGAATTTTCTTGGTATAGATCGCGGACGATTTTAATATGTGTTATTAAGGGCTTAACCCAAGGGAAATCGGTGCGGACATCGTAAGAAACAGTATTCGATCAAGGGCTGAAGATATTTTGGCGTGAAGGCCACTTTTGAGTGTATTTCCTGTGTGTGTGAAATAACCTATATCCACGCGGTGTGCGACAAGTGGACTTGTCATTTACCATTTTTTCTGGGTTCGGATGCATCCCGGGGTAGGAGGGTTGTGTTTAGATTCATCGTGGAAGGTGATCTACGTGTCACGGCACCGACACGCCTTGGTCTCCGCAGCGAAGGGTCTTCGTGCGAGGACTACTTGATGAGGTCATCATACAACTGTCTGGTAGGACATTTTATATTAAATATTAGATCATAAGATACTTGTATACTATAAATCTGGGACAGCTATGGGCCCCTGCTCCAGCTGCAAGTATCGCCCTTTAGCATACAATTAGTGGTGTCTGAGCGTGGTTATGGAATCCTCGCACCAGTGACGTCGATGCCCGTCACTAGTCAGTATTACTACTTTTTATATGCTACAATTTCTGGTAGCAACGAGCGTATACCATACAATTTTTGGTAGCAGAGCGTGGTTGTAGCCCACCTTTGGATTATATTCATTTAAACAGTGGAACTGGGCGGCCCCAGTGTCATTGAACTGTTAACATAGCTAGGCTATTTACATGTACATGTAGCAATTACAAATTGGATTTGTTTAGTGCTTTGAGTAGATAATTGATTACCGGAGGGTACCACATTGATGTGGTTCAGTAATATCAGTATAAATTGTTAATTTAGTACATATCAAGTGTTCTTGTATTGCAATAACATTATATCATATAACGGTTTATATTATAGATTGGAAATCAACTTGTTAGCTAATATACGGTTATCTTGGCTTGAATTTATGTACTTACAAGGATGTATACAAGTGCATAGTGGAATGTGCATTCGGGTTTGTGTGTATTGTATACACCAAATATAATTTAAATTTGGTAATGTTGTAATAGGTAGGAATCTATTTGTTTGTTTAGTATTGACGGACAGTACATACATTGGTAATTGGGAATTAATTTTGCTAATTAAATTCTATTTATAGGTAGGGTATCTATTGAGCAGTGCTTCTGTATTTTGTGCCGTGTCAGGGTGTTTGCTAAATAGTTTTTATTTATACATTTCCCGGTTCATTGCGGCATGATGTCCAAGTCTCACAAGGCTGCGTTGGCGAAAGAGCTCCGCTGGTTTACAACCGTCCAGGGATTGCTTTCTCGTTCGGATCGCGACAATGCAATCCTGGAGAGAGCCGAGCGGATGCATCAGCGGCTGGCTGATGCAGAGGCGGCTGTGGCAGCACTGCAGGAAAGTGACGAGCCTTTGAAGAGGTATGTTACGGATTTAGCTCAGATAAAAGGGATTTATGATGATATAACAGAGGCGGCCTCCATGATCAAGAGGCGGCTATCGGGCAGCCCGGTTGTTAGCGCACCTAGACCAACAGATGGCGCCACTGGTATGGCACTGGTTATGAAGTCAAATAATATTGCTGATGTAAAGAGGCAAAATTCAGGAGGTCCTGTAGTTGTCACGCCTCAACCGGTAGATGGCGTGTCTGGTAGTTTGGTTAGTTTAGAACTAAATAAATTTAATGGGAAAATTCAAGAATGGGTTTCATATAGGAATATGTTTACGTCATTAATAAATTCTAGGGTAGATTTATCAAAGGGGCAAAAGATGGCATATTTGATGTCAACATTGGAGGGCGAAGCAAGGTCGCTCATCCAGCACCTCAGGGTGGAGGATGATCATTATGATACAGCGTGGGGCTTATTAAATGATAGGTATCAGAACATGCGCTTACTGGCGGATGCGCATGCATCTCAATTGTTGACGTTACCTAGGGTAACCGACTGGGCACAGCTGAGGCAGCAATTACTAACTCCGGTCACCGTGGCGTGTAATGCCCTTAGAACATTAGGTTTACCGGTGGACGAGTGGTCGTTTTTACTCGTTCACATTATTTTAGGTAGGTTGCCTAATGATGTGAGGTCACGTTTTGAGCGGGTGTCCGCAGGAAAAGATGGCAGCACTGTGCCTAAATTTACGGACTTAATGAGGTTTCTTGAATATGAAGCTAGGGTAGCAGAAACATCACAAGCGGACTTGGCGCCATCTGGGGCGCAATCATTTTCGTCTGCTGGCTCATCTGAATGTGGGGAGCCCAGACAGCCGCAGCAGTCGCGGGGACGCGATATGACGCGTTTAGCGGCGGTAGCCGTGGTCGAGAGGTCATCGACCTGTTTACAGTGTGGCCATACGGGGCATGACCTGCTGAGATGTCAGCAGTGGCGAAACCTGCACGTCACCGAGCGGCGACGCATAGTGAAGCGTAAGGGCCTGTGTTTCGGTTGCTTGGGCAATCACTTCGAACGTGATTGTCCCGCGCCACGACGTTGCAGTGTTTGTGAGGGGCCTCACCATTTATTGTTGTGTGCCAACAGATCTGAAGCGGCTTCACCGGTCCCGCAGCGACGGAGCCCTACGGGCGGGGGTGCTTCAGGGAGAACTCCCCCCCCCTTGGACAACGGGGGTGCGTCAGGGAGAACTTCCCCCCCCTCGGTCCAGGGAAGGCATGCTGTCGGGCAGAGCTCCCCTCCGTCGGAACGGAGGACTGCGGCGCGAGGCGCGCCCCCTCACCGGGAGGTGAGTTATGTATCTGCGCGTGGACCCGTAGGGGGCTTGCCTACGGGCTATCACACATATGGCCATGTAGTGAATTGGGCCCCTACGGGCGGGGGCCAATTGGAGTTGGCAAGGGCTAGGCCCCCCCACCCCGCGCCGATTTTGGTGCCAGCTGGCAGGGAGCACCGTGTTAAGACGGAGTCACGTGGTTACTCACCGCCGTACCGCGAGTACCCGCGGTTAGAGTACCACCCGCCGTACTCAGGGAGAGTTGGAGGCTACGCTCCCCCCATGGTGGGGATGTGCACACACCAGCCGTATTATTGCCAGTGGACTGGTCCTGCACTCCACAGGTGGGGTAGCCTGTAACTAGCTTGTTCAAGCCATGAGTACGGAACCGCGGACGGTTCTGTTGCCTACCGCGATGGCTCGCGTCTAGGGCCCCAGGGGGGATTGAGTTAGGGTAAGGGCCCTCCTCGACTTGGAAAGTCAAGTGGCGCACCGATTAGTTTTGAACCTGGAGGTTTCGTCGGTGCCGCTCCTAGGTATTGGTGGACTGGAGTTGAATCAGCGGCTGCAGCCATGGTTATAGACAATATTGTCGGCTGGCAGCCTTCTTTGGACCTTCCTCCGTCCATAATCTCATGCACGTCAGGTCTGCATCTGGCAGACCCACGTTTTGTCATCCGGCCCCAGTCGATGTTTTCCTGGGCGCGGATTTGTTAGGATGGATCCTATTTGGTTTTAAAAGACTCTGGGTTCTTCTTCATTGGTGGAGGTATCCACAATTTTGGATATTCGATATTTGATTCGATACTTGGATTATTATGTTCGAACTTAGGAAATGGCTTTCAAACAAACATAGACTGTTTGCAGATTTGGAGGATCCCAATATGATGGTGGTATTATGTTGAAATACCAACCAGTCAATGAAATTCATATATTTTGTCCCCAGCCGTGAGTGCAGAGGAGCGTTGGAGCGCATTGGTACACGGTACGTGTACTTCAGGCGGACCTCATCAAGTTTAGACTTCGAGTTCTGCGCGAGGATCACGCCAGGCTGAAGTGAGCGGTTGCTCGTTTGAATCCTTTCACGGATTATGAAGGACTTCTGCGTTTTGGAGGCTGATTTTGGAGAGCTGACCTGCCATACGGAAGTCTTCATCCTTTGCTTCTACCCAAGACGGACCTTTGGTAAATCTGTTGGTGTCGGATTGACACATACGTAAGCGCACGGGGGTTTTTAGCAATCGCAACGCTCGGGTTGTGAAAGCATACCTTGTGTATTTGTGTGCTTGGCCACCAAGGCCGTTCACTTGGCAGTGGTATCAGCTTTGACTACGGAGGCCTTCGTCGCCGCGTTGGATCGTTTCGTGTCGCGTAAGGGTTTACCTTCACTTATTCGCTCCGACAATGGCACAAACTACAAAGGTACTGCTAACTATCTAAAAGATGTTGTTAATTTTTTGTTTTGTAAATAACTATGCTAGTTTAAGTTAAATCTTCGCCCGGAAAGGGGTAACTTGGCGGTACAGTCCCCCAAATTGCCCTCACTGGGGAGGGAATTTTTTGAAGCTGCCGTCAAGTCGGCGAAGACCCACCTCCGCTGCGTTATTGGGGAAACTGTTCTAATTTTTGAGGAGCTTGCCACTGTATATTGTTAAGTGGAAGCGGTCCTCAACTCTCGTCCTCTCTGTGGTCAGACAGGACTGAGCATCCTAGGGAAGGAAATTTAATTCTTTGGAAGGATATGAACTTGCTATCCTTGTTTTGGCGCCGGGGCCGTATATTAAAGTTGTTTTGGCGGAGACGGAACTCCACGCGTCGCAGAGGTGTTGGTCGAAGGTTCGATTTTGTGACGAGCCATGACAACTCTCTCCCGTCTCCCAGTTGTATGAGCTAGTGGACTGATTGCTCAGCCCAGAGCGGGGGACTGTTCAGAATAAAATGTATATTTCGGAACGCATCCATCAATGGTCTATATAATTTGTCTATGGACTTGGAGCTGTCAAAAACGAGGGACGTGGAATTTTCTTGGTATAGATCGCGGACGATTTTAATATGTGTTATTAAGGGCTTAACCCAAGGGAAATCGGTGCGGACATCGTAAGAAACAGTATTCGATCAAGGGCTGAAGATATTTTGGCGTGAAGGCCACTTTTGAGTGTATTTCCTGTGTGTGTGAAATAACCTATATCCACGCGGTGTGCGACAAGTGGACTTGTCATTTACCATTTTTTCTGGGTTCGGATGCATCCCGGGGTAGGAGGGTTGTGTTTAGATTCATCGTGGAAGGTGATCTACGTGTCACGGCACCGACACGCCTTGGTCTCCGCAGCGAAGGGTCTTCGTGCGAGGACTACTTGATGAGGTCATCATACAACTGTCTGGTAGGACATTTTATATTAAATATTAGATCATAAGATACTTGTATACTATAAATCTGGGACAGCTATGGGCCCCTGCTCCAGCTGCAAGTATCGCCCTTTAGCATACAATTAGTGGTGTCTGAGCGTGGTTATGGAATCCTCGCACCAGTGACGTCGATGCCCGTCACTAGTCAGTATTACTACTTTTTATATGCTACAATTTCTGGTAGCAACGAGCGTATACCATACAATAGTAATGGGGCATCACTTTGGTAGTTAATAATAATATAGTAATGGGGCATCACTTTGGTAGTTAATAATAATATAGTAATGGGGCATCACTTTGGTAGTTAATAATAATATAGCGATCAATCTTTTATAGTAATGGGGCATCACTTTGGTAGTTAATAATAATATAGCGATCAATCTTTTCTCTGGCTACAACATTTTAATATAAAACTACTAAAACATACATTTTTGTATCATGTGGATAGGTATTTAATGTTTTTTAGTTTAGGTTTTATCAAGTGGTTTTATCTTACCCACACACACAGACCCTTATCTTACCCACACACTCACCCTTATCTTACCCACACACACCCTTATCTTACCCACACACACACCCTTATCTTACCCACACACACACCCTTATCTTACCCACACACACACAAATTACACAACCATTATACTCACATACACATTTACACATTAAATAAACAATAATTGTCCACTCTCGATGGAATTCGTGCGGCTCTCTGCAGGTGACGACAGAATAACAGCGTCGCAGATTTCGGTTTGCGGCATTATGCTGAGTCGGAGCCTTTTTCTCTTTGCCGCGACACTCATACCACTAGGATAAATTTAAGTTACTTTCTTTTTGTGTTTTAAAATTATTTAATTTTTGTTTTCTTTTATTTAAGTTCTTCTTTGTTTTTTGTATGTATCTGTCGTGTTTTTGGGAAATAAATGTTATATCTATCTATCTATCTATCTATTTTTATGGACATCTATGGCTTCTCAGTATGTTAGGAAGGAACATTTAGAATGTCTTCCGATTCCTCGTATGTCATTTAATTGATACATATTATTTCATATCTATCTATTTTTATGGACATCTATGGCTTCTCAGTATGTTAGGAAGGAACATTTAGAATGTCTTCCGATTCCTCGTATGTCATTTAATTGATACATATTATTTCATATCTATCTATTTTTATGGACATCTATGGCTTCTCAGTATGTTAGGAAGGAACATTTAGAATGTCTTCCGATTCCTCGTATGTCATTTAATTGATACATATTATTTCATATCTATCTATTTTTATGGACATCTATGGCTTCTCAGTATGTTAGGAAGGAACATTTAGAATGTCTTCCGATTCCTCGTATGTCATTTAATTGATACATATTATTTCATATCTATCTATTTTTATGGACATCTATGGCTTCTCAGTATGTTAGGAAGGAACATTTAGAATGTCTTCCGATTCCTCGTATGTCATTTAATTGATACATATTATTTCATATCTATCTATTTTTATGGACATCTATGGCTTCTCAGTATGTTAGGAAGGAACATTTAGAATGTCTTCCGATTCCTCGTATGTCATTTAATTGATACATATTATTTCATATCTATCTATTTTTATGGACATCTATGGCTTCTCAGTATGTTAGGAAGGAACATTTAGAATGTCTTCCGATTCCTCGTATGTCATTTAATTGATACATATTATTTCATATCTATCTATTTTTATGGACATCTATGGCTTCTCAGTATGTTAGGAAGGAACATTTAGAATGTCTTCCGATTCCTCGTATGTCATTTAATTGATACATATTATTTCATATCTATCTATTTTTATGGACATCTATGGCTTCTCAGTATGTTAGGAAGGAACATTTAGAATGTCTTCCGATTCCTCGTATGTCATTTCCAGAAGAGCTTCATTTAATTTTAGTTTGACTTCACGGCAGGTGAGTCCGCGCAGGTCACAAATTTTGTGGATTTTATTGTAAATGAACGGGTGCATAAATTCATCAAACCTACTGGCGAATTTGGTGTTGACCTTCTTAACCGGGGCTCTGTAAACACGTTTCTTTACGATTTTAGGGTACATGTAATTTTAGGGTACATGTAATTGCTTACATGATAAAGCTCTCAATCTTTCTAGAGAGGGCGCTGGAGTGACATCAAACTAATGTTTGAAAGGGACACAACTAGTATAAATTATCTTACTCTAAAATTTTAATGCTCTCCCTCTTTCTAGAGAGGGCGCTGGAGTGACATCAAACTAATGTTTGCAAGTCATTTACAAAGTCTCATACCGTGAGCCCCTTCGCTGACCCACAACTAATTACTGGGCGAATGCTGGTTTAGGGATTGAATAGAAAGACAGGTTCCCTTGGAAAGTTCCACTCGGAACCACGCTTATATTTATACTGAGCGATTCCTAAGGAATCCGCAGATATTTATAGTGTGCGAGAGAAAGGGAAGATGTGCGAGCGAGCAGCAGTCGGGGTGTAGTGAAAGAGAAGATGTGCGAGCGAGTCAGACTGCTTTTGAACCCACTAACAAAGCAACACCGTGCAGAGCTCACTTGAGCTATTATTTATTATCAAAACATATTTTATTTACAATAACTGCAAATAACTAATTATCTATTATACCTATACCTATGTATTTTATATATTTGGATTAAGTAAAATACTCTGAAGCTGAATCTTTAATTAAATCACATACAGCTCTTAAAATAAGCTTCGAAAACTATTTACAAAATAACTATCTCCTTATTTAAATAAACGTACTGATTCTAGTATGTACATTAATAGGTAGCTATAGTATGTACATCAATAGGTAGCTATAGTATGTACATCAATAGGTAGCTATAGTATGTACATCAATAGGTAGCTATAGTATGTACATCAATAGGTAGCTATAGTATGTACATCAATAGGTAGCTATAGTATGTACATCAATAGGTAGCTATAGTCGCGAACACATACAATAACTATCTCCTTACTTAAATAAACGTACTGATCCTAGTATGTACATCAATAGGTAGCTATAGTATGTACATCAATAGGTAGCTATAGTATGTACATCAATAGGTAGCTATAGTATGTACATCAATAGGTAGCTATAGTCGCGAACACATACAATAACTATCTCCTTACTTAAATAAACGTACTGATCCTAGTATGTACCTCAATAGGTAGCTATAGTATGTACATCAATAGGTAGCTATAGTCGCGAACACATACAATAACTATCTCCTTACTTAAATAAACGTACTGATCCTAGTATGTACATCAATAGGTAGCTATAGTATGTACATCAATAGGTAGCTATAGTATGTACATCAATAGGTAGCTATAGTCGCGAACACATACAATAACTATCTCCTTACTTAAATAAACGTACTGATCCTAGTATGTACATCAATAGGTAGCTATAGTATGTACATCAATAGGTAGCTATAGTCGCGAACACATACAATAACTATCTCCTTACTTAAATAAACGTACTGATCCTAGTATGTACATCAATAGGTAGCTATAGTATGTACATCAATAGGTAGCTATAGTCGCGAACACATACAATAACTATCTCCTTACTTAAATAAACGTACTGATCCTAGTATGTACATCAATAGGTAGCTATAGTCGCGAACACATACAATAACTGAATGAAATACATTATCCTTAATAATCTATCATAGTCCTGTTTACAGTTATTTTTTGTCTTTTTAGTAACCAAAAATTTCAAAAATCTAATTTGAAGTGACTTTATCTCGTCCAAGTATGTTTTAAATGTACGGCCATAACTACTCAGTCCATACATAACAATTGATTCCACTAATGCGTAATAGACACAAAATAGGGTAGATCGGCTTACAATTTTACTTAAAAAGAAAAACTTCCCTAGCACACATCTAAGTTTCTTACATATCTCTTTGACATGAGTTTTCCAATTCATATTGTTATCAATAGTTAAGCCAAGATACGTAAACTTTTTTACAAATTCAAGTTTTTGGCATTAACAATTTGATTGATTGTTATGTAAACATTCATAGCTGTGGCCAGTAATACTTAGACCCTTCCTACTCTTTGTGTTGTATGGTGAGTGTATGTGCATAGCCTTAGTTTTATTTATATTTACAATTTGATTGATTGTTATGTAAACATTCATAGCTGTGGCCAGTAATACTTAGACCCTTCCTACTCTTTGTGTTGTATGGTGAGTGTATGTGCATAGCCTTAGTTTACAACAAATAATACATCTTATTACCTGAGAGACAATTATGTGGACCTACCCTCACACTCCTCATCTTTGAAGTTTCTATATGCAAATACCCGAAGTATATGTAAAGCTGGAAAATTTGATGAATTACAATGTGTGCTAAAATCTATAAAAATGCTAGTCCACATACTTATTTTGACAGAAACATGGATTAAATCGGAATTCGAAGCCAAGTCCTTTTACTTACTGTTAGCGACGGGTGCAGCAAAGGTCAACTTCACACGCCCTCTGCAGGCAACGAAAAGGAACTAACGAAGAGTTAGGGTATGCTAGCGCGGCGTTACCGTACAGACACAACAAAATGTTTTTCGCGTTTTTAACATAAAAATAATGAGTTTAGAACAAATAAATAAATGTAAATAGATTAAGAATATCATACAGAATTAGGGAAAAATATTGTATTATGTCTAGCTATAGGAATGAATAAATTATGACGAGTTTTCTTAATAAAAACCTAAGACAAGGATGCACACATATGTAAGAAAGAAATAGATATAAGATTAGTGCCGTGTGCAAAACGGCAAGTATATAAGGCGGGCCTAACCCGTGGTTTGTCATTCAGTACTCAGCATTACAAGAAGAACAATAAGAAAATAAAAGAAGAAAAATCTAAAAGAAGTTTCAATACAGTCCACTACAGTTTTTGGACCTTCGGAAGCCGGATCACTGAAGGAAGAACATTTTCGTCGAGAATCAAGATCCCGGGAACAATGCCGGTCACACGCTCCACGACGTCGAGGGACAAGGATGCAAGAGCTGCCTTGAGGACGACTCACGACCCGCCAACGGCTACCCATAGTACGACCACCGGTGGCACTACTGACGTCGAGGCTACAGGCATACTACACTTCGAGAATCCCGCGTCGCCGTCAGACTCCGAGAGGCCCGCACACCCGACCGAGGGTATTGCGAACCCCGCACCCCTCACGCTGCTCGCAACCCCCGGGCTGCCCGCACCCCCTGCGCCACCCGCATGCTCCGTGACGCCTTCAGCCACTGCAAGCACCGTCAAGGAAGCCGAAGCTACGAAGCACACCACGACACACGAAGAACGAATCCTACCGCCCGCTGGAGCCCACCGTGCACCGTTAGGGAGGAAAGATACCACCGTGGCAAGATCGACGACGTCATCCCGTAGTCGCAGAAAGCTTGAAGCTGAGGCCAAATACAGACTCGCCATGCAGAAGCTTGAAGAAGAAAAAGCCCGAACGGAGCTGATAAGGGCACAGGCAGAACTATTGGCTCTTGATTCAGAAGAAGAACCCGACGAAGTCTTGGAGCTGGAGAAATCAATAAATGTAGAGCGATGGATCGACGACACTATGAAGAATCAAGAACCCGACATGCCGCAAGAACCTCAACCTTCTATGGGGCCGAAGCCACGTGACCACGTGACAACAGCACCGTTTGAAGAAATGAGAAGCGACACCAAGAAGAGCGACATACAGATCCTGGCTGATGCGATTTTAGAAGCAACACAGAACAACGCATCACGTCAACCAGTCGCACTCCACGCATACACGCAAGATCTACCATCGTTCAGCGGAAACATTGAAGAATGGCTCATATTCAAGAAACAATACAGAGAGACCACAGCCCTGTACTCCGAAACACAGAACATGGCAAGGCTGAGGAAGAGCATCACTGGGCCGGCAAGAGAAGCTGTGAAGAGTTTGCTGATGCTAACATCACGACCCGAGGACGTCATCACAGCATTAGAACGACGCTTTGGGAAACCCGACGCGATAGTATTGGCCGAGATGGAGAAGATCAAGAAACATGCAGCACTGAATGAGAACCCACGAGACACATGCATCTTCGCTAGTCGCGTCAACAACGTCGTGGCGACTATCAAGGCGCTTTCAATGCCGCAATATCTCCACTCACCTGAGATGTGCAGAAGCATCATCGAGAAGCTCACACCGATCACCAAGCACCGATGGTACGACTTCAGAGCGAGGTGCACCGACCATGAAGAACCAGAACTCCTCAAGATCGACCGGTTCCTCAGTACGGAAGCAGACCTCTGCGGACCATACACACCAGCGGAAGTAGAGAAAACCAAGAGCTTCAACAGATCGAACACGCGCTTCGCACAAGCACATCACGTCGAGGAAGAGAAAGAAGAGACCACTGCTTCAGTACAAGAAGAGAAAAAGAAGACCTGCATATTTTGCACTGAAGAACATTGGTCACACGAATGCAAGAAATTCATAGCAGCAGACAACGAGAAAAGATGGAAGATGGCAATGGAAAACAAACTCTGTTTCCGTTGCCTGAGAAAGCGTCACCAAAGAACAAGCTGCCGCAGTCCACCATGCAAGATCTGCAAGAGAAGCCATCACCTTACTTTGCATAACCCAGAGAAGAAAGAACAAGTCGAGAAACCCAGAGAACAAAGGGAGAAACCATTAGAAGATAAGAAAACTGAGGAGACCGTCAACACTGCAGTACTGTCCGTCGCAGCGCCACTCACAGCCTATCTCAAGATCATTCCCGTTGAAGTTTACGGACCCGAGGGCTCTCAGAAGATACTGGCACTCTTGGACGAGGGATCAACCATCACTATGCTAAACAGTGATGTAGCCAGGAAGATAGGAGTCAGGGGTGAACCAGAGAGGCTGAGCATCAGCACCGTGGGCGGCGGTAAAGTCACCACACTCAGTTCCCTACGAGTCGACTTGAAGATACGAGGACTTCATCGCAGCGACAAGAGAAACATCACCAACGTGAGAACTATAGAAGACTTGAAGCTGCCACTCCAGCAAGTCCAGAAAAAAGATATTGAAGCATGCAAACATCTCAAGCAGATAGAGAAACAGATCACCTTCGCACCTGAAGCACCCAAGATGATCATTGGGCAAGACAACTGGGATCTTATCGTCAGCAGAAAGATAATCAAAGGAAGACCATCTCAACCTGTCGCCTCACAGACAAACCTCGGATGGGTACTCCATGGCGTTCACGCAGGCATCTCCGTTCCAGTTAACTTTGTCAATCACTGCATGGAAGAGAGAAGCGAAGATGAAATAGAGAAAATGATAAGGCATCACTTCAGCATCGACGCACTAGGAGTACAACCGAAACGACCGAGCACTGACCCAGAAGAGAAGGCTCTGATGATTCTGAACACAACCACAAGAAGACTTCAAGATGGAAGATTTGAAACGGGACTGCTGTGGGCCAGCAAAGAAGAAACACTACCGAACAATCACACCCACGCCCTGAGAAGACTGAAGTCAATAGAAAAGAAGCTGAACCAAGACGAAGAAATTAAGACTCAATATCGACAGCAGATCCAACATCTCATTGACAGCGGATACGCCGAAGAAGCCCCTCCGCCAAAGGCAGAGAACAAGAGGACATTCTACTTACCGCACTTCGCCGTAACTCATCCAACAAAGAAGAAGATCAGAATTGTCTTCGACGCAGCGGCACGCTTCCAAGGAACATGTTTGAACTCCGCGCTGCTGTCAGGACCAGATCAGCTGCAATCCCTGTTCGGCGTCTTAGTTCGCTTCCGAGAAAAACCCATCGCAATTATGGCAGACATCAAAGAGATGTTTCTACAGATCAAGATCAGAGAGGAAGATCGAGACAGCCTCAGATTCCTGTGGACAAATCAAAATGACAAAACAAAGGAATATCGAATGACTTCGGTGATCTTCGGAGCAACCTCATCGCCAGCAACTGCAATATTTGTCAAGAACAAAAACGCAATGGAATTCAGCGACAAATACCCTGAAGCAAGCAGAGCAATCGTCAGAAATCACTACATGGACGACTATCTCCAGAGTTTCACCTCAAAAGAAGAAGCTGCAAGAATCGCCAAACAAGTCGATCACATCCACAAGAAGGCGGGTTTTCAACTCCGAGGATGGGCGAGCAACGAAAAGTCTCTTCTAGAACAAATAACCACAGAAGAAAACAAGACTGAAGTTAAGCTGACGCAAGAAACCGAAGAAAAAACTCTGGGGTTATTATGGAAGACAGAAGAAGACGCATTGGCTTTCAACGTCACTCTCAGGAACACTCCGACAGACATCCTCAACGGTGAAAAGAAGCCAACGAAGAGACAAGTCATGAGCGCCGTGATGTCCACTTTTGATCCAATTGGTCTATTGGCACCGGTCCTAGTACAAGGGAAGAAAATAGTACAGAAACTATGGAAGACTGGAATTGGATGGGATCAAGAAGTTGGAGACGAAATCATACCTGCGTGGAAGAATTATCTGGCAGAACTAACAAGACTTCGAACATTGAGAATCCCAAGAAGCCTAACGAAGACCGTCACCCATGGAGAGCTTCATACGTTCGTAGATGCCAGCGAGGAAGCATACGCAGCCGCCGTATACTGGAGAACCACTGAAGAAGACGGCAGCATTAGAGTCGTGCTCATCGCAGGAAAAGCCAAGGTCACGCCAACGAAGCCAATTTCGGTCCCACGTCTTGAGCTGCAATCCGCTTTACTTGGCAGCAGGCTGGCCAGAAGCATAACCGAAGAAACAGACCTAGAAATAAAGAAGAAAGTTTTTTGGTCAGACTCCAGTACAGTACTACAATGGATCAAGACAGAGCCAAGAAAATTCAAGACCTTCGTGGCGCACAGATTGGCTGAAATAGAAGACCTTACCAAACCAGAAGAATGGAGATGGGTCCCTACTAAACAGAATCCAGCCGATGAAGCCACCCGTGGTGTTCCAAGAGATTTCGCCGAACAATCTGCGTGGTTTACCGGACCATCCTTCCTGCAGACAACAGAGGAGAACTGGCCAATCAACAGATTCCAGAACAAGGTGGAGCCAACAGGAGAAGAGAAAATAGAAAGAGTAGCAACCGTTAATTGTCTACAACCGTCCACTCCAGATGAAGAGCGCTTCTCAACATGGAAGAAACTACTGAAAACCATGGCAAGAGTTCTCATGTTCATCGACATCTGCAGAAAGAAGAATATCATAATGGCCGCACATGAAGACAAGAACTGGAAACCCTATTCCAAAAAAGAGAAGAAGAAAAGGATCACGCAGCCCAAGAAAATGGAAGAAAAGAAATTTCTACCAATAGACGAGTCATACATAAGACGAGCAGAAATACTTTTAATAAAGAAGAGCCAAGAAGACTGCTTTAGCGAAGAAATCAATCGCCTAAAGAAGAATCGACTACTGAAGAAATCAAGCAAACTCAGCAGATTCGAAGTCTATTTAGATGAGGAAGAAGTACTCCGAGTCAAAGGCCGCATCGAAAAGGTTACTGGCGTACAAGACGCTGTGAAGAAACCCGCAGTGCTGGAAGGAAGACACAGAATCACACGCCTGATTATGGAAGATTATCATAGACGCTGTTACCACGGAAACCATGCGACGGTGATGAACGAACTACGGCAACGATACTACATCACAGGGATGAGATCCAGCATCAAAAAACTGATTTATCAATGCCAGTGGTGCCGTATGAAGAAAAACACACCGCAGAGACCACCGACGGGAGACCTACCAGGAGAACGACTACAACATCATCGACGACCATTTACATACGCCGCTGTCGACTACTTTGGGCCAATGAAGATCACCATAGGCCGACGAAATGAAAAACGCTGGGGCGTACTCTTCACTTGCCTCACTACAAGAGCAATACACTTAGAGCTGGCGCAAACACTCAGCACCAGTTCCATGATCATGGCACTGAGAAGGATGGCAGCAAGAAGAGGAACACCGGCTACACTCTACAGCGACAACGGAACAAATTTCGTCGGAGCAGAACGTGAGCTGAAAGAAGAGTTCGAGAAGATGAAGAAAGAAGACCCAGAGCAGAAGATTCAAGGCCTAGGAATTCGCTGGAAATTCGTACCGCCAGGAGCACCAAACATGGCAGGAGCATGGGAGCGAATGGTCAGAACAGTCAAGACTGCACTCTACGCTACGCTCAAAGAGAAGGCGCCATCTGAAGAAACACTGCACACACTGCTCACTGAAATAGAGCACATGGTTAACTCCAGACCATTGACGAACGTGAGCACCGATCCAGCAGATGAAGAAAGCCTAACGCCAAACCACTTCCTCCTGGGACGATCAAACGGAGCACCAGTCATTGGAACATTCGACGACAAAGTAATGATTGGGAAAGCGGACTGGAGAACTGCGCAGCGTCTTGCAGACCACTTTTGGCACAGATGGATGAAGGAATACCTCCCAGAACTACTTCTACGTCGCGGAGGCCTCCGACAAGCTACAGCAGTCGCCGAAGGAGACATCGTACTCATCGCGGACGGAACGCTGCCAAGGAACCTGTGGCCTAGAGGAGAAGTAACGAAGACGGTACCAGGACCTGACGGAAGAACGAGAATCGTCGAAGTCCGAACAGCTGGCGGAACATTTAGGAGACCGGTGTCACGGATCATCGTGCTGGTTCCTGCATCGTCGCGACCGAAGGATGGTGCTGCGCACGGCGGGGAGACTGTTAGCGACGGGTGCAGCAAAGGTCAACTTCACACGCCCTCTGCAGGCAACGAAAAGGAACTAACGAAGAGTTAGGGTATGCTAGCGCGGCGTTACCGTACAGACACAACAAAATGTTTTTCGCGTTTTTAACATAAAAATAATGAGTTTAGAACAAATAAATAAATGTAAATAGATTAAGAATATCATACAGAATTAGGGAAAAATATTGTATTATGTCTAGCTATAGGAATGAATAAATTATGACGAGTTTTCTTAATAAAAACCTAAGACAAGGATGCACACATATGTAAGAAAGAAATAGATATAAGATTAGTGCCGTGTGCAAAACGGCAAGTATATAAGGCGGGCCTAACCCGTGGTTTGTCATTCAGTACTCAGAATTACAAGAAGAACAATAAGAAAATAAAAGAAGAAAAATCTAAAAGAAGTTTCAATACAGTCCACTACACTTACCATATTATACACACTTATATAACTACAGGCAGAATAAAAAAGGAGGCGGAGTATCAATATTTATCCATAACAGTATTAAATATGAACTATCAGAGGAACTATATTCTAAGGGTAACCACTATCTTTGGATCTACTTACCTAAGTTTTCACTTAACGTTGGAGCTATCTACAAACCTGGACGAACGAATAATCAACAATTTCTGGAACAATACTCACTGCAACTAGAGCAAAGAAAGAAGGGGATAGTTCTTGGTGATTTTAACATAGACTTACTCACCTCAGATGCCAATACTAAAGACTACATAAGTACACTGCAGGAAACTGGCTACAATATAGTTAATAAAATCAACACAAAATACTGTACACGGGAAACTGCTAAGACAAAAACTATCTTGGACCATGTTTGCTGTAGTCTGGATGATAGGAATATCCACTTTACTGTAATTGAGTCATCGATGTCAGACCACAAACAGATATATGTCGAACTAACGAAGTATAAACCTACTCACCTAGAACGTGTGCATTACGTAACAATCGACTACGCCTCTTTGTATAAAAGCACTGCTGGAGCAATCTGTTCGGAAAAAGCTGATAACTATGAGACCTTGGAACTATTTATTAAAGATCAGATATCAAAAAACAAAATCAACAAAATGAAAATATTGAATCCACCTCGCCAGGATTGGATTAATAAAGATATAATACATGGAATCTATGAACGGAATATCCTATGGTCACAACTTAAAAAAGACTCGAAAAACGCCAAACTCAAAGATGATTTCATAAAAAGGAGAAACAAGGTTACAGAACTGATCCATAAATCGAAGAGAAACCACTACCTCAAGGCCTTCAAAGTTTGTAAAAAAAACCCTAAAACGACGTGGAAACTTATTAACTCACTTGCCAACAATAAAATAAAAACCAATTGCGCTCCCCCAAAACTTTTAATTGACTCAAAATCTGTTACAGACGGAACTGAGATATGTGAACATTTTAATGAATTTTTCTCCAACATAGGTACAATACTAGCAAATAAAATTCCCAAAAAATACAACTACAATAAAATAAACACACTAACTTACATTAAACACCCACCTGACAAACAACTATCGGAATTAAGACCATGTACAATAGGAGAAATTAAAAAGATTATAAATGACCTTGATGCCAACACCAGCACCGGTATTGATGGAGTTAGCACCAAAGTTATTCAGTGTATGAAGAGTGTTATAGTTAAGGATCTAACTAATTGTATTAATAAATGCCTAGCCACTGGCGTATTCCCTGACAGTCTGAAAATAGCTAAAGTCAGCCCCGTCCACAAATCAGGTTCAACCGCAGACCCCGAACATTACCGACCAATATCAGGTCTTCCAGTGATGTCCAAAATAATGGAAAAAGCAATATATAATCGTTTAAATGAACACCTCACAGACTTAAACTTTATATTTGAACACCAATATGGCTTTCGATCTAAATCCAACACATTATCAGCTACAATTGACTTAATAACAAAAATTAAAACTAATATTGATAAAAAAAACATAGCCTTGGGAATTTTTATAGATTTAAAAAAAGCTTTTGATACGGTGAGCCATTATCTACTTCTACAAAAGCTTCACAACATTGGCATCACTGGACCGGCATATGAAATGTTTGTGTCATATCTTAAAGACAGGCAACAGATTGTAAAAATGGGTGACTATGAAAGCAAACCCTCTAGAATTACCTGTGGAATTCCTCAAGGATCAATTTTGGGCCCCTTGCTTTTTCTAATTTATGTTAACAATATATCAAAAGTAGGTATAAAGGGCCATATTACCTTGTACGCAGATGACACTTGCCTTTTTTATTTTGGTCATGATATCCTTGAAATCACAAAACAAGCACAAGAGGATCTAAATACATATAACAGGTGGTGCCAATACAACCTACTAACTATAAATACAAAAAAAAACATCATACATGATATTTTCAGCAAAAAATAAAAAAATTAAAGATTTTCCTCCACTTACCATTAATAACGAAACTTTGCATCAATCACGTGAAGTAAAATATCTCGGTCTTATATTAGATGATCGATTGACATTCAGGGCACACATTGAACATGTGCGTTCTAAAATAACATCTCTTACTGGAGCTTTACACAGAATGGTACATTGTGTACCAAGGGAAATACGCTATACACTGTATAACACCCTGGTGAAATCAAAACTAGACTATCTTATTGAAATATGGGGCTGTGCTGCAGAATCTAACCTTAAACACCTTCAAACTACACAAAATAAACTTATAAAGTTTCTTCTACAGTTTGAATACTTAACACCTACACGTACATTATATAAAAAGACCAAATTATTCAATCTTAAACAAATATACACATATAATACTTGTATCCTTATACGAAAAATTCTAAAAAAACAAATTCATACAGAAATTAACCTGGAGAAAAGAACATTTAAACATAATCTCAGAAGAAAAAATATATTAAAATCACATTGTCCAAGGACTGAGTATGGAAAAAGAAATTTACTATATGGTGGAGTGCAACTTTATAACAAATTACCAAATAAAATAAAAGAATGTGAATTGATATCTACTTTTAAAACTAAGCTCAAAACTTACATTGCAACAAACGTGTTTTAAAGTAAAATATTACCTACCAACATATGTACACTGTCGACAAATCATAGAATAAACTAAATGTTATCTAAGCAAAATCTCATTTTAAGTGAACTATGTTCTTATGAGAATAAAGATCATTAACCATTATTTATATTTACAATTTGATTGATTGTTATGTAAACATTCATAGCTGTGGCCAGTAATACTTAGACCCTTCCTACTCTTTGTGTTGTATGGTGAGTGTATGTGCATAGCCTTAGTTTTATTTATATTTACAATTTGATTGATTGTTATGTAAACATTCATAGCTGTGGCCAGTAATACTTAGACCCTTCCTACTCTTTGTGTTGTATGGTGAGTGTATGTGCATAGCCTTAGTTTTATTTATATTCAAAATAATGCCATTGTCATGGGCCCATTTTGTTATGTTATTAAATACCTCTTGACATTTTTGGTGCATGATTTTCAAATCTGTATCTGCTAAAACAATGCACATATCGTCAGCATACATATATACATTGCAGTTTTGTATGACATTAGCGACGCTATTTACATGCATTAAATAACCTACTGGACCGTATACGGAGCCGGTTGGGACACCATATTTTATATCAACTTTGTTACCATAATTTCCATCTACAACAGTCATCATTTTTCTGTTTTCCAAGTAACTGCGAAACCATTTGTTTATCGGACCCCTAATTCCACACTCATCCATGGCACGGAGCAATAGTTCGTGATCTAGCGTGTCAAAGGTGTTGATGATTAGGGTCTTCTTTCAAATCTAAAATACTTTGTTTTTGTCCAAATACTTTAATCTATAAGGATTCAGTATAAAAATACTAAGTATGAACGACGACGTCAGTCACTGTATGCGTCACACGGCTAAGTGGCGATACAGGGGCGCGGGCGCAGGGAGATCCCGATGCGTTCCGTATTTGTTATCTCAACAATCTCCGCCTCCTTGAAAGTGATGAAAGTTCTGTTCTTCTTAGAGAATGTCGATAAGCGGGCAAATTCGGTTGATTGCTCGCCGTATGATTCCTTTGCTTGTCTTGATGTCTGCTACGTGACATGCACCATCAGATCCCTTGTAAACGCTAGTAATTCTTCCTAATGGCCACTTCATAGGCGGGCTACATTCATCTTTAATAAGAACCAATTGATTCGGTTTGATGTCAGGTTGTCTGTTCTGCCATTTAGTCCGCTGCTGCAGCTCGCAGATATATTCACGGCTCCATCTGCTCCTAACAACAAATCAATTTTCGATGGTATGTGATAGGTACAATCAGCAAGAGTTAAATTTTTTGGCAACTTGATTTTCGATACATCCACTTCATGACTTGGAAGTGAACTGGTTATATCATTGATAACAAATGCATTGACTGACGTGCTAAACGCATTTGTGCGCGACTGTACTTTGATATTACAGCGCTGTAATGCTTCAAACGATATACTGTTTATTCCTGTTACGCAAACTGAGTTCACGTTTTCAGTCTGGACACACAGTTTATTTTTTAGATCCTGACTACAAAAAGACGATTGTGACCCGCAATCAAGCAAACAGCGTGCTTCAACAAAATCATTTGAATTAGTACATGATACCTTGACAATAGCTGTCGATAATAAAACTTGATTAGAAATGCAAGTTGATAATGAAATCGGACTAGAAACCAATTGCTTGTTCTCGCCAGTCCGTTTCTCAAAATGTAAAAGCGAATTGTGTTTGTGTTTACATAATTTGCAAGATGAAGACTTACATTGAGGGGCTAAATGTCCGCTACGGAGACAGTTGATACAATGCCTATTTTTCACGACCAAATTGAATCTGTCTGCCGGTGACATCGCCAAAAATTTTTCGCAATAATAAATTAAATGCTCACCATTACACACAAAACACTTGTTGTTTTTGTCACTCTCACAAGTAGCAGCAACAAACGACCTTTGTTGTTTATTTATGCGCTTAAATTGCATCAGCTGCGGCTGTTGCTGCGATGGCTGCTGCTCAAAACTCGGCTTGCTGCTACTTGCTGCTGTCGCCTCGAGAACATCCGCTCTCATACGCAAAAATGTATAGAAATTTTCCAAGTTAGGTACGTCAGATAAAGACCCTTTATATTCTTCCCATTTTGTGCTAGTAACACTATCCAACTTGGCCGAGAATAAAAATATAATCAGAATATCCCAATTCTCAGTTTTTTCACCTAGAGTATTTAAGGCTCTTAAATGTTTCGCAATATGATCGGCTAAAATGCGCAGAGAAAAATCTCCACTGGTGTTCGGTGCGTCGAGCAAAGCCTTAAGGTGAGTAAACACTAGCTTACGCTTATCATTAAAACGATCGCACAGAAGTTTCCAGGCGACTTCATAGTTACGGCTCGATATTTCTAAACTTGCGATCACAGACGCTGCGGAACCGGTAATTGCACCTTTCAAATATTGATACTTATTAATACTTGCAACTGATTCATTATTGTGAATCAACGAAGAAAACGTATCGTGAAATTCCAACCAATTTGATCCGTCACCCGAAAAATTAGGAATTTTAATTTGGGGTAACTTAATATTAGTATTTTGTACATTTGTGTTCAAACATGAGCTTTGTACGTCCGCCTCAACCCTACTATTGTACATTTCTATCATATCTTGAGCCTCAGCAATACATGTATAAAACCTATTCTCACTAGCTTCCCTCTCGACCTGATTTTCGGAACTTTCCTGCTTAATTTCTATGCTAGTTTGGATTAAATCATACTCCTCGAATAGCTTTTCTAACTTTTTCAATCGTGTTTTTGTTTCATGACATTTTAACTTTGTAATAATAGTACATAACTTTAATTCCTCTAAATATTTCTCAAACGTAGTTAACCTTCCTTTTATAGAAGCCCTTTTAGCCTTTAATTCTCTAGACTCATCTGTGCCAGTCATTGCAATGAAGACAAAAATTCAAGTTTATAAATACCTTTACTCAAAGCAAACCTTTCAAAGCAGTTGTGACGTCGAGCGATAACAATAGTAGACAGGTCACCGGCCGATCGTAGATTCTGAGATCGTAGATAAGAGTGCAATTTATCAGGTTTAGGTCCTAAATGCGCTTGCACTCGTCTTAGCAACCTGGAATTGAGATGAGTTGCAATTAAATTCACTTTTAAAAACTATTTCACTGTTTAGGTTCGGGGAAAGTTGTAGGTAGGTATTTTTATATGTCTTTAAAACTGCAATAGCAATAATGAATTTATAGCTATGAAATGTTTAAACTAAATGGATTAATGGATCTGCGATACGGCTGCAAAATGGTAGCAAGCCGATTGAAAAAAAACAAGCTTATTTAATTGCAGTAAAATATAAAAATAGTAGGTACCTAGTTAGGTTATATAGACACGAGAAGATATTTTAGCATTGGAATGCGGAAAATAGTTTCAATGATGCTTTGTTCATTTCCCAATAAATATGAAAACTATGTTTTGCTAATATTTATGTAATAAAAATAATATTTGTAGCTTGACTTAGCCAGAGAACTCAGCACAAAGCGCGGTTTCAATGGATATGCCTTTGCGATAAAAAAACAAGAATTATTTTTGAACTCAAGCAAGCTAGACGATTAAATACGTTTAAAGGATATAGGAATCAGCTAAGGAACGAGCAAACCTCCACTTCAGAAGCCAACTTCACTATCACACACTGCAAATCCTGTAATTCTTTTGTCCCAAATCCAATATTCGCCGTTGCCGGTCCAAAGGTCGTGGCAAAGTTGTCCAAACGATAAACCCGTAGACGTGTCGATTGCAAATTCGTGTTCTTCTGTTACGGTCGCCAAATATGTTGATGATTAGGGTCTTCTTTCAAATCTAAAATACTTTGTTTTTGTCCAAATACTTTAATCTATAAGGATTCAATATAAAAATACTAAGTATAAACGACGACGTCAGTCACTGTATGCGTCACACGGCTAAGTGGCGATACAGGGGCGCGGGCGCAGGGAGATCCCGATGCGTTCCGTATTTGTTATCTCAACAAAAGGCTTTTTTGTAGTCAATAAATATAGCCAAGACCTGTTTTTTGTTATTTAAGTAGCCGTTAACATCATTGGTAAATTCAGACAAAACTGTTGCAGTGCCATGATTTTTACGGAAGCCATGTTGACAGCCCAACAACAATTTATGCTTTTCTAGGAATGACGACATTTGATTGACAATTGTTTTTTCTGTTATCTTATTTATAACGGATAAGATAGCGATAGGTCGGTAGTTAGAGTAATCAACGTGACTTCCCTGCTTGTATATGGGTCTAATTAATGATAGTTTTAGCTGATCCGGATAAATACCAGTCTTAACACTTAAGTTCACAAAGTGCGCTAAGACTGGGCTAATTTGATGTTTAACCATTTTAATTTCTTGTATTCTAAGTTTATCAGAACCAGCAGATTTATTACAAGACATGCTGTCAATGATTTTTTCTATTATTTGAGGTTTTACAGGTTTAAACCAGAAGCTAATTTCGGAAGGCTTTACGTATGATTCTCTGTCTAGGAAGTTGTCGTTACATTTATCTCCTTACTCAAATAAACGTACTGATCCTAGTATGTACATCAATAGGTAGCTATAGTATGTACATCAATAGGTAGCTATAGTATGTACATCAATAGGTAGCTATAGTCGCGAACACATACAATAACTATCTCCTTACTCAAATAAACGTACTGATCCTAGTATGTACATCAATAGGTAGCTATAGTATGTACATCAATAGGTAGCTATAGTATGTACATCAATAGGTAGCTATAGTCGCGAACACATACAATAACTATCTCCTTACTTAAATAAACGTACTGATCCTAGTATGTACATCAATAGGTAGCTATAGTTTGTACATCAATAGGTAGCTATAGTCGCGAACACATACAATAACTATCTCCTTACTCAAATAAACGTACTGATCCTAGTATGTACATCAATAGGTAGCTATAGTATGTACATCAATAGGTAGCTATAGTCGCGAACACATACAATAACTATCTCCTTACTTAAATAAACGTACTGATCCTAGTATGCAATCAATAGGTAGCTATAGTATGTACATCAATAGGTAGCTATAGTCGCGAACACATACAATAACTATCTCCTTACTCAAATAAACGTACTGATCCTAGTATGTACATCAATAGGTAGCTATAGTATGTACATCAATAGGTAGCTATAGTATGTACATCAATAGGTAGCTATAGTATGTACATCAATAGGTAGCTATAGTATGTACATCAATAGGTAGCTATAGTATGTACATCAATAGGTAGCTATAGTATGTACATCAATAGGTAGCTATAGTATGTACATCAATAGGTAGCTATAGTATGTACATCAATAGGTAGCTATAGTATGTACATCAATAGGTAGCTATAGTCGCGAACACATACAATAACTATCTCCTTACTTAAATAAACGTACTGATCCTAGTATGTACATCAATAGGTAGCTATAGTCGCGAACACATACAATAACTGAATGAAATACATTATCCTTAATAATCTATCATAGTCCTGTTTACAGTTATTTTTTGTCTTTTTACTAACCAAAAATTTCAAAAATCTAATTTGAAGTGACTTTATCTCGTCCAAGTATGTTTTAAATGTACGGCCATAACTACTCAGTCCATACATAACAATTGATTCCACTAATGCGTAATAGACACAAAATAGGGTAGATCGGCTTACAATTTTACTTAAAAAGAAAAACTTCCCTAGCACACATCTAAGTTTCTTACATATCTCTTTGACATGAGTTTTCCAATTCATATTGTTATCAATAGTTAAGCCAAGATACGTAAACTTTTTTACAAATTCAAGTTTTTGGCATTAACAATTTGATTGATTGTTATGTAAACATTCATAGCTGTGGCCAGTAATACTTAGACCCTTCCTACTCTTTGTGTTGTATGGTGAGTGTATGTGCATAGCCTTAGTTTTATTTATATTTACAATTTGATTGATTGTTATGTAAACATTCATAGCTGTGGCCAGTAATACTTAGACCCTTCCTACTCTTTGTGTTGTATGGTGAGTGTATGTGCATAGCCTTAGTTTACAACAAATAATACATCTTATTACCTGAGAGACAATTATGTGGACCTACCCTCACACTCCTCATCTTTGAAGTTTCTATATGCAAATACCCGAAGTATATGTAAAGCTGGAAAATTTGATGAATTACAATGTGTGCTAAAATCTATAAAAATGCTAGTCCACATACTTATTTTGACAGAAACATGGATTAAATCGGAATTCGAAGCCAAGTCCTTTTACTTACCATATTATACACACTTATATAACTACAGGCAGAATAAAAAAGGAGGCGGAGTATCAATATTTATCCATAACAGTATTAAATATGAACTATCAGAGGAACTATATTCTAAGGGTAACCACTATCTTTGGATCTACTTACCTAAGTTTTCACTTAACGTTGGAGCTATCTACAAACCTGGACGAACGAATAATCAACAATTTCTGGAACAATACTCACTGCAACTAGAGCAAAGAAAGAAGGGGATAGTTCTTGGTGATTTTAACATAGACTTACTCACCTCAGATGCCAATACTAAAGACTACATAAGTACACTGCAGGAAACTGGCTACAATATAGTTAATAAAATCAACACAAAATACTGTACACGGGAAACTGCTAAGACAAAAACTATCTTGGACCATGTTTGCTGTAGTTTGGATGATAGGAATATCCACTTTACTGTAATTGAGTCATCGATGTCAGACCACAAACAGATATATGTCGAACTAACGAAGTATAAACCTACTCACCTAGAACGTGTGCATTACGTAACAATCGACTACGCCTCTTTGTATAAAAGCACTGCTGGAGCAATCTGTTCGGAAAAAGCTGATAACTATGAGACCTTGGAACTATTTATTAAAGATCAGATATCAAAAAACAAAATCAACAAAATGAAAATATTGAATCCACCTCGCCAGGATTGGATTAATAAAGATATAATACATGGAATCTATGAACGGAATATCCTATGGTCACAACTTAAAAAAGACTCGAAAAACGCCAAACTCAAAGATGATTTCATAAAAAGGAGAAACAAGGTTACAGAACTGATCCATAAATCGAAGAGAAACCACTACCTCAAGGCCTTCAAAGTTTGTAAAAAAAACCCTAAAACGACGTGGAAACTTATTAACTCACTTGCCAACAATAAAATAAAAACCAATTGCGCTCCCCCAAAACTTTTAATTGACTCAAAATCTGTTACAGACGGAACTGAGATATGTGAACATTTTAATGAATTTTTCTCCAACATAGGTACAATACTAGCAAATAAAATTCCCAAAAAATACAACTACAATAAAATAAACACACTAACTTACATTAAACACCCACCTGACAAACAACTATCGGAATTAAGACCATGTACAATAGGAGAAATTAAAAAGATTATAAATGACCTTGATGCCAACACCAGCACCGGTATTGATGGAGTTAGCACCAAAGTTATTCAGTGTATGAAGAGTGTTATAGTTAAGGATCTAACTAATTGTATTAATAAATGCCTAGCCACTGGCGTATTCCCTGACAGTCTGAAAATAGCTAAAGTCAGCCCCGTCCACAAATCAGGTTCAACCGCAGACCCCGAACATTACCGACCAATATCAGGTCTTCCAGTGATGTCCAAAATAATGGAAAAAGCAATATATAATCGTTTAAATGAACACCTCACAGACTTAAACTTTATATTTGAACACCAATATGGCTTTCGATCTAAATCCAACACATTATCAGCTACAATTGACTTAATAACAAAAATTAAAACTAATATTGATAAAAAAAACATAGCCTTGGGTTTTTTTATAGATTTAAAAAAAGCTTTTGATACGGTGAGCCATAATCTACTTCTACAAAAGCTTCACAACATTGGCATCACTGGACCGGCATATGAAATGTTTGTGTCATATCTTAAAGACAGGCAACAGATTGTAAAAATGGGTGACTATGAAAGCAAACCCTCTAGAATTACCTGTGGAATTCCTCAAGGATCAATTTTGGGCCCCTTGCTTTTTCTAATTTATGTTAACAATATATCAAAAGTAGGTATAAAGGGCCATATTACCTTGTACGCAGATGACACTTGCCTTTTTTATTTTGGTCATGATATCCTTGAAATCACAAAACAAGCACAAGAGGATTTTTAATACATATAACAGGTGGTGCCAATACAACCTACTAACTATAAATACAAAAAAAACATCATACATGATATTTTCAGCAAAAAATAAAAAAATTAAAGATTTTCCTCCACTTACCATTAATAACGAAACTTTGCATCAATCACGTGAAGAAAAATATCTCGGTCTTATATTAGATGATCGATTGACATTCAGGGCACACATTGAACATGTGCGTTCTAAAATAACATCTCTTACTGGAGCTTTACACAGAATGGTACATTGTGTACCAAGGGAAATACGCTATACACTGTATAACACCCTGGTAAAATCAAAACTAGACTATCTTATTGAAATATGGGGCTGTGCTGCAGAATCTAACCTTAAACGCCTTCAAACTACACAAAATAAACTTATAAAGGTTCTTCTACAGTTTGAATACTTAACACCTACACGTACATTATATAAAAAGACCAAATTATTCAATCTTAAACAAATATACACATATAATACTTGTATCCTTATACGAAAAATTCTAAAAAAACAAATTCATACAGAAATTAACCTGGAGAAAAGAACATTTAAACATAATCTCAGAAGAAAAAATATATTAAAATCACATTGTCCAAGGACTGAGTATGGAAAAAGAAATTTACTATATGGTGGAGTGCAACTTTATAACAAATTACCAAATAACATAAAAGAATGTGAATTGATATCTACTTTTAAAACTAAGCTCAAAACTTACATTGCAACAAACGTGTTTTAAAGTAAAATATTACCTACCAACATATGTACACTGTCGACAAATCATAGAATAAACTAAATGTTATCTAAGCAAAATCTCATTTTAAGTGAACTATGTTCTTATGAGAATAAAGATCATTAACCATTATTTATATTTACAATTTGATTGATTGTTATGTAAACATTCATGTGGCCAGTAATACTTAGACCCTTCCTACTCTTTGTGTTGTATGGTGAGTGTATGTGCATAGCCTTAGTTTTATTTATATTTACAATTTGATTGATTGTTATGTAAACATTCATAGCTGTGGCCAGTAATACTTAGACCCTTCCTACTCTTTGTGTTGTATGGTGAGTGTATGTGCATAGCCTTAGTTTACAACAAATAATACATCTTATTACCTGAGAGACAATTATGTGGACCTACCCTCACACTCCTCATCTTTGAAGTTTCTATATGCAAATACCCGAAGTATATGTAAAGCTGGAAAATTTGATGAATTACAATGTGTGCTAAAATCTATAAAAATGCTAGTCCACATACTTATTTTGACAGAAACATGGATTAAATCGGAATTCGAAGCCAAGTCCTTTTACTTACCATATTATACACACTTATATAACTACAGGCAGAATAAAAAAGGAGGCGGAGTATCAATATTTATCCATAACAGTATTAAATATGAACTATCAGAGGAACTATATTCTAAGGGTAACCACTATCTTTGGATCTACTTACCTAAGTTTTCACTTAACGTTGGAGCTATCTACAAACCTGGACGAACGAATAATCAACAATTTCTGGAACAATACTCACTGCAACTAGAGCAAAGAAAGAAGGGGATAGTTCTTGGTGATTTTAACATAGACTTACTCACCTCAGATGCCAATACTAAAGACTACATAAGTACACTGCAGGAAACTGGCTACAATATAGTTAATAAAATCAACACAAAATACTGTACACGGGAAACTGCTAAGACAAAAACTATCTTGGACCATGTTTGCTGTAGTCTGGATGATAGGAATATCCACTTTACTGTAATTGAGTCATCGATGTCAGACCACAAACAGATATATGTCGAACTAACGAAGTATAAACCTACTCACCTAGAACGTGTGCATTACGTAACAATCGACTACGCCTCTTTGTATAAAAGCACTGCTGGAGCAATCTGTTCGGAAAAAGCTGATAACTATGAGACCTTGGAACTATTTATTAAAGATCAGATATCAAAAAACAAAATCAACAAAATGAAAATATTGAATCCACCTCACCAGGATTGGATTAATAAAGATATAATACATGGAATCTATGAACGGAATATCCTATGGTCACAACTTAAAAAAGACTCGAAAAACGCCAAACTCAAAGATGATTTCATAAAAAGGAGAAACAAGGTTACAGAACTGATCCATAAATCGAAGAGAAACCACTACCTCAAGGCCTTCAAAGTTTGTAAAAAAAACCCTAAAACGACGTGGAAACTTATTAACTCACTTGCCAACAATAAAATAAAAACCAATTGCGCTCCCCCAAAACTTTTAATTGACTCAAAATCTGTTACAGACGGAACTGAGATATGTGAACATTTTAATGAATTTTTCTCCAACATAGGTACAATACTAGCAAATAAAATTCCCAAAAAATACAACCACAATAAAATAAACACACTAACTTACATTAAACACCCACCTGACAAACAACTATCGGAATTAAGACCATGTACAATAGGAGAAATTAAAAAGATTATAAATGACCTTGATGCCAACACCAGCACCGGTATTGATGGAGTTAGCACCAAAGTTATTCAGTGTATGAAGAGTGTTATAGTTAAGGATCTAACTAATTGTATTAATAAATGCCTAGCCACTGGCGTATTCCCTGACAGTCTGAAAATAGCTAAAGTCAGCCCCGTCCACAAATCAGGTTCAACCGCAGACCCCGAACATTACCGACCAATATCAGGTCTTCCAGTGATGTCCAAAATAATGGAAAAAGCAATATATAATCGTTTAAATGAACACCTCACAGACTTAAACTTTATATTTGAACACCAATATGGCTTTCGATCTAAATCCAACACATTATCAGCTACAATTGACTTAATAACAAAAATTAAAACTAATATTGATAAAAAAAACATAGCCTTGGGTTTTTTTATAGATTTAAAAAAAGCTTTTGATACGGTGAGCCATAATCTACTTCTACAAAAGCTTCACAACATTGGCATCACTGGACCGGCATATGAAATGTTTGTGTCATATCTTAAAGACAGGCAACAGATTGTAAAAATGGGTGACTATGAAAGCAAACCCTCTAGAATTACCTGTGGAATTCCTCAAGGATCAATTTTGGGCCCCTTGCTTTTTCTAATTTATGTTAACAATATATCAAAAGTAGGTATAAAGGGCCATATTACCTTGTACGCAGATGACACTTGCCTTTTTTATTTTGGTCATGATATCCTTGAAATCACAAAACAAGCACAAGAGGATCTAAATACATATAACAGGTGGTGCCAATACAACCTACTAACTATAAATACAAAAAAAACATCATACATGATATTTTCAGCAAAAAATAAAAAAATTAAAGATTTTCCTCCACTTACCATTAATAACGAAACTTTGCATCAATCACGTGAAGAAAAATATCTCGGTCTTATATTAGATGATCGATTGACATTCAGGGCACACATTGAACATGTGCGTTCTAAAATAACATCTCTTACTGGAGCTTTACACAGAATGGTACATTGTGTACCAAGGGAAATACGCTATACACTGTATAACACCCTGGTGAAATCAAAACTAGACTATCTTATTGAAATATGGGGCTGTGCTGCAGAATCTAACCTTAAACGCCTTCAAACTACACAAAATAAACTTATAAAGGTTCTTCTACAGTTTGAATACTTAACACCTACACGTACATTATATAAAAAGACCAAATTATTCAATCTTAAACAAATATACACATATAATACTTGTATCCTTATACGAAAAATTCTAAAAAAACAAATTCATACAGAAATTAACCTGGAGAAAAGAACATTTAAACATAATCTCAGAAGAAAAAATATATTAAAATCACATTGTCCAAGGACTGAGTATGGAAAAAGAAATTTACTATATGGTGGAGTGCAACTTTATAACAAATTACCAAATAACATAAAAGAATGTGAATTGATATCTACTTTTAAAACTAAGCTCAAAACTTACATTGCAACAAACGTGTTTTAAAGTAAAATATTACCTACCAACATATGTACACTGTCGACAAATCATAGAATAAACTAAATGTTATCTAAGCAAAATCTCATTTTAAGTGAACTATGTTCTTATGAGAATAAAGATCATTAACCATTATTTATATTTACAATTTGATTGATTGTTATGTAAACATTCATGTGGCCAGTAATACTTAGACCCTTCCTACTCTTTGTGTTGTATGGTGAGTGTATGTGCAT
The DNA here is from genome assembly GCA_934047225.1 of Ypsolopha sequella. Classification (NCBI taxonomy): domain Eukaryota; kingdom Metazoa; phylum Arthropoda; class Insecta; order Lepidoptera; family Ypsolophidae; genus Ypsolopha; species Ypsolopha sequella. Next base: position 18,321,935 of record OW204011.1, read on the forward strand.
AGCCTTAGTTTTATTTATATTTACAATTTGATTGATTGTTATGTAAACATTCATAGCTGTGGCCAGTAATACTTAGACCCTTCCTACTCTTTGTGTTGTATGGTGAGTGTATGTGCATAGCCTTAGTTTTATTTATATTCAAAATAATGCCATTGTCATGGGCCCATTTTGTTATGTTATTAAATACCTCTTGACATTTTTGGTGCATGATTTTCAAATCTGTATCTGCTAAAACAATGCACATATCGTCAGCATACATATATACATTGCAGTTTTGTATGACATTAGCGACGCTATTTACATGCATTAAATAACCTACTGGACCGTATACGGAGCCGGTTGGGACACCATATTTTATATCAACTTTGTTACCATAATTTCCATCTACAACAGTCATCATTTTTCTGTTTTCCAAGTAACTGCGAAACCATTTGTTTATCGGACCCCTAATTCCACACTCATCCATGGCACGGAGCAATAGTTCGTGATCTAGCGTGTCAAAGGTGTTGATGATTAGGGTCTTCTTTCAAATCTAAAATACTTTGTTTTTGTCCAAATACTTTAATCTATAAGGATTCAATATAAAAATACTAAGTATGAACGACGACGTCAGTCACTGTATGCGTCACACGGCTAAGTGGCGATACAGGGGCGCGGGCGCAGGGAGATCCCGATGCGTTCCGTATTTGTTATCTCAACAAAAGGCTTTTTTGTAGTCAATAAATATAGCCAAGACCTGTTTTTTGTTATTTAAGTAGCCGTTAACATCATTGGTAAATTCAGACAAAACTGTTGCAGTGCCATGATTTTTACGGAAGCCATGTTGACAGCCCAACAACAATTTATGCTTTTCTAGGAATGACGACATTTGATTGACAATTGTTTTTTCTGTTATCTTATTTATAACGGATAAGATAGCGATAGGTCGGTAGTTAGAGTAATCAACGTGACTTCCCTGCTTGTATATGGGTCTAATTAATGATAGTTTTAGCTGATCCGGATAAATACCAGTCTTAACACTTAAGTTCACAAAGTGCGCTAAGACTGGGCTAATTTGATGTTTAACCAATTTAATTTCTTGTATTCTAAGTTTATCAGAACCAGCAGATTTATTACAAGACATGCTGTCAATGATTTTTTCTATTATTTGAGGTTTTACAGGTTTAAACCAGAAGCTAATTTCGGAAGGCTTTACGTATGATTCTCTGTCTAGGAAGTTGTCGTTACATTTATCTCCTTACTCAAATAAACGTACTGATCCTAGTATGTACATCAATAGGTAGCTATAGTATGTACATCAATAGGTAGCTATAGTATGTACATCAATAGGTAGCTATAGTCGCGAACACATACAATAACTATCTCCTTACTTAAATAAACGTACTGATCCTAGTATGTACATCAATAGGTAGCTATAGTATGTACATCAATAGGTAGCTATAGTATGTACATCAATAGGTAGCTATAGTATGTACATCAATAGGTAGCTATAGTCGCGAACACATACAATAACTATCTCCTTACTTAAATAAACGTACTGATCCTAGTATGTACATCAATAGGTAGCTATAGTATGTACATCAATAGGTAGCTATAGTATGTACATCAATAGGTAGCTATAGTATGTACATCAATAGGTAGCTATAGTCGCGAACACATACAATAACTATCTCCTTACTTAAATAAACGTACTGATCCTAGTATGTACATCAATAGGTAGCTATAGTATGTACATCAATAGGTAGCTATAGTATGTACATCAATAGGTAGCTATAGTCGCGAACACATACAATAGAAAATTATTCTTATTATCTAACTTATTCTACTAGGTTGTATATTATTTATAACTTTTATATATTCGGGTATATTCTACACGTCGGGTCTATTCTACACTTTGGGTATATTCTACACGTTGGGTATATTCTACACGTCGGGTAAATTTACACGTCGGGTATATTCTAAGTACACGTCGGGTATATTCTATACGTTGGGTGTATTCTACACGTTGGGTATATTCTACACGTCGGTTATATTCTACACGTCGGGTATATTCTACACGTTGGGTATATTCTAAGTACACGTCGGGTATATTCTACACGTTGGGTGTATTCTACACGTTGGGTATATTCTACACGTCGGTTATATTCTACACGTCGGGTATATTCTACACGTTGGGTATATTCTAAGTACACGTCGGGTATATTCTACACGTCGGGTATATTCTACACGTTGGGTATATTCTAAGTACACGTCGGGTATATTCTACACGTTGGGTGTATTCTACACGTTGGGTATATTCTACACGTCGGGTATATTCTACACGTCGGGTATATTCTACACGTTGGGTATATTCTAAGTACACGTCGGGTATATTCTACACGTCGGGTATATTCTACACGTTGGGTGTATTCTACACGTTGGGTATATTCTACACGTCGGTTATATTCTACACGTCGGGTATATTCTACGCGTCGTGTGTATTCTACTAATAAACTACATCTGAATATATAAAAGGACATAGTTTAAATAACAACTACACATTATCTAACAGAGGTGTAGTGGACTGTATTGAAACTCTTGTAGATTTTTCTTCTTTTATTTTTCTTGTTATTCTTCTTGTAATGCTGAGTACTGAATGCCAAACTGCGGGTTAGGCCCGCCTTATATAGTTACTCGCCGTTTTGCACACGGCACTAATCTTATACCTATTTCTGTCTTACATATATGTGCATCCCATTGGCGTGCACAGAACTTTTTGCTGGAAAAGCAAACAATTTATTGGTCAAGAACAACAAATAAAAAAAATATGAAAAATTTTTAATATCACCTTGAAAAAAAAAAGTTTGTATAGGAAATTTTCACTCTAGGGTAGACATTGTCTACCCTGGCGTCATACAAATTTTTTTTTTCAAAGTGATATTTAAATTTTTTCATATTTTTTTTATTGTTGTTCTTGACCAATTGTTTGCTTTTCCAGCAAAAAGTTCTGTGCACGTCACTGGGCCATCCTTGTCTAAGGTTTTTATTGAGAAAACTCGTCATAATTCATTTATTCTTATAGCTAGACATAATACAATATTTTTCCCTAATTCTATATGATATTCCTAATCTATTCACATTTATTTATTTGTTCTAAAGTAGCCTGGAAAAATTAAGGAATTCAGACCAAATAATATGTGTAGTTTTTAAAGTTGGTACAGTTATTCCTTAAGGTGTCCAGATGAATTTACCAAAAGCCCCCTAGGGTGGGACACAAGCCGGGGGGGGGGGGGGGGAGGGTGACTCGAAAACTATTTGGAGTATCTCTTTAGTGACTTGTACATTACTTATCTGCATTAAATTTCCTATCAAGTAGGTATGACTTAAAATTTTTACTTTACGATCAATACTTTAGGAGATACAGAGTATTAAAGGTGATAAAAAAAAAGAAACAAAATCGTTTTACAAATTTTTATTCTGAAAAATTATACACATTTTTTTTAGCACGAGTATGCTGACTTATAATTAAAATTGTCTTTCTTCTTCTTCATTAAAATTGAAGGGGGCTCCATTAGTACAAGCTCCTAGGCAGCCGTTGCAGATAAGGCTACACTTAATGAAGGGGGCTCCATTAGTACAAGCTCCTAGGCAGCCGTTGCAGATAAGGCTACACTTAATGAAGGGGGCTCCATTAGTACAAGCTCCTAGGCAGCCGGTGCAGATAAGGCTACACTTAATGAAGGGGGCTCCATTAGTACAAGCTCCTAGGCAGCCGTTGCAGATAAGGCTACACTTAATGCCCGCTTTTCGGCAACTGCATTTTCCGGAACAACCACTTTTACATTTTACAAAAACTTTTACAAAATTTAGTTTAACAACGCTTCAGGAGCAGGAGGATCCAAGGTCGTGATTGGTTCTAAGTTTCCATTGACTCCTCGCTTCCAACCCCATATTTCAGGAGGCAGTTGGTTCCCGAGCCACTCCTGTACTTGATGGAATACTCTGTACGCGTGATATTTCGCTGACCCTTTGGTAGGAGGGAGGGAAGAAAGATCCGGTTTGGGCTTGGTACAAAATTTCAGGAAAACTGTGAATCGATATTTGTTAATCTCAGACTGAGTACAGGGCGCTCGGTATACTTTGTTAATCTCAGACTGAGTACAGGGCGCTCGGTATACTTTGTTAATCTCAGACTGAGTACAGGGCGCTCGGTATACTTTGTTAATCTCAGACTGAGTACAGGGCGCTCGGTATACTTTGTTAATCTCAGACTGAGTACAGGGCGCTCGGTATACTTTGTTAATCTCAGACTGAGTACAGGGCGCTCGGTATACTTTGTTAATCTCAGACTGAGTACAGGGCGCTCGGTATACTTTGTTAATCTCAGACTGAGTATAGGGCGCTCGGTATACTTTGTTAATCTCAGACTGAGTACAGGGCGCTCGGTATACTTTGTTAATCTCAGACTGAGTACAGGGCGCTCGGTATACTTTGTTAATCTCAGACTGAGTACAGGGCGCTCGGTATACTTCAAGAAACATTTATTATATTTAGAAAGTTATTATTTTAGTGTAGAAACGCGAAAAAACATTTTGTTACGTCTATACGGTAACGCCGCGTTAGCATACCCTAAATCTCCGTTAGTTCCAATCGTTCGAATCGTTCTCTTCGAGCGTCTGCTCCTACGGAGGCTGCGGCCGCACGTCCCCTACCGTGCTGAGCAGTTCGGCTTCCGTAGTGAGCACTCCACGACGCTCCAGCTCATACGAGTCCTGCATCACGTCGCATTCGAGATGAATCGCGACCGCCACGTCGTCAGTGTTTTCCTCGACATCGAGAAAGCATTTGATCGAGTGTGGCATGCAGGGCTCCTATACAAGCTTCTGAAGGACACTACAACCCCGCCGGCGATCATACGCATCGTGGCAGCCTTCCTTACCGATCGACGCTTCTACGTCTCGGTCGAGGGGGCCACCTCAGCGACGCATCCCATCGGAGCCGGTGTACCGCAGGGCAGCTGCCTGTCGCCCTGCCTGTACGCCGCCTACACCAACGACATCCCGACACTAGCTGACTCGCTTGCTGAGGGGCAGGAAGACGTGTTGTTAGCACTGTTTGCTGACGACAGCGCCTACCTTGCCTCCTCACGCAAAGCTGACGTCGCAGTGTCGAAGATGCAACGGCTGTTGGATCTGTTGCCGGACTGGCTAGACAGATGGCGCACGGCCGTCAACGTGGGGAAGACGACCGCCATGCTGTCAGGCGCCACCCACACCAACAGACTCCAGCAGCTCCAGCTCCGAGGTACGAACATCGAGTGGGCCGACTCGGTTAAGTACCTGGGATGCCACATAGATTGCCAGCTACGCATGGGGCCTCAGGTTGATCACGCCGTCCGCCAAACCAAGGCGGCAAGGGCGCTCCTGAGGCCCGTGCTAACATCAAGACTTCCACTTCGGACCAAGATGATGATCTACAAGACGTACCTGCGCTCCCGCCTTACTTATGCGGCGCCTGCGTGGTACGGCTTGGCATCTGCGACCAACCGGCAGAGACTCCAGGCGCAACAAAACATTGCCCTGCGTGCAATCACCGGCGCACACTACCTAACGAGGAACACGACCATCGCAACGGATCTGGGGGTTGAGAGCGTTGAAGAGTTCGTGCACCGTTTGGCCCGTGTCATCTTTGACCGGGCCGACAACGGCCCGCACGAGCATCTCCGTGTACTCGCACCTACGTACGACAGATCCCCCACCGAACGACCCTACCCTCGAGAGCTGCTGCGTGAGTCATCCGCGAGCAGCTCAGAAGAAGATGTCGGAGATTGAAGACGGACTGGGCTGCTGGTGACGTTACCACCGGCAGTCATGAAAAGGGAGTGGAACTGCCGGTCGTACAGCCGGCGGCCCGTCACGACGCGATCTCCGACATGCCGCCAACCATCATATTGGCGGCCCCCCCCGGACCCACGGGTTGAAGCCCGCGGAGTTGAAGCCCGGGCAAGGATGTATACATCAAGGCCCGTACCTTCGACCGCCCTTCGGGCGGCCGAAGACGACCCGCGTATCATTCCAATCGTTCGGCTACCGGCTTGTCGGACGGTTGTGTAGCGCAGCGCTAAGTTACCGGCTTACCGAACGTTGTGCCGCAGACATCGCACCTACGCAGCCTCGAGACGAAGTACATCGCCTCGGCTAGACTGCGTACGAGCGGTGCCTGCCGCGAGCTGTTCTGAGGGGGCTCCGGTATTGGCTTCAGCCGTGCCGTCGAGAGCCACGCCACTCGTGGCCATCGCGACATCTCCAGATTCGCCACCGTTGAGCCCGCACGCCCGCCCCCCGGTGGTATCGGTGTGGCCACGCCTCCACCTCCTCTGTGGAAGCGAAGTGCCCCGACGTCCCGAACGATAGGTGTTGCGCTCCGGTTTGGACGTTATACTCCCAGGATTGCAGTGATCTGGATCACAGTGATACCGGATTACAGTGACTTGGATGCAGTGTTCAGGATTGAGACACCAAGTGCAATTGGGTCTTGTGTTATTATCTCGATAGTAACCAAGTGCACTTTGGATGTTTGTTGTGTTTTGTGCAGTGAAAGTGTTAGCGCCGTCGTGCGCAGCTCAGTTCGCTTTTAGGGAGCACCCTTTGGTAAGATTACCCGCGAGAGTGTCTAGTGTAAAGAAGTGTTCCCTAGCTCGCTTCCCACTGCTTTGATAACAAAGCAGGCCGAAGCGAGCACCAGTGAGTGACCCGGTGCCCGGAATACCCGGTATGTTAATACAGTGATATAGACACTATCCTCAAGATAGAAGAGGAGGTACCCCCTCCCCCTCCACCACCCTCATCCCTCCTGGAACGTCGTACAGGTACGGGAAGAGCAAGACCGCCGCTTAATATAGTGTCGCGGAATCTATTTACTCATGAAGTTACGAGCTTCCCTCAGCCGCAGGATGATGATGCCACTGTTGGCCCTCTTGACGACCCGGAAAATCCGACCCACCCCACCAAAAAGGCGTTATCATCACCGGAGCTACGATGCGAGGAAGAGAAAAGGCACAACCTGGCGCGTCGCTCTTCCTCAGAGTCGAATAACTCTACACCCACGAGAGTGCCTCTGAGGTTTGGACAACCCAAGTCCCCTTCACCACCTCGTAATGGAGCTCCTTCAAGACGTGCAGACAGCTTGGAAGGGTTCGACGATCCCGGACTCTTCCAGGACGCCCGAGAGGACGATGATGTTGAGACACCTGTGACTCCACAATCACAGGGAGACCGCTCCATCTTTCTCTCTCCTATAAGAAACACCCCGGCTCCGCCAGTGTGGCCACGCCCTGCGACACCCACCGCGGCAACCACCTCCTCGGCAACTACTGCTAACTCCGCAACTTTGACCACCACGACCCAACCTGGACAGGGGACACTTCAAGGTGAAACCCCAATTATTTCAACTCGCAGCTACCCCCCTATTGTAGCCACGAAACTGCCTAATTGGGGGGAACACTTCAAGAAGCTGCACACGCTTCTTGGCCGCGCCCCCTCAGCCCGCCCATTCCAAGCAAGGATTCCTACCCCAGACCATTGAAGAATTCCGCATCACCTAGAAATACCTTTCGGAGGCGAGGACCAGCGACCACACAGTCGACTGGTTTTGCTACACGCCCACAAACGAACTGCCCACCAAGGTGGCGGTAAGAGGATTACCAGCCGACACCCCACCTCTAGAGATCCAAAAAGCCCTAGAGGACCTTGGCTTTACGGTAACTAATGTTAAGGCCATATCCGCTAGAAGAGGACGGCAGGGATGCCTGTTTCATGTCTAACTGCCTCACCTTACTAAAGAAGAGCTTGCCCGGCTATATGGAGTGAATGAACTCATGTACATGCCGGGTATAATTATAGAGGCATGGAAGGGCAGAGGAGACCCTCCACAGTGCCACCGATGCCAAACATTTGGACATTCCTCCCAAACGTGCCACCGTCCTGTCCGTTGTGGGGAGGAGCATAGAGCTACAGACTGCCAACGCCCCCGGGATCAACCGGCCTCCTGCGCAAACTGCGGTTTGGCACATACAGCCAACGACCGCAGATGCGCAGTCTTCAAAAATGAAGCCCGCAGGAGGGGTATGAAAATACCCCCTCCACTACCTCCCACTACTACCAAGGAACCCACAAGGAGCTCCAACCTACAGGGGCCCTCCAAAAGGACCTCAAAAAGGCCCCCATCGATGCCCGCCTCGTTCCAGCCTTCTCTGTCAGTGGAACTAACCTCCCGTCGGACAGAGGCGCCGCTTTTCTAGGCAAGAGAGCAAGGAAACGAAGAGGAAAGAAAAAGAAGTCTGTTCCTGCACCTACTACCTCTCAGACCGCTCAGCATCAACAAAGAGCTCCCAAACAAACATTGAACTCTAACAAAAAAGCTACACTGGCAACTAGCGCTAGGTTGAGCGATTCGGCCGCAACCACAAATAAGGCATCGCTCCCTACATTGAGAGAGACAGTGTTAGTTCAACCGATTCTTCCGCCCCGCACCCCCGCTGCATGCTCTATCTTGCTCGCACCGGCAGGCACGCGACAATCTCTCGCCCTCGCTGCTCTCCCAAGAATAAACGAGGCGCTAGACGCCCTCCATGCGGCCATAAGGAGCCTGCAGGAAAACCAGGAAGCAGCAATGGTGGATCTAATCATTGCGCTTACTGACTCGATAACCGCGGGCTCGTCGCAGAATATTGCGATGGTCGCGATAAAAGGAATGGCCCTAATTTTATCCTTTAATGCCCCGAGGGGCACTTAGGATAATTTACTGGAACCCAGGGGGCATAGCCTACAAGCAGGCGGCGCCCCGCACCCTCGCCCAGACCCAGGACGCGCATGTCATCCTGCTGGGCGAGACCAAATTGGCCCCACAACAAGAGCTCCGAGTACCCAACTACTTCGTGTACCGACGGGATGAAATCTCTCCTTTACCGCTCCACTTGCCTTACCGCGGGACTGCGGCGCTGGTTAGGAGAGATGTCGTACACGAAGAGTTGGCACCACCTGCGTATACAAGCATGCGCTCCACCGGCGTGTGTATAAACGCAGACGGAAAGGAGCTGAGACTGTTTGCGGCCTACAAACCTCCGTGTACGAGCAAGACAACCAGACGACCTTTCGCCTCCCAGGACTTCCGGAACATCTTGAACGGCCAAACAATCACTCTCCTCGCAGGTGATCTCAACTCAAAGCACCCTGCTTGGGGTTCGAGAACAACCAATTTCGAGGGGAGGCACCTCAACAAGGACGCCGAGAGGTACGGGTACGAGATAGTGGGTACTAGCGCCCCCACACACGTGGTTGACGACTCAACGAAGAGACCGGACGTCCTGGACATTGTCCTGCATCAAGCGCTGCCATATCCGATCTCGGTGGAGGTCCTGTACGACATGGACACTAACCACCTGCCTATCCTCATCGTGGTTGGTCTATCGTCCGACTTCACAGTTGTACCTCCACCGCACCTGAAGGTGGACTGGGATCAATCCCAGACCAAGCTCACAGACTTCAGCCTCCAAGGTAACATCTCGACACCTCAGGAGGTTGAGTCCGCCGCTGCCGAGATAACCCTTGCGATGGTCGATGCACAGAAAGCTGCGACAAGCATCATTCCAGTTGCGTCCCGTCGCAAGGAGGAGCTCCCTGCCCATCTTCAGGCAGATATACGTGAGAAGAGGCATCTCCGCAAGTTGTGGGCTCGCACTCACTGCCCACCAGTAAAGAAGGAACTCAACAGTTTCGCCGAAAAGGTGTCCGCTGCCGTTAAGGAGTTTCGTGGTTCGTCCTGGGAAGATACAATCGACCGAGCGACTGAACACGAAACCTCCCTACGCCACCTCCTACGGAACCTCTCACGCGCCCCCGAGCCTATCTACCCGTTGTTCAACGAGAGAGGTGAACGGAAGTACGCAGCCCAAGACCGTGCTAACATACTAGCAGAGCACCTTGAAGGACAGTTCATGCCGAATGCAGCCGCGCCTACCGCCTCGGATCACATAGATTACGTGGAGCGCACTGTGGAAGACTTCCTTCAAGCAGAGCCAGACACGCCCGATGTCCCGTTCATCTCTCCCACCGAGTTGGCAACAACCTTAAGACGTCTTCCCAGTAGGAAAGCCCCCGGTTCCGACGGGATTCCTACTGCGGCATTAAAGAGGCTACCACGCAGAGTGGTGGTGGCGTTGGTACGCCTCTTTAACGGAATACTCCGCACCGGACACTTCCCCGAGCCCTGGAAGACTGGGAAGGTGATCACCCTCCCGAAACCAGGCAAGGATCGTCGATACTCAGCACACCATCGGCCCATTACGCTGCTTTCGCACATCGCAAAGACCTTCGAGCGCCTGCTCCTGTGGAGACTGAGACCACACGTCCCACCCCGGGACGAGCAATTCAGTTTCCGTAGTGAGCACTCAACCACGCTACAGCTTATAAGAGTCCTGCACCACCTTTCGTTTGAGATGAACAAAGGTCGCCATACCATCAGCGTCTTCCTCGATATCGAGAATGCGTTCGATCGCGTGTGGCACGTGGGGCTTTTATATAAGCTGTTAGCTAGTGCCTGTCCGCGCGAGATAGTGCGAATAGTAGTGTCATTCTTAGCCGATTGACGATTCTATGTCTCGGTAGAGGGCGCCACTTCCCCGACGCACCCGATAGGTGCTGGTGTACCGCAGGGCAGCTGCCTCTCACCCTGCGGTTACGTTTTTAAGTAACGTAAAAGATTGCCTAGAAGAGGCCTAAGAAACTAAGTTAATTAAGAATAAATAAAACAATAAGAAAGTTCAATAAATATATTTTAAAATAAGAAGTGAAGAGATAAAGAGGGTCGCGGTAGGTCGAAGTCCCTACACACTGATCAGTTCTTTGTTGTAGCTCGTTACGGTCAAGTACTCCCCTAGTCGAGTGGAAGTACTTGGAGGTCCCGACAGTGAGATCGCAGCCGCCGTAGTTCTAGGTCAGAGGTCAAGGATGCTCAGCCAGTAGTCCTGTTCAGATGTAGGCGTCAGCTCCGTCAAGAGAAGAGATGACGCCTCGTAGATTAGGTGGACCGGCTGAGAATCTGTCCAGATGGTGAGTCCCAGACTTGCTCCCTGAAACGCGTCGACAACATATTCAGTACACAGCTATCGAAACGTTTCCGTGTACGCCACCGATTTTAGAAAATACTCAACAAAGGCTTGAGGTGGTGGTACACTAAAGTTAAGGAGAACGGAAGCAGAAAAGATGAGAAGAATACAGATAATTTACAGTTTATATTAAATTCAAAGGCAAAATAAGCTAAATGATTTATTTAAATGAGTAGGCATGATAAATTAAGATGTTGGCAAAAAGCACGAAAGAAATACAAGAATTAAAACAAAGAAAGTTTTAGCCGTTGATATTCAAACGGGCAAGCGACGCCGATGACGTAACGAGCATCGTCACGTCTTCAAACAGTTATAAAAACAAGTTTGCTATTAGCGTAGCAGCAATAAAAAGGCGTAGGTATCTACTGTACGCGCATAAAGATAATTACAAAATATTGAACATTTTAACACACATATTATAGTCAAAAAGAGCACAGTTATATTATAAAATGTTGTTCACACTTACCCAAAGTATGGGGACACAAGAACTGCGATTTTATGGCGTAATCTATCGCTATCGCGATAGCGGCTGGCACGCCAACGGGCAGCGTGGAGTCGCGCTGAGGTGGTAGAAGCGACTGGCGTGCTGCCGAAATAAAAATGACTCGAGGGCCACGCGGGGACATGCGCGGGAGCAGGGTAGAGAGGGGGTTAGTGGGGATTAAGAAGAACGGTATGATAATTAAATATCACAACGTGACACTGCCTGTATGCCATATACACTGTTGACATCCACACCCTGGTTGGCACGCTCGCAGAGGGGGAGGAGGACGTTGAGTTGGCGCTCTACGCCGACGACAGCGCTTACTTCTCCTCCTCTCACAGAGCGCCGGTCGCAGTAATGAAGATGCAGAGGCTTCTGGATCGACTCCCAGAGTGGCTGGACAACTGGCGTATGTCGGTCAACGTAGGGAAGACGACAGCCATGTTAACTGGCTGCTCCTGGACGAGCAGACTCCAGAAGCTGACACTGCGAGGGGGAAACATCGAGTGGGCAGACTCGGTGAAGTACCTCGGTTGCCACATCGACCGCCGGCTACGCATGGGGCCTCAGGTGGGTCATGTCATCCGACAGAACAAGGCCGCGAGAGTGGTCCTGAGGCCCGTGCTAGCTAGCGTCGCGCCTCCCTCTGAGGACGAAGATCAACATATACAAGACGTATCTACGCTTTCGCCTCACGTATGCGGTGCCTGCGTGGTACGTCTTGTGTTCGTCTGCCCTCAGAGGGAAACTACAAGTGCAGCAAAATATCTCTCTACGTGTCGTCACAGGCGCGGGACGATACGTGAGAAACACCACGATAGCCGCTGACACGGTGGTTGAGACCGTGGACGACTTTGTGTGGAGACTGGCGCGGTCGCTATTTTCCCGCGCCGACCACAGCCCACACGAACATCTACGAGCTCTCGCCCCCAACTACGACCGACCTACCTCCGGACGTCCCTACCCCAGGGAGCTGCTGAGCGACACATCCGCCAGCAGCTCCGAAGACAGTGAGTGAGGTCATCAAGACGGACTGGGCCACTGGTGACGTACCACCGGTGGCCATGAAGACTAAAGGACCTCACTCACACAGGCATCTAGTAGCCCATACTAGCTGCCCAACCCGGATCCGCGGGTAGTAGCCCGCGGAGATGAAGCCCGGGCAAAGATGAATTCATCAAGACCCGCACCTTCGACCACCCTTCGGGCGGCCGAAGACGACCCACGCTGCTCCCATCGTTGCCTGCAGAGAGCGTGTGAACTTGACCTTGGCAGCATCCATCGCTAACAGTCTCCCCACCGTGCGCAGAACCATCCTTTGGTCGCGACGATGCAGGAACCAGCACGACGATCCATGACACCGGTCTCCTGAATGTTCCGCCAGCTGTTCGGACTTCGACGATTCTCGTTCTTCTCGTCCCAATCATTGCTTTGTCGTCGAATGATCCAATGACTGGTGCTCCGTTTGATCGTCCCAGGAGGAAGTGGTTTGGCGTTAGGCTTTCTTCATCTGCTGGATCAGTGCTCACGTTCGTCAATGGTCTGGAGTTAACCATGTGCTCTATCTCAGTGAGCAGTGAGTGCAGTGTTTCTTCAGATGGTGCCTTCTCTTTGAGCGTAGCGTAGAGTGGTGTCTTGACTGTTCTGACCATTTGCACCCATGCTCCTGCCATTTTTGGTGCTCCTGGCGGTACGATCTTCCAACGAATTCCTTGGCCTTGAATCTTCTGCTCTGGGTCTTCTTTCTTCATCTTCTCGAACTCTTCTTTCAGCTCACGTTCTGCTCCGACGAAATTAGTTTCATTGTCGCTGTAGAGAGTGGCCGGTGTTCCTCTTCTTGCTGCCATCCTCCTCAGTGCCATGATCATGGAACTGGTGCTGAGTGTTTGCGCCAGCTCTAAATGTATTGCCCTTGTAGTGAGGCAAGTGAAGAGTACGCCCCAGCGTTTTTCATTTCGTCGGCCTATGGTGATCTTCATTGGCCCAAAGTAGTCGACAGCAGCGTATGTAAATGGTCGTTGATGATGTTGTAGTCGTTCTCCTGGTAGGTCTCCGTCGGTGGTCTCTGCGGTGTGTTTTTCTTCATACGGCACCACTGCCATTGATGAATCAGTTTTCTGATGCTGGATCTCATTCCTGTGATGTAGTATTGTTGCCGTAATTCATTCATCACCGTCGCATGGTTTCCGTGGTAGCAGCGTCTATGGTAATCTTCCATAATCAGGCGTGTGATTCTGTATCTTCCTTCCAGCACTGCGGGTTTCTTCACAGTGTCTTGTACGCCAGTAACCTTTTCGATGCAGCCTTTGACTCGGAGTACTTCTTCCTCATCTAAATAGACTTCGAATCTGCTGAGTTTGCTTGATTTTTTCAACAGTTGATTCTTCTTTAGGCGATTGATTTCTTCGCTAAAGCAGTCTTCTTGGCTCTTCTTTATTAAAAGTATTTCTGCTCGTCTTTTGTATGACTCGTCTATTGGTAGAAATTTCTTTTCTTCCATCTTCTTGGGGTGCGTGATCCTTTTCTTCTTCTTATTTTTGGAATAGGGTTTCCAGTTCTTGTCTTCATGTGCGGCCATTATGATATTCTTCTTTCTGCAGATGTCGATGAACATGAGAATTCTTGCCATGGTTTTCAGTAGTTTCTTACATGTTGAGAAGCGCTCTTCATCTGGAGTGGATGGTTGTAGACAATTAATGGTTGCTACTCTTTCTATTTTCTCTTCTCCTGTTGGCTCCACTTTGTTCTGGAACCTGTTGATTGGCCAGTTCTGCTCTGTTGTCTGCAGGAAGGATGGTCCGGTAAACCACGCAGATTAATCGGTGAAATCTCTTGGAACACCACGGGTGGCTTCATCGGCTGGATTCTGTTTAGTAGGGACCCATCTCCATTCGTCTGGTTTGGTAAGGTCTTCTATTTCAGCCAATCTGTGCGCCACGAAGGTCTTGAATTTTTTTGGCTCTGTCTTGATCCATTGTAGTACTGTACTGGAGTCTGACCAAAAAACTTTCTTCTTTATTCCTAGGTATGTTTCTGTAGTAAAAACTATTATTAGCTGTTGGAACAGGGGCCCATAAGCTGTCCCTAATCTACATCCGTGTAAATATAAGCTGCTTATATTCTAAAATAGGTAAGTACAAAATTTTCCTACCAGAAAGTGGTACTTAGGAGATGTCCTGCAGTAGACGGAGTCCAAGTGTATGCCGGTGTTGTGTCACGTTGATCACCTCCACGGAGAACCCTAAACACAACCCACCTATCCCCAGGATGCATCCAAAACCCAGAAGATATGGTAACCGGTCAATGTTTTAACACTTGTTGAAAACCGCGTGTATGTAGATTATGTCTCACAAAAAGAACAGTATCAAAAGGTGCCTTCCCGGGCAATATAGTCAGACCCTGACTCACAAATATTTATATGATATTCACATCAATATATCCCCGTTTTAATCACTTTATATACCAAAAATCGACCTCGATTATTCCAGGAACATTTCCCCCGTCTTTCCGTGACAGCTCCGAGTGTCCATAGACAAAAAACCATAGACCACTGTCGGATACCTTCAAAAATATACATTTTATCCGAAACAGTTTCTTTGGTTACGCTTCTGGCCAGCCTGCTGCCAAGTAAGGCAGATTGCAGCTCAAGACGCGCGACTGAAATTGGCTTCGTTGGCGTGACCTTGGCTTTCCCTGCAATGAGCACTACTCTGATGCTGCCGTCTTCTTCAGTGGTTCTCCAGTATACGGCGGCTGCGTACGCTTCTTCGCTGGCATCTACGAACGTGTGAAGCTCTCTGTGCAGCACAGCCTCACGATAGCTCAGTGGGTTGGGCCGTACTGCACTATAATAGATTGCCGGGTTGTGGAAATCAACAAACACGCCGCTTTGTGGACCCAAGGAGTGCAGTCAGGAACTAGGTAGAGTGCCAGATCTTCTACTTTTCTATTTCCTTTTTGGAATACTGCTCGGAATGTGAATGAATGTGGACGGCGCTCCACCCGTTTTTATAGTAGTTTTCCTGTACGCACACATAGGCATTCTACCTCCCCCCCTGGAGCACGGAGTTGCTGTCCATCAAGCAAACCGTCACAGCCATGCCAGAGGCTGAAGTCTCCTCTCTGCATAAAACCATTGCGCAACTCCGGAGCGATCTCAACGAACGCGATCAAGCCTCACTCTCGAACGACGTCGAGATTACCGGAATCCCGGAATTCGACAGCGAACTCTCGGGCCACATAGTTCTTGCCATCGCAACCAAATTAGGAGTGCAGCTGGAGGAACGTGATGTGGTGAGCGTGACCCGCGCGGGAGCCCGCCGCCGCCCGGCAGTGGGCGAGTCGACCCCAATGCGGCCGCGACCGCTTGTAGTGCGCCTCACTCGCCGCGTGCTACGTGACGACCTCCTTAAGGGCGCCCGGGTGCGGCGAGGGGCAACATCCACGGACTTGGGTTTTCCACCACATCAGCCCCAGCCCTTTCACGTCAACGAACGCCTCACCAAAGCGAACCGCTTATTATTTGGCAGAGCGCGTGAACTCCGACGTAAATACAACTGGCGGTTCGCCTGGACTCGCGAAGGACGGGTCTTTGTTCGGCAGAACGAGGGATCACCGGCGCACCCAATTCGCACAGATAAGGACCTTGATGCCGCTTTTCATATTGTTGATAACGCTACCGCTACTCTTGCGTAATCGGTGCCCGACTGTGTGGTTGTTACATATTAATCCTCGTATTAGTGGTTTGAATTGTCACTTTTGCACTACCATATTATACATTACTTTTACTTTATCTAATATCATGTTTATGTTTAGAACTTTTACAATCAAGCTCGTACATGTTTGCTGTGACGCTAATTACTTATATATCTTACTAACACTAATTTATTCAACTTGCATCTACAAAATGTTCGTGTACATTTATTGCTGTATAGGTTTGCGCTTTGTTTGTATGTTGGTAAATGTATTTTTATCGACAGTTGGTCTCAGAGATACCTTCGCTGTGTCGCTCCGCTTTGTATTTTATAATAGGTCATTATCATGTCAGTGTAATAGTGTGTATGTAGAATGTATGTATATAGAAGTGCATATTTATAATAAGTGTATATTTACAATAATCCTTACATTTAAAGATCATATCTATTATTTAAAAAATATATATGTAACTATATATTACAATGACTTAATCAAAGTCCTTTAGAGTTGGGTTATTCAATGCTGGTTCCCTAGGTACAGGACATGATGAGCTAACGGTTGCCATGGGTAATTTCTCGGCCGATTTGGTAGCCATTAATGAGACGTGGCTCCGTGAGGGGGAAGAGGGGCGCGCGCCCGCTGTGCCCGGCTATCGCTTGCGCCACATCCCACGTCCGAGCGAGCTGCGTGACTGCGGCGGTGGCGTCGGTTTCTATGTGCGGCGCGGCGTCTCCGCCAGGCTCTGCGCGCATCCTCCCGCACCCACCGTACTCGTAGAGCAGATATGGCTCCGCGTTAACGTTGCTGGAAAAAAACTAATCGTCGGCACGGCCTATCGCCCCCAATGGCTGAACGCTGACACGTTCTTTGATGCGATTACGGACTCCATAACTTCCATGACCGGTTACGACAATGTCTTGTTAATGGGTGACTTTAACATTAACTTTGTTGACTGTTGCGATAAGAACTATATTCGTTTGACACAATTTTTTAATTCTTTAAAACTGACACAACTTGTTGACAAACCGACTCACTTCACTGACCACAGTGAAACAACGGTCGACCTAGTCTGTACTGATGCACAAGTCTGTAACTCTGATGTACATTTTATACCAGATCTCGGTAGGCACGCTTTTATTACCGTGGACCTTGTGCACGACGAGACACGCGCGCCTCTAGCGGAAAATATGTGAACTACGCGAATTTAGGGTATAGTTGCGCGGCGTTACCTAACAGACGCATTTTTACAGATTTTCGCGTTTTTCGGGAAAATATCACGGACTTTTCATGTAAATAAGTATGTAAATAGCATAGTATTAAGTTTAGGAAAATAAATAAATTAGTCCCGTGTGTTTATTTACTCGGATAGCTGCAACTTAGTACAAGCATGAATAAGTAGATAAAACAGCTATCCGACTACGAATGAATAAAGAAGCATTAAAATAACTTAGTAAATAGCTTAATAGAATACAGTAAATAGTTACAAGATAGCAAGATCTTGCAGAATAAAGATAATTTCCTATGATTGTTTCATTGATACGCCTAGCTAGGTCCTAGAATAAGACCTAGGTATAAGATAGGCTACAAGACATCGATCAAGGTACTTAGGTATGCTAAGTAGTCTGTAAATAGGCATTACAGCATGATATGTTAGCGTTACGACGGTGGGAAGCAGACTGAGGACGGTTGGCCATAGAGGGCGCGTATTTATACTCCTGAGGTGGGGGTTGAGGTAATATAAATACCCGCGCAGTACATTTTCGGCCGCCAGTCAGCTCCCAGACGTCGTAGCGTAATGATCGTAGTACGTATGTGTAGACCTAAGGATCTAGAATAAGTTAAAGATAAGAATTAATTGTAAATAGAATGATTAAGCATGAATAAATAATAAAATAGTGCTACAGGGGGGTGAGGTAGAATGCCTATGTGTGCGTACGAGAAAACTAGTATAAAAACGGGTGGAGCGCCGTCTACATTTCATTCACATTCCGAGCAGTATTCCGAAAAGGAAATAGAAAAGTAAGAAGATCTGGCACTCTACCTAGTTCCTGGCTGCACTCCTTGGGTCCACAAGCGGTGTTTTTGTTGGCTTTCACACCCCGGCAATCTATTATAGTGCAGTACGGCCCGACCCACTGAGCTATCCTGAGGCTGTGCTGCACAGACCTTAAGGTAAAAAAGCAAAAATTGCCATCGAGACGTATATCCTACCAACCTTTCAAGGACATTGACCGTGATCTTTTTGACAAAGACTTGGATTCGACTGACTGGGAAAGTGTTATTTTACTGGAAAGTGTTGACGAAATGGTGAAACTGTATAACAAACTTATAACTGAACTTTTTGACAGACACCCACATATTAAGACTGTAGTTGTAAAGGAAACTCCAAAACCATGGCTCACATCTAATGTGCGTCTGATGATGCGTCTTCGTGATAAGGACCACAAAAGGTACAAGGAAACCAAGCAGGACGTGCACAAAAAGTACTACATAGACTTAAAACACCTTGTTTCAACGTCAATTTTTTACGAAAAACGTGCCTATTTTGAAGAAAACATCAACCAGTGTGTTGGTGACTCTAGGCGTCTGTGGAAAAACCTCAAAGGCACGGTTTTTCCAGACAAACGGAATCTGGAGTTGCCCTCACACTTTGATGACGCCGACGCAATCAACGATCACTTTGTGAATGTACCAGGGAAGACTGACGTTAATATATCTGACTTGACTTTTTTTGAATTTCACCGACACGATAAAGCAAAAAACTTTACCCTAACGACAGTTACACCGTTCACCATTTCGAAAATCTTGTCTGCAATTAAGACACATGCTACTGGACTTGACTCAATAGGTATTGATATGATCTTATTGACATTACCTACAACATTACCGATTTTGACTGCGATAATCAACAGAAGCATCTCGACTAACACTTTCCCACGTGACTGGAAGATTGCGAAAGTTACTCCGCTTCCTAAAAAACCCAATCCTGTCAACATTTCTGATCTCCGTTCCATCAGCATCCTTCCTTGCATGTCTAAGGTACTTGAGAGGGTTGTATATAATCAGCTGTCGGGATATCTGGAGGAGTCTAGTATTTTGCCGGAATTGCAGTCCGGGTTCCGTAGAGGGCGAGGAACGGCGACTGCATTGGTTGATGTAGTGGACAACGTGCTGTCAGCGCTCGATGACAGAAAGAGTACAATTTTGGTATTGTTAGACTTCTCCAGAGCTTTTGACTGCCTGGATACCTCCCTCTTATTATCGAAGATGTCGTATTATGGATTTGATAATGCTACGGTACGGTGGTTTGATAATTACCTGTCGGGCCGGGCACAGGTTGTGGGGTTGCAGGGGATCAATGGCACTGTGCGTTACTCTACTACACAGGAACTGTCAAGAGGTGTCCCACAGGGATCTATCCTTGGACCCTTACTGTTCATTTTATTTAGCGCAGACATTGTCACGCAGATCCAAAACTGCAGTTACCATATATACGCCGACGACACACAGCTTTATATATTGGCTAATTCATCAGATACGGCTAATGCAGTGCGCCAAATAAATAGTGATCTGAATCGTATTGCCACGTGGTCAGATAGGAGCTGTCTGGTACTAAACCCTAGCAAGTCCAAGTATCTTGTGCTTGGTACCAAACATCAAGAACTGTGCAAGAACTTGCCGTCAATGATATAGCTATTATGAGCAAACCAGTAGAGAGGGTTGTAGAAGCCAAAAACCTCGGATTGCTGATGGATGGTGAACTACGCTTTGAAAACCACATTAGTAAAGTAGTCAGCAACTGCTTCTATCGCCTAAAAGTTCTGTATTATATACGCGATTACCTTAGAACTGATTTGCGTGTTAGTCTTTGTGAGTCGCTGATATTATCCAGACTAAACTACTGTGACGTTGTCTATGGTGGCTGTATACTTGGCAGGACAAGAAAGCTAATACAGCGTGTGCAAAACGCATGCGCACGGTTCTGTTTCAAAGTCCCTCCCAGGTCCCATACTACTCCATACTTGAACACCGCAAAGCTTCTTAACATGGAGGCTCGAAGAAAGCTACATCTTGCCACGCTACTTTTTGGTGTAGTACGCACCAAAACACCAACCTACCTGTACAACAAGCTCAAGTGGTCGTCCCGCCAGCGCGGTGTCCACAGAGAGAAAATTCGCGTTCCCGCACACAGAACGACGGCATTCCGTGGCAGTTTTAAATATGCGGCGTCCAAGTGCTGGAACAATATTCCTCCCCCAGTCCGTGAAGTGACTAGTAGGTGTGCTTTTGGGCGCAAGCTCAGGGCATTTTTTTGCTTGAACAGCAGAGACTACCTTTTCCTGTCCAAACTTCTCGCCGCTAGTCTGACTTAAATCGCATCAAAGACCTAGAGTTGTTCTGCAAACTTTTTATTTATTTAATACTTTAAAGTAAATTAAGTTATATTATTTATGTATACCTATATATTTCATTTATATCGCATCATATTAGTTTAAGTAATACTTATTACATATTTTATTAATATTTTAGAAATGTAGTTTTATAGTTTCATGGTATATATATATATAAATATGTAGCTATTACTGTTATTATTTATTTATTTATTGCCTACTGCACAGCGCCGCTCTGCACCTGGTACGCTCATGAGTCACCAGCAGGCACTGACTGAAAATCAGCGCTGAGGGACTACACCTTCAGCACATCGCTGAGTCAGTTGCCTTTTTCAGCAACAGCCTATCGTATAGTTTTAATGTAATTTTAATTAAAAAAATGCCGAAATAAATGTGTTTCTTTCTTTCTTTCTATTTTATTGTTTATTTATATTTAATCATCTTATTTACAAATAATACTTATCTTTGACTTATTCTAGATACTTAGGTCTACACATACGTACTAAGATCATTACGCTACGACGTCTGGGAGCGGACTGGCGGCCGAAAATGTACTGCGCGGGTATTTATATTACCTCAACCCCCACCTCAGGAGTATAAATACGCGCCCTCTATGGCCAACCGTCCTCAGTCTGCTTCCCACCGTCGTAACGCTAACAGACCATGTGGATATGCCTATTTGCAGATTACTTAGGTATTTTCTAGCATACCTAAGTACCTAGATCTACTTATTATTGCCTATCTTATACCTAGGTCTTACTTTAAGACCTAGCTAGACGTATAAATGAAACAATCATAGAAAATCATCTTTATTCTGCAAGATCTTTGTAACTATTTACTGTACTGTATTTACTGAGCTATTTACCAAGTAATTTTAATGCTTATTTACTTATTCAGAGTCAGATAGCTGCTTAATCTACTTATTCATGCCTATGATATGTTGCAGCTACCTGAGTAAATAAACACACGGTACTAATTTATTTATTTTCCCAAACTTAATTATATGCTATTTACAATACAATACAATACAATACAATACAGCTTTATTGGTACACCACAAAAGAAAAATAATACAATTAATTGAACTTAAAAATACGAGTACAGAGGGTAAGTACAAATAGGCGGTCTTATCGCTTAAAGCGATCTCTTCCAGACAACCTTTAGGTGGAAAAAAAACATTAAAATTGCTGAAAGAGGCGGTGTACATATAAAATAAGATATATAAAGTAGAAGCCAGATTATATGAATAATAATACATACTAATACATATATGTATACAATACATATACCTACATATATAAATAATTGTTTCAAACATAATAAATACATTTTACAAATATACAATTTAAAAAAAAGTAAATATAAAAGCTCTGAATACAAAATATGGTGCAGAAGAGTTAGAGAGACAAGTAATAACCCTTGACTAATTTTCTGAAGACAGGCAGTGATGGAGCTCTCCTTATTGGCAAAGGAAGATCGTTCCACAACCGAACAGCTTGGACTAAAAAGGAATTTGTGAAGAAGGATGATGAATGAGATGGTGTTGCCAAAAGGAGATTGTGAGAGGAACGTAAGGAACAACCATGAGTATCACGAAGAAATTGAAAATTAGTCTTAAGGTAGGAAGGAATTGCATGATTGTGCAACACGGAAAATAATAGAGACAGGATGTGAGTATCACGGCGCTGACGAATAGGGAGCCAGTTAAGTTGAGAACGAAATTCAGAAACGTGATCATACTTGCGAAGACCAAAAATAAATCGTATACAAAAATTTTGAAGACGTTCGAGTTTGTCAAGTTGCGCTTCAGTGAGATCCAAATAACTGACGTCAGCATAATCGAGAATGGGTAATAAGAGAGATTGTGCGAGTGCAATTTTAGTGGCAGTAGGTAGGAAATTTCGGAGCCTTCTCATAGCACCTGCAGCAGCAAACATTTTTCTACTTACCTCATTGATCTGTGGAACCCATGTTAAACAGCTATCAAAAATGATTCCTAGATTTTTAACCTTTGTGCTAAATGGGATAAGAGTTCCATCAAACAAGATATGAGGAAGCTGTTGCCAATCAATTCTATTAACGAACCACGGGCTACCTATTATGATAGTTTGAGTCTTGGTGGGATTAACTTTTAGCCCATAGTCATTGCTCCATGCAGATATCCTCGTTAGGTCATCATTAGTCATGGAAATGGCCTGCGAGAGATCATCCAACTTTGCTTGAGTGTAGATTTGGAGATCATCTGCATAAAGATGGTACGAGGAAGAAATGAATTGTGAGATATTATTGATAAATAAAGCGAAAAGTAGAGGAGAGAGGACGCCTCCTTGAGGAACACCAGCAGAAATATCGCACCAATCAGAAAAATAATCATCAATGCGGATACGTTGCCGGCGTCCACGTAGATAACTACGAAACCAGCCAATCACCGTTGGAGATATGTTTAGGGAACGAAGCACTCCTAAGAGTATGTCAAAGTCAACTGTATTAAATGCATTTGAAAAGTCCAGTAGAGTCAGAAGTGTCAGTTGTCCTTTGTCCATACCCCTCCGGATATCATCACTTATTTTCACTAAGGCAGTAACGGTACTGTGACCAGGGCGAAAACCTGATTGATTTGGATTTAGTAGGTTGTTTCTGTTAAGGAATTCACTTAACTGATGATGTACAGCACGTTCGAGGACCTTGGATAGGAATGGAAGGATGGATATGGGTCGGTATTCAGAAAAGGAAGATGGATTAGCTTTCTTAGGTAACGGAGTCACTTGAGCGTATTTCCATAAAGTTGGAAAAGAACTCATTGATATAGAGCTATTTAGGATGAAAGTGATAACAGGTAAGAGGATTTCTAGGATAGGAATTATCATTTTACGGCTTATACATTCACTACCAACTGCATTAGATGTAATAGAGGTGATGTGTTTCCTAACATCACAATCGGTGAGTTGGCTAAAGACAAACGGAGAGTAGTCGGGTGCTGGAATTGAAGAAAGATAACTTAGCGTATTTGTTTTCGTAGCACTGCCAATAGTGGACGAAGAAGAAAAATGCTGATTAAGACAATTTAAGTTTAAATCTTTAGAAATGGAGTCTTGGCGAGACTTACCAACACCCAGTGACTTTAGAAATTTCCATACTTTGGCTGGATCGCCGTTTTCAACAGATTCATGGATATGGCGTCGTTGAGCATCTCTACACACCTTGTTGCAGTGATTCCGTATCTGCAAGTACTTATTTTTATTGACATCAGTTGGTCGACGTTTAAATTTTGACTTAGCGATGACTTTCTTCTCCATTAACTTCTTAATATCATCGGTAAGCCAAGGAGCAGGAATGTGTTTCATCTTGATAGCGCGGACAGGGGCATGCTTATCAAATAACTGCGTTAGCAGAGAGTTAAAGATACTAACTTGTTCGTCTACAGTATTAGCATTTAAAACAGCATTCCATTCTATGTTTTTGGCATCCTCGCTAAGATCATGCAGATTCATACCACTAAAATTGCGTTGCAGAAGAACTTTTGGTTTAGCCTTAGGGGGACGAACTTTATAGGATAGATAAATTAAATCATGATATGAAAAAGCATCAGCGCTGTACTGACCATGCTTATCAACGTGTGCTGGTGATGAGACCATAATAAGGTCGAGAAGAGAAGGTTGGCAATTTGGAAAGTGATGAGTGGAGTTTGAAGGGAGGATATTTAAATTACTGGAACTAATGAGAGATCTGAGAGAAGAAGAGCGATGGTCGTTTTTGAGAAGGCAAGTGTTAAAATCACCCATTACAATTGTGTGACTGTATAATGGAGCTAAGTTCTGTAATAGACTTTCGAAGGATGAAAAATAATTGACAGTCATGGAAGGAGGGTAATAAACACCAAGAAGAAGCTTTGTGTGATTTAACATTACCTCAATAAATAGGTGCTCGCCAGCATCCAGGGGAGGTGGTTGAGCAGACATACTGACTATGGAGAAAGGAATATGTGATCTCAAGTAAATTGCTACTCCACCACAATCCCTAGGGACACGGTCGTTGCGTATGAGATGAAAACCTGGGATTGAAACAGATGTGGAAGGTAAACATGGTTTTAAAAACGACTCTGACACTAAAATTGCATGGATATTTTTAATATCAAATGAACCCAACATGTCTGGGTAATGACCCCAGATGCTTTGGGCATTAATATGTACGACATTGAAATTTTTAGCACAGTCGGAAAATTGTGACGTCAATGACTCATGGAGACTTGGAATACTTTGAAAGCTGCAGTCACTACTACTGTCATCAAAAGAAGAAGAGCAAGACATAAACTCATCACTCTTAGAACTATTATCATTGAATATACTACTTAGCATATGTACTTATGAGTAAATATATATATAATAATATAGGTATAAATACCTAATAATATACTAAATACAAATAAACTATTCTATAATACGCGAGACTAAAATTTAAGTTCCACCTGCCGGTAGTGTATTAAACTAAAGATAAATTGGGCAGTAAGTACAGAACGGTACATAAACAATATATTTGAACGCAAATTGACTAAATCTGAACACATACGGAAACACAATTTTAACAGGTAGTTCGATGCACAAAACGGAACAAACTAAAACTATAAATAAACGTCAAAAAAAATGAAATTGTTTTGAAAACAAATGAATTTATGAATACTTAACTAGAAAAAGCAAAATTACCTACTGCCCGTAAGAAAAAGTTTCACTAAATCAGCTCTCAGTGGTTGGTGCACCTCTCCTCGCCTTCGGTGCCTTCGGTTTCGCCGTCCTCGCAGCCTTTGTCTTTGTGGAAACTTCACCATCTGTTGCAATACTATTTACATCGGCAAGTGAGAGGATTCGGTGTCGTCGTCCTTCTGGCCCCAAGATAAAGACGGATCCTTCTCTCGTCCAGCATTTGGAGACTCCGAACCGCTGTCGAGCCGCCATAAAAACGTCATGCCGGCGTTTAGTAAGGAACTCCGAAAGAGTGATTCCGCTACCTTTAAGTTTGGTCTTACTGAACCAGACCTTATCACGAAGATTGCTGTCCACGAACTTCACCAATATAGGCCTGGCTGAGTCTCGAGTAGAGCGTCCCAATCTGTGACAACGTCTGATATCACTGGCACTGAAACCCGCCAACTCAACCCGTTCCACAACTGCTTTCACCACTGTGGATGTCGTGTTCTCATCTTTGGACTCATCCACACCGTGCAACAGGAGAATCTTGCGCCGACCTCGCATCTCAAGCCGATCCACCTCCTGTGCCATGATGTCTAACTGCATCTGCAGGTTATTCATGGCCTCGGTGATAAAACTCCGAAATGAAGCAAACTCTGCAGCAAGACCTGGAGTAGTAGAAGTCTTCGATGTGGTTTGCTGGTACTCCTGTTGGAACTCAGCCATCCTCTTCTCGAATAAATCCTTCATTTGGGACATTGTTTGCTGAACTTGTTCCATGTTGGGGGTAGTGAAGACAATTTTGTGCAGTGAAATTGATGATTGATGTGAAAACTGATTATTGTGAAAGGATAACACTTCCTAGCAGGTATCTGTTGTTATACTTTACAAATAAACATTAATTTTGGCAAAAACTTTAGTTAATTTTATTTTAAATAATATTTTAAAATTGAGCTAATTAATTTCCGTGTGATGACTTTTATGCCTACCCGCCGAAAAAACATACTTATTTACATGAAAAGTCCGTGATATTTTCCTGAAAAACGCGAAAATCTGTGAAAATGCGTCTGTTTGGTAACGCCGCGCGACTCCATCCTAAATTCGCGTAGTTCACATATTGTCTGCTAGAAGCGCGCGTGTATCGTCGTGTACACTCTCCATGGGTTACGGTCTTCGTTAGGCTTCTCGGGATTCTCAATGTTCGAAGTCTTGTTAGTTCTGCCAGATAGTTCTTCCACACAGGTATGATTTCGTCTCCAACCTCTTGATCCCATCCAATTCCAGTCTTCCATAATTTCTGTACCATTTTCTTTCCTTGTACTAGGACCAGTGCCAGTAGACCAACTGGATCAAATGTGGACATCACGGCGCTCATGACTTGTCTCTTCGTTGGCTTCTTTTCACCGTTGAGGATGTCTGTCGGAGTGTTCCTGAGAGTGACGTTGAAAGCCAATGCATCATCTTCTGTCTTCCATAATAATCCCAGAGTTTTTTCTTCGGTTTCTTGCGTCAGCTTAACTTCAGTCTTGTTTTCTTCTGTGGTTATTTGTTCTAGAAGAGACTTTTCGTTGCTCGCCCATCCTCGGAGTTGAAAACCTGCCTTCTTGTGGATGTGGTCGACTTGTTTGGCGATTCTTGCAGCTTCTTCTTTTGAGGTGAAACTTTGGAGATAGTCATCCATGTAGTGATTTCTGATGATGGCTCTGCTTGCTTCAGGGTATTTGTCGCTGAATTCCATTGAGTTTTTGTTCTTGACAAATATGTCAGTTGCTGGTGATGAGGTCGCTCCGAAGATCACCGAAGTCATTTTATATTCCTCCGTTTTGTCATTTTGATTTGTCCACAGGAATCTGAGGCTGTCTCGATCTTCCTCTCTGATCTTGATCTGTAGAAACATCTCTTTGATGTCTGCCATAATTGCGATGGGTTTTTCTCGGAAGCGAACTAAGACGCCGAACAGGTATTGCCGCTGATCTGGTCCTGACAGCAGCGCGGAGTTCAAACATTTTCCTTGGAAGCGTGCCGCTGCGTCGAAAACAATCCTGATCTTCTTCTTTGTTGGATGAGTTACGGCGAAGTGTGGTAAGTAGAATGTCCTCTTGTTCTCTGTCTTTGGTGGAGGGGCTTCTTCGGCGTATCCGCTGTCAATGAGATGTTGGATCTGCTGTCGATATTGAGTCTTCAATTCTTCGTCCTGGTTCAGCTTCTTTTCTATTGACTTCAGTCTTCTCAGGGCGTGGGTGTGATTGTTCGGTAGTGTTTCTTCTTCGCTGGCCCACAGCAGTCCTATTTCAAATCTTCCATCTTGAAATCTTCTTGTGGTTGTATTCAAATTTATCAGAGCCTTCTCTTCTGGGTCAGTGCTCGGTTGCTTCGGTTGTACTCCTAGTGCGTCGATGCTGAAGTGATGCCTTATCATTTTCTCTATCTCATCTTCGCTTCTCTCTTCCATGCAGTGATTGACAAAGTTAACTGGAATGGAGATGCCTGCATGAACGCCATGGAGTACCCATCCGAGGTTTGTCTGTTAGGCGACAGGTTGAGATGGTCTTCCTTTGATTATCTTTCTGCTGACGATAAGATCCCAGTTGTCTTGCCCAATGATCATCTTGGGTGCTTCAGGTGCGAAGGTGATCTGTTTCTCTATCTTCTTGAGATGTTTGCATGCTTCAATATCTTCTTTCTGGACTTGCTGGAGTGGCAGCTTCAAGTCTTCTATAGTTCTCACGTTTGTGATGTTTCTCTTGTCGCTGCGATGAAGTCCTCTTATCTTCAAGTCGACTCGTAGGGAACTGAGTGTGGTGACTTTACCGCCGCCCACGGTGCTGATGCTCAGCCTCTCTGGTTCACCCCTGACCCCTATCTTCTTGGCTACATCACTGTTTAGCATAGTGATCGTCGATCCCTTGTCCAAAAGTGCCAGTATCATCTGAGAGCCCTCGGGTCCGTAAAATTCAACGGGAATGATCTTGAGATAGGCTGTGAGTGGCGCTGCGACGGATGGTACTGCAATGTTGACGGTCTCCTCAGTTTTCTTTTCTTTTTTTGGTTTCTCCCTTTGTTCTCTGGGTTTCTCGACTTGTTCTTTCTTCCCTGGGTTATGCAGAGTAAGTTGATGGCTTCTCTTGCAGATCTTGCATGGTGGACTGCGGCAGCTTGTTCTTTGGTGACGTTTTCTCAAGTAACGGAAACAGAGTTTGTTTTCCATTGCCATCTTCCATCTTTTCTCATTGTCTGCTGCTATGAATTTCTTGCATTCGTGTGACCAATGTTCTTAAGTACAAAATATGGAAGTCTTCTTTTTATTTCTTCTTGTACTGCAGCAGTGGTCTCTTCTTTCTCTTTCTTGACGTGATGTGCTTGTGCGAAGCGCGTGTTCAATCTGTTGAAGCTCTTGGTTTTCTCTTCTTCTGCTGGTGTGTATGGTCCGCAGAGGTCTGCTTTCGTACTGAGGAACCGGTCGATCTTGAGGAGTTCTGGTTCTTCATGGTCGGTGCAACTCGCTCTGAAGTCGTACCATCGGTGCTTGGTGATCGGTGTGAGCTTCTCGATAATGCTTCTGCATGTCTTGGGTGAGTGGAGATATTGCAGCATTGAAAGTGCCTTGATAGTCGCCACGACGTTGTTGACGCGACTAGCGAAGATGCATGTGTCTCGTGGTGTCTCGTTCAGTGCTGCATGTTTCTTGATCTTCTCCATCTTGGCCAGTACTATCGCGTCGGGTTTCCCAAAGCGTCGTTCTAATGCTGTGATGACGTCCTCGGGTCGTGATGTTAGCATCAGCAAACTCTTCACAGCTTCTCTTGCCGGCCCAGTGATGCTCTTCCTCAGCCTTGCCATGTTCTGTGTTTCGGAGTACAGGGCTGTGGTCTCACTGTATTGTTTCTTGAACATGAGCCATTCTTCAATGTTTCCGCTGAACGATGGTAGATCTTGTGTGTATGCGTGGAGTGCGACTGGTTGACGTGATGCGTTGTTCTGTGTTACTTCTAAAATTGCATCAGCCAGGATCTGTATGTCGCTCTTCTTGGTGTTGCTTTTTATTTCTTCAAACGGTGCTCTTGTCACGTGGTCACGTGGCTTCGGCCCCATAGAAGGTTGAAGTTTTGCGGCATGTCGAGTTCTTGATTCTTTATAGTGTCGTCGATCCATCGCTCAACATTTATTGATTTCTCCAGCTCCAAGACTCCGTCGGGTTCTTCTTCTGAATCAAGGGCCAACAGTTCTGCTCCGTTCGAGCTTTTTCTTCTTCAAGTTTCTGCATGGCGAGTCTGTATTTGGCCTCAGCTTCAAGCTTTCTGTGACTACGAGATGAAGTCGTCGATCTTGCCACGGTGGTATCTTTCCTCCTTAACGGTGCACGGTGGGCTCCAGCGGGCGGTAGGATTCGTTCTTCGTGTGTCGTGGTGTGCTTTTTAGCTTCGGCTTCGTTGACGGTGCTTGCAGTGGCTGAAGGCGTCGCGGAGCATGCGGGTGGCGCAGGGGGTGCAGGCAACGCGGGGGGTGCGAGCAGCATGAGGGGTGTGGGGTTCGCAATACCCTCGGTTGGGTGTGCGGGCCTCTCGGAGTCTGACGGCGACGCGGGATTCTTGAAGTGTAGTATGCCTGTAGCATCGACGTCAGTAGTGCCACCGGTGGTCGTACTTTGGGTAGCCGTTGGTGGGTTGTGAGTCGTCCTCAAGGCAGCTCTTGCATCCTTGTCCCTCGACGTCGTGGAGCGTGTGACCGGCATTGTTCCCGGGATCTTGATTCTCGACGAAAATATTCTTCCTTCAGTGATCCGGCTTCCGAAGGTCCAAAAACTGTAGTGAACTGTATTGAAACTCTTGTAGATTTTTCTTGTTTTATTTTTCTTATTATTCTTCTTGTAATGCTGAGTACTGAATGCCAAACCGCTTTTTTTTTTTGCGCCCAAGCAAGGCACCCTCCAGAGGACACGGTGGGAGGAAGGTGGAGAATGCTCATAGCATACCAACGCAACCGGTTGCGTTGGTTATGTGGGACTCACTGAGTGCCTACCCACTAAACTCCACCTAGGATTGGTTTGGCCCTTAAGGGTCTTAAAACCTTTATCGGAAGCGGCCCTCTCTGGGGAAAGGGGGGCTAGCGGGGCCCTAAGGGGGCATCCGCTGGATAAGAACACTGAGTGTTAATTTCTGATTTGGGAGGAAGAGCTAGGCTCTGATCGTTTGGGTTGTGCCTTCAGCTCATCCTGAGCTTCCAGACAGAGATTAAGATCGGCTGAAAGTTTGTCAGGGGGATCGAAAAGAACGTTTCTTGGTCTTCGGACCTTGTATCGGGATGTAGACGGAGCAGTATAAGAGACTCTCTCGCGTACTAACGGATTGGGGTGTTCTTCAGAAGATTTGAAGAATGACTCGGAGAGGGATTTCATGAATTGTTGGAGGGTGGGTTGCTCTAAATCGTGATGGAGGTCTGCGTTGCGCACGTACCAGGGTGCGTTGGACGCCCTCCGGCAGAATGCGTTCTGAACTACCTGTATTTTATAAAGAACTTTGGGGTTCGCATGTGCGAGGACAGGGGAAGCGTACGTTAACACAGGTCGGATGCAGACCTTGTATAGTGTTCGCTTGTATAGTATTCCCAAAGAGACATTTTACTGTGCCTGCCTAACATGCTGTTAAGTCGGTACAGAGAGAAGCGGGCTGTGCGCGTCACTCTATTGACATGGGGTGCGAAAGTTAGTCTCGAGTCCAGAGTGACTCCTAGGTATTTGGCAGTGCTATGCCAAGGGACAGGGGTACCTAGCATACGGACATTGCGGTTGTCATGGTGACGGCGTTTGTAGTCAAAGCGGATCGCGGAACTCTTATCTGGGTTCACATCGATGCGCCATCTTTGAAACCAATCTCCAAGGTCGTCAATGGACTTTTAGAGTTTTGCGAGGACAGTCGGGGGGTTATGTCCTTTGGCATAGAGAGCAGTGTCATCTGCAAAGAGTGATAGCTGTACCCCGTTTGTGGGGACGGGAATATCGTTTGTGTATAACGAGTAGAGGATAGGGGAGAGAACTGATCCCTGGGGGACTCCAGCCCTTAGGGGGCGTAGAGAGAGCAGCCCTTCATGTCTGAAGCGGAATGAGCAATCTTTGAGATATGACGTCACCATGCGGACAAGACGGTCGGAAAGGCCTGTCTTGTGTAGTTTAAATATGAGGCCTTCATGCCAGACTTTGTCAAATGCTTTCGCAACGTCGAAGAAAACAGCGACAGTAGGGTACCGTCTCGGATAGAATCCACTTAGGATGTATTCTACTATACGGTGGACTTGTTGGGGACATGAGTGCTTGGCTCTGAAGCCGAATTGATAAGGGTTAATGATCGGGTCACCATCTGTTGGGAATAGGTGACTTTTCATGCGTGAAAGCATAACCCTCTGCAATAGTTTCCCCATTGGTTTGAGGAGGCTGATTGGGCGGTGACTAGCAGGGAGGTTGAGTGGTTTCCCTGGTTTGGGTATACCTATGACGCTTTTGGGAAGTGGCCAAAATTGAAGCAAGCGTTAAATACAAGGGCTAACAAGGTAAGTACTTATTGAGGAAGGTGCTTAAGAGCTTTATTGGAGATCCCATCCGCGCCTGGCGCTTTTCTAGGCTTTTGGCCTCTGATGAAGAATTGGATTTCATCTTCGGACACTGTGATGGAGTCGAAGGTGAGGGGGAGGGAGTTTCGATAGTGAATCTCATCCTCCACCTCTTTTATGTGGCAGGGGTCAGTTAGTTGAATTTTCAAATTCGAAAATTTGGAATATTTTGTCACATTTTTTTTGTAATTTTTCTCATATCGAAGAGTATCGTGGTAGAATGAAGGCGAAATTTGCCACAGTAAATTAAACATATCAAATTTAAAATCTAATTTAATCCACGAAACAGAGCACATTTGCTCTAGAGATTGTGAAAGCCTGTTTTTTTCTTCATTTTCCTGGTAAGTTTTGTGTACTTTTGGTTTCATTCTCTGAAAATCCCTTTTGTCCCGTTTCCAATACGTTAATTTCCTTGCCCAGATTTCATTGGCATGTCTTGACGCTGTTGTTTTATTTCTTTACAGCGACCCTTTAGGTTATTTAAGGGTCTTTCCAATTTTTCTTATATTTCCCCCATTTTCCGCGCGCCACCTTTCCATCTTGTATGGTTGCGCATATTGAGGCCGAAGGTACGGACCACGTACGCTGATGGGGTGAGCTTCCTGTGTTATACCAGAAGTTGGTGCCAGACAATCTTGGCTTGATTGACTACTCTGTGGAAGACTGCAAACACCTACGTCACGAAGACACCCCTATCAGGTTTTTATATCTGTAGCCTGGCATTTCATAGAATCGGAATCAATCATTTTCTTTCTTAATGTAAAGTTAGATAACGATTGCTTTTAATACCTTAAAGTTATATTTTCTCTCGACTAGAAGTTATTAATACTTCCGCGAAATTGTAGTTTCTGGGATCCTATAAACTAGTCTTAATATCCAAATTTGAATCCATATTATCGTAAACTAATTGCGTCGTTAAAGCTTAAGGAAAACAAAATCCTAAAACAAGATAGACTAGGCATAATTTTCGTGTTGATTTTATAAGTTCCTACGTACCCAATACTCTTTTTGATATTCTTGTGTTTTATACCATTTTTTTTACTTCAGTTTTGTTATTTTTAGTGTATTAAAAAAAAAACAAATTATATAGTGTCTTTATCCAGATTTATCTTTTTTTTAGCCAGGCCGAATCGACCGACTTAACAAAATTACACTCGGGATTATAAAATAGCTAACTAATTTTAAAAAGTAATGCTATAATATGTTTATCAATAATTGTATTTGAGTTTTTTCTTTTTATGTGCTGGTAGTTATGTAGCTTGTTGTGTGTGTTTTTAATAAATAGTATCTTGTGCTGTTGTTAAAAAAAAAAAAAAACGTGCATTAATTAATTTTAGTACTAAGATTTCTGTGGAAACGATTTTGGTTTTTATTTTATCTATTTTTAATTGTAATTATGTTATAAGAAAACTGTACGCTTCCTAATAAATAAATAAATAAATTACATATTTATTTATAAAATAATGTTTATTGTTTTTTTTAGACAAACCAAAACCGCCGTATAATTTCAAAGTTGCAAGCATTACTATAAATGAAGCTGACGATAGTAAAAGGGATTTTGTGATGAAGTGGACTAATCCTAAAACTGGAAAATTTGTAGCAACACTGATAAGTAACAGGGTCGAGATAAAATTACCTAACGGAGAATGGGAGCCCGCGGTGCCGCCACTAATAGCCCTCAACGACCCCAGTGTTCAAGAACAAGAGCACACATTTATTATGCCTTCTGTGCGAGCAAACTACCGGGTAATCGTGGACAGTAATGGTCATAGCAGTGATCCTAGTACAGAATATTGGTTTTGTAAGTACCCAAAGTATATTCAATACTTACATTTACCAACGACTACATGGACTTTACTTTTTAACCTCTTTTCTGTACAGTCATGGTCACTGTACAGTCATGGTCACTGTACAGTCTCATGGTCACTGTACAGTCATGGTCACTGTACAGTCATGGTCACTGTACAGTCTCATGGTCACTGTACAGTCATGGTCACTGTACAGTCATGGTCACTGTACAGTCATGGTCACTATACAGTCATGGTCACTGTACAATCATGGTCACTGTACAGTCTCATGGTCACTGTACAGTCATGGTCACTGTACAGTCATGGTCACTGTACAGTCATGGTCACTGTACAGTCTCATGGTCACTGTACAGTCATGGTCACTGTACAGTCTCATGGTCACTGTACAGTCATGGTCACTGTACAGTCATGGTCACTGTACAGTCATGGTCACTGTACAATCATGGTCACTGTACAGTCTCATGGTCACTGTACAGTCATGGTCACTGTACAGTCATGGTCACTGTACAGTCTCATGGTCACTGTACAGTCATGGTCACTGTACAGTCATGGTCACTGTACAGTCTCATGGTCACTGTACAGTCATGGTCACTGTACAGTTATGGTCACTGTACAGTCTCATGGTCACTGTACAGTCATGGTCACTGTACAGTCATGGTCACTGTATAGTCTCATGGTCACTGTACAGTCATGGTCACTGTACAGTCATGGTCACTGTACAGTCATGGTCACTGTACAGTCTCATGGTCACTGTACAGTCATGGTCACTGTACAGTCATGGTCACTGTACAGTCTCATGGTCACTGTACAGTCATGGTCACTGTACAGTCTCATGGTCACTGTACAGTCATGGTCACTGTACAGTCATGGTCACTGTACAGTCTCATGGTCACTGTACAGTCATGGTCACTGTACAGTCATGGTCACTGTACAGTCATGGTCACTGTTCAGTCATGGTCACTGTACAGTCATGGTCACTGTACAGTCATGGTCACTGTACAGTCATGGTCACTGTACAGTCTCATAGTCACTGTACAGTCATGGTCACTGTACAGTCATGGTCACTGTACAGTCATGGTCAATGTACAGTCTCATGGTCACTGTACAGTCATGGTCACTGTACAGTCTCATGGTCACTGTACAGTCATGGTCACTGTACAGTCCCATGGTCACTGTACAGTCATGGTCACTGTACAGTCATGGTCACTGTACAGTCATGGTCACTGTACAGTCATGGTCACTGTACAGTCATGGTCACTGTACAGTCATGGTCACTGTACAGTCATGGTCACTGTACAGTCATGGTCACTGTACAGTCATGGTCACTGTACAGTCATGGTCAATGTACAGTCTCATGGTCACTGTACAGTCATGGTCACTGTACAGTCTCATGGTCACTGTACAGTCATGGTCACTGTACAGTCCCATGGTCACTGTACAGTCATGGTCACTGTACAGTCATGGTCACTGTACAGTCATGGTCACTGTACAGTCATGGTCACTGTACAATCATGGTGACTGTACAGTCTCATGGTCACTGTACAGTCATGGTCACTGTACAGTCATGGTCACTGTACAGTCATGGTTACTGTACAGTCATGGTCACTGTACAGTCTCATGGTCACTGTACAGTCATGGTCACTGTACAGTCTCATGGTCACTGTACAGTCATGGTCACTGTACAGTCATGGTCACTGTACAGTCATGGTCACTGTACAGTCATGGTCACTGTACAGTCATGGTCACTGTACAGTCATGGTCACTGTACAGTCATGGTCACTGTACAGTCATGGTCACTGTACAGTCATGGTCACTGTACAGTCATGGTCACTGTACAGTCATGGTCACTGTAAGAAAACATATATCATAGTAGTTTATGCTACAAGGGCGAAAAGGAATAAATTACGAGGACGATTTAAAACATAAGCGTAGCATAGTTATTGCACATTGTCACATACATAGTTATTGCATATTGTCACATACATAGTTATTGCACATTGTCACATACATAGTTATTGCACATTGTCACATACATAGTTATTGCAAATTGTCACATACATAGTTATTGCATATTGTCACATACATAGTTATTGCATATTGTCACATACATAGTTATTGCATATTGTCACATACATAGTTATTGCACATTGTCACATACATAGTTATTGCATATTGTCACATACATAGTTATTGCATATTGTCACATACATAGTTATTGCATATTGTCACATACATAGTTATTGCATATTGTCACATACATAGTTATTGCACATTGTCACATACATAGTTATTGCATATTGTCACATACATAGTTATTGCATATTGTCACATACATAGTTATTGCATATTGTCACATACATAGTTATTGCATATTGTCACATACATAGTTATTGCATATTGTCACATACATAGTTATTGCATATTGTCACATAGAAGTTATTGCATATTGTCACATATAAAGTTGTTGCATATTGTCACATACATAGTTATTGCATATTGTCACATACATAGTTATTGCATATTGTCACATACATAGTTATTGCATATTGTCACATACATAGTTATTGCATATTGTCACATACATAGTTATTGCATATTGTCACATACATAGTTATTGCATATTGTCACATACATAGTTATTGCATATTGTCACATACAAGTTATTGCATATTGTCACATACACAGTTATTGCATATTGTCACATACATAGTTATTGCATATTGTCACATACATAGTTATTGCACATTGTCACATACATAGTTATTGCATATTGTCACATACATAGTGTCACGAGCTAGGTTCTTTAGGTGAGCGGGTCATAAAATGAAGAAAACGACAGTTGCAAATATCAGTTATATAATTTTAAAACAGGTCGTCAAAGAAATTTGTTTGACGATTAAACAAAACACCTGGAAAACATGCGCGCAGTATCGAGTACTTTTAGCATAACATATGAAAACAATTACGGCAACTATGCACTAATAACAAAATCCTTATGAAATACCTTAAATATCTAACATAAATTACCGTTATTATACCGGTAGCCTTAATTCTAAAAATAACGGTATGAGTGCCGATAATTTAACTTTGCCTAGTACAAGTTATTAAGAAATGAGTTCTTAATTCTATAAGCAACGGCGTAACCACCGATAATGTACTCCAGCGCACTGTAGGCAGTAAATTTAGTCCTTAATGTCAATTTAACATGGAATCCCGACACTGATCAACGACACGGACAAATCCGATGGTCAAAGTCCATTACGGGGATTTAGCGGTTACACGAACAATGGACGAAGCAAGTAGTCTGCCGCGCCGAATTCGCTGTAGGATTCGTGACCTCCACGTTCATTCACGCATGGGTAACTTATGTACCAGAACATTTAGTATTCCGAAATGAGCGGTTGAGTAAATGTATAGGTACTCACGGCGACGACGGTGACGTTACCAAAACAAGGGTTTTGCAAGTAGTGAAACCCAGAAATCTGACCTTATTGTCCCCAAACCAGAAAGGGCGTAGCTATAAGCCCAGGTCGAAATTCCACATAACTACACGAATTTATTGTATAGCAGAACTACAATCACTATTTCCGTAGTTGTATTTTGAATATTTCACGATTTATTGCAACTCAAAATCTCATTTTACAAGACACAGCCGATGCATCTTTGTTTCTCAATCCAACCACCACCACCGACATTCTACCCAAAAAAACTAATCATTTTCCAGTTACCGTCGAGTTCAAAATGTACGGCGGACGTCAAGTGGAAACTCTTAGCGCCATCTAGGGGCGAGTAGCGGGCCATGACAATAGTTATTGCATATTGTCACATACATAGTTATTGCACATTGTCACATACATAGTTATTGCATATTGTCACATACATAGTTGTTGCATATTGTCACATACATAGTTATTGCATATTGTCACATACATAGTTATTGCATATTGTCACATACATAGTCATTGCACATTGTCACATACATAGTTATTGCATATTGTCACATACATAGTTATTGCATATTGTCACATACATAGTTATTGCATATTGTCACATACAAGTTATTGCATATTGTCACATATAAAGTTGTTGCATATTGTCACATACATAGTTATTGCATATAGTCACATACATAGTTATTGCATATTGTCACATACATTGTTATTGCATATTGTCACATACACAGTTATTGCATATTGTCACATACATAGTTATTGCATATTGTCACATACATAGTTATTGCATATTGTCACATACATAGTTATTGCATATTGTCACATACATAGTTATTGCATATTGTCACATACATAGTTATTGCATATTGTCACATACATAGTTATTGCATATTGTCACATACATAGTTATTGCATATTGTCACATACAAGTTATTGCATATTGTCACATATAAAGTTGTTGCATATTGTCACATACATAGTTATTGCATATTGTCACATACATAGTTATTGCATATTGTCACATATAAAGTTGTTGCATATTGTCACATACATAGTTATTGCATATTGTCACATACATAGTTATTGCATATTGTCACATACAAGTTATTGCATATTGTCACATATAAAGTTGTTGCATATTGTCACATACATAGTTATTGCATATTGTCACATACATAGTTATTGCATATTGTCACATACATAGTTATTGCATATTGTCGAAACTTTCTAGCTATGGACAAATAATTAGGAACGGGTAAAATAACTTAAGAGGCCAATGCAAAAGGCTCCCAACTACGATTCGAGGCGAGTGCAAAATTGGTCGGAATACTGCCGTCCCTCTCAGGCGCGCGCGCGCAACTGTGTGTGTGTGTACCATTCATTCATAACCATAACGTCTCGAATGCACTATGTTCATGATTTGCTTTTTTTTGTTTTCTACGTCGGGGAATCGTAAGTGAACATACCTACTAGTAATATTAGGCGTTTTATGGAAATTCCTCTACAAGTCAATGCCTGTATCTCGAATTATTTATTTATCAAAATATAAGGATATCTGGAGATCGAGGCTTTGTAGAGAAAACCTACCTAAAGTAATTGTACCAAGTGCGAGTCGGACCCACAAACCGAGGGTTCCGTACAAACTTATAGGTTTAGAAAAAGGGTATTGTATTGACAGGGTACTAAACCCTAAAAAGATTATGATAAATTATTCCAGTTGCAGTTATGAAGTACCAACTTGACACTTGCGTACAAAAAAAGTAAAATTTAGTAATCAGAAAGATCACTCAACAATCTGGTTTATAGGATTTAGATTTTTACCACACGTTGGTTGTAAGCAGCGGTAGCTCAGGGGTAGAACGCAGGCCTAGCAATCTTGAGGTTCCAAGTTCGATCCCCGGTCGGATTTGTGCCCGAAGTACGGCGATAGAGCTCACCACCAGAGCTGTCACATGGACCAAATATAAGCCCTAAGTTGGTCCGTTCAAATAGGACTCGGACCTGGTCCGATGGACT
Organism: Ypsolopha sequella; assembly: GCA_934047225.1. Classification (NCBI taxonomy): domain Eukaryota; kingdom Metazoa; phylum Arthropoda; class Insecta; order Lepidoptera; family Ypsolophidae; genus Ypsolopha; species Ypsolopha sequella. The sequence continues at coordinate 18,361,209 of OW204011.1, forward strand.
ATTATGGTGAGCCCTAAACTCCAGCGGACCGAACGGACTAGCCCTATTTCGGTAAAAAACCGGTCAGGCCCGAGTTGGTCCGAAACAGTCCGTTAGATTACTTGAATAGAGTTATGCAATAAATGCTTGAAAAAAATTTGATCGGACTCGGCCTCGCTGGCGCGTTCTCCATCCTCACATGCTCGTTTTTCGGCCTCGCTAGAAAGACACTTGAAGGCTCGGCCTTCGGCCTCGCCATTAGATCCGAAGAAATGTCCGATCAAATTTTTTTCAAAAAAGTGTCAAATTTAACAATGAATTCGTAATCATCGACCCCATTTGCCCCTTGGTACCGAGTTTCAAGCGAATCGGAGCACTTTTTTGGACCTGTCAAAAAATGTCAAAACCTGTCAAATGTCAAATTTTTTTATGCGGTCGGGAAGCCCTTGGCAAACCGATCACTAAAGTCGAAACCGCAACTCGCTAGGACTTACGGTTCGGGAGATATAGCCGATCAAAGTTTTGGCAAAAATATATTTTTTTTCGACTTTTTTTTCTTTTTTTTTTCATTTTCAGTTAGAGCTCGTCGAGCCCTTTTCTTAGAGTACCATGAACATGGGTCTAGCTTCAGCCGTTTGGGAGATACGGGCCGTTAAAGTTTTGACACTGTGGGGGGCTAGATCTCGGCGAGACCTTTTCTTAGACACCCATCAACATGGGTCTAACTCAAGCCGTCTAGGAGATACGGGCGGTTAAAGTATTGACATTAAAAAAAAAAAAAAAAAAACTTTTTTGGCACCCTATGGGCCGACCCCTAGGGATGTACCACCTTCCGTTCCGAAGATATGGCCAAAACAATTTTTTTTTCGGTACATCCCTTAAAAAAAAAAGGCAAACAAACACGCATGCATAGCATAGTAAAGTAATCGTCACTGACTGAGTTATGTCAGTTATCGAGCGAGCAACTAAAGTATAATGCAAAACTATTGTACCCTAACCCAAAGGAGGCCCCAGGCCCAGACGCGCGAATCCACGCGACATCTCTCTATGTCTCTACTGTGTGAATGTGTGCGTGCGTCAAACAAGATGCGACACAGCTACTAGCCGTTCAGAATTTGTACTGAATACGGGCGTATTTCGTAATACCAAAAATGTTGAATGAAAACTTAATGTGTTTTAAATTTCGTTTTAATAATCTGTAACTTGATAACATAGGCTATGTTTCCGCTCGAACAATATCTTACGTTTTGTTGTTTTTAATACAAAACAAATAAGAAGAAAACGGGTAATTTACGGTGTAAAAATGTGCGAATTGCAAATCGCTGACATTTCGTTTCAGGTTAGTATTTTGGAAGGAAACATTAGCATGAACCTATAAAAATACTGTCTTAATCAGAATAACAGCATAATTTGGTTGAAATATGCTCGAATTGCAAATGATTTTGGTATTACGTTTGTATGGATAATTATATTGGCATCGGCCTCTTAATTTATTGAACTGTATCAGAAACCATTTTAATGAAATAAACAATACTTATTACAAAACTTTTAACACAGCTTACAAAAAGCAGTATTAGTATTTTGTAGGGTGACCGTTGCTCACAATAACTGCTTTGCAGCGACGGGGCATGGAATCTATTAAGTTTTTACAGGTTTCATCTGAAATATTGTTCCACGATTCGACAAAGGCATCATATAGATCGTTTAAATTGCTCGTCCTTTTCGCAGCCACACTCTTCTTTACTTCTCTCCAAAGACTTTTGATCGGATTAAGATCTGGACTATTGGCAGGCCAATCTAACACAGTAAATTTTTGATCACTAAGAAACCTTTTAACTGAATGAGCAGTTTGATTGGGGTTATTATCTTGCTGAAATATCCAGACTACAGGCAACCTCTCCTCAGCATAAGGAAGCATAGTCTCCTCAAATATTTGCTTGTATTTAAATTGGTCTAGTATACCTCCATTCTTTTTAACTGGCCCAACACCATGACCTGAGACACATCCCCAAACTTTTATGTTTCCTCCCCCATGCTTTACCCCTTTTTTCGTGAACTTAGGATTCAACGCTTGCTTAGGCGGTCTACGCACATACTGTTAAACATCAGACCCTAGTCTATTTATTTTCGTGTCATCAGAAAATAACACGTTGTTCCATTGACTTGCTGTCCAGTTGCCATATTTTTTCGCGAACTCTAACCTAGCTTTTCGGTGCACCTTCGTGAGAAGCGGTTCACTCCGGGCGATTCTTCCAAATAACTTTGCATCAGTTAAGCGACTTCGTACTGTACGTGTAGATACTCCTCCGTCGCCAAAAACTTCCCTCTTTATTTTTCAGAACTCTTGAAAGGATCAGCCTTTGCTGCACGAACAATCAAAGCATCTTCACGTGATGTTGTTTTTCTAGATTTAGGCTTTCGAGGTACATTATTCGTACCTAGTATTAAACTTTTTGACGTGATTTACAGCATTAAACACCTTAGTTTTAGAGCACTTCAAATGATCAGCAATCTTTTTATACGACCAATTACGTTCATATAGAGCCATAATCATTTTCCGGGTCTATGGAACACAACTCTCCTTTTTGCCCATGATTTTGGAATAATTATGCACTTTCAACTTAGTCAATATAAAGCGATGTAACCATAGAATACGCTGGAAACAAAAAAAATGCGATATTCGTTTTCGAAATTCAAGATTAAGAATGATTTTTTTCCGTTCCTAATTATATGTCAAGCGGACAGTACATTTAAAATACAATAGCAATTCAAGATGAATTGAACTTTTGATAGCAGTGCAATTGTTTTGCATATTGGGTATAAATTGTTAAAGCCTACTAATATAACTGTTATTTTGTGTGGTTTAAATTTGTTATCAATAAGTTAATACAAAACTAACAGCTACTTGTTTGTCAAAAATCGACTTTCTTACCAGTCGTTCCTAATTATATGACCACAACTGTACATAGTTATTGCATTTGTCACATACATAGTTATTGCATATTGTCACATACATAGTTATTGCACATTGTCACATACATAGTTATTGCATATCGTCACATACATAGTTATTGCATATTGTCACATGCATAGTTATTGCACATTGTCACATACATAGTTATTGCACATTGTCACATACACAGTTATTGCATATTGTCACATACAAAGTTATTGCATATTGTCACATACATAGTTATTGCACATTGTCACATACATAGTTATTGCATATTGTCATATACATAGTTATTGCATATTGTCACATACATAGTTATTGCATATTGTCACATACATAGTTATTGCATATCGTCACATACATAGTTATTGCATATCGTCACATACATAGTTATTGCATATTGTCACATACATAGTTATTGCACATTGTCACATACACAGTTATTGCATATTGTCACATACATAGTTATTGTATATTGTCACATACATAGTTATTGCACATTGTCACATACATAGTTATTGCATATCGTCACATACATAGTTATTGCATATCGTCACATACATAGTTATTGCATATTGTCACATACATAGTTATTGCACATTGTCACATACACAGTTATTGCATATTGTCACATACATAGTTATTGCATATTGTCACATACATAGTTATTGCATATCGTCACATACATAGTTATTGCATATTGTCACATACATAGTTATTGCACATTGTCACATACATAGTTATTGCACATTGTCACATACACAGTTATTGCATATTGTCACATACATAGTTATTGCACATTGTCACATACATAGTTATTGCACATTGTCACATACATAGTTATTGCATATTGTCACATACATAGTTATTGCATATTGTCACATACATAGTTATTGCATATTGTCACATACATAGTTATTGCATATTGTCACATACAAAGTTATTGCATATTGTCACATACATAGTTATTGCATATTGTCACATACATAGTTATTGCATATTGTCACATACAAAGTTATTGCATATTGTCACATACATAGTTATTGCATATTGTCACATACACAGTTATTGCATATTGTCACATACATAGTTATTGCATATTGTCACATACATAGTTATTGCATATTGTCACATACATAGTTATTGCATATTGTCACATACAAGTTATTGCACATTGTCACATACATAGTTATTGCATATTGTCACATACATAGTTAACCCTTAACCACTGACGTGTCATTTTGTTACACTACCACTGACGTACTTACGTCCGGGATACGTACTTAATTTCGAAACCCTCCTGATGCAACAATGGAGGGTACCTATGGTGATTATTGCAGTGAGTTTGTAAATACACATTTAAATGATATATAAAAGGAGTTATAATATTCATAGAAAAATATTTATTAATTAACAACCTTAGAAGCAATGAAAGTAACATAGACATTATTTTTAAATCAACACAAAGATATTTTGTTGCAATAGAAATTTCTTTTTTAAGTTGTATTCATTATTAAGGATGGCTTTAATTAGAAAAAAATCACAATCGCCATAAATCTAATTAAAAGGCACTTTTTAACAGCAGTTGTTGCAGGTTGGCTTAGAGCACTGCAGTTGTTGCAGCAGTTGTTGCAGGTTGGCTTAGAGCACTGCAAACTGACCGGTTTACAGCAAGCTTGACAGCCTTATCTATCCACTATATATATATCCATATATCCAGCAGGAGCCTCTTCACTTATTATTCATTTATTCATTATTATTCATTATGTACACAGCAGATCTTGTGCGTCACATAGAATACTGCAAAATACATCTCTACGCAGATGACACACAAGTTTACTATTCTTTCAAGCCAGGAGAAACTGATGGAGCAGTGGATAAAATTAATAAAGACTTGAATATAATACATGAATGGGCTCTTAACAACTGTTTGGTTTTGAATCCTCAAAAGTCGAAATTTTTAATCATGGGGACAAAGCATCAGTACCAGGCTATAAAAAGTAAGAATCCGTGTGTGCAAATCAACCACCAAAACATTCTGGGAGTAAAAAGTGCACGAAATTTAGGGTTGACAATGGACAGTGAATTCCGCTTTGAGGAACATGTCAGTCTAAAAATAAGAAATGCGTTTTTTAGGCTTAAAGTTTTGTATAATGTACGACAGTTTCTCACGGAGGATGTTCGTGAGCTACTTGTAGAAAGTTTGGTTCTGTCTATGTTCAATTTTAGTGATGTCGTATATGGGCCTCGAATCTTTGCCAAAACGGAACGTGCTATTCAACGCGTACAAAATGCGTGTGCACGCTTTTGTTATAAGATTCCGAAACGAGCTCACATTACACCCTTCTTAAATGAAAAAGGCATCCTAAATATGACATCTCGGAGAAATTTACATTTAGCCAATCTGGTTCACAAAGTCGTGCATATGCAAAGGCCTTTATATCTCTATGAGAAGTTAACTTGGTCTAGAGATTTTCACAATCGATATACACGTAGGCGCTTCACCGATAAACTGATAATACCTAATCACAAAACAGCAGGCTTTAGCCTAGGGGTGGCTTCAAATACGCAGCCACCAAAATCTGGAATAATTTACCTCCACCCTTGCGCAAGCACGTTAGTCCAATGACATTTAAAACACATTTTAAATGTATTTTATTAAATGCGCAAAAATTTTATCAAAAATTGTATTAAATAGCTTGTGTTAATCTTATTTATGTCCTGATTAGTAAAAAACGAATTATATTTCTGTATTATTATTATTTTTTTATTACTTTTTATTTATTTTTTTCTCATGTAATCTATTGTAATGTATTATGTAAATTGTTCTAATTAGTGAATATAAATAATTTATTGCATCGATTTGTAAAATTGAAATTAATAATTTCAAATTACATCTAATTTGATAGAAACATTGTAGTTAAAATTTAAACCTACCTGCAAGGAAGGAATATGTAATGTTTGTGTTATTTGTAAAAAATGGGACAAACTGAAAACCAGCGCTGTCAGTTGCTTGCAACTAGCAGCATTTGCTGAGTTTGGCCCTTTTTGACACTTTATTTAATTTTTGTTTTCTCTGTGCGTGTGTTTCTTTTTTGTGGCAAATAAATACTTTTCACTTTCACTTTCGAAATATTCTGAATCACGAGCAGGAGCTACGTCATCCTTAAAATTTTCATCCTCGCAAGACACATCGCGATCCGACTGAATGAATCATTTTCATCCTCGCAAGACACATCGCGATCCGACTGAATGAATCATTTTCATCCTCGCAAGACACATCGCGATCCGACTGAATGAATCATTTTCATCCTCGCAAGACACATCGCGATCCGACTGAATGAATCATTTTCATCGGCCGATGATTCGTCAGACTCACGAAGCCAAGGTCCGATAACTTCTTCGTTATTGGCACTATTCACTTGAACTCGTAATTGTTTGATGTAGATAGCCCAGAAGAAAAAATTTACCACTTACCAAGCCACCAAGTTCCCTATCGGCGGGAGCGAGAAAGAAAATACACTCAGCCTGCTGCGAGATATAAAAGAAAATAACATCGGCCACAGGAATAAAACGCCAGCGAAAATAATTGAACAAGGATCATGGCGCTGCGGAACCAAACGAGTTGAACCTTCACCGGCGGAACAACAAGAAAAATGGACGGCGTGTATCGAAAAAATACGTGCAACTAACACGCTACGCATCCCTCACTGCTACGACGTAGAGCCGGCAAGCACTCGAGCGCTACGAGAAAACATCGCCTACAACGCTACAAGAGTGACACCTGCCGACTTCAGCAAGAATCATCGGTGGTTTCAGGACCCCTCCTTCCTGAAACAAGCTGAAAGTAAACAGCCAGTCTAGGCGAAGAGAAAACGAACACGAAGACACCGAAGAAGAAAGAGACAGATGCGGTCAAACTCATGCTTGCACCTAACAAGCACCAAACGCTTCAAGAAATGAATACGACTTGTACGAGCTACGACGCGCGTTCAAAAATTCGTCAAGATTTGTCGTCGAAAAATGCACGTTACAACGGCCGCGAGACGCAAAGAACACGGCAAAACGCTCAGGCAGATGCTACGTGGGATATGAAGAGAGAAAAAAGGAAAATACTCGCTGCAACTCCGCGGAAAACTCAGAAAAACGAAACGGAGTGACTTTGGGAGCGAGCAAGACAGGAGATCCATATAAGCGAGCGAGACAGACTATCACCACTCAGTACCAGCGCTGACGGATTAAGAATCTCAGTGACTCCTGAAATTAATGAAGAACCGGCGGGAGCCTCTCCCTGGAAGAAGAAAAGTGACTTCGTACATCCTGAAACCGACGGGAGCCTCGGAAAACCAACTTGGCACCGAAGATCGACGATTCGGTCGTCATCTGTGACTCGAAACTGCCCCAGAGCACATGGCCGCGAGGAAAAGTCACTGGAGACATCGGACACAACGAGGTGCAAGGACCCACGAAGATGATCGTCGTGCTTCCAGTAGAATCGCAGGGCTGCGACGGCGGGAGAAATGTACACGACGAGACACACGCGCCTCTAGCGAAGAAAATGGGACTAACTAACTGACGTGGGTCGTCTTCGGCCGCCCACAGGGCGGTCGAAGGTACGGGCCTTGATGTAGACATCTTTGCCCGGGCTTCAACTCCGCGGGCTTCAACCCGCGGGTCCGGGGGGGCCGCCAATATGGTGGTTGACAGCATGTCAGAGATCGCGTCGTGACGGGCCGCTGGATGTACGACCGGCAGCTCCACTCCCTTTTCATGACTGCCGGTGGTAACGTCACCGGCAGCCCAGTCCGTCTTCAATCTCCGACATCTTCTTCTGAGCTGCTCGCGGATGACTCACGCAGCAGCTCTCGAGGGTAGGGTCGTCCGGTGGGGGATCTGTCGTACGTGGGGGCAATTACACGGAGATGCTCGTGCGGGCCGTTGTCGGCCCGGTCATAGATGACACGGGCCAAACGGCGCACGAACTCTTCAACGCTCTCAACCCCCAGATCCGTTGCGATGGTCGTGTTTCTTGTCAGGTAGTGTGCACCGGTGATTGCACGCAGGGCAATGTTTTGTTGCGCCTGGAGTCTCTGCCGGTTGGTCGCAGATGCCAAGACGTACCACGCAGGCACCGCATAAGTCAGGCGGGAGCACAGGTACGTCTTGTAAATCATTATCTTGGTCCGAAGTGGTAGTCTTGATGTTAGCACGGGCCTCAGGAGCGCCCTTGCCGCCTTGGTTTGGTGGACGGCGTGATCAACCTGAGGCTCCATGCGTAGCCGGCGATCTATGTGGCATCCCAGGTACTTAACCGAGTCGGCCCACTCGATGTTCGTACCTCGGAGCTGGAGCTGCTGGAGTCTGTTGGTGTGGGTGGCGCCTGACAGCATGGCGGTCGTCTTCCCCACGTTGACGGCCGTGCGCCATCTGTCTAGCCAGTCCAGCAACAGATACAACAGCCGTTGCATCTTCAACACTGTGACGTCAGCTTTGCGTGAGGAGGCGAGGTAGGCGCTGTCGTTAGCAAACAGTGCCAACATCACGTCTTCCTGCATCTCAGCAAGTGAGTCAGCTAGTGTCGGGATGTCGTTGGTGTAGGCGGTGTACATTCAGGGCGACAGGCAGCTGCCCTGCGGTACACCGGCTCCGATGGGATGCGTCGCTGAGGTGGCCCCCTCGACCGAGACGTAGAAGCGGCAAGGAAGGCTGCCACGATGCGTATGATCGCCGGCGGGGTTGTAGTGTCCTTCAGAAGCTTGTATAGGAGTCCTGCATGCCACACTCGATCAAATGCTTTCTCGATGTCGAGGAAAACACTGACGACGTGGCGGTCACGATTCATCTCGAATGCGACGTGATGCAGGACTCTTATGAGCTGGAGCATCGTGGAGTGCTCACTACGGAAGCCGAACTGCTCAGCATGGTAGGGGACGTGCGGCCGCAGCCTCCATAGGAACAGACGCTCGAAGGTCTTCGCAAGGTGAGACAGGAGCGTGATGGGGCGATGGTGAGACGGTACTCGGCGGTCTTTACCCGGCTTCGGGAGTGTGATCACTTTTCCCGTTTTCCATGCCTCAGGGAAGTGGCACGTCCTGAGGATGCCGTTGAAGAGGCGGACGAGTGCTACCACTAGTCTACGTGGTAGCTGCTTCAGGGCCACCGTCGGTATACCGTCGGGGCCCGGGGCCTTCTTCCTCGGGAGCCAGCGCAGAGTCCATGCCAGCTCGGAGGGCGAGATGTAGGTAGCGCCCTCTAGCGGCTCGGGCTCCGCCTGGAGGAATTCATCCACAGTGCGCTCCACGTGATCAACTTGCGACTGTACGGTGGGCGCGACTGGGTTCGGAGTGAACTGCGACTCCAGGTGCTCCGCGAGGATATCCGCTCGGTCTTGAGCGGCGAATCCGCGACGGCCCTGCCCGTCAATGAGCGGGTATATGGGCTCGGGCGCTCGCGAGAGGCTTCGCAAGAGATAGCGCAAGGACGTCTCGTGTTCGGTCCAACGGTCGATAGTGTCCTCCCATGTCGAACCACGAAACTCCTTGACTGCAGTGGACAGCCTCTCAGCGAGTGCGTTGAGCTCCCGCTTGATGCGTGGGCAGCGTGTCCGAGCCCACAGCTTATGTAGGCGCCTCTTCTGGCGTAGGTCCTCTTGTAGACGTGCCGGTAGCTCCTGTCTGCGACGGGACGTGGCAGGCGTGACGGTGGTTACCGCCTCCTGCGTGTCCACGATCGCCTTGGTAATCTTGGCTGCTGCATCTTCCACTTGTTGGGGCGACGAGACTGGCCCTTCGAGAGTGAAGTCCGTGAGTTTGTCTTGGAAGGCCTGCCAATCAACCTTTCTACGAGGTGGAGGTTTCACTGTGAAGTCCGACGATAAACCAACCACGATGAGTATAGGTAGGTGGTTGGTGTTCATGTCATACAGGACCTGCACCGAGATGGGATAAGGCAGCGCCTGATGCAGCACGATGTCCAGGACGTCTGGTCTGTGGGCCGGGTTTGTCGGCACATGCGTGGGGGCGCTCGTGCCGACTACCTCGTATGCATGTTGCTCAGAGTCGTCGTAGAGTCGCCCACCCTCATAGTTGACGGTTCTCGAGCCCCAGGCAGTGTGCAGTGTGTTTTCAATTTAAATTTTTTCCTTTTTTTTGTGATTTAGTGCGTAAGATTTATTTCAATATTGTAACTTTGACGTGTATAAGTGTGCTTTAACTGCTCCTATATACTTAATAAACGCATGGACTTTGACTTTGACTTTGGAGTTCAAGTCACCGGCAAGCAGGGTGGGCGTTAGGCCGTCAAAGATGTTCCTCAGGTCTTGAGCCGCGAAAGGTGCGGTCTGTCCCTGGCAGCGGGGAGGTTTGTAGGCGGCAAACACGCATAGCTCAGCTCCGTCGGCGCTGACGCGCACTCCGATAGAGCGCATGCGCTCAAACGCCGGTAGGTCCAACTCCTCGTGCACGACGTCTCTCCGTACCAGTACCGCTGTACCACGATAGGGCACGTAGGGCGGGACAGGAGAGGTCTCGTCACGCCGATACACGTAGTAGTTGGGGATACTGAGGTTGCGGTGCGGCGCTAATTTCATCTCCCCTAGTAGTATAACGTGGGCGTCTTGAGTCTGCGCCAGTGTGCGGAGGTCGTGATGCTTCCCTGCGACACCCCCAGGATTCCAGTATATAACTCTAAGGCTGTGGCCGCTCATTAAACGCCATTATGAGGGCCATTCCTCGGAGTGTGACCGTCGTGACGTCAGCTACCGTACCAGTGCTAATAGCGTTGGTAACGGCAACAATGAAGTCGGTCACGGCGGCTAACTGTTGATCCCGCAGCATTAGAGATGCTGCGTGGAGGGCGTCGAGTGCCTCGTTTATCAAAGGGCGGGCGGCGAGGATGGGAACTACGCGATTTTAGGATGGTGTCGCGCGGCAGTACCGACCAGACGCATTTTCACAGATTTTCACGTTTTTCAGTAAAATGTCACGGACTTTTCATGTAACTAAGTATGTAAATAGCATATAATTAAGTTTAGGAAAATAAATAAATTAGTCCCGTGTGTTTATTTTGTACTCCGATAGCTGCAACATAGCATAGGCATGAATAAGTAGATAGAACAGCTATCTGACTCTGAATAAATGAATAAGCATTAAAATAACTTAGTTAATAGCTCAGTAAATACAATACGGTAAATAGTTTTAAGACAGCATTAAGATCTTGCAGAATAAAGATGATTTTCTATGATTGTTTCATTGATACGCCTAGCTAGGTCTTGAAAAGGGACCTAGGTATAAGATAGACTATAAAACATACATCAAGGTATGCTAGGAAATACCTAAATAAGCTAAATAGTCTGTAAATAGGCATAGCAACATGGTCTGTAAGCGTTACGATGGTGGGAAGCAGACTGAGGACGGTTGGCCATAGAGGGCGCATATTTATACTCCTGAGGTGGGGGTTGAGGTAATATAAATATCCGCGCAGTACATTTTCGGCCGCCAGTCAGCTTCCAGACGTCGTAGCGTGATAATATTAGTTAGTATGTATTGTATAGACCTAAGTTTCTAAAACAAGTTAAAGATAAGAATTAATTGTAAATAGGATGATTAAGGATGAATAAATAATAAAATAGTGCTCCAGGGGGTGAGGTAGAAAGCCAATGTGTGCGTAAGGGAAAATTAATATAAAAACAGGTGGAGCGCCGTCCACATTCATTCACATTCCGAGCAGCATTCCAAAAAGGAAATAGTAAAACTGAAGATCTTTCACTCTACCAAGTTCCTGGCTGCACTCCTTGGGTCCACAAAGCGGCGTTTTTGTTGGTTTTCACAACCCAGCAATCTATTAAAGTGCAGTACGGTCCAACCCACTGAGCTATCGTGAGGCTGTGCTGCACACAAATCCTGTATAAAATTTGAGTTCTTCTTTGTTTGTTTCTGGCTGGAAGTTTTCAATAGAAAACGAATTTTTTGTATAATAAAACTGGCCGGTTCTTCAATCTTGGTTTGGCTGTAAAATAGAAAATAAATCCTTGAATAAGTAAGGTTATAAAATACCTAATTATTTATTGTTATTGTAGATTAATAAAGAAAGGCATGTTATTTACTTACGTTTCCAGAATACAGAGGCTGTCTGAGGCTCAAATTGTACCAAATTTTGGTTTCTAAATAAAATTATTATCTCTAGTTAAACCTTCTTTTTCTTAATTGTTTATCATTTGGATACCTGTGTGTTGACTTTCTTGAGGAGTACAAAGGCACGACAATTATGCATTTTATGTTGACAAATACAATTTATCTTGAAAACAAAACGTGCAAATTGCAAATGCAAAATAGATGTGCAGCACAGCCTCACGATAGCTCAGTGGGTTGAGCCGTACTGCACTTTAATAGATTACCGGGTTGTAAAAACCAGCAAAAACGCCGCTTTTTGGACCCAAGGAGTGCAGCCAGGAACTAGGTAGAGTGCCAGATCTTCAGCTTTACTATTTCCTTTTTGGAATGCTGCTCCGAATGTGAATGAATGTGGACGGCGCTCCACCCGTTTTTATAGTAATTTTCCCTAACGCACACTGTTTCGGATAAAATGATTGTTTTTGAACGTATCCGACAGTGGTCTATGGTATTTTGTCTATGGACACTTGGAGCTGTCACGAAAAGCCTGAAAAGGTCGACTTTGGAAAAGATCGTGGTCGATTTTATATTTTGGTATATTAATAGATTAAAACAGAGAAAATAGATGTGAATATCATAAAAAGCATTAGTGAGTCAGGGTCTGATAATATTTTGGCGAGAAGGCCACTTTTAGTTTGATTCCTTTGTGTGTGACATAACCTGCATACACGCGGTTTGCAACAAGTGCGGAACATTGTCCGGTTACCATATCTTCTGGGTTTTGGATGCATCCAGGTGTAGGTGGGTTGTGTTTAGGGTTTTTCGTGGAGGTGAGCAACGTGACACAACACCGGCACACATTTGGACTCCGTGCACGAGAGGGTCTCGTACTGCGGACATCTTCTAAGTACCATTTTCTGGGAGGAAATTTTGTACTTACTTTTGTAGAATATAAGCAGCATAAATTTACATGGACGTAGATTAGGGACAGCTTATGGGCCCCTGTTCCAACTGCTAACATCACTTTTTACCATACAATTTCTGGTAGCAGAGCGTAGTTAGTCCCACCTTTTGGTTTATATACATTTAAACAGCGGAACTGGGCGGCCCCAGTTGAATTGAACTGTTAACATAGCTAGGCTATTTACATGGTTGTATTGTTGATATGTTATTGATGTAGCAATTACATTGGATTTGTTTAATGCTTTGAGTAGATAATTGATTACCGGAGGGTACCGGTTCAGTAATATCAATATAATTTGATAATTTAGTACATATAATAATAATAATAATAATATCTTTGGTGGATATCACAATCCCACACGATGAGAACCTCGTGAAAGCCGAAACCGAGAAGAGGAGGAAGTATCTCGACCTGGCTCACGAGGTTACCGACATGTGGGGCGTGGCATCCACCGAAATAATCCCAGTTGTTTTATCCGCGAACGGGTTAATACCAACCAGTCTTGAAACCAACCTGAGACGTTTGGGATTCCGCGGCAGTTCGCTTCCAGCGCGGATGCAGAAGGCGGTTCTGCTCGATACTGCTCGCATCGTTCGCCGGTTTCTTTCCCTGGGGCTCTGAACCTCGGTCGACTGTGCTTCTGCCGAGGGATGTACCGTCTCTCTCTCTTTAAATTATTTCGGCCAAGAGGGAGAGACGAGATCAAAAATTCTCGAAATAATAATAATAAGAGTTTATTCCATATAAATGTGTACATTTATAAACTTACATACTAGATCATACACAGATTAAAAGAGTGTACACAAAACAATTTTGAGTGCCCTACTCCCTAAAAAAGGGCATAGCCCTGTAGTCTTAGGATAAGTAGTACTGCTCAACCCGAAAAATAGGTGACTTAGCTAGCTAACACAATATTACTGTAACATCTTGTATTGCATGTTTATAAAAAAATATGTTGATATAAAACTTATTTTTACTAATTTACTAAATTACATGTAATAATCAAATGTAAATTATGGCAAAAGAAAGAATATAATATAAAGTTAATACCAATATGCACATGTAGTGTTTGCGAGTTTGTGTGTGAGGGTGTCTAAGAGGGTGTGTTAAAGTGTTCTTGTACTCCAATAACATAATCATATAACGGTTTATATTATAGATTTGGAAATCAACTTGTTAGCTAACATACTGTTATCTTGGCATGAATTTATGTACTTTCAAGTTATATAAAGTTGCATAGTGGAATGTGCATTCTGGTTTGTGTGTATTGTATACACCAAATATAATTTAAATTTGGTAATGTTGTAATAGGTAGGTAACCTAATTGTAATTTGTATTGTTGGTACAGTACATAGTGTTGTAATTGGGAATTACATTTGATAATTAAATTCTAGAATTAGGTAGGAATCTATTTGTTTGTTTTGTATTGTCGGGACAGTACATACATTTGTAATTGGGAATTAAATTTGCCAATTAAATTCTAGTTATAGGTAGGGTATCTATTGAGCAGTGCTTCTGTGTTTTGTGCCTTGTCAGGGTGTTTGCTAAATAATTTTATTTATAAATTTCCCGGTTCATTGCGGCAAGATATCCAAGTCTCACAAGGCTGCGTTGGCGAAGGAGTTCCGCTGGTTTACAACCATCCAAGGATTGCCATCTCGATCGGATCGTGACAATGCAATTCTGGAGAGAGCCGAACGGATGCATCAGCGGCTGGCTGATGCAGAGGTGGCTGTGAAAGCACTGCAGGAAAGTGACGTGCCTATGAATAGGTATGTTACGGATTTGGCTCAGATAAAAGGGATTTATGATGCTTTAACGGAGGCGGCCTCCATGATCAAGAAGCGGCAATCGGGCAGCCCGGTTGTTAGCACACCTAGACCAACAGATGGCGCCTCTGGTAAGAGGCTGGTTATAACGTCGAATAATGGTGCTGAGCTAAAGAGGCAAAATTCAGGAGGTCTTGTAGTTGTCACGCCTCAACCGGTAGATGGCGTGTCTGGTAGTTTGGCTAATTCAAAACTGAATAAATTCAATGGGAAAATTCAAGAATGGGTCTCATATAGGAATATGTTTACTTCATTAGTAGAGTCTAGGATAGATTTGACAAAGGGGCAAAAAATGGCATATTTGATGTCAACATTGGAGGGCGAGGCCAGGTCGCTCATCCAGCACCTCAGGGTGGAGGATGATCATTATGATATAGCGTGGGGCCTATTAAATGATAGGTATCAGAACATGCGCTTACTGGCGGATGCGCATGCGTCTCAATTGTTGACGTTCCTTACCTAGGGTAACCGACCGGGCTCAACTAAGGTTGCAGTTGCTGACTCCGGTCACTGTGGCGTGTAATGCCCTTAGAACATTAGGTTTACCGGTGGACGAGTGGTCGCTCTTACTCGTTCACATTATTTTAGGTAGGTTGCCTAATGATGTGAGGTCACGTTTTGAGCGGGTGTCCGCAGAGAAAGATGGCAGCACTGTGCCTAAATTTACGGACTTAATGAGGTTTCTTGAATATGATGCTAGGGTAGCAGAAATATCACAGCCGGACTTGGCGCCATCTGGGGCGCAATTATTTTCGTCTGCTGGCTCATCGGAATGTGGGGAGCCCAGGCAACCGCAGCAGTCGCGGGGACGCGATATGGCGCTTTTGGCGGCGGTCGCCGTGGTCAAGAGGTCATCGACCTGTTTGCAGTGTGGCCATACGGGGCATGACCTGCTGAGATGTCAGCAGTGGCGAAACCTGCACGTCACCAAGCGGCGACGCATAGTGAAGCGTAAGGGCCTATGTTTTGGTTGCTTGGGCAATCACTTCGAACGTGATTGTCCCGAGCCACGACGTTGCAGTGAGTGTGAGGGGCCTCACCATTTATTGTTGTGTGCCAACAGATCTGAAGCGGCTTCACCGGTCCCGCAGCGACGGTGCCCTACGGGCGGGGGTGCGTCAGGGAGAACTTCCCCCCCTCGGTCCAGGGAAGGCATGCTGTCGGGAAAAACTCCCCTCCGTCGGAACGGAGGACTGCGGCGCGAGGCGCGCCCCCTCACCAGGAGGTGAGTCATGTGTTTGCGCGTGGACCCGTAGGGAGCCCCTCGCCTACGGGCTATCACACATATGGCCATGTTGTGAATTGGGCCCCTACGGGCGGGGGCCAATTGGAGTTGGCAAGGGCTAGGCTCCCCCTCCCCGCGCCGGTTTCGGTGCCAGCTGGCATGGAGCAGCGTGATCAGACGGAGTCACGGGGTTACTCACCGCCGTACCGCGAGTACCCGCGGTTAGAGTACCACCCGCCGTACTCAGGGAGAGTTGGAGGCTACGCTCCCCCCAGGGTAGGGATGTGCACGCGTCAGCCGTATTACTGCCAGTGGACTGGTCCTGCGCTCCACAGGTGGGGTAGCCTGTAACTAGCTTGTTCAAGCTATGAGTACGGAACCGCGGACGGTTCTGTTGCCCACCGCGATGGCTCGCGTCTAGGGCCGCAGGGCGGCTTGAGTTAGGGTAAGGGCCCTCCACGACTTGGAAAGTCAAGTGGCGCACCGATTGGTTTTGAACCTGGAGGTTTCGTCGGTGCCGCTCCTAGGTATTGGTGGACTGGAGTTGAATCAGCGGCTGCAGCTATGGTTATAGACAATATTGTCGGCTGGCAGCCTTTTTTGGACCTTCCTCCGTCCATAATCTCATGCACGTCAGGTCTGCATTTGGCAGACCCACGTTTTTGTCATCCGGCCCCAGTCGATGTTCTCCTGGGCTCGGATTTGTTAGGATGGATCCTATTTGGTTTTTTGAAGACTCTGGGTTCTTTTTCATTGGTGGAGGTGTCCACAATTTTGGATATTCGATATTTGATTCGATTCTTGGATGATTATGTTCGAACTTAGGAAATGGCTTTCAAATGAACATAGTTTGTTTGCAGATTTGGAGGATCCGGATATGATGGTGGTATTAGGTTGAAATACCAACCAGTCAATGACATTCATATATTTTGTCCCCAGCCGTGAGTGCAGAGGAGCGTTGGAACGCATTGGTACACTGGGTTCATGTACTTCAGGCGGAACGCTTTAAGTTTAGACTTCGAGTTCTGCGCGAGGATCACGCCAGGCTGAAGTGAGCGGTTGCTCGTTTGAATCCTTTCATGGATTATGAAGGACTTCTGCGTTTCGGAGGCTGATTTTGGAGAGCTGACCTGCCATACGGAAGTCTTCATCCTTTGCTTCTACCCAAGACGGACCTTTGGTAAATCTGTTGGTGTCGGATTGACACATACGTAACGCGCACGGGGGTTTTCAGCAATCGCAACGCTCGGGTTGTGAAAGCATACCTTGTGTATTTGTGTGCTTGGCCACCAAGGCCGTCCACTTAGCAGTGGTATCAGCTTTGACTACGGAGGCCTTCGTCACCACGTTGGATCGTTTCGTGTCGCGTAGGGGTTTACCTTCACTTATTCGTTCCGACAATGGCACAATCTACAGAGGTACTGCTAATGATGTTGTTATTTTTTGTTTTGTAAAAAACTATGCTAGTTTAAGTTAAATCTTCGCCCGGAAAGGGGTAACTTGGCGGTACAGTCCCCCAAATTGCCCTCACTGGGGAGGGAATTTTTTGAAGCTGCCGTCAAGTCGGCGAAGACCCACCTCCGCTGCGTTATTGGGGAACCTGTCCTAATTTTTGAGGAGCTTGCCATTGTTTATTGTAAAGTGGAAGCGGTCCTCAACTCTCGTCCTCTCTGTGATCAGACAGGATTGAGCATCCTAGGGAAGGAAATTTAATTCTTTTGAAGGATGTGAACTTGCTATCCTTATTTTGGCGCCGGGGCCGTATATTAAAGTTGTTTTTTGGCGGAGACGGAACTCCACGCGTCGCAGAGGTGTTGGTCGAAGGTTCGATTTTGTGACGAGCCATGACAACTCTCTCCCGTCTTCCGGTTGTATGAGCTAGTGGTCTGTTACTCAGCCCAGAGCGGGGGATTGTTTCGGATAAAATGATTGTTTTTGAACGTATCCGACAGTGGTCTATGGTATTTTGTCTATGGACACTTGGAGCTGTCACGAAAAGCCTGGAAAGGTCGACTTTGGAAAAGATCGCGGTCGATTTTATATTTTGGTATATTAATAGATTAAAACAGAGAAAATAGATCTGGATATCATAAAAAGCATTAATGAGTCAGGGTCTGACAATATTTTGGCGAGAAGGCCACTTTTAGTTTGATTCCTTTGTGTGTGACATAACCTGCATACACGCGGTTTGCAACAAGTGCGGAACATTGTCCGGTTACTATATCTTCTGGGTTTTGGATGCATCCAGGTGTAGGTGGGTTGTGTTTAGGGTTTTCCGTGGAGGTGAGCAACGTGACACAACACCGGCACACATTTGGACTCCGTGCACGAGAGGGTCTCGTACTGCGGACATCGTCTAAGTACCATTTTCTGGTAGGAAATTTTGTACTTACTTTTGTAGAATATAAGCAGCATAAATTTACATGGACGTAGATTAGGGACAGCTTATGGGCCCCTGTTCCAACTGCTTAGATCACTTTTTACCATACACACACATAGGCATCCTACCTCACCCCCTGGAGCACTATTTTATTATATATTCCTCCTATTTACAATCAATTCTTATTCCTAACTTATTTTAGATACTTAGGTCTACACATACGTACTAAGATCATCACGCTACGACGTCTGGGAGCTGACTGGTGGCCGAAAATGTACTGCGCGGATATTTATATTACCTCAACCCCCACCTCAGGAGTATTAAATATGCGCCCTCTATGGCCAACCGTCCTCAGTCTGCTTCCCACCATCGTAACGCTTACAGACCATGTTGCTATGCTTATTTACAGATTATTTAGGAGTATTTGCTATTGTTACGTATGTAGCCGACTGTAGATACCAATTACGACGACGCCTCTGCAACCTGCGAACACCGCGACCGATTAGACTGTTTCGGTGACCGGCTTGCCAAAACAGCCGAATTGTGAGACGCGACTCGCAGATACCGCCCCCCCGCTACCCCGAGCGCCCCCCCGTCTCCATCGAGCTTGCTCGTGCCTGCATAGGATCTCCGTGTTCCGCCGACTACTTTTGTGGTCAGGCGACGTCACTGGGACCTAAGTGTGTGCGAAGCGCTCTAGAACGTGCCCGCTTCGGACTGTGTGTGTGTGTGTGTGTCTTTGCGGCTAGAGTATTGTGCGGTCTTTACCTCGTCAAAAATCCTTGTTGTGCGGTTTTTCTGATTATGCGGAAGTCCGCATAATATTTTGGCAGACCTTTAAATATAGCTATCGAATCGTCGTGCTCTGATTGGTCGACTGGTGAAATCTGGGAGAATTTCAATGGAGTGGCGTTATCATGTCGGCGACAAATATGGCCAGTCCAAGGGTGGTCGAGGAGTGTAATTTCGTATACTAAACCATTATAGTGCGAACGGTGTGTTATTCCGTACGTTAGACCACCAAAGTGCGGATGGAGCGTCTAATTTAGTAAGGCATGTCATCAAAAATATCTATTTACATAACATAACGTAAATACGTTTTATTGTGCACCAAAAGAAAAACAACAAAAAAGACAATACAAAGTTGGAAAAAAACAAAAATATAGGCAACAATGGGCGGTCTTATCGCTTAGAGCGATTTCCAGACAACCTTTGGGTGGAAAATATTTTGGATGTACGTGAAGGCGTAGGCGGTGTTCCTTTTATAATCAAAAATACTTAAATAATGGTCTAAACATATGTATATATTAACTCAATACGTAAACTAGACACAAAATAAATAAATATTACATTCAATTAAATACAAAATATATTTCTATCTATCTTTATACACTAGTATATATTTTATATACATCTATATATATATATACATCCAGGAACACTTTTGGCATCCTGCATGTTGTGCATCGTTACGACGTCTCCCTGTCCTGCTTATATTTTTTGTGATCTCTCTGTGAATATTGCTTAATTTTTTGTTTTCTGACTCAGTGGGGTATTTCACTTTTCTGTAACTTTATTTTTCACAATATTCATCTTGCAGTTGTGCCCAAGTATTTATGAACTCCAAACCATGGTGATGTGGTTTTGGTTTCCTGCGTATATCGTTCATGATTTACCTGAGGAATCGACTTCTTGACGTCCTGTGGTTTGGTGTGCGTAAATGCGACGTTGCCAGCATTACTTGATTTATATCCGTCTCTTTCTATCGTTGCTTAGGTATCAATCGTACTATTGTCAATGCAAATAAATAATTTAAGCGAAAGATAGTTATTTTTAATAAATTATCATTTGACCGCTATCCTCTTCCTCCTTGGATCTGGTCGAATACGGACGCGTACACAAATTTATTTAAAAATTCAAATAGTTCTTCATAAGAATTTCAACTTTAGGAGTGATATAGTAAATACTAAAGTGACAGTGTGTTTGGCGGACCATACGAAATTGTGTTACGACCTTTTTACATTACAACGCAGCAGCGCCTGACATTCACGAGCAGCTAGCAGCCCCGCACCTCACCTCGGGGAAAAGAGACAACTGTTTAATTGTTGTCACGCTCACACGCATAACTGCGAGTCGCTGGAAGGAGGCGCAGTTTAACTTACAGTGGACGGAAGTACTAGGAGATCGATCGCTGCCCAGCTAACTAGACCCGGCCACTCAGATCGCAAACACAGCAAACCGGTCCGTCTGGTTTCCTCTATCGGCGTAACAGACGCTTATAAACCCTGCGATGACTGAGAACAAAAACGCGAAAAACAACGTGCAAGCAGATATGTCAATTCACGGCAGTAACACCAGTAATGTTTCGTCGGATTATACTGATACTAACTCGCCACCAAACTATGTGTTTGACCGACGAGGAAATAAAGAACATTTTTCTTCGGAATTTAATACATTTAAGGACGAAATAAAAACTTTGATTTCGTCAATGTTTTCAGTTCAGGAAACAGAGTTAAAAAAAATGACCAAGCCTTTGCAAGACATTCAAGAGTCTAACCGTAAAATTGGGGACTCCGTGTCCATGTTACTCGCTCAAAACGAGGAATTTAAAAAGAAAATCTTAAATCTGGAACTGCAAGTGCAGGAAGATGAAAAGAAAATCATTCTCCTGCAGGATAAAATTGAGCAACTTGAAATGAATAATAAAAAATCCAGCTTCGAAATTAAAAATGTTCCTTTTATACCGGGTGAGACGAAGGAACAATTGATTGATATGGTAATGTACCTTGCCTCTTCCGTCATGACCACGATTGACAAGTCTGTCATATCTGACATATATAGGGTCAAGGGCAAAAAAGGCGGCTCTCTTAACACCCCCATTGTAGTGGAGCTTACATCAGTAATAACCAGGTCTGAATTACTAAAAAATTGTAAGTCATTCAATGTTAAAAATAAAGACAAGCTTCGCGCAAAGCATCTGGGCTTACGAAAAAATGAAGACACCCCCGTCTACGTTTCAGAGCATCTCACATCCAGAGGTTCGAGACTAATGTTTTTAGCTCGCGATTTGATTAAATCTACATCGTACAAGTTTTGCTGGTGTTCGTTCGGCAAGGTATATGTAAAAAAAGATGAGAATTCGCCTGTTATTTTAATAAAAAATGAAGTCCAGATACAAGCACTTTTTAATAAGGTATGACTTTTTGTTATCATTAGTTTTTTTAGTGTGTTATCGAAAATTATTTTACTTCAAGAAGTCTGTTATTTAGATTTAATGCATTGTTATAGTTATAATGTTTTTGCCCTGGTGAATTTGCTGTTAACTGCGTTCCTGTTTACTTTTCTGCTTTATACCTGTTACATACTCACTAAAAAATTACACTCCACACTGTTCACGCACACATATCAAATAATCATATTTTTTATTCAATATCAATCAACTAGATATATTACGATGAATATACACCACAAATATATACACACAAATATACTTATCCTAATACGACTTTACATATACCTATATATTACTTATTGTTACATAATTAATAAAAGTATTTCTATTAGACGAATAAACATACTTTTAATAGCTAAAGTGATACAAATTCTGGAAAATTTTTCTATCTATGTTATTGCTTATACAAGGATCCACCTTAATTTTTTCATACTGTTGAACATGGTTGTAATATATGATAGTAGATATTATAACTTATCTTGCAATGGATAGTAATTTAAACACATTACATGAATTAGACACCTTGGAAATTGCCCATAGTTATGAATGTGAAACCGACGAATTTTTAAACCGTTATGTTGTACATAAACATGATTTTACTGTTATATCTCAGAATATACGAAGTATTTACCACAATTTTGACGATTTCACCCTGTTATTACATAGTTTGAGGATAGATGTTGACGTCATAATCTTAACAGAATGTAGACTTTCCCCGGATAAACCTACACCTCAGCTTGTTAACTACACTTCTTACTGTACAACGTGTCACCTTAATCAAAATGACGGTGTTGTGGTGTACATTAAAACCTCACTAAGACATAAAATCAAAGAGGTTAAATTAGTACACGCTTCATGTCTACAAGTTGATGTTTTGAATTCCACTTTTTTATGCATTTATCGGTCCCCATCAAATATTTATGCCGATAATTTCATTAATTCCTTAGAAATGCACCTGGCTAGCCTTGGTTCACAAAAAAACGTGCTAATTGCAGGAGATATAAATATAAATATTATCTCAAGGGAACAAATACGTCCGCATGAGCTAAACAATAGGTTAAACTATTTGAATATGTTATCCAGCCATGGCTACTTGCCTGGACATCGTCTACCTACGAGGGAGCAAAATTGCCTCGATCATTTTATCCTAAAAATTGACAAAACAAAAGTTTCGGCGTCGATTGCTATCTTAAACACGACTATAACTGATCACTTAACAACCTTACTATGTCTAAGAAAAATAAAAAACAAAATAAGTTGTCTTAATACTAAACGTATAATAAATTATGAAGGTGCTTATAAAAGTTTGCTAGAGAAAAATTTAACAGAATTACTCCTTATTGATGAACCTAACTTAATAGCAACTAATTTACTTAATAAAATTTCTCTAGCCCTAACTGAAAACACCTCTACTGCAAGCTTACCAAACAGTCAACGTGTCATTAAACCGTGGATCACTACTGGCTTACTGAGATGCATTCGAAACAGGAATAAAATGCAAAAACAGCTTCGAAATGACCCACACAACGATGTGTTAAAAATTACTTTCAAGCGATACAGGAACTTTTGTAATAAGTTATTGAAAAAGGTAAAACGTAAATATGAGAGAGATCTTATAGAAAGTTCTAGCAAAAATACCAAGCAACTATGGAGAAACATTAAATCTCTAACTCACATTAAGCAAACGAAAGATCACAGCAATGAACTTCTTAACACTACATATGCACCCCTTGACTCTGTCAACCATGTCAATAAATTTTTCAGTAGCATAGGTAAAAATCTTGCTGAAAGTATTATCTCAGATAATTCAAACTATGATCATTGCAATAATATACCTTTACAAACAACATCTTTTGTACTTTTGAAAACAGACCCATCGGAAGTTCTTGCTATCTTAACGAACTTAAAAAATGAGAGTGCCCCTGGATATGATAATATACCCACCAAGTTTTTGAAGTACGCTGCTAACGAAATTGTTCCTGTAGTCACTCACTTAGCAAATGTCTGCTTTGATAAAGGTATCTTTCCTAGTCTGCTAAAGCTTGCTGTTGTCACACCTGTGTATAAGGGCGGAGACAGAGACAATGTAAATAATTATAGGCCAATTTCAGTCTTGCCTGTTATATCTAAAATACTGGAAAAACTAATCAATGTTCGGTTATTAAAATACTTAGACTCTTTCCAAATTTTATCTAAAAATCAATTTGGCTTTAGAAAAGAAAAGTCTACTGAGGACGCAGTTGCAGCTTTAACATCCCTTATCGTCAAACATATTGATAAAGGTAAAAAATGCCTTGCTGTGTTCCTTGATATCAAAAAAGCCTTTGATACCGTCTCTGTCTCCACTCTTTTGCAAAAAATTGAAAGAATCGGGATCAGGGGTACACCGCTGGCATTGCTTCGTGATTATCTTTCAGGCCGTAAGCAGTGTACTAAAATTGGTTCTTACACTAGTGACTTATGTGACTTATCTTGCTATGGTGTGCCTCAAGGTAGTGTTCTTGGGCCGACACTGTTCCTCATCTACATCAATGACTTGTGTAACTTACAAATAAAAAATGCAAACGTCTTTTCGTATGCAGATGACACTGCAATAGCATTCACAAGTAATTCTTGGGAGTCTATTGCCGTAGATGTGGAACAAGGGTTGGCCCAGGTAGCTAGATGGCTTGATGATAACCTGCTTACCCTAAACACCAGCAAAACCAATTATATTTGTTTTACGATTTCAAACAGCACACAACCCTCAAACAACTTTGAAATAAAAATACATAACTGTGACAGCATTACTCGTGAAAGTTGTGACTGCCCTAAAATTGCCAAAGTAGCGTGCACAAAATACTTAGGTGTTATGATTGATCAACGGCTAAAGTGGCACGCTCATATCGATCAAGTCTCTAGTAGAATTAGAAAGCTAATTTGGATCTTTAAATCACTTCGTCATATAGTGCCTGCGAATAAATTTAAACATTGTGCTAACCAATCCAAGAAAAATCTACTTAATATTGTTTATATTGCTCTGGCACAATCTACTATAACATATTGTGTCACTGTATGGGGAGGTG
This sequence comes from Ypsolopha sequella, assembly GCA_934047225.1. Classification (NCBI taxonomy): domain Eukaryota; kingdom Metazoa; phylum Arthropoda; class Insecta; order Lepidoptera; family Ypsolophidae; genus Ypsolopha; species Ypsolopha sequella. Next base: position 18,385,946 of record OW204011.1, read on the forward strand.
CACTAAAGACGAAATTCATGGAAGTTGAAAGAGCCCAACGTTCATTACTAAAAGTGATGTATTTTAAACCTTTCAGATTTCCCACTAAAGATCTTTATGAATGTTGCGATTTGTTGACAATCAGGAAGTTGTATGTCGTTCACACAATTGTTAAAAGACATAGATCTCTCGCTTATGATCCTACTATAAATAATAAAAGGAGAAAGGACATAGTGGCTCTTACTGAAAATGTTAAGACTAGTTTTGCTTGTTACCAATATAATAAATTATCTACGTACTTATACAATTCCCTAAATAAAAAACTAGATATATACTCTATGAACACGTTTAATTGTAAAAGTACTGTTACGGAGTGGATTAAACCATTAAATTATGAGGATGTAGAGAAGCTTCTGATATGTACAAGTGGAACAGTGGATTAGGTAAATATCAATCAAATTAGAAATTGTATTAATATTGAAATATATATATATATATATATACATACAAGGAAAGAAGAGTTTAAATAATTATCGTTTATTGTTATTTAGTATACATATAAATAACTAATATTCACACACACACACACACACACACCCTTACATACGCACCCTCACACTCACCACAAAGTAACTAGAATAAGTTAAGTTAAGTTACTTTAATTTAATTTAATTAATTTAATGCAATCTTTACTTGTCAATGTTAACTTTATATAATAACTGTGTGGAAGAGCGGGGTCTCCTAATACAAGTATTTACATACTTAAAAGGAGTCTCCAACCCAGCAATGTTAAACCGCTTTTAATGATAAATAAAGATTTTTGTATTTTTTTTTTTTTTTTTGTATTTGTACTTGAGCGTTACGATGCAACCTACATTATAACATGTTTATCTAGAAAAATCTAAAATGCTTTTATTATGTCGGTTTACGGATGTCCTATAACAAATGACGATGGTGCGGTATTATTCGGAGTTTTAACTGTGAATTTTGTGACTGACATCTAGCAAATAGGCGCGTAGCAGTACGATTCGTACTTATGATATTATTAAAATTGTTTATCTTTGCAAAAACTTAGAAAATTCAAGATGTTGCTGTAGGTATTATTTAGGAAATTGCAATTATTTAATTTAAAATGGTCATCACAAACTTAGAATTAAAAGTTTAGATTTTATCTGACATAAAATAGGTATGCGTATTTTGTTGTTGTTCATTTATTAGAAAGATTGCTTACATGGAAATTAGGAAAACTGAAAATTGTGAAATACTCTTTCAATATAATATTAGAGGGACTTAAGTATGTTTACATCATATGGTATTATTTATCTTGACCTAAAATAGAAAGTTTAGAAATTTAATTCAGTTTCTTTTCATATTATGAGAAATATAAAATTAGAATTCAAAAGTTGGTAGCTACCTTATCATAATTACATACCCGATCAACATTCAAAAGATTAGAAAAATTCGTACCCGTAATTTTAAGAAAACATAATTTCTATGATCATGGCATACAAACAAAGGCGCGGGGTGAAGCGCGGGGCCGGGGCGGACGCCAGGCCACGTTCCAATCGTCGAGACGCTGCCTCACTTTGATTTTAGCGTGTCAGCGTCGTCGTACAAAGAGCCGCGCGGGGCGAAGTGACGGGGTGAGGGGCGTTTCACTGACCTAAGGATGGAGTTTGCTCGCGCGCAATTCACACAGCGACGAGGCGGCGCGGCGTATGAGTAGATGGCAATCCGTCAAGATGAATGAAAAGTGCGTTATTTGTGGGAATCATTCATCATCTAAATATTTCTTTCGCCCAAAAAAATTATTTTTGCTGCAAAAGAAATATTTAACAGAATATTCAATAGGTAAGGAATGAAAGTACATGATCAGTTTTACACCGTCCTGTGTTAAGGCGGCCAAACTTTGGTAATTAAAAAAGCGGCTCTAAAATGCCTTTGAAAATTTCACCTTAAAAGAAAGAAATAAGGTACCCACTAAGAAATCCTTAAGCAAAAAATTTATTAGATTTTGCCTTATTTCGGCTAAGGGCCGACATTCTATTGTTACTTTTAACAAAAAAATAGTAACAAACTTCAATAGTAACAGCAGTCATTCACTAAAAAGTTAATAATAATTCTATTAATTAATGACCGATGGTACCGAAGTAACACTTTTGCCGACTTCTTTCTTCCTGAAACATTATATTATCTAGAAGTCGGCGCTCTTATATTGGTTTTTATGTTGCTATATCGTAGGAAATACGCCAAATTCTAGATTACTTATTGTTTCAGGAAGAAAGAAGTCAGCAATCCCCTTACATTATATATTAAAAGCATTTACTTCTTAATTCACCTATACATATAAGGTCTTTCTCTTAAGTCCGATTTTTTTTTTAGGCATTGTCAATTGTCTTTTTAACATTCATTTGCGATAGGATATTTGTCTATTGGTAAAAATTGATTTGGGTTTATTGTACTATTTGTCTGAGACAATGATACCGAACAACTATTTCAAAGAAACATATCCTCTTAAATGCTTAGTTTCTGAGATATCTAATACAGTAGAAAAAGTGCCCACGCAGACAAGTCCAGATGCACGCGCTACTAGTACAACCCGACCGCGAAAATACTGCCGATGACGATGGCGTAGCGCGCCATACATTTCATCGGCAATATGTTCGTGGTCGGGTTAAACCTACTGATCCCATGCATCTTACGCTCAAAGAAAATGGAAACTTATTACACCGCAATAAGAGTCTACCAGGCTACTTCAGTTATCGTACAATAAATAAAGATCGAATAAACATAATAAAGACACCTAGTTATGTTTTCAAGATACTCTTACTTACTTAATTTCGTGCCCGATTTTTAAATACACGGAAAACTATGCACACAATCAGTTTTGCAATAAGCACCACCTAATTACCTATCAGTTCGCGAGCACCCGATGCTCTAATTTGACGACACTACGTGTTTTAATTAATAAAACGGAAAATTAATAATAATAAAACAAGCAAGTCCCTTTTTACACAAGAAACAAAAAATTATTGCTTATCACAAAAATCACAAACCAATTGCAACGAATAATCAAGGCATCGACCTAATATGTATGTCGATGGGTCAACATCACACACAAACGAGCCGCAGGTGTTGCTCGCACTGCTGTTGAATTTTGAATTAAAATGGTGCTTACGCGCAGGTAATAGGGTGTCAATTAATTTGATGTTTGCGTCAGGATGTCTGAGAGCGTGTGATTGAACTGTGCGCCGCGCGTTGACCTACCGCCACAAAATAACCATATTTTGTGCTACCACTCTATAACTAAACTTGTATTATTATTACTACATGTAGGTGCGTATTACCATTGGTATTAGTTCGGTGTTGGTTAAACTTACTCGAAATTAATACCTTTAGGTATTGATTATCTCAGAAATCTATCTATCTCTTTCGCTGAGATTCACACATAGGTTGCGAACGTTATAATAATAATGCACATCGGCTATATCGTCATCTGTTTTCATCGGACTGTTAGTGTTTCGTGCGACAATGATGACGTGACGCCACGATACGATGTGCATTATATATAAACGGCTGGGAACTGTACATGACGGCATTATGTATCAAATTTATTAGTACTTAAGTGTGAGAGGGTGTGCATGTGCTTGTACACATCGCTCCAAACTTCTAGTCCACTCTGAACACGAGGTGATAGGTACAGTGAACGCATCGAGCTATACACATTGGACTTTGTACCTTTTGGACTTTGTACCTTTCTTAGATTCTTTCCTGTAGGGACTTATATCGTACAGTAAATGCTTAGCTTGATGTGGTCTCCACTGGACATAAAAAGTAATTAAACAATTTTAAACAACTTCAAAAAAAAATTACTCAGTCTCATGAAATAATATTTTTACATAAAGGTATACACCATCTTATCAGTTTGAAATTCTGTCTTGCGCCTCGGAAACAATAAGTAACGAGAGGTTTTACAAAGTTAACGAGACGAATTACGAGAATCTTATTACCTTGTGATAAAGTCGCTTCTTGATAAGTCCGTTGAAAATTGTCTTTGTACGAGAGGCTCTTTATTTCGGAGCTTCGAAAGTGAAGAAGATATTTGTTGCATTGGGTAGAGTGAGATGACATGCGTTACCGGAGCGAACGACTCGATCCGACCGAATGGCAACGAAGCGCTGCCGCCGGTTGCCTCTGCGCGGGGTGGCTGGCTTCAAATTTCAATCATATCAAACAGTCGGTCGGTCGGTCGAACAAACAAAAACAACAAATTATTCGAGTCTGTGACACGGGTTACACTTGATGCGTTAGCGTTCTTAGGTCAGTTAGTCTCGCACGCGGCAGATCGTGCGTAATTTGCGTTATGTATCCAAAATTTGATATTGTGGCTTTGTTACTAATAACTCCTTTTGTATTGCGTAATGAAGCTGAAAAATCAAATATAATTAAAACGTGTTTTCGTCCTTGTCCTGAGTTAAATGATTTATATAAAAATAAAAAAAGCAAAATCGTAGAAAAACGTTTGTCCGCTCATTTCAAAGCTCGTGGTACGATCGCTACAAATGGCTTTGCAGAAGTTTGTTTGTACTTGCAAAAACCGTATTGTTGGCCGTGGACGTGCGTTCTTTTGAGCCGTAATAAATCCACTTTTTCATTTAATGGCTATTCGGATTTGAAAAATATGTCGCGGGCTCTTACTATGGAGCCAATCCTGAAATCTCAAAAAAAAATCTGCCCTTCCATACATTTCAGCCGAGCGGCATGTACCCCCTGACCCCTGTGAAAAATTCTTAAAAACACTGAAAGTGAAACAGACTGAAAGAATCTGTATACGAACCTACTTACTATCCACTCACACAACTGGAGCCCCAATAACATTACATTAACTACTTCTATTAGATCGTTTGATACAGATTATAAACTAAGGCCTGAAGAGTGATCGTCTGATAAATAACCATACGTTGTGAACCAAGTAGTAACCCCTGTTCTTTTCAAAGCAATTCTGTAATGAACCATTCTACAACTACCTAGTCAATAAAATTATGAATACCAAGTGTAAATATTTCCTACCATATTAGACTCTAGGTGTTAATTTTTATGGAAAACAAATCAAAAATCATCACTTTAAAGATATTGGTAAAATCAATATATGAGAGCTTATCTGATTAAAATTATTTATGAAAATGTCTGTCTGCACTAGAAATAAATTTAATTTAGATTTAGATTTTGCTAACTTTGGATATTATGATTGTATTTAGAGTAAATAAAGAACTTAACGGCTATATTATTATTTATGATATTACATAACGGTTGTAACTTATGTATAATCTTTAAGAACCTTTCATTTAACTTCTATAAGTTTGAAATATGTAATATTTGTATGTAGGCAGTAAATCACATTGACTTCTAAACTGGATTTTGTGAATCTTTTGGATTAAAAGTACTTATTACACAATAATATTTCTGAACTGAAGTTTGTATTTAAATGAAGCTTAGTACATTAAAATTAAGGTACATATTTCTATAAATTTTATCTATAGATAAATTTTGTTAGTTTAATCAAATAAATTGGAAGATATTGAATCCATCAGAAAGTGCTACCTGACATATCGGAAGCGAATCATCACATGGTACCTTCCATAAACCAATTACCAAAACCATTTTTCTATAAGTACCTTATTTCATATGTACCTAGGTCTCATTTAATAAACCCTTTTTTAGACTTTGTAGTCTCTATATGAAATAAGTCAATATAAATTACCTTTATATAAATAAATTTAATACATTTTTAATTAATATTTCACTAAAAATTATATTAATAAGGGTTGTAAATATAAAGAAAGGTTCCCTTCGATCTTACATAAATCTTGGCTATTTTCCTGGCTATGAGTGATAATAATTTCAATAAAACAATCAAGTCTCATTTACTGACTTATTAAAATAAATTAGAACTTAATTTTTTAGTTCACAAGCATCTATTTTATACCATTTTAACTTTCTGGCTTCACTATTCCATAGGTATAGTGTTATAGCCTGGGTCTCAATATACCAGTTAAAATGAAAGAATATTATTTATTCAGTACAAACAGACACATCATTTTGTATTATAAAAAATTAATATATTGAAATTATTTCTCTTTTGTTAAAATAATATATTTCTTAGGCACGGTTTTATTTATTTCAATGAATTTGGGCCTGTTTATCAAACTCCCATACATGAATTTTCCAATGAGAATATTAAATTTTCTCTAAAAGAATCTAATTTGACTCTATTAATTTATATAGCAATTAAAGGGTCTCTTTGTTTATTTTTGCCCAAAATTTAATTCACATGCTCTGCACATTGATAAAGGTCATGCAAATAGGAATACAAGAAATAGCATCCTGAAGAATTTAAACAACAAATTGACATGCATACGCACAAAATCAAGACATAAAAAAATTAGAGGAATTTCGCAAGCAAAATAAATAGAATCAGTAGGTCAAAATAAATTTTAGATACACTTCTGGAAGTATTAGGACTTGATTATCCTATTACTCACATACTCTGCCGATGAAAGCAATCCATAATATAACTAAAAATCACTATATTTAGTGAATCACATAGCACATTTCAACCTTATCTTTCACAGAAAAGGGATTTTTCACTTATTTCACCTTCGCGGTTATTATCTAGGCTCACACACAAGCCCATATACACTACTCAGACAATCCTAAACTAATACTTTTACTTCCCTGCCTAAATTCAAAAATTATTTGCCTGAGAAACCTATATTATAAACGTTTTATAATTAAAATAAATTATAACCGAAAACTCGCACCTCAATCGGGCAGCGTCACGTCCGCGCGGATTTAGTCGTAGATAAGAACTGCCATTTCCCGAATCGGACCTATTTTTATATCCCCACCAACCCAGTAACTCCCAGACACAACCGAGCACAGGTGAAACTCGCTGAGCACAGGTGAAACTCACTGAGCACAGCCAGTACTTTCCGGTAATACTCAATAACATTCGCTAACATTCGATAATATTTGATACTTCTTTACGTTAAGACCAATCTTTGTGTTTTACGCTACTATTACAAAATTCTACCTTAAGCCAAATACTTTAAAGCAGAATTTCCGTTAACAGTTCGTTGTTCTAAAATATTTTATGCGTTGGCTTTCATTTAAGGATCCGTAATGGTTTGAAAGCCATACTAAGTGTGATATTTTTATTACTTTGTGAATAGTTTCATTTAATGATTTTGAAATGAATCCCGTATTTCTTTGTTTCTTTTCTCTCTTTTTTTTTTTTGTTTGTAACAAGGCGGATCGTGGTCATAATAGAGTCCGATCCGGCACAGGCATTGCATTTTTCTATGAAAAAAAATTTTTTTCGACATTCAGAGTTTGTTCCATAATAAAAGTTGTTCTATACCATTGACTGAAAAAGCTCTTCAAATATGGTTACACCTTTCTGTTACACGTTGTATACATCAGTTAAGTTCATAGTCTATACTAAATTACCAAGTTTATTTACAAGTAACTTGCAAGTAGACAAGAAAAGAACAAAAAAAGGAAGGTACTTGAATATATATAAATTTCTAAAGTACGGGACCATAAGACCGCGAGTCCGTTTCGCACTTGGCCTTTTTTTCCTTTTGGCGCCTCAGTCAGTTTTGAGGGCCAAAGCCGCCACTGGGCTATGGTACGTTCATTTATTGTTATTATTAAAAACAGAATTAAAAAACACTTAAATAATTATATTATTTTTAACTTGTAAAAGTAGTGGAAAGTTTTTGTTTTTATATTGGAATTTTCTAGGCAAACATTTGAAAATCTAGATCGCATCATTATTGCTCAAGTACCATGTCAATCAATAACATTTGCTCAATGTTTTACATAAAAAATTTTTTTTTGCGCATATCAATTTGTACAGCTGAAGTTTTTCGATACTTTTTTCAGACTACTTCTTACTCACCCTTTGGGCCGCACTGATATTTTAAATTCAAAAACTTTACCGCTCATTGGAAATCGACCCTGCAAACAAATTGAGCTAGCTGGCAACGTTGCAATTTGCGGAAGCCAAATACACGATTCCGTCGTCAAACAATAATCAAAGTATACGACTGTAGATATACGTGCTACAACAGCGCCACACCACCACTGCGGATTCTTCCGGAACTTTTAATTATACAATTCCAGCCAATTGATCAACATTTTGGCTTCCATCGATTTTTATTCTACAGCTGGCTAGGACCAATAGGACACAAGTACAAGTGTTGAAAAAAGTGGCGTCCGTTATGCGGACGTCCAATCGCAAGTAACTTTTAAGGTTTTAGAAAGGTACTGAAAAGGTTCTAATACCTTTGTATGGAAATCTGCTCATAAGTCTTTGTAGTCTCAATTACTTTATATTAACGTTATATTAACCTCCTGAGTGCAAAAAGGGCCCACGTTGTAGAACCTTTCTGAGAGCTACAGCAAAACCTGTGGCTCTTATCTATAACCTTTCTAACTACTTACTCAAAACCCAAATATAACCTTCACAACCTTAATTTAACGTTAATATAACCATACAATACAACTAATAGATTCTACATTAGTCTTGGATGTAACTCTATGACAACTTAAAACCTTTTTGATAGAAATGAATAACGCTTTTCCAGGACTTTCGGGTTTTAAAATGTTTCTGTTTAAGATTGTTTGTACGCAGAAACACTAATGGTGGGTTTAAATTACTTATTTATAATGGCGCCATTCCCTGTCATTATACCAAGTTTCAAAATGGCTAGATATGTAAGTGTTGTATTCTTAAAAAATAGTTAGTAGCATGTTAAAGTCAGATAAAATGCAAAACATAGTGCGATTGGTACATTATCGTGAAACTTTAGGATAATAGTGCTATATGCGAGACGGGCCTTTCGTAATTGAAAATTTTCAGGACATTTTAAATAAAAAAAAATGAAAAAATAAGGTGTTTGATGGTTTGTCGCTTTAGAAATAAAAGTTATACTCATATATAAAAACGTATATTTAAAATTGTATAGAACATGTTATTTTATTTTGCTTCGTTGTATTAAAATGTTATTTTCAGTTCGTTTTATTTTTTATTTTTGTGAATAAATATGGCTGACGTTAGGAAATTACTAGAAAGCATTCAAGTTAACCTTTTCAGAACTATAACAGCTCAAAACTCTTAATTTTTGCCAAAGTAAGAGCTAAAGGTAATTTCGCGGAGCTATATAAAACCAAATGGTTGTTTTCACAGCTTTCAGGTTATCGTCAGGAGTAATTCAATACTCGCCAGTCGCGACCACAACCATTAAGCAAAATCAAGTGTTCAAGTGATCATCACAAGTGATATCAAGCAGCTACAGGCTGCTCCTTGAGTGCAAATAAGTTACTATTTCTTTTTTCAATTATGTTTAGTCGATAGGTACTTGTCTAACTTATGTTATACCTTTACTACTGAATACATTTAAATTTAGCCTTAAGTAGTCCTCAACAGTGACCAGACTACCTATCTTGAAAAAAACGGACAAGTGCGAGTTGGACTCGCCCGTCGAGGGTTCCGTACAAATTTGTATATAAAAGAATACCCTGACTGACTGACTGACTGACTGACTGACTGACTGATTGACTGACTGATCTATCAACGCCGAGACCAAACAGCTAAACCTAGGAACATGAAATTTGCAAAATTAAATTTTTCATCCATAACATGGAGTCCTAGGTATGCGAGTCTGACTCGCACTTGACCGGCTTTTTTTCCTTTAGAGGAACGGAACCCTAATAATATATACTAACCGCTGTATTCATTATTCGTAGGAAATTTTCCGCACTTTCCGTTTAAAATTTCCACTCCGTTTTTTTGAAATCACCCTGTGTTGGTTCAATTTGCAAGACATCGTAATTTGAATTTGCGGAGACAACTTATAATATTTGAGAATGCCTCTAAAGCTTTCAAATATTCTTGTAGGACATAAATCATGCCTTCAGCTCTGAACTATAGCCTTTTGGTCTTGGTTTTCACCATGCAGTCCTAATTTGTTTGCTGAGACAACTTTTATACAGCCTAAAGTCTTTAGATAGGTTTTAGAAATAACTTCTAAGTAATTTCAACATTCCATAGCTTTGTGGTTATATCAAAGTTAAAAATTTAACCTTTAGATCTCACTTAAGCATAATCCTAGCCTCTCCAGAACCTAATCAAGAGTCTACAACAACTATAAGATCCTAGGACTTTAAGGTCGTGAAAAACAAGTCAAAATAACGTTAATTGAAACTCTTGTCAACGGCTTATAGGTTGTTATGATAAACAATTAGTTTTAGAACTTAATAATCATTCTCAAGTACTTAATATGCCTAGATAGAAAAGCATTAACCTTTTTGCGACCCAAATACAAACTAAAGGAAGTTTTCACAACCTAGGCCCAAATGAATTGTTACTTGATGCCGGTAGACGCCACTTTGAATGCATTTTTTCCTTCAGAGGGTGCCAGATTGCTTACGGGATAAATATATAATATATATAAGTACTAGTGTTTTGTGTGGTGCGCGGGCTGCAGGCAGCCCGCGTGTGTGGTAAACGCTATTGTTACTTATTGTTACTGGTTGTTATTAATTTGTTGTAACTTTTTCGTTTACGTGACAGGGTTGAGGAGGTTAGGAGTTTAAAACACGTTTGGAAGCTGAAATTGAGTTGAAACAGGTGATCAGACAACATTCAAGTAATGGGCAGAAGTCAATTGTATCACGAAATGTCATCGGTCAAGATCGGGTGGGAAAAAAAGTCATCGGTCATGATCAGTTTTCAAAATCGTCATCGTCGTAACCGTAATAGCGCGTTGAAATACGTGTGGTAACTGTGATTCAATTGAAGTGGACTAATATTTTGCTATTGTGTACTCTGACAGTTGTCAAAAGTCCAAAATGTAAACGGTCGAAATGTGCTTGAACAAACTTTCAACGGAATCGAATCCCGCTAAGCCCAATCTCAAACGTTTGCGAGATAGGTCCAAAAGAAACAGTCTTGTAATGCTCCCGGGGTTAAGTGAACTCGGCCTCATGAACTCACATACTCGGCCTTCGGCCTCGTATGTTCGTTCATCGGCCTCGCTTATACTCGGTTCGGCCTTCGGCCTCTCTAGGATGACATCAGATATGGCTCTGGTAGCCGCGGTGTCGTGCTCGGCCGAAAAACTCGCATGTTCGGACTCCGAACGCTGCCAGCTCGGCCTTCGGCCTCACTGGCGCGTTCTCCGTCCTCACATGCTCGTTTTTCGCCCTCGCTATAAAGACACTTGTAGGCTCGGCCTTCGGCCGAAATGCTTACTCTGACAGCTGTCAAGTGTCCAAACTGTCAACGGTCGAAATGTGCTTGAACCAATTCATCGTAGTCGAATCCCGCTAAGCCCAATCTCAAACGTTTGGGAGATACGTCCAAGTGAAACTGTCTTGTAATGCTCCCGGGGTCAAGTGAACTCGGCCTCATGAACTCACATACTCGGCCTTCGGCCTCGTATGTTCGTTCATCGGCCTCGCTTGTACTCGGTTCGGCCTTCGGCCTCGCCGCTTGGTACTGTTTGGCCTTCGGACCTTCGGCCTCCCTAGAATGACATCAGATATGACTCTGGTGGCCGCGGTGTCGTGCTCGGCTAAGCCCAATCTCAAACGTTTGCGAGATAGGTCCAAAAGAAACAGTCTTGTAATGCTCCCGGGGTTAACTGAACTCGGCCTCATGAACTCACATATTATGTTTATATGCACAAAGTTGAAGTTTGTATGGCAATCTAAGAAGTGTGAAGTAAGAGTATCATGCAATAAAGGCAGACTCTGAAAACTGCAATCAGAAACTGAAGACGAAGAGGAGCAAGAGAGGAAATCATCACTCTGACTATTGTTGGTATTAAAAATGGTACGTAGCATATACAAGTTGGTACTAATATTATACGATAAAAATATAAAAATTATATAAAAGAAAAATAATCAAAATATATGAGATAAAAGCTGAGTGTTACATTTTAAATACAGTATCAAAGTCCAGGCAATAAAAAAAAGAAAACGCAACTTTTACATGCTAGTGTAAACGTGTCTCCATAAAAAGTAAAATAAAATGCGCAAAACGGAACGCAACTACAGGCAAATCTATGAACGGGAGGGAAAAAAAAAGAAAAATGTCATGTGTCAGTCAGTGTCGTTCGTCAAGCTGTGTACAAAAATGATAAAAATAAAAAGATTGAAATTGAGGGTATTGAAGATTATTGCCGTGGACGGAAACACAAGTAAAGTAATGAGTCACCTACTACTACAAAAATCACTAAATCTTCGGCGGTGGGACCCGCTTGGATCGTTTCGTTTTGGCAGCATTGTCCATGTCTGAAACTTTCTGTGCCTTAAGACTGCCCTGCACATCTAATTGACCATCGCCGGCTATAGGGATCTTGTTGAGGTCGGAGAGAGACGTAGCACGATGCCGCTTACCATCAGGTCCAAGCACAAATATGCAGCCGTCATTTGTCCAACTCTTTGAGACACCATATTTCTGCCGGGCCGCCACAAATGTATCACGACGACGCTTCGTCAAAAACTCGGACAGAGTAATGCCAGTACCCTTAAGTTTGGTTTTATTAAACCAGACCTTGCTCCGGGTCGTGACGTCCTTGAACTTTACCAGGATCGGTCTTGAAGCATCAGGAGAAGTACGCCCCATCCGATGACACCGTCTAACGTCGTCAGCGCTGAAGTCTGGCATCTGAAGTGTTTGCTTGACAACCTCGACCACCGCTGCCACCGTGTCCTTTTTGGATTCCGCTAAGCCATGCACCAACAGGATTTTACGCTGGCCCCTCATATCCGACTGGTCCACTTCTTGTTCCAACATCTCTAATTGTAGCTGGAAGTTCCGGATACTCTCGGAGATGAAGGTCTTGAACACCATGAAGTCGGCAGCGACTCCAGATGAAGAAGTCGCTTGCGGGGGAGCCTGCTGTAAGTTCTGTGCAAATTCTGCCATTCGCTGATTAAAGTGAGCCTTCATCTCAGCCATAGCATCCTTCAGTGCCTCCATAGTGTGGGTAGTGTTTCGGTGCAATAAAATAAAAATGAAAATAAAGTGATAATTACTTGTTTTCTAGGAGAGATAACTTGCTAGCAGGTAATAAATGTCACTGAATAATAATAAACATTAATACTGCCAAATTATTCTGTTTTTTAACCCTTAATTAGGCGCACTAAGAAAATTACATAATTACTCGCATGGGGTCACAGGTGACCCCAAATTGTAGGAATAATTTTTATTATTTATGAAATATATCAGTAAATAAAACTTTATTATTATTAAAGTGCTTTATTAATTCTATTATATTTAAAAGGAAACCACATGAACTAAATATCCAATCAAACAAAAACAAGCTAAATTAATTTTTATTATCAAAAATTATCAATTTGTACTTATACTAAGATCAAAGTTAAAACTTTAGAAGTATTTGAATAATTTCATTTTATCAAGCTGTAAAAAACATATTTATAAAATAAATTTACACACTGGACATATAATAATACAATTCGAATTAATAATACACAAGAAAAATACATAAACTAAACAACTCCTCTCTTTCAAAAAAGTAACGTAATTACTCGCACGGGGTCACCGCTCAAGAGCGCAGAGACGCATCCTTCTACTCCCGTGACTTGGACGCTACCAGAATACAAACTTCGACGCGGGTTATGAAGCTAGCGGGGGCGCGGGGAAATTCGGGCAGCGGCAAGTGCTTAATTTTTTAATGCGAAACTGCTTTGACCCCATGCGACTAATTAAGGGTTAAATAATGTGTTGTTTCGGATAAAATGTATATTTTGGAAGGTATCCGAGAGTAGTCTATGGTATTTTGTCTATGGACACTCTGAGCTGTCATGAAAGACTGGGAAGTCGTTTTGGAATACATCGAGGTCGATTTTTGGTATATTAATTGATAAAAACCGGGATAAAACTGATGTGAATATCATATAAACATTTGTGAGTCAAGATCTGATAATATTTTGCCGGGGCGGCCACTTTTAGTTCTGTTCCTTTTGTGTGATGCATACACGCGGTTTTCAACAAGTGTTAAAACATTGACCGGTTATCATATCTTCCGGGTTTTGGATGCATCCAGGGGTTGTGTTTAGGGTTCTCCGTGGAGGTGAATGACGTGGCACAACACTGGCAGACACTTGAACTGCCGCATCAACTCCGTGTACTAGAGGGACTCTACTGCGGACATTTACTAAGTACTACTTTCCGGTAGGAAAATTTTGTACTTACCTATTTTCATATATGAGCAACTCATATTTACACGGATGTAGATTAGGGACAGCTTATGGGCCCCTGTTCCAAATTGTAATAACAGTTTCTATTACATGTGTAAATATATAAATTTGAGCTAAATTTACTTGACTTGACAGGTTCACACATACCCGCCAAAATATTTACATTTTATTTACATACTTATTTACATGAAAAGTTCGTGATATTTTACTGAAAAACGCACAAATCTGTGATTAAGCTTACTTGGGCATAGCTTATGTTCACGCGTAACATAAAATCCACATAGTAGCCCTTACGAACTCGCTCAGAGAACAGTGGTTAAGGTCAATTTTCTCCGCGACCAGATTTAATGTGCGCATAGTGCGCGTCAAAGGTGTTTTTCCGAGCAAATTGGTCCTCCCGTGGGGCACCGCGAAAAGAAGCGGCATCCTGCGCTTGTGTACATAGTCATCCGGTACACACAATTTCACCCCCTCCAGTATGCTCGGATTGGCAAGTTTACCTCGAAATATCTTAAAAATGTATAGTGCAAGGGACATATTTCTTCTAGTTTCCAGCTTGTTGTATCCAACTATGCCAAGCAAGAACGAGGTCAGATACATCAATGGATAGAAAGGGTAGACGCCATACATTTTCCAGTACAAGTATCTTGTAAATTTGTTTTGTCCAACATTTTAATATACTTAGTTTCGTGTGGAGCCCATACTGTGGCGTTGCACTCCAACTGGCTTCTAACTAATGCTCCGTACAGTGCTGTTAAAGCTTTTAAGTTTGAAAACTCATTTGCTACACGAAGTATGAATCCTAAATTCCTATACGCCTTTTTACAAACATTAACAGTATGTTCGCGCAGTCTCAGTTCAGCGTCTAGCCTTACCCCCAGATCCCTCACCGAATCCACTCTCGTTATTTGTGCGTTGTCCAATTGGTATTTGTAGTGGAGTGGTGTCAGTGCTCTGCTAAATATTATTATAGAACATTTGCTGAAATTGAACTGCAGCTTGTTTTTCTTGCTCCATTCGACCACCCTATTCACGTCTCCTTGGAGGTGCTCACAGTCAGTTTCCTCTTTAATTGGTAAAAGCAATTTCAAGTCATCTGCGAACAGTAAGCATTTGGCATTCGTGACTACGGTGGGTAGGTCATTGATCATAATATTGAACTCGAACGGCCCCAAGTTGCTTCCTTGACTCACTCCGGTTCTAGTAAAATAGAGTTCCGATTTACATCCCGCGTATTCCACATATTGCTGTCTATTCCTCATGTAGCTCGCAAAGAACTGTAAAAATTTGGTAGTGCAGCTGAACGTCGCCATCTTTGCCAGCAATATGTCATTATCGACCAAGTCAAATGCTTTTTTGAAATCAAAGTAGGCGGCGTCGACTTGCACTCCTGCGTCAACTTGGGGGAGCACGTAGGCCATGCAGTCGAAAAGGTTGCTTGTGGTGTTGCGAGCGGGTCTGAACCCGTGTTGAGCTTCTGAGAGCTGACCCGATATCTGCTCTTGCATACTATGCTGTATTGTCGACTCAAATACCTTTGCCGGCGTCGACAGTATCGCTACAGGTCTGAATTCATCTACCTCAGAACTTGTATTACTTTTAGGTATCGGAACTACCCGAGTAACTTTCCAGCGTTCGGGAAAATATGACACATCCAAACACAAGTTATAGATATATGCGAGCGGCTCGGCAATGACCATTCGCCAGTCTCTTATGACAAAAACGGGTATTCCGTCGGGGCCTGCTGATCTTTTCGGCTTGAGCCGGGTGAGTGCCACTGTCACCTCCACCAGCGTAAGTTGCGGCACATGGACCCGCGCGCTGTTAACACAACTCGCCGCTTCCGCTGCGGGCACATCAAGCGCTGCTGGCTTGGTGCCGTATACCGAGTGAAAATACTTGGCAAATTCCACCGCACATTCTGCGTCTGTTAGGGTATTACCGTTTTTTGCAATTTTTTTGCGATTAACCGTACCCCTCTTTGCTTTAACACACTGCCAGAATGTCTTTGGATCTTCTATTAGATGGGTCTGCACTCGCTTCTGGTGTTGTTCGTGCGCCTCATTTATCATCTTCTTGGTTTCTGCTCTACATTCTGAAAAAGCTCGGTAGTCTTTGCTTGTACCACTTTGCTTATATCGCTTATGAAGCCTCGCCTTAAGTCGTATTCTTTGAATTGTATCCGGGGTATACCAGTGGGGATAGTTATATCTAGAGTTTCCTTGTTTAGGTATTTTTTTAGGTACACAGTCATTGAAGATGTTATTGACTATATTATAGAAATAATTTATAGCATCCTCAGGCTCCGGCAGCTTATAAAGAGAACTCCAATTTACCGCCGCAATTGCCGAGTATAATTCGTGGTAATCCGCTTTGGCGAAGTTCCACAAATGTTCTGCGTTAGGTTCAGAAACTGGTTGTTTCGGTGCTGACACGGACTGGGGTGTGGGCCCAGCCGTCCGCCGGTTGATGCGCCACATTGTGACTGCTAACGGCGGGTGCTGCACGTCCGCGGCCACAAGCTCCTCATCCGCAGCACACACTTGCACCTCATCCATATCCAACGAGGTAAATACCAAATCTAGTACTCGTCCATTACAATTCCTTACCTCGTTCTTCTGAACGAACTCGCAAAAGGTCATAAAGTACTCAAAATAATTAACAATATTATCATTACATGAATACAAATTAAAATCACCTTGTAGCAATTTTGTTGGTGTGGTTATTACAAAAAGTATTTGCGTCGTTTATTTGTTTGCCGGAAAGTTTCGGGTTTATCCTCTTTTCTAGACATAAGTTCGCTCGCTTGTCCGGTAGGCCGTATGGATAATGAGTCGATGTCATGGGGGCTATAATGTCAAAGTCGGTTTTTTCATTGATCTTGTGAAGTATGGAACCGTTGGGGTTATTCACTCGACAGTTCCATGACTTATGTTTGCTGTTGAAATCACCTCCGAGCAGTGGCGTGCACAGAGTTTTTACACAGGGTAGACATAAAAACCGGTCAAGTGCGAGTCAGACTCGCGTACCTAAGGTTCCGTATCGTGGATGAAAAATGTAATTTTGTTTTCGTGAATTTCTAAACTGCTATATTATTCCTGTAATCTTTACGTAAGCACATATTACCATGATTTATTTTTATTTTTCGATCAACCAATTTTAGAGATAAGGGTAAAAATCTTATATCAAGTATCCTCGATAGGGGTTTGCGGGGGGAGGGGGGGGGAGGGGGGAGGAGGGGGAGCCCCCCTCTTCAACCCCCGCCTGCCGGAGATGCGTAGTTTTTAAGAAAAAAATAAAATAAAAACATAACCTCAAAATAAAATATCCGTGTCGGGGTAACTTACTACCCGTGTCGGAGTACCACGAAGTGCCTATTTTCGTATGCGATGGTGCCCCGAAGTCGTTTTTGAGCTACTTGTCAAACATGAGCTACATGTCAAAAACCTAGGTTCCGTAAATACTTAGTTTTCTGGCTCCTGTCGCTCGCTTCGCTCGCTCCAAAGAATTCATGTTCAACCTAACCAGAAGGCCATGGCGGTAGGCTCGCTACGCTCGCTACCGCCATGGCCTTCTAACCTAACCTGACCGAGTCGGGGTGCTCTGAAAGTTTGAGCTCGCTTCGCTCGCTCCTGCTCTATCTTTGTTATATAAGCACACAAAACAGAGCACAGAACATTCGCGTACACTCGAAAGCAACGGAATGAACCATCTCGAAATGGCGCCACATGACGTTTCTCAAATGTAATTTTTGACAGAAAACGTTTCATTTTACGTTGTTTTGATTACTTTTTGCGTGTCGTTGTACTTTTTCCTCACTACTTTCGTTTCGTTTCACTCAAAATGAAAAATTGCGTTTTGTTTCACTAAAAAATAATAAAAATGAAATAATAAAATAAAATACGTAGGTACCTCTCCGGCAACCAAAATTGATATCAGGAGGTTCAGTAAAACCCCCTGAACTCCCCCATAGCGTCAGTTTTCCCAAAACGAGGATACTAGATATAAGATCCAACCCGAGATAAGTTGAGGGACATCAATTTCTTTTTGTAGTTTTTCGAGGATTTCCCAAAATAGAGGCAAGTAAATATAGCTAAGCTGTATTGTATTTTTATGCGCATTTGTAACCGGCATCGTTCCAAACAGTTTGGTTATTTGAACATAACAAGCAGGAGAAACAAAACAGTCGATTAGTATGCTTACAACCTGTCAGCCAGTTAAGTAAATGTTTCATATTGTTTTGGATTGAATTTTCTAGTTGCTTTACCTTTTATTTGAATCCGGTACGAAGCGGCTTTTCTCGATTACTTCTTTTTTTTTCAGCAACTCACAGTTTTGAAAACGTACCATTTCTTAATTTTTGCACACACACATTCCCAGCACAACTTTCACAGTAGTTACTACCACCACTAGCCATTTTTTGCAATTTTTAGACCCAATTTTATTTTATTTATACTGCTTGTCATCAATTTGCGTAACGAACGAACGAAAAACAATAATGGATGACGCCGGCTCAGCTGCTAAGGCGGCTTCGTAAGACTTCGGTAATTTTCGGTGAATGTCGTAAAACTAAAAAGCCGTCGGCTTTTTGCATACATCTCGCACGCAAACAAGCAAAAGTTTTTGCATTTGTGTGCCATGTACTTACAGTAACGCACACAACAAAGATACTGTTGGAATAATGACCCACACATATAAGCCGGTACTGGCCGGTAGCCACCATTCCGCGATGGCTGGTCCGAAATTGAATTACAACGAATCATAAGCCATTCACTTCATAGTCTTTCGTAATCGATTTTAGCGATATAATTCTATTTCGGAATGCTCGAGCATAGATACTTTATCTATGGCTCGAGTGAGCGAGCAAATCGCAGCTGTGAACTGAGACTCGCAGTTCCCGCTAATGACAATAGATGGCGGTCGGTGTGGCTACACTTTTTTTTTACGATATGCGTAAAAATGCGTAAATGATGTGTATTTGTCAGGGTAGACAGTGTCTTTTTGTCTGTATGGACTGCACGCCACTGCCTCCGAGGATAACAGCCTCACCCATGCCAAGCAGGGTTGAGATGTCAGATTCCTCAAGGCGTCTTTGAAGGTCTTTGCTACCTTGTCTCTGATAGCATGAGGCGATGGTAGTGGTCTGGTGGCTAGTCATCGCCAGCCGACATACCGTTGCTTCGATGTTGTGAAGTGGTGGTGTGTCGATCTGGGAGACATGTAGGCTTCTACGGTAATAAATTGCCGTTCCTCCTTTACGTTCGTTTAGTCGGTCATTCCTTAGTAATTTGTAGTTTGCAATGTTAGGGTTACGGTGTTGAGGTTTTAGAAAAGTCTCTTGGATGAGAAGAATGTCAATTTGGTGATCTGTCAGGAATTTAGACACTAGGTCTTTCTGACGTTTGAGTCCGTCAGCGTTAAAAAAGGCTAACCGTAGGGCCCGTGGTTTAAGTCGTCCTGGTGTTTTATCCATTACGGCGCTGCGTTATTTAGTATAGCCTTGATTTGGCTTATGAGTGGTTGGTGGTCGTTAAAGGCTCTTAAGATGCCAGCTACGTCAAGTTTACCGGCAGCTATGTCGTATTTGAGGAGAAAGGAGCTTATCTCATCCGGGTCTATGCTTGTTAGCAGTGTGATGACTTCCGACAGCGAGTCTCTACACATACCAGTGGGTGAGGTGCGTACTGGCGCGACTAGTGGTGGAGGGGGGTGCGGGGGGTGCACATTTTTAGCCGTAGTCTTAGGGGCTGAACGAGGGTGAGTCGAGGAGGAGGAGGCGGAGGCGGGGTGTTTGCCTGCTTCTGCTGTCATGATTGCAGAGTGAGGTGGATGCGAGGGAGGGAGGGGGGGGAAGCTGACTGTATGGTTCCCGCTGCTTGAAGTCCAGCTTAGTGGTTGGGCCCAAGCATTTGCCCGGTGGGGGGCGGGGGTAAATGAGGGGGGTTGAGGTCGAGTAGCGCCACCAGCTGGTCTAGTGATAGGCCTTTTCGGACATCCTGGAAAGGACGCAGTGTGTCCGATTTTGCCGCAGTTGACACAACCGGGGGGCTCAGTGCAGTCCTTCGGATCTTTAGGCCTTGAGCAGGCGCTGGTGTGATGGTCGTCAAGACATTTGACGCAGCGACTCTGCCGGTGGCAGTTTCTGGATGAATGGCCGTACAATTGGCAATTGTGGCATTGGAGGGGGGCTTTCCTCTTGTGAGGGTTTTCTAATTTGATGCCAGTGATGTGGCAGATGTCAGTGACATCGAAGATCTTTTTGCCCTCGGGGGAGGACTCCAGTATGACCAGGACAAGGTCATACGGGAGCTTGGACTTACCGTTTATCATTCTGTGCACCTCGCACACAGGAATGTCTTTTGATTGGAGGTCTGCGGTAATCTCGTCCACAGAGATCTCCTTTGGGAGGCCTCGAATAACTACGCGTAGGCGTACTTCGTCGGGAAGTGTCCAGTTATGGTACTGGACCTTGTTATGGTCGAGGAATTTTGTGACTGCTCTGTGTTCAGTAGATGAGGGCACCTGAACGAGTATACCTTGATTGACTTTTTTCGCCTTGAGGAATTCAATCTTACGTGCTTTTAGGGCGCCTGCGATTGTTGTCCATGAATCGACGTCCGCAATGCAGATCTGCGGTGGCTTTTGTTTTTTCCCAGTTTGGTTGTTGGGTGCAGTTGTGTTTTTTTGAGTTGGTTTGGGGCCCGTTGATGTGGAGGCGGCGTTGGCGGCGGCGGGAGAGTCTGTTTTCTCCTGAGAACGCAATACCTTTGCGTTCGATGGAGTGGTTTGGATAGAAGATCTCTTACGAGACAGAGAGAGAGAGGTTTGGGCCTCATCTGAAAGTAGGGCGAACTGGTTGTTCCTTAGGAACTCCATATCGACTTCGTTTTCATAAGGGGTGTTCGTTACCGGGAGGCCAGTCGGTTGGGTTGTCTGTCCTGCGGGGATTGCTTGGGTTTGAGTTTGGGTGATTTGAATTTGAGATGAAAGAAGCCAGGATTGCCTTTCGGCTTCCTGTTGAGTTAACAATTGCTCAAGGCGCTCTGAAAGGAGTTTGTTTTGGGATTTAAGATCCTCTATTATTTGTTCCATGTTTGGAGTTGCTTAGGGCGAGAAAGAGAAAAAAGAGTGAAAAAAATTTTTTGCGGGTTGGTGGGGGATGGTGAGGAGGTGGGTGGGGGTGGGTGGAGGAGCGTCTCCAAGTGAGAAGGAAAGAAAGATAGAAGGAAAATTATTTTTGGGGGATGGTGGTGGGGGTGGGTGGGGGATGGTGGGGGTGGGTGGATTAGTGTTCCCAAGAATTAAGGAAGAAAGATAGAAGAAAGTTATTTTTGGGGGATGGTGATGGGGGTGGGTGGGGGATGGTGGGGGTGGGTGGATGAGTGTTCCCAAGAAGGAAGGAGAGAAGATAGAAGAAAATTATTTTTGGGGGATGGTGGTGGGGGTGGGTGGGGGATGGTGGATGAGTTTCTCCAAGAAAGAGAGATAAGGAGATTTTTTTGGGGGATGGACTGATTTTTTTTTTTTTTTTGCCGAATTGAGCGTATTTATATCCTAATATCTAGGCTGTCAGATAGCGCTAGTTGCCACGATTTCTATGTGTCGACCAATCGTTGTGGGGGGTAGTCTATCCTTTATTTATAATGGACTGTATTGTTACATTATGTAATTACTATATATTATTATGTAATATTATTGATATAATGTATTATCATTAGTTATGTTTAGCTTTTGGGCCGCTATCTAAGTATTTATTTATTTGCGACCCAAATGAAACCATATACACCAAATCATATTTATTTATCTTATAGCTACTTATTTACATGATAGCTACCTATTTACATATTATCTTATAGTTATCTTATGTATCTATCTAATCGGCGTCGTGTACATTCTCCCGCCGTGAAGTAGTTGCTTCATTACCCGTGGGTAGCACGACGAGCTTCTTTACTGGCCGCCGCAGGATGCCCTTCGTAGTGCGGATGTCAGCTGTTCTCGTGATGCCGTCCGGGCCGGGGAAGATCTTGACTACGACGCCTCGAAGCCATGTGTTGCGTGGGAGAGTAGCGTCGACTATGATGACTAAATCTCCGACACTGATGGCTTCTCCTCTGCCGTATGGCTCCCGCCGGTGTTGAAGTGTCGGGAAGTACTCGCGCAACCAGCGCGCCCAGAATTGATCAGCGAGGCGTTGGCTGGTTCTCCACATCTTCTTCAGGCTGAAGTCGGAGTCGTCGAAGACGCCTGGCTGTGGTACTCGGGATGGTCCACCGAGTAAGAAGTGGTTTGGAGTCAGCGCCCCCTGGCGGTCATCAGTCGAGACATGGGTGAGAGGCCTGCTGTTGACGGTATCTTCTACTTCAGCCAGCAGAGTCGATAGGATTTCTTCTCTCGGGTGTTGCTCATGTAGTACGACTCTAAGGGCGGTCTTCACGCTGCGGACTAGTCGTTCCCACGCTCCAGCCATGAATGGTGAGAGAGGCGGCAAGAAGCGCCATCGGATGAGGGCGTTGGCGGCTGCTGATGCTAGTTGATGTTCGTCCAAGGCCTGGCGGAGCTCGGCGTCGCTTCCTCGCAGGTTGGCTCCGTTGTCTCTCCAGATTTCTGTTGGTTGGCCGCGGCGCGCCATCATACGACGAAGTGCCATGATGCATGAGTCTGTGGTCATGGACTCTGTGATTTCTAGGTGGACTGCTCGTGTGGTGAGACATGTGAATAGGGCCACATATCTTTTCTGGTGCTGACGGCCCACGGTGACTGAGAGTAGGCCGAAGAAGTCCAAACCAGTGAAGGAGAAGGGCCGCTGATGATGTGCTAGTCGGCAGCTTGGCAGGTCCCCAGTAGGCGGCGACGTTGGCTTTGCTCTTCGGAGTCGGCAGGGCTGGCAGTTGCGGAGTACGCCCTGGACAGTGGGGCGCAGTCGGAGCACCCAGAGTTGTTGTCGAACTTCATTTGCTACGGTCTCGACCCCGCCGTGGTGTAGCTCTCGGTGCACCCAGTCTATGAGTAACCGGGTGTATGGATGGCTGCCGTCGACGATAGGTGGCGCGCGCTGCTCTGCTGTGACGTCATCTGCGGCGTCTATACGTGACTTGACGCGCATGATTCCCTCCTCGTCCAGGTAGACAGAGAGGTTTTTGATGCGACTCTCGGGAGCAATGGGGCTCCCGCCGGTGACACAGGCGAGCTCGTCCGGGAACGCCTGTTGCTGCAGCGCGCGGATCCACAGCTTCTGGGCTTCCATCAAGGTGTCTGCTTCAAGTGGGGCGAAGCGGTCGGCTGTTGCGGCTGCTGCCCTCGTGGTGCCGCGGGGCTTCGTCGTCTTTCTCGCCGTCGTCCAGGTCGGGTCCGCTTCTGGGTTCTTCGTCGTCCTCTTGCGCTTGGCAGCAGCGCATTTGACTCTGTGAAGTAGCTGAATGAATTGTAAAACCCTCCCCGTTACCCTTATTAATCGAAGCCACGATGAGTAGCGCGTTGGATCAGGTAGCGCCGCTTGCAATTCTGTCGTCCTCTTCATTGTGGCTATCTTCTCTTCTCCTGTGATTGTAGGAGTGATGACGGGTTCTGCTGGCCAGGAGTCTTCGTTGTTGTACAGGAACGTTGGTCCTCTGAACCATCGATGTGTGTTGTCGAAGCCCACAGGAGTGTCGCGTGTGGCATCATCTGCAACATTGTCTCTGGAGGGCACCCAGTACCACTCGTTTACCTTAGAGGCCTCCTCTATTTCGGCGACTCGAAACGCGACAAACTGCTTGAAGACGCGTGGTCCCGCTCGTAGCCAGCATAAGACTGTTTTGCTGTCAGTCCAGAAGAATCGTTTGGTCGGCCGCTCGTCGTGTTCTTGTTGGACGGTGTTTGCGAGGCGGCAGCCCAGTACAGCACTCTGTAACTCCAACCGAGGAATAGAAGTGGTCTTGAGTGGTGAGACCCGACCTTTGGCAGCTGCGAGACTTACGTGTATGGATCCGTCGCTCATCTTTGTACGCCAGTATACAGCGGCGGCGTATGTTCTCTCGCTGGCGTCGACGAAAGTGTGTAGTTCTCTGTCGACTGCTCCCTCGTGTCCTGGGTAGCAGCGAGGTAGTGCTATACTACCCAGACTGCGTAGATCATGAAGCCAGCTGTACCATCTCTCTGCGAGGTCCGTTGGTAGCTGCTCGTCCCATCCAACTCCCAGGTGCCATGTCTCCTGAAGTATGTGCTTTGCTTGGATCGTTACCGGTGTAGCAAAGCCTAGTGGATCGAATAGAGACATTGCCGTTCGTAGAGTCTCCCGCTTGGTCGGTACCTTGTCTCCGCTGATGATGGCTGGCGCCACACGCGCCATGTTGAGATTGAATCCTAGAGTGTCTGCGCGTGGTCACCATACCAGACCCAGGATCTTCTCGCTCCCGCCAGTATCTAGGTCCTTGCTTACCTCTCCTGGTGTAGCCGTGAGGTGTTGGATGGCGGCAGGTTCGTTGCTTGTCCACTTTTGTAGTTCGAAGTGGCCTCTGCGGTGGATGGTGTCCACTTCCTTGGTGATCCTCTTTGCTTCCTCTACTGTGCTGAAGGATTGTAGATAATCATCCATATAGTGATTACGAATTATAGCATCTGTTGCTTGTGGATGTAAATGCCTGAATTCTTCAGCATTTTTGTTCTTCACGAAGATTGCACTCGCCGGTGAGGAGGTGGCTCCGAAGATGACTGACTTCATACGGTACTCACAAGGTTTTGAAATTCGATCTGCGCCTCTCCATAGGAATCGAAGTGCATCTCTGTCTTCCTCTCGAATTCCGATGCGTAAGAACATATCCTTTATGTCTGCGGTGACTGCTATCTGATGCTGGCGGAAGCGCATGAGCACGCCGGGCAGTGACTGCAGCAGGTCTGGACCAGTGAGGAGTAGCTGATTTAAATTCGTACCTTTTGTAGTAGCCGCTGCGTCATGGACAATCCTCAGCTTCTCTGGTTTTGCTGGGTTGATCACAGCAAAGTGAGGCAGGTACCAGCGTCTTCCTGGTGTAGATCCCTTTGGAGCGACCTCTGCATAGCCGCTCTTCAGCATCCTCTCCATCTGCTCCGTGTAGCGGATTTTCAGGTGGGGATCCTTATCCAGCTTCTTCTCTACTCCTTCCAGTCGTCGCAGCGTGGCATCATAGTTGTCTGGGATGTTGTTCATGTCGCTCTTCCACAGGAGTCCTACTTCGAAGCTTCCATCTTCTCTGCGTTTTGTGGTGGCTTCCAAGATGTTGAGTGCTCGCTGATCTGGATCAGAGCGTGGACGGCGAGGCTCGACTCCCAGTGATTCTAAAGCGAAGTGTTCCTGAAGCATCTTGTCGATGTTCTCTTCTTCCATCGGACGAGTTTTCAACACGCGATGGATCTCAACTTGCTGCGTAGTGTTTACCTTTTCTCCAGTGAGTCCATGTATTACCCACCCCAACCCGGTGAGTGAGGCCACAGGTTCGTCGTGGCATCCTGTGCGGGTGTCGCTGGTCATCATCAGCTCCCAGTTATCCTGGCCAATCAGGATGGAAGGAATAGCGTCCTCGTACAGCAGCTGGTTGGTGATATCTTCCAGGTAACTGCATCTCTCAATCAGTGTGCGTCGAACTGTCTGACCTGTTATTCCTAAGTTAGGAATGGTGCGCGCGTCAATGAAGTGCTCTTCCTGACTATGTCTCCCCTTAATTGCGAACGTGATGAGTTGTGTAGCAGCATTCACTCTGGCGCCGGCTATACCTTCTATGTTGAGGGTGCGCTTGGGTCCTTCTGCTCCTATCTGTCTGGCTACCTCTTCCTTGAGCAGCGTGATGGTAGACCCTCCATCCAAAATTGCGAAGATGTCAGCAGTCCCCTTAGGTCCGGTGAGTGTTACCGGAACTATCTTCAAAAGAGCCGTTTGTCCTAGCGTAGAGCAGACTGCTCTCATTGCTCGTTCGTCAGCGAGGGTTGCAGCCGTGTCTGGTACTCGATGAAGTAGGTGATGGTGAAAATACTGACAACCGTCGATGTCGCACCTCTTGGCGTTGCAGCGATGCTTGTAACTACGGTACCTTAAACATCTGAAGCAGAGTTTTTTCTGTTTGCAGGTCTCCCATCTCTTATCCAGCATGAGCTCTTGGAAGGTGCGGCAGTCAGCTGTGACGTGACCTTGTCGCTTGCAGTAGTCGCAGCTCTTTTCCGTTGATTTGTCCGCCGTTTTATGTTCCTTTTCCGCTGCTTTATGTTGCTTGTCCGCCGCTGTATTTGTACGCTGACCTCGACGTGGCTGCTCCGTATGACGTAATGAATATGACGTACCTGGAGCTTCATCTCAGCCTTAAGAAAGCGTCGTATCTTTAGCAGACCCGGCTCATCCTCCGCTTGTCTCGCCTCGAAGTCGTACCATCTCGCTCGGTAGAGCACAGACATCTTGTCCTCTATCATATGCAATGTCTGTGGACTTACGAGGTATGCCTCTCGCTTCAGCGCTAGGATTGTCGATATGACGGCGTCGACCTTGCAAGCGAAAGTAGCCAGCTCCTTGCCGGCATCAGTAAGGCGGGGCAGCGACTTCAATTTCTTCAACTCTGCGTAAACAATGTCATCAGGACGACCAAATACCTCTTCTAATGCAGCTATGATTTCCGAGGGCGGCGCAGTGGTCTTCATTAATCCTTCTACGAGGTCCTTGGCTGGGCCCCGCAAGCTACGTCGTAGGCGTGCTTTGTTCTCGGCGTCTCCGAAGTGATGTGCTGTAGATGTATAAATATCTCGCCATGCATACCATTCGTCGTAAGCGCCGCTGTACGGGAGTAACTCGCTGAGATACCTCGGAGCTGTGTTGCGGGGTGCCGGGGAGGAGACTGCTTGAGATAGCTGCGAGAGTCCGTGCAGAAACATCTGTTGTTGACGCTCAAACATACCCATAAGGTGATCCGTAGACGGAGCGGTTGCTACGACGTTGTCTGTAGTTGCTGCGGTGTGTCGCGAGGCGGCGCCACCTCCTTGCCACGGGGATGGATCGTAGCTCTCGCTCTGTTCACCGTAGTCGCCTCGTCGTGGTGGGACGCCATCTCCTCGGTGTGGAGGTGTGGCAGGCTCGTAGTGATGTGACCGAGCCGCTGAGTTCCCAGGCATCGTCTGCTCTGGGTGGGCCCGGTCTGGTCTTGAAACCTCAGTAGTCTTCGGCTGCTCCGGCGCGAAGCGGGTTTCAGTGGAGATCCCAGTGGTCCACGGCTGCTGCGGCTCGTGGCGGGTCTCGTCGTGGCGCCAATCCTCAGTGGTCCCATGCTGCGTCGGCGATGGGCGGGATTGGCATGCGGGTTCCAGCGGCGTGCGTGCCTGACTGGTTTCTTCATTTGATGTGATCCTCAGCTGCTGCGGCGCGTGGCGTACGTCCTCTTCTGGCGATGCCACTGCGTCGTTGTGTGGTGCAGGCTGGGGTCGGGGAAACTCGCAGGCATTGTGGTCAATCACTTGAATATTAGTTGTAAGTAAACTTACGCGTTTTGGTCCCTCCAGTGCTAGTGGCTTGCGACGTGTCCCCTCAGCAGGAGTTCCTCTTCTAACTTGAGTAGGCGCGCCTTACTGCTGCGAGGGCGTACGGTGCGCACGCTCGAAGGTCCTCTCGAAGTTGCTGTGCCGTGTCGGGAAACAGGCTTGTCGCCCAGCTGTGGCTGCGCTCCATCTCTCTGGATCGTAGGCAGCCCCTCGCTCCGTCCCTCTGCATCCCCGACGTGGCGCGGCTCCAGTGACTTGCCGGCGTCGTAGTTGGCGACGTCGACGGAGACCGCGTTGACTGTGGATGCGGGCCCTCGCTGCGGGCCCAAGGGTGGAGTGACCAAAGGTGGCGTGCCCGTTGTCCTCGGAGTGGATGCGATGGTGGACGACTCGGTTGTCTGTCCGCTTGCCGGCGTGACTGAAGAGTCCCAGGTGTGCGTCGAGGCGGAGCCGTCGGTTGGTGCAGTGTTCATCTTGCTCGTAGTCCCGTCGTCCCCGCCTTTGTTGCTCTCCATCTGGCGCTGTCCGTCTTCTGCCATGGTGCTGGTGGAGTCGCTCTTGCTTTGTGATCGGGTGGATACCATCGCACTCTCGACACAACTGCCGAAACCGGAAGTATCCCGGTTCGAAGGACCAATGTTCAGTACAGGTGTACCGAACGTGCACCGGTTCCAGCAAAGTCCGGCAGTTGTGTATGCGAGAGGAAGCAGGCGAGGTAGGGGCTAATAAGAGAAACGATAAATCGACTTTGCGATAGCCCCGTCCACACCGATCAGTCGACTCGTTGCTGCTCGATGCTCGCAGCGATAGAGAGAGAGAGACGCTCGCAGATCCTTTCAGTCCCACGCCACCGCTTTTTCTTGTCTCGTTCCTCGAAGCCCGCCGTCCAGGTTGGAGCTTCTTCTGCAGTGGAGTGAAGAGAGGCCTCTGTTGTCTTCGGATGTCTTCGGATGTCTTCAGATGTCTTCTTGTTTCGGCGAGCGGTAGCGGACTGATTTTTTGCCGAATTGAGCGTATTTATATCCTAATATCTAGGCTGTCAGATAGCGCTAGTTGCCACGATTCCTATGTGTCGACCAATCGTTGTGGGGGGTAGTCTATCCTTTATTTATAATGGACTGTATTGTTACATTATGTAATTACTATATATTATTATGTAATATTATTGATATTATGTATTATCATTAGTTATGTTTAGCTTTTGGGCCGCTATCTAAGTATTTATTTATTTGCGACCCAAATGAAACCATATACACCAAATCATATTTATTTATCTTATAGCTACTTATTTACATGATAGCTACCTATTTACATATTATCTTATAGTTATCTTATGTATCTATCTAATCGGCGTCGTGTACATTTAGTAAGCTACAAATTTCTGAAAAAACTGACGACATAAACTCTGTCCCCATGTCAGTTACTATTTCTTTCGGGATACCGTATCTTAAAATAAAATTATTTACAAATAACCTAGCTACCGAAACCGTATCTTTCCTTTCTAGTGGATATGCTTCGACATACTTCGTCAAATCACACTTTAAAGTTAAAATATATTTATGGTTTAAATTATCTATACTTAAAGGACCCATTAAATCTAAACTAACTCTTTCGAAAGCTGTGGATGCCGTAGACGTAATCACCATCGGCTCCTTTGTATGCCTATTGGAATGCTTTTGAATCTGGCAACTGTTGCACTTTTTGATAAATTCGCTTATATAATAATAATAATAATAATAATATTTATTTGAGTAAAAGGAACTTAAGAGTAGTACATTCAAGATAACATCTTACGGCTAATTAAAGGTTATTGCCTAAACTAAACTACGAAAGTAGCCTGTATTTTAGGCATTAAAAATTGGTCAGAATATAAAATAGGTCAGATTAAAGATAACAATTTGTATACTTAAGAATTAATTAAATGTTTCAGACAAAACCTTAAAATTAAATTAGATAGACTATCAACTTACACTAATTATAGCATCTTACAACATCTAATTTACCACAGAGAGTAGGTTTTCCGTCTCATCGTAGGACAGACTTTGTAACCATTCTGAGACTTTATTTTTGCATTTAAAGCTGGTAAGGTCGTATATGTTGATTATTTTATTTATTTTATTGTAAAGATACGGGCCTAGAAATAAGAAGAATTTTTGTGCGAAAGCGTGTTCGGTGCGTGAATGAGTGTAGACTTTGTCCATGCGTCTTTTGTTTGTTATTTCCGGATTGTATGATGTGGATTTATGCTGCATTAGAGTTATTTTCAAAATGAAAAGTTGGCGAACTGTTAGGACTTTACAGGATTGATATAGTTCCCTGGTTGGAAAGTAAAAAGGCCGAAAAGTTGAGACCTTTAGTATCGTACGTTGTGCTCGTTCAAGTGTTAGTAGAGTAGTCTTAGCAGCACCGCCCCATGATGAAATGCAGTATGTTAGAATGGACTGACATAAGGCTGAGTATACTTGATTGAGCAGTTTCTTGTGAGCGAGGCATCGTAGTTTTTTGAAGACAAAAATAAGCTTGCGGACCCTGGAAGCAAGTAGGTTTATATGTTGTTGAAACGTAAGATTTGCATCTACCATTACGCCCAAGTATTTGATGGAATCAATTTTATGGATGAGAGGACATGCATTGCATACTTGCCGATTGGAAGAGGAACAGTGGTGAGCTCTAATTGTTTTATCTAGTAATGGTTGTTGAGGGTTTCTTATTGAAAAAGCTATGTATTTAGTCTTATCAGTATTCAATGTTAGTAAGTTGCGTTGAAGCCAGTTAGTCACATTGGAGAAACCTTTCTCTGCATAGTTGTAAGCGTCATTCCAAGTGTTCCCCGAGAAGAGTAGCACTGTGTCATCGGCATAGGATATCAAGGTGCCATGTTGTAATTCAAGGTTGCAAAGTTCATTTAAATATATAAAGAACAAGGTCGGGCCAAGGATGCTACCCTGAGGGACTCCAAATTCTATCATGAGGTCTGAGCTAATATAGTTATTGATTTTTACACATTGAGAGCGGTGGCTGAGGTAATCTCTAAATAAATTTAATTGAGCGCTTCTAATACCTATCTTGTCTAATTTATCCAATAATATTGGGACAGAAACTGTGTCAAAAGCTTTCGCTAGATCTATAAATATTCCTAAGGTTTTAAGCCCTTTGTCCAGATTGGAGGACACATGGTCAGTTAAAAAGTGGACGGCGTCATTCGTTGACTTTTGCGCTCTAAAACCAAACTGATTATTTGATAGGATATTATTGCTTTCAAGGTAATTAGTCATTCCTGGCCAAAAGTAATATTTTTTTATATTATTCAACATCCTATTACCCCCGCGTGGCCACTTGTGGGTAACAGATGGAAGTCATTCATGATCACAATTTTGGTGTCTCTATCAGTTACTCTCATGACGTCTTTGAGAATTAGTAACTTAAGAATACCATTTAATTCAAATTTATTAATTTCCTTTATGAGAATATTTATTAATTCTTCATATCGTTTGCATTTAATAATTACGAGCTCATCTAATTTTAATTTGTTGCAAAAATCATGTAATTCTCTCGCTAGCACACTTACGGTAGAAAACGATCGAGACATTACGAATATGGCTGATTTTTCAGGCACAAAAATGCAATTACCTTTATCACTAGTGATTTGCTTCAGTTTCTGTATTTGTCTTTGAGTACTCATATTACCTATAATTAATTCTATGCTCTCTGCTGGACGTTTGAGGATTTCCACTACTTTTGGTTGATCAGACCTTGGAGTAGCGGGAATCTCAGGAGTCATGGCAGTGCTGTCACTACGCAACTTACGAGCTTTTGCTCTGGTGATGACTGATACTACATGTTCGTGCATGTTCTTTAAATCGGTGGAAGTTAAAGTAATATGGCTCAATGCATCTGCAGCTGCGTTTTGCCGTCCCGGACCATAACTTATTTCAAAATCATACTCCTCTAGATAGAGTCTGAATTAAGTAAGTCGACTTGAAGGATCAGTCATGTTAAATAAGTAAATCAACGGCTTATGATCCGTTTTAATATTGAAGTTTTTGCCATATAAATAAGGCCTAAAATGTCTTACAGACCAAACAATAGCAAGTAATTCAAGCTCAATTACTGGATAACGTGTTTCGGCGGGCTTAAGACTACGGCTCGCATACGCTACTACCTTGCCATTGCTATTTGAAAGTACTGCGCCTAACCCAAGTTTTGAGGCGTCCGTCTGTAGAGTAAACGTATTTCTATCAGAAAAATCTGGATAATCTAGTACTTTCGGGCTAATGAGCGTTTATGCCCTATATCAAAGGTATTACGGATAAGATTGGAACAGCATTAAATAAATACTTCATTAAGACTGTATATACTCCGTTATCCAAAGTGGCAAGCCATTTACGCACACCAAAGGATGTGATTCCTTTTCAAAATCCAGGTGTCTATAAGATAAAATGCAGCTGTGGAAGTTCCTACATTGGCCAAACAAAACGTAGCGTACAGGAAAGGGTCAAGGAACACATAGCAGCTGTGAAAAACCGGCAGATGTACAAATCAGCGATAGCAGAACATCTTTTAGAATCCGGGACCAACCACTGGATAGAACTGCATAACCCGAAAATTCTCTCCACCGATCGTCATTACTACCCTAGAATTGTGCGTGAAGCGATTGAAATCAAGAAACATCCAAATAATTTCAATAGGGAAGATGGTTTCAAATTGTCTCCCACATGGAGTCCAGTCATCGGGAAATTTAAATCGCGGGTTTCTTCTCTTAGTGCATCTCCGGATACTGTGAGTGTTGTGTGCCGTGCGTGAATAAGATAACAATTAATTTTAAAGACTAAAGTGTTTTTGCGGGTACAAGGAAAATACTTCGGTCGTCACCTGCATCTCATCACTGCGCCTCGCCATACTTGCCAGTTTCCCGTAGACCACGAGACATGCAACTGTCTCGAAACGTCGGGCGTCCCCCTTTTCGTAAAAAGGTAAAAATTGATCGCGGTAGACCCGATTATATATATTATAATAATGAGTGTCTGTTTAAGCTTTTGGAAAGCGCTCTCACATTGATCCGTCCATGCAAACGCTACATCTTACATAATGCATTCAGAGAATGGGCTATCTCTGCGAACTTTGGTATAAAACGCCTATAATAATTTGCAAATGCTACAAATCTTTTGACATCGTCAGTGTTCTGTGGAGTAGGGTAGTTTTGTAAGGATTCTACTTAAGTTGGGTTGGAGAAAATCCCTTCTGAAGTTATCTTATGACCTAAATAAACGATTTCCTTACACAAAAACTCACATTTTAGAGGATTTAATTTCAAGTTAACTTCACGTAAGCGCTATAAAATAGTCATTAGGTTTTTATTGTGCGTTTCTAGGCAATTTCCGACTATTATACAATCGTATAGGTAAATAAAACAAGCTTTATAGTTTAAACCAGACATCGCAATCGTCATCAGACGAGAAAATGCACTCGGAGATGTCTTTAAACCCATCGGACATCGCTTCATTTGGTATTGTTTATCCGTCGTAAATGCTGTATACTTCCTAGATTGCTCTTCAAGAGATAATTGATAGTAACTTTGACTGAGATCTAGCTTTGAGAAGTAGATGCTATTCGATAATGAGTCTAAAATATCTGTAATATTGGGTAAAGGGAATTTATCGTCTTGTATTCTGTTGTTGAGTTGACGATAATCAACGACAAGTCTCCATTTTTTATCTCCTGACTTATCAGTCTTTTTAGGAACTAAAAGTACAGGGCTTGACCATTCAGAAGTGGTCTTCTCAATAATGTCATTCCTAAGCATTTCATCAATCTGCCTTTGAACTTCTCCTTTCATTGCATTTGGCAATCTATAAGGCTTCACGTACACTGAGGACGTATTATCTTTCAATTTAATAGAATGTTTAATTAAATTAGTTGTGGAGAGCGTATCTCCTGGTAAATGAAAAACGTCGGCGTATTTGGCACACACGTTTTCAATGCTCTTTTGCTCTTCTTTATTTAAATAGTTTATTTAAATCAAATTATCATATTACAGTGTTTGATTGTACATGATTACTGAAAAACAAGTTACATAAAACAAGTTGCCAGTAAGTACGTCTGTGCCCGAACTAGGTGCTAGAGTACTCTAGACCGGTGTTTCAGGCAGCAGCGCTCTTCCAATATTCAGAATCTTATGATAGTTTTATTGAGTGAGACAAGTAAAATTATATAGTGTAAAATAAAATAAACTAAAGTAAATATGTGAAGGGTGTTCCTCTCTGTGTGTGTAGGTGTAGAGTGTATATGTGTGAGTGTGAGAGGGTGTGTCAATGTGTATGTATGAAAGATAAAATAATAATAATAATAATAATAGTTAAGAGTTACATAATAATAAAATAATAAACTTGAACTTAAATCATGACTGAAAAGTGATTTTGTTTGAAGCTTTTGGGTTTATATATTTAATAAATCTTCTGTTTCACTGTAATTTAGTTCTTCAAGCCATTCAATGACAGTTCCTTTACATTGTGTTCTATTTAGTGGGTATATATTAATTATTTTATTTATTTTATTGTAAAGATATGGTCCGAGGAATGGAAGGTATTTATTAACGTAAGCGTGTTTAAACGTCGGTATAGTACAAACTCTATCATTACGTCGACGGGTTAGAAGAGAAGGATCGTATATGGTATGAGAGTGTTGCTTAAGGATAGTATACAGAATAAAGAGTTGACGTACGGAGAGTACATTACACGAATGTAGTAGAATATCTGTAGGAAAGAGTTTTGGGCGAAAGGTGCTGACTTTGAGAATGGCTCTCTGTGCTCTTTCTAGTATTATTAATCTACTTTTTGGAGCTCCTCCCCATGAAGTGATGCAGTAAGTCAGTATTGATTGGCAAAGAGAAAGATAAACCTGTTTTATAATTTTATTGTTTGCAACATGACGAAGGTTTTTAAAAATATGAATTAGCTTCCTTACCCTGGCGGAGACTAATTCTATATGCGAGGCGAAACTAAGAGTGTTATCCAAAACTATTCCTAAATATTTAATATAATTCGTTTTTTCTAAAGGTGGGCATGTGCAGTTTTGAGGTTTTGTATCGGTACAAAAATGAGCAATTATTTTGTTTCGTTGTTTTATTTCAAAATTTCGCATACTAAAGGTTATATATTTAGTTTTCTTGGAGTTCAGGGTCAGAGAATTTGTGCGGAGCCAAGTGGTTACCTCATCAAAACCGTCCTGTGCAGCATTATAAGTATCCTCCCATGTACTTTTTGAAAAGAGAATAGCTGTGTCATCGGCATATGAGACAATTTTTCCATGGGCAGGATTAAGATCACAGAGGTCATTTATGTATATGAGAAATAGAGTGGGGCCTAGAATGCTGCCTTGCGGGACACCAAAAGTAATTGGTAAATCGGAGCTCATGTGATTATCAATTTTGACACATTGATATCGTTCACTGACATAATCCTGCAGTAGCTTAAGTTGGTTACCTCTTATGCCAATATTTTCCAGCTTGCTGACAAGAGTAGGAAGAGACACCGTATCGAAGGCCTTTGCAAGGTCTAAGAAAATGCCAATAGTTTTTGATCCCTTATCTAGATTCTCAACAACATAGCTAGTGAGCTCATGTACTGCATCATCAGTACTTCGTCCAGTGCGAAAACCGAATTGAGAATCTGATAAAAGGTTGTTTGACTCTAGGTATTTAATAAGGCGGGAGTTTATTATGCGTTCTAGGAGTTTTGAGATAGAAGGAAGGATAGAGATTGGCCTATAATTGTCAACGAAATTCTTGTCTCCGGTCTTATGTATAGGAAGTATAACTGATTTTTTTAACACTTTGGGGAAGGTACCTGAATTTAAGCATAATTGAAAGATATATGTAAGAGGTGGAACTATAATATTTTTATACGATTTTAATATTTTGTTTGAGATTTTATCCCATCCTACAGCAGAATCAATTTTTAGTCCAATTATAAGTTTTTCTAATTCCCCTTCATCTATGTTTAATAGTACAAAAGAATTGAGGGTTTTTGGGGGATTTGTTTTGGGATAGTTTACGGGGGGCTTCTGGATTTTACTAGCTAGATTTTTACCAGCGTTTGCAAAATGGTTGTTTACGTTATCTACGGATAACTGAGGGGAAGATGAGTGTAGCAGCTCAGTAGATTTATTTTTTACTTTATTTGTGTGTGTAATGTGTTTTATAGCTTCCCATAATTTTTTATTGTTATTTCCTGCTTCAACTATTTTATCAGATTCATATTTCTGTTTTAGTTTTTTTAATAGAGCATTACAGTAATTTCTGTATCTGCAATAAGTTAATTTTAGTATTGTATTTTCAGGTGCTTTTTTGAGATTTTTGTGCATTTTGTCTCTGTTTCTTATGCATTTTAACAAACCTTGTGTAATCCAAAGTTTGATGATTTTTTTTCGCCTACGATAATTCATAATTCATTATTTAAATAAGAATGCAAATCAAGTAAATTAAGCAAAGTTCGAACTCTATTGGAACTAATACTATATTTGTCAAACTTGCAAACATCAAAATGATTCAGACTAATGACTTCTAAATCCGAAATATCTACCTTAATTGAACTATCCGTGGTATTTAAAATTCTAACTGGAATAAGTCCATTCTGTAGTTTCGAAATGATACCAGCTGTATACACTCCCTTATGTATTTCCCTAGCTCAAATTACGCAATCACTACATAGTGTCGTCGGGATGTGTTTGATCATTTCGCATCGTGGCGGAATTGTAAACAAGTTTCCACTTACTTGTACAACAACAGACTGGTCTTGGTTTTCTAAACTCAAAGTACCATCTTTATAATTTAACATCGCGAAATATCGCGTGAAAAAATTTTGCCCGAGTATCCGGTTACCTCTTATGCCAATATTTTCCAGCTTGCTGACAAGAGTAGGAAGAGACACCGTATCGAAGGCCTTTGCAAGGTTTAAGAAAATGCCAATAGTTTTTGATCCCTTATCTAGATTCTCAACAACATAGCTAGTGAGCTCATTATGTAATATTATTGATATTATGTATTATCATTAGTTATGTTTAGCTTTTGGGCCGCTATCTAAGTATTTATTTATTTGCGACCCAAATGAAACCATATACACCAAATCATATTTATTTATCTTATAGCTACTTATTTACATGATAGCTACCTATTTACATATTATCTTATAGTTATCTTATGTATCTATCTAATCGGCGTCGTGTACATTTAGTAAGCTACAAATTTCTGAAAAAACTGACGACATAAACTCTGTCCCCATGTCAGTTACTATTTCTTTCGGGATACCGTATCTTAAAATAAAATTATTTACAAATAACCTAGCTACCGAAACCGTATCTTTCCTTTCTAGTGGATATGCTTCGACATACTTCGTCAAATCACACTGTAAAGTTAAAATATATTTATGGTTTAAATTATCTATACTTAAAGGACCCATTAAATCTAAACTAACTCTTTCGAAAGCTGTGGATGCCGTAGACGTAATCACCATCGGCTCCTTTGTATGCCTATTGGAATGCTTTTGAATCTGGCAACTGTTGCACTTTTTGATAAATTCGCTTATATAATAATAATAATAATAATAATATTTATTTGAGTAAAAGGAACTTAAGAGTAGTACATTCAAGATAACATCTTACGGCTAATTAAAGGTTATTGCCTAAACTAAACTACGAAAGTAGCCTGTATTTTAGGCATTAAAAATTGGTCAGAATATAAAATAGGTCAGATTAAAGATAACAATTTGTATACTTAAGAATTAATTAAATGTTTCAGACAAAACCTTAAAATTAAATTAGATAGACTATCAACTTACACTAATTATAGCATCTTACAACATCTAATTTACCACAGAGAGTAGGTTTTCCGTCTCATCGTAGGACAGACTTTGTAACCATTCTGAGACTTTATTTTTGCATTTAAAGCTGGTAAGGTCGTATATGTTAATTATTTTATTTATTTTATTGTAAAGATACGGGCCTAGAAATAAGAAGAATTTTTGTGCGAAAGCGTGTTCGGTGCGTGAATGAGTGTAGACTTTGTCCATGCGTCTTTTGTTTGTTATTTCCGGATTGTATGATGTGGATTTATGCTGCATTAGAGTTATTTTCAAAATGAAAAGTTGGCGAACTGTTAGGACTTTACAGGATTGATATAGTTCCCTGGTTGGAAAGTAAAAAGGCCGAAAAGTTGAGACCTTTAGTATCGTACGTTGTGCTCGTTCAAGTGTTAGTAGAGTAGTCTTAGCAGCACCGCCCCATGATGAAATGCAGTATGTTAGAATGGACTGACATAAGGCTGAGTATACTTGATTGAGCAGTTTCTTGTGAGCGAGGCATCGTAGTTTTTTGAAGACAAAAATAAGCTTGCGGACCCTGGAAGCAAGTAGGTTTATATGTTGTTGAAACGTAAGATTTGCATCTACCATTACGCCCAAGTATTTGATGGAATCAATTTTATGGATGAGAGGACATGCATTGCATACTTGCCGATTGGAAGAGGAACAGTGGTGAGCTCTAATTGTTTTATCTAGTAATGGTTGTTGAGGGTTTCTTATTGAAAAAGCTATGTATTTAGTCTTATCAGTATTCAATGTTAGTAAGTTGCGTTGAAGCCAGTTAGTCACATTGGAGAAACCTTTCTCTGCATAGTTGTAAGCGTCATTCCAAGTGTTCCCCGAGAAGAGTAGCACTGTGTCATCGGCATAGGATATCAAGGTGCCATG
Source organism: Ypsolopha sequella (assembly GCA_934047225.1). Taxonomy (NCBI): domain Eukaryota; kingdom Metazoa; phylum Arthropoda; class Insecta; order Lepidoptera; family Ypsolophidae; genus Ypsolopha; species Ypsolopha sequella. The sequence continues at coordinate 18,424,432 of OW204011.1, forward strand.
TTGTAATTCAAGGTTGCAAAGTTCATTTAAATATATAAAGAACAAGGTCGGGCCAAGGATGCTACCCTGAGGGACTCCAAATTCTATCATGAGGTCTGAGCTAATATAGTTATTGATTTTTACACATTGAGAGCGGTGGCTGAGGTAATCTCTAAATAAATTTAATTGAGCGCTTCTAATACCTATCTTGTCTAATTTATCCAATAATATTGGGACAGAAACTGTGTCAAAAGCTTTCGCTAGATCTATAAATATTCCTAAGGTTTTAAGCCCTTTGTCCAGATTGGAGGACACATGGTCAGTTAAAAAGTGGACGGCGTCATTCGTTGACTTTTGCGCTCTAAAACCAAACTGATTATTTGATAGGATATTATTGCTTTCAAGGTAATTAGTCATTCCTGGCCAAAAGTAATATTTTTTTATATTATTCAACATCCTATTACCCCCGCGTGGCCACTTGTGGGTAACAGATGGAAGTCATTCATGATCACAATTTTGGTGTCTCTATCAGTTACTCTCATGACGTCTTTGAGAATTAGTAACTTAAGAATACCATTTAATTCAAATTTATTAATTTCCTTTATGAGAATATTTATTAATTCTTCATATCGTTTGCATTTAATAATTACGAGCTCATCTAATTTTAATTTGTTGCAAAAATCATGTAATTCTCTCGCTAGCACACTTACGGTAGAAAACGATCGAGACATTACGAATATGTATAATTAATTACTTACAGGGTCACAAAAAACTAATTTATATAATTTGAATATGTGCATGCACAACTTCTCGGCGTGTCACAGTGACAAAGTGCACTACTTTAAAACGAATATCCACATTCGTAATTTTTCTTTGACAGAAGGTACTTTGTACCTTGCAAATTATTATAAAAAACAATTAGCTACTAAGTTAGCATGCATTTTAGAATGTAGTGAATCTGTTACAAAGTGTGTAACAGAAAATTTTCCAATACCTGTTATAATTGATGGTATTTGTAATGTTAATTATTTACATAATTTTGTCCCTATTGACACGGTTAGTACAAGTACTAACAAAATTGTAAAAAATTCTTTTTAGAATTGAAGACAACGGGAGGGCTGCCTGTATTAAAGTTGGTACATCAAAATATACAAGGCGGCTTTCTCGGCAAAATACTTTCAATCGAGTTGTTCTTAGAGGAATCAAAAACAGATATTTTTTGTGTAACCGAACACCATCTACATGAACATAATATGCATTTTAATGTGAATAATTTTAGTGTTCTTAGCTGCTACAATAGATTAAAAATACAAAAAGGTGGATCCATGATTCTTGTAAAAAATAATATAAAAGCCAAGGAAAGAAAAGACATTGTAAAACTTTCTGTAGAACATCAAATTGAATTAGCTTGCATAGAAATGAGTACATATATTATCCTCTGTGTTTACCGACCCTCGGGACAAGATTACAACATTTTTGAAAAAGCAATGGAAGAGGTTTTAAAATTATTATTTGATGCCAAGAAAAAAGTTATTATATGTGGAGATTTTAACGTAGATTTACTAGAAAAATCGATTATGCGCTCAAAATTAATACATTTATTCAAATCATTTAATTTGTCTAATGTGTTCTTAGAACCTACTCGAATTACTCGGGATACTGCGTCATGCCTCGACAATATATTCTGTGATTGCGAATATTCAGACAATAAAGTAATCAACCGCTTGCAGTCCGATCACAGTGGCCAAACTATAACCATTAAACAAAGCGTAAATCAATTGCCCAAAAAAGCTTTTTGCAGGCCTATTACAACTCACAAAGTAGATTGTTTCAAAGCAAGCCTAGAAGTTAAATTAGCACATTTTAATCTTCTCCAAGACGATCCAAACGCTCTCTTTACAGACCTTTTCAACATAGTCTCCAAAGAGTTCGAAAATACGTTTAAGATGCAAAAACTTTCTAACAAAAGTAAAATCACCTTCAGTGACTGGGCGACTCCAGGTATTTACAAAAGCAGAAATCATTTATACGAATTATACGACATAAAGTCCTACAATAATAATGTTAAATTTACTGAATTCATGAAAAATTACTCACGCATCTTTAAATTGGTGTGTTTAAAAGCAAAAAGTATCTACTTAAATAAAAAACTTAAAAGGTCCGATAACAAAGTAAAACCAGTATGGAACATCATAAATACTGAAACTGGGAAAAGTAAGAAACGTGATAACGAGCTTAAGTTAAGTATTAACAATGAAGTCGTTACGGGAGATAAAGAGGTTGCGAATGCCTTTGAACAATTCTTTACTGAAATTCCGTCCTTAACAACTAAAGATTTAAATTCAAGCCCTGGGCTTGCGCAGGATCTTCTAATAGATAACGTACCTCAGTGTCTTTCTGTATTTGCTTTTAAACATATTAATTCATTAACTGTAATTAAAGCATTTAAATCGCTTAGCTTGAAAAAAACCGAGGACTTATGGGGCCTATCTGTGAAAGTTATAAGTTCTGTTATTGATTTAATAGCTCCTTATTTGGCATTAATTTTTAATAAATGTGTAGATGATGGTATCTTTCCTGACTTAATGAAGTTTAGTAAATTAATCCCCCTTTTTAAATCAGGCGACAACGGTGACCCATCAAACTATAGACCTGTGTCAGTTTTACCGGTTTTGAGTAAGGTTTTTGAAAAAATAGTTTTTAATCAATTGTTATTTCATTTTAATTTAAATAAGTTGCTTCACTGTGAACAATACGGATTCACTAGAGGGAGGTCAACCACAGATGCAGGAGTTGCTTTAGTTAAGCACATTTTTGATGCTTGGGAAGAAAAGCAGGATGCATTTGGTGTATTTTGTGACCTCTCGAAAGCCTTCGACTGCGTTAATCATGAAACACTCTTATGTAAATTGGATCACTACGGAGTGAGGGGCAAATCTTTGGCGTTAATGAAGTCGTATCTTAGTGATCGTATTCAAAAGGTAGACATTAATGGGGTAAAATCATGTGGAGCATTAGTTAAAATGGGTGTCCCGCAGGGTTCCATATTGGGGCCCTTGCTGTTTTTAATTTACATAAATGACCTTCCCTATTTAATTAAAGACTTAACTAAGATAGTACTATTCGCAGACGACACGTCACTTATTTTTAAAGTTAATAGACGTAAAGATATCCTTGACGACGCGAATACAACTTTATCACTGGTGCTTGATTGGTTTACTGTAAATAATTTAGTTTTAAACGCAAAAAAGACAAAATGTATAAAATTCACGTTACCAAATGTTATTCAAGTGGATTGTAATTTGCTTTTGCAGGGGTCCAAGCTGGAGTTAGTTAACGAAACTAAGTTTTTGGGCATTACGGTTGACTCTCGTCTTCAGTGGGGTCCCCACATAGAAGCCCTATGTGGTAGACTTAGTTCGGCCGCATACGCTGTTAGACGCATAAGGCAAATTACTGATGTAGATACTGCTAGACTAGTCTATTTTAGTTACTTTCACAGCATTATGTCATACGGCATGCTGTTATGGGGTAGAGCCGCGGATACAGACGCAGTCTTTGTTTTGCAGAAGAGAGCAATTCGGGCTATTTATAATATGAAGCACCGGGATTCATTAAGAGAAAAGTTCAAAGAAATTAATATACTAACTGTTTCTTGTGAATATATTTACCAGGTCCTTAGATATGTTCGAAAAAATGTTGAGTCTCTCCCGAGGCTTGGTGAGCAACATTGTAAGGAAACCAGAAATAAGTATAAACTGGCTTTTCCAAAAGTCAGACTCGCCAAAGTGAGTACCTCTTTCGTAGGACATGGTATAAGATTTTACAATAAACTTCCAAAAGAGGTCCTTACTTTGTCAGAGAATAAGTTTAAACAGTATATTAAGCAGGGCCTACTGAAAAAGGCATATTATAAAATAAATGAATATTTGGATGATGGTGAAGCATGGTGTTATAGTGATACTGATTTTGATGATAGTAGGTAATAATTTAATTAATTAATATAATTTCCTAACTTTTGATTCCTCTTAAGAGTAAACATTAATTAATTACAGACTGTAAAAGGAAATAGACTATATGAGACAGGTAGGCAAAGATATATATGTTTTTCTTTTTTCATGAACCTGAATTCCTGCTGTCTTGTATTTTCTTATCCCTTGGTTAAAGTAGATATAAGTAATTCAATGTATAGTTTAAGTTTATGTTAAAAAAAAAAACACATGATCTTGCCAAGTTTCTTGCCCGTTCTTCTTAGCAAGACTAATCGAATGGGCGGAGGTAGGCATGTATTTATATACGTAACCTATTACTATGTAGTATATAGGATGGGATTTGGTCGGCCGCCTGGATTCGTGCTGGGGGCTCGGTTGGTGATCATTGAACCTTGTTCCTGGTCCCTGGCCGGGTCTCCGGTATGGGTTCGGGCGGTTGATTGGATTTCACCTTGTATAATAATATTTTACCTATAATTTTAATTGTATATATATTGCTACATAAATTAAATAAACATTTAATCTAAGTAGTTCATGTACATTTATTATTTTATTACATATATTTTTATAAGATTAAAATTTGACTTGTGAAACGTGTATTATATATACCTACTTTGCAAAATAAACTTTTTGAATTTTGAATTTTGAATTTTATGGCTGATTTTTCAGGCACAAAAATGCAATTACCTTTATCACTAGTGATTTGCTTCAGTTTCTGTATTTGTCTTTGAGTACTCATATTACCTATAATTAATTCTATGCTCTCTGCTGGACGTTTGAGGATTTCCACTACTTTTGGTTGATCAGACCTTGGAGTAGCGGGAATCTCAGGAGTCATGGCAGTGCTGTCACTACGCAACTTACGAGCTTTTGCTCTGGTGATGACTGATACTACATGTTCGTGCATGTTCTTTAAATCGGTGGAAGTTAAAGTAATATGGCTCAATGCATCTGCAGCTGCGTTTTGCCGTCCCGGACCATAACTTATTTCAAAATCATACTCCTCTAGATAGAGTCTGAATTAAGTAAGTCGACTTGAAGGATCAGTCATGTTAAATAAGTAAATCAACGGCTTATGATCCGTTTTAATATTGAAGTTTTTGCCATATAAATAAGGCCTAAAATGTCTTACAGACCAAACAATAGCAAGTAATTCAAGCTCAATTACTGGATAACGTGTTTCGGCGGGCTTAAGACTACGGCTCGCATACGCTACTACCTTGCCATTGCTATTTGAAAGTACTGCGCCTAACCCAAGTTTTGAGGCGTCCGTCTGTAGAGTAAACGTATTTCTATCAGAAAAATCTGGATAATCTAGTACTTTCGGGCTAATGAGCGTTTATGCCTTATATCAAAGGTATTACGGATAAGATTGGAACAGCATTAAATAAATACTTCATTAAGACTGTATATACTCCGTTATCCAAAGTGGCAAGCCATTTACGCACACCAAAGGATGTGATTCCTTTTCAAAATCCAGGTGTCTATAAGATAAAATGCAGCTGTGGAAGTTCCTACATTGGCCAAACAAAACGTAGCGTACAGGAAAGGGTCAAGGAACACATAGCAGCTGTGAAAAACCGGCAGATGTACAAATCAGCGATAGCAGAACATCTTTTAGAATCCGGGACCAACCACTGGATAGAACTGCATAACCCGAAAATTCTCTCCACCGATCGTCATTACTACCCTAGAATTGTGCGTGAAGCGATTGAAATCAAGAAACATCCAAATAATTTCAATAGGGAAGATGGTTTCAAATTGTCTCCCACATGGAGTCCAGTCATCGGGAAATTTAAATCGCGGGTTTCTTCTCTTAGTGCATCTCCGGATACTGTGAGTGTTGTGTGCCGTGCGTGAATAAGATAACAATTAATTTTAAAGACTAAAGTGTTTTTGCGGGTACAAGGAAAATACTTCGGTCGTCACCTGCATCTCATCACTGCGCCTCGCCATACTTGCCAGTTTCCCGTAGACCACGAGACATGCAACTGTCTCGAAACGTCGGGCGTCCCCCTTTTCGTAAAAAGGTAAAAATTGATCGCGGTAGACCCGATTATATATATTATAATAATGAGTGTCTGTTTAAGCTTTTGGAAAGCGCTCTCACATTGATCCGTCCATGCAAACGCTACATCTTACATAATGCATTCAGAGAATGGGCTATCTCTGCGAACTTTGGTATAAAACGCCTATAATAATTTGCAAATGCTACAAATCTTTTGACATCGTCAGTGTTCTGTGGAGTAGGGTAGTTTTGTAAGGATTCTACTTAAGTTGGGTTGGAGAAAATCCCTTCTGAAGTTATCTTATGACCTAAATAAACGATTTCCTTACACAAAAACTCACATTTTAGAGGATTTAATTTCAAGTTAACTTCACGTAAGCGCTATAAAATAGTCATTAGGTTTTTATTGTGCGTTTCTAGGCAATTTCCGACTATTATACAATCGTATAGGTAAATAAAACAAGCTTTATAGTTTAAACCAGACATCGCAATCGTCATCAGACGAGAAAATGCACTCGGAGATGTCTTTAAACCCATCGGACATCGCTTCATTTGGTATTGTTTATCCGTCGTAAATGCTGTATACTTCCTAGATTGCTCTTCAAGAGATAATTGATAGTAACTTTGACTGAGATCTAGCTTTGAGAAGTAGATGCTATTCGATAATGAGTCTAAAATATCTGTAATATTGGGTAAAGGGAATTTATCGTCTTGTATTCTGTTGTTGAGTTGACGATAATCAACGACAAGTCTCCATTTTTTATCTCCTGACTTATCAGTCTTTTTAGGAACTAAAAGTACAGGGCTTGACCATTCAGAAGTGGTCTTCTCAATAATGTCATTCCTAAGCATTTCATCAATCTGCCTTTGAACTTCTCCTTTCATTGCATTTGGCAATCTATAAGGCTTCACGTACACTGAGGACGTATTATCTTTCAATTTAATAGAATGTTTAATTAAATTAGTTGTGGAGAGCGTATCTCCTGGTAAATGAAAAACGTCGGCGTATTTGGCACACACGTTTTCAATGCTCTTTTGCTCTTCTTTATTTAAATAGTTTATTTAAATCAAATTATCATATTACAGTGTTTGATTGTACATGATTACTGAAAAACAAGTTACATAAAACAAGTTGCCAGTAAGTACGTCTGTGCCCGAACTAGGTGCTAGAGTACTCTAGACCGGTGTTTCAGGCAGCAGCGCTCTTCCAATATTCAGAAACTTATGATAGTTTTATTGAGTGAGACAAGTAAAATTATATAGTGTAAAATAAAATAAACTAAAGTAAATATGTGAAGGGTGTTCCTCTCTGTGTGTGTAGGTGTAGAGTGTATATGTGTGAGTGTGAGAGGGTGTGTCAATGTGTATGTATGAAAGATAAAATAATAATAATAATAATAATAGTTAAGAGTTACATAATAATAAAATAATAAACTTGAACTTAAATCATGACTGAAAAGTGATTTTGTTTGAAGCTTTTGGGTTTATATATTTAATAAATCTTCTGTTTCACTGTAATTTAGTTCTTCAAGCCATTCAATGACAGTTCCTTTACATTGTGTTCTATTTAGTGGGTATATATTAATTATTTTATTTATTTTATTGTAAAGATATGGTCCGAGGAATGGAAGGTATTTACCTATTAACGTAAGCGTGTTTAAACGTCGGTATAGTACAAACTCTATCATTACGTCGACGGGTTAGAAGAGAAGGATCGTATATGGTATGAGAGTGTTGCTTAAGGATAGTATACAGAATAAAGAGTTGACGTACGGAGAGTACATTACACGAATGTAGTAGAATATCTGTAGGAAAGAGTTTTGGGCGAAAGGTGCTGACTTTGAGAATGGCTCTCTGTGCTCTTTCTAGTATTATTAATCTACTTTTTGGAGCTCCTCCCCATGAAGTGATGCAGTAAGTCAGTATTGATTGGCAAAGAGAAAGATAAACCTGTTTTATAATTTTATTGTTTGCAACATGACGAAGGTTTTTAAAAATATGAATTAGCTTCCTTACCCTGGCGGAGACTAATTCTATATGCGAGGCGAAACTAAGAGTGTTATCCAAAACTATTCCTAAATATTTAATATAATTCGTTTTTTCTAAAGGTGGGCATGTGCAGTTTTGAGGTTTTGTATCGGTACAAAAATGAGCAATTATTTTGTTTCGTTGTTTTATTTCAAAATTTCGCATACTAAAGGTTATATATTTAGTTTTCTTGGAGTTCAGGGTCAGAGAATTTGTGCGGAGCCAAGTGGTTACCTCATCAAAACCGTCCTGTGCAGCATTATAAGTATCCTCCCATGTACTTTTTGAAAAGAGAATAGCTGTGTCATCGGCATATGAGACAATTTTTCCATGGGCAGGATTAAGATCACAGAGGTCATTTATGTATATGAGAAATAGAGTGGGGCCTAGAATGCTGCCTTGCGGGACACCAAAAGTAATTGGTAAATCGGAGCTCATGTGATTATCAATTTTGACACATTGATATCGTTCACTGACATAATCCTGCAGTAGCTTAAGTTGGTTACCTCTTATGCCAATATTTTCCAGCTTGCTGACAAGAGTAGGAAGAGACACCGTATCGAAGGCCTTTGCAAGGTCTAAGAAAATGCCAATAGTTTTTGATCCCTTATCTAGATTCTCAACAACATAGCTAGTGAGCTCATGTACTGCATCATCAGTACTTCGTCCAGTGCGAAAACCGAATTGAGAATCTGATAAAAGGTTGTTTGACTCTAGGTATTTAATAAGGCGGGAGTTTATTATGCGTTCTAGGAGTTTTGAGATAGAAGGAAGGATAGAGATTGGCCTATAATTGTCAACGAAATTCTTGTCTCCGGTCTTATGTATAGGAAGTATAACTGATTTTTTTAACACTTTGGGGAAGGTACCTGAATTTAAGCATAATTGAAAGATATATGTAAGAGGTGGAACTATAATATTTTTATACGATTTTAATATTTTGTTTGAGATTTTATCCCATCCTACAGCAGAATCAATTTTTAGTCCAATTATAAGTTTTTCTAATTCCCCTTCATCTATGTTTAATATGTTCAGTACAGGTGTACCGAACGTGCACCGGTTCCAGCAAAGTCCGGCAGTTGTGTGTGCGAGAGGAAGCAGGCGAGGTAGGGGCTAATAAGAGAAACGAGAATTCGAACTTTGCGATAGCCCCGTCCACACCGATCAGTCGACTCGTTGCTGCTCGATGCTCGCAGCGAGAGAGAGAGAGAGAGAGAGACGCTCTCAGATCCTTTCAGTCCCACGCCACCGCTTTTTCTTGTCTCGTTCTTCGAAGCCCGCCGTCCAGGTTGGAGCTTCTACTGCAGTGGAGTGAAGAGAGGCCTCTGGTGTCTTCGGATGTCTTCAGAAGTCTTCTTGTTTCGGCGAGCGGTAGCGGACTGATTTTTTGCCGATTTGAGCGTATTTATATCCTAATATCTAGGCTGTCAGATAGCGCTAGTTGCCACGATTCCTATGTGTCGACCAATCGTTGTGGGGGATAGTCTATCCTTTATTTATAATGGACTGTATTCTTATGTAATTATTATGTAGTTATTATGTAACATTATGTATTATTATCAGCTATGTTTAGCTTTTTGGGCCGCTATCCAAGTATTTATTTATTTGCGACCCAAATGAAACCATATACACCAAATCATATTTATTTATCTTATAGCTACTTATTTACATGATAGCTACCTATTTACATATTATCTTGTAGTTATCTTATGTATCTATCTAATCGGCGTCGTGTACATTCTCCCGCCGTGAAGTAGTTGCTTCATTACCCGTGGGTAGCACGACGAGCTTCTTTACTGGCCGCCGCAGGATGCCCTTCGTAGTGCGGATGTCAGCTGTTCTCGTGATGCCGTCCGGGCCGGGGAAGATCTTGACTACGACGCCTCGAAGCCATGTGTTGCGTGGGAGAGTAGCGTCGACTATGATGACTAAATCTCCGACATTGATGGCTTCTCCTCTGCCGTATGGCTCCCGCCGGTGTTGAAGTGTCGGGAGGTACTCGCGCAACCAGCGCGCCCAGAATTGATCAGCGAGGCGTTGGCTGGTTCTCCACATCTTCTTCAAGCTGAAGTCGGAGTCGTCGAAGACGCCTGGCTGTGGTACTCGGGAAGGTCCACCGAGTAAGAAGTGGTTTGGAGTCAGCGCCCCCTGGCGGTCATCAGTCGAGACATGGGTGAGAGGCCTGCTGTTGACGGTATCTTCTACTTCAGCCAGCAGGGTGGATAGGACTTCTTCTCTCGGGTGTTGCTCATGTAGTACGACTCTAAGGGCGGTCTTCACGCTGCGGACCAGTCGTTCCCACGCTCCAGCCATGAATGGTGAGAGAGGTGGCAAGAAGCGCCATCGGATGAGGGCGTTGGCGGCTGCTGATGTTAGTTGATGTTCATCCAAGGCCTGGCGGAGTTCGGCGTCGCTTCCTCGCAGGTTGGCTCCGTTGTCGCTCCAGATTTCTGTTGGTCGGCCGCGGCGCGCCATCATACGACGAAGTGCCATGATGCATGAGTCTGTGGTCATGGACTCTGTGATTTCTAGGTGGACTGCTCGTGTGGTGAGACATGTGAATAGGGCCACATATCTTTTCTGGTGCTGACGGCCCACGGTGACTGAGAGTGGGCCGAAGAAGTCCAAACCAGTGAAGGAGAAGGGCCGCTGATGATGTGCTAGTCGGCAGCTTGGCAGGTCCCCAGTAGGCGGCGACGTTGGCTTTGCTCTTCGGAGTCGGCAGGGCTGGCAGTTGCGGAGTACGCCCCGGACAGTGGGGCGCAGTCGGAGCACCCAGAGTTGTTGTCGAACTTCATTTGCTACGGTCTCGACCCCGCCGTGGTGTAGCTCTCGGTGCACCCAGTCTATGAGTAACCGGGTGTATGGATGGCTGCCGTCGACGATAGGTGGCGCGCGCTGCTCTGCTGTGACGTCATCTGCGGCGTCTATACGTGACTTGACGCGCATGATTCCCTCCTCGTCCAGGTAGACAGAGAGGTTTTTGATGCGACTCTCGGGAGCAATGGGGCTCCCGCCGGTGACACAGGCGAGCTCGTCCGGGAACGCCTGTTGCTGCAGCGCGCGGATCCACAGCTTCTGGGCTTCCATCAAGGTGTCTGCTTCAAGTGGGGTGAAGCGGTCGGCTGCTGCGGCGGGCGCCCTCGTGGTGGCGCGGGGCTTCGTCGTCTTTCTCGCCGTCGTCCAGGTCGGGTCCGCTTCTGGGTTCTTCGTCGTCCTCTTGCGCTTGGCAGCAGCGCATTTGACTCTGTGAAGTAGCTGAATGAATTGTAAAACCCTCCCCGTTACCCTTATTAATCGAAGCCACGATGAGTAGCGCGTTGGATCAGGTAGCGCCGCTTGCAATTCTGTCGTCCTCTTCATTGTGGCTATCTTCTCTTCTCCTGTGATTGTAGGAGTGATGACGGGTTCTGCTGGCCAGGAGTCTTCGTTGTTGTACAGGAACGTCGGTCCTCTGAACCATCGATGTGTGTTGTCGAAGCCCACAGGAGTGTCGCGTGTGGCATCATCTGCAACATTGTCTCTGGAGGGCACCCAGTACCACTCGTTTACCTTAGAGGCCTCCTCTATTTCGGCGACTCGAAACGCGACAAACTGTTTGAAGACGCGTGGTCCCGCTCGTAGCCAGCATAAGACTGTTTTGCTGTCAGTCCAGAAGAATCGTTTGGTCGGCCGCTCGTCGTGTTCTTGTTGGACGGTGTTTGCGAGGCGGCAGCCCAGTACAGCACTCTGTAACTCCAACCGAGGAATAGAAGTGGTCTTGAGTGGTGAGACCCGACCTTTGGCAGCTGCGAGACTTACTTGTATGGATCCGTCGCTCATCTTTGTACGCCAGTATACAGCGGCGGCGTATGTTCTCTCGCTGGCGTCGACGAAAGTGTGTAGTTCTCTGTCGACTGCTCCCTCGTGTCCTGGGTAGCAGCGAGGTAGTGCTATACTACCCAGACTGCGTAGATCATGAAGCCAGCTGTACCATCTCTCTGCGAGGTCCGTTGGTAGCTGCTCGTCCCATCCAACTCCCAGGCGCCATGTCTCCTGAAGTATGTGCTTCGCTTGGATCGTTACCGGTGTAGCAAAGCCTAGTGGATCGAATAGAGACATTGCCGTTCGTAGAGTCTCCCGCTTGGTCGGTACCTTGTCTCCGCTGATGATGGCAGGCGCCACACGCGCCATGTTGAGATTGAATCCTAGAGTGTCTGCGCGTGGTCGCCATACCAGACCCAGGATCTTCTCGCTCCCGCCGGTATCTAGGTCCTTGCTTACCTCTCCTGGTGTAGCCGTGAGGTGTTGGATGGCGGCAGGTTCGTTGCTTGTCCACTTTTGTAGTTCGAAGTGGCCTCTGCGGTGGATGGTGTCCACTTCCTTGGTGATCCTCTTTGCTTCCTCTACTGTGCTGAAGGATTGTAGATAATCATCCATATAGTGATTACGAATTATAGCATCTGTTGCTTGTGGATGTAAATGCCTGAATTCTTCAGCATTTTTGTTCTTCACGAAGATTGCACTCGCCGGTGAGGAGGTGGCTCCGAAGATGACTGACTTCATACGGTACTCACAAGGTTTTGAAATTCGATCTGCGCCTCTCCATAGGAATCGAAGTGCATCTCTGTCTTCCTCTCGAATTCCGATGCGTAAGAACATATCCTTTATATCTGCGGTGACTGCTATCTGATGCTGGCGGAAGCGCATGAGCACGCCGGGCAGTGACTGCAGCAGGTCTGGACCAGTGAGGAGTAGCTGATTTAAATTCGTACCTTTTGTAGTAGCCGCTGCGTCATGGACAATCCTCAGCTTCTCTGGTTTTGCTGGGTTGATCACAGCAAAGTGAGGCAGGTACCAGCGTCTTCCTGGTGTAGATCCCTTTGGAGCGACCTCTGCATAGCCGCTCTTCAGCATCCTCTCCATCTGCTCCGTGTAGCGGATTTTCAGGTGGGGATCCTTATCCAGCTTCTTCTCCACTCCTTCCAGTCGTCGCAGCGTGGCATCATAGTTGTCTGGGATGTTGTTCATGTCGCTCTTCCACAGGAGTCCTACTTCGAAGCTTCCATCTTCTCTCCGTTTTGTGGTGGCTTCCAAGATGTTGAGTGCTCGCTGATCTGGATCAGAGCGTGGACGGCGAGGCTCGACTCCCAGTGATTCTAAAGCGAAGTGTTCCTGAAGCATCTTGTCGATGTTCTCTTCTTCCATAGGACGAGTTTTCAATACGCGATGGATCTCAACTTGCTGCGTAGTGTTTACCTTTTCTCCAGTGAGTCCATGTATTACCCACCCCAACCCGGTGAGTGAGGCCACAGGTTCGTCGTGGCATCCTGTGCGGGTGTCGCTGGTCATCATCAGCTCCCAGTTATCCTGGCCAATCAGGATGGAAGGAATAGCGTCCTCGTACAGCAGCTGGTTGGTGATATCTTCCAGGTAACTGCATCTCTCAATCAGTGTGCGTCGAACTGTCTGACCTGTTATTCCTAAGTTAGGAATGGTGCGCGCGTCAATGAAGTGCTCTTCCTGACTATGTCTCCCCTTAATTGCGAACGTGATGAGTTGTGTAGCAGCATTCACTCTGGCGCCGGCTATACCTTCTATGTTGAGGGTGCGCTTGGGTCCTTCTGCTCCTATCTGTCTGGCTACCTCTTCCTTGAGCAGCGTGATGGTAGACCCTCCATCCAAAATTGCGAAGATGTCAGCAGTCCCCTTAGGTCCGGTGAGTGTTACCGGAACTATCTTCAAAAGAGCCGTTTGTCCTAGCGTAGAGCAGACTGCTCTCATTGCTCGTTCGTCAGCGAGGGTTGCAGCAGTGTCTGGTACTCGATGAAGTAGGTGATGGTGAAAATACTGACAACCGTCGATGTCGCACCTCTTGGCATTGCAGCGATGCTTGTAACTACGGTACCTTAAACATCTGAAGCAGAGTTTTTTCTGTTTGCAGGTCTCCCATCTCTTATCCAGCATGAGCTCTTGGAAGGTGCGGCAGTCAGCTGTGACGTGACCTTGTCGCTTGCAATAGTCGCAGCTTTTTTTCCGTTGACTTGTCCGCCGTTTTATGTTCCTTTCCGCTGCTTTATGTTGCTTGTCCGCCGCTGTATTTGTACGCTGACCTCGACGTGGCTGCTCCGTATGACGTAATGTTGGAACCTCCGGTCGAATATGACGTACCTGGAGCTTCATCTCAGCCTTAAGAAAGCGTCGTATTTTTAGCAGACCCGGCTCATCCTCCGCTTGTCTCGCCTCGAAGTCGTACCATCTCGCTCGGTAGAGCGCAGACATCTTGTCCTCTATCATATGTAATGTCTGTGGACTTACGAGGTATGCTTCTCTCTTCAGCGCT